>CM053590.1:91242201-91262821 GCA_028646515.1 Pseudochirops corinnae
CCTTTCTGAAACTAATATCAGTTATCTGGAGACAGGAGGGGCTTAGATAAACCCTCTTTTGTCCCCAAACCTTCTTATCTGTCTTTCCAAATCTCTCAAAACCATTATTCAGTTTATTCAGCTTTCCTTTACATTTGTTAACCACAAAACAAGATGGTTCATATCTTCTACTGTCTACTTGCTCTGATCATAGAAACTTGCTATAGAAGGGATAAGCAGGGACATATGACATTCCAAATATGACAAGATAAAACATCCTTGGCTCTGTTTAAATTCAGGTAAAGTCATAGATATCCATCCATGCAATATCGGTACCACCTCACACATAGACTCAGAAATAGGTGGGAAACATTCTTTTTCAAAGGAATTTCATGGGTAAGCTGAGCCAGAAGGGGTCCCATCCTAGCTGAGGCTAAGATTGCCCCTTTGGCCTTTACCAGATGTAGACTTCCACCTGTTAACAGTATATTATCACACTCCCTCTGAGTAGCTTGTGGCACTTGATGCAGGCACTGATTTATGCAGGCAACCATACCCAAATTCAAACTCCAAACAAAATTTAGTTATGGTCCCAAATGCCTTTTACCTCAAACAGCAAATCTCATTAATCACAGCTTAGAGCTAGTTCTCTTATTTATTTATTTTCCTTATGGCCCTGAGGCCAAAGGTTCTATATACTTTAGCAAATGAGAGACCACGGTTTGTCCTACACACCCCTTTTCTTGGTTTCTCAGAACCCTAGGATGTAATTTGTCAACATTAAAGTTCCAAAGCGGCGCATTACTTCAAACCAGCATAACAAGAAAATTGCCACATGTTCAGCTGTAGAAAAATATCAGTAGATCAATTAGGTAGTAAACAGAGAGAAAATTAGGCATTAAACATCAAATATTATTTTGGCATATTTCTTTTCTATCTCTTTTTATTTTTGCTTTCCTGTATAGGTTTAATGTGAGGGGACTATAAGGGCTCATCTGTGTGAAGAGAAACACCAAATTAAAAAATGGTTGATTTGTTTGTGTTAGCTGTCTTAATGATCAAGTCAGATTCAACACATGGCTAATTCTATTCGTTGTTCACAAGATACTCATCAAACTAGCCAACAAAACTAATCAATATGGAAAACATGTTCTGGGTTATGACATGATCCGAGTGCATTTACTGCAAACAGATTGCCATGTTCCCCTTGCCACATGACAAAGAGAACAATTGAAAAATGATGGACTGCATAAAGAGGAAGATTCAGAGAAATACCATAGGTAGTATGGGCTAATACAAATTTATATGTTGAATAGCTTGCTGTAGAACAAATGAATTTTGGAAATTATTCATAAGATCATATCAAAATAAAGTTCTGGTGAATTAGAAGTACACACACAGCTTCCCATGAAACTGATGAATTCTTGTGGAGTAATTTCTACATTAGGAGAATCTTTTGTAATTTTGCCAATAGCATCTAAGTATATTTTTATTATTTGTAAACCTTTGATTATGATGGGCAACATAAAGCAATAAATTAAAAATAGGATTGCATGATTATCATAATTTGCAATGAGATTTTCAGCCTTTGTACACATAATAGCTATAGGAGCGAGCACTCAATTAATTTTACAAAACAGCAACAATTTTGCACAATTACATTAAAGTCCCATTTCTCTTTTATAAACATATGTCGCCAAGTCATTAGAAATAGCTATTACATGACTTCCTTTACACTGATATTTATAGTTCTAATGTGTTTGTAAGGTGAAGGAGATGCTAGAAAAGTGAAAGAATGGAAGTAGGAAAATTAGAGGGCTATTGCAGAAATTCAGGTTAAAATTCATAAAAGTCTAAAGTAGGGTGGTGGCAATGAGAAGACAAAGGAGTTGGAAATGCTTCTTTCAAGAGTGTTTGTTGGGAATGCAGGGTTTGTTTGGTTTTTGTTTTTCAGTGAGAAATATATTGAATTCAAAGGATAAACCACATATAAGAGGTGTCTGAGAACTACATTTGTAATGAAGCTTAATTTTAAGTGTACCTAAGGAAGAACTGGAGTTAATGATATGCACTGATTAACTAGAAACTCTGGTTTTATAGAAGACTTTCATCCTAAAACATTGGTTTATGCCAATTTCCTGACTTAACAAACAGAGCAGGAACTCCTTATGGATCATAGGATAAAAAACAAATTTTTCAGGATGACATCTGAAATCTTCTATAAAATGTTTCCAACCTACTATAGCCAAAAATTCCAGGCTGATGATGTGACTGTGCAAATACACTCAGGTTCAATATGTTGTTTGGATTAGTGTGTTTAAACCCATGATTCTTAGTCCTCACTAATACTCCTTCAAGACAAGCATTCCAGATGACACGTGAAATTTAAATAAAGGATATTTAATTAAAAACAGAATAGTCATATATATGCATATTTATGGAATTAGTGATATTATTATTTTTATTTATTGTTATTATATAAGGAATTAAATGAGGTAGTAACAATTTTTAGCATCTATAACAAATGATTCCCATTTCCATGTATCCTAGCTAATCAACTTTTTCATTATTTCTTCTGTCTCCCCAATAAGATAGGAGAGGAACCTTGTCAATGCACTTATTGTACCTGTATATGATGTTGACATGCAAAGATTTCTTTTATCACTTCCCTTTGAAATCTCTGAAGCAGCCTAGAGAGTGCTGATTTTAAAGGAACTGGAATCTCCTGATACCAGGGCCAGATCCACACTGATAATATCTCTTTCCAATATCTCCCTGCTGCCACTACTTTTACCATTTTCATCTGTGTCACCTATAAGAATAGTGTAATTACAGCTGCTGTTTCTTCCCTTCCCTGCCACTCCTGCTGTTGTGTCTATGCTACCCTGGCTCTTACCACCCTGTGAGACTCATATTGCCTTTTTAAGCTTCCTATATTACCTAATCAGAAAGCATATTAAGTGATATCACTGCACTATAAGTTTATATATTCTGGAAAATCCAGTTCAGAGATATAATTTCCCCCAACAAGAAAGATTTTGTTTATTTTAAGCATTATGGGAACAGAGAGACCCTTGACATGTCTACTACTGTGACTTTTCTAGACTAATTTCAAGTGATTTTAACATCCTCTCTGGATTCACTGTATCAATACCCACTTGCATTGGCAGGCAAGGTTCCTATAGAGCAACTACTTCCCTCATTCAGGGTTTTATCATCTAATAACATTGAGAGATTTTGAATAATATCACTTATGAGCCCCAAATGTGGTATGTTTCTCCCTACATTGATCAATCATTTGATATCAATTAGATTTTACAAAGAGATATTCACAAGAAGGTATAACACAGACAGAAGGACAAAAAAAAAAAATCTCCCCAAAGTTGAGACCAGGAATATAGTCTCCTGCACACATAATGGACCATTGAGAATATGGGCTTACAACTGACTCACAAAAGCACTAAACATTTAGGGAACATATGGGGTCAAGGGGTGATTCCTGGCCCTGGTAATAACTTTCATTGTTTTTAGAATCCCCACCAAGTTATCTTCAAGACAAGACCCTTCCTTACTCAGCTGGTCTAGCTTCTTAAAGTATATAGTGTCAGTTGACAAATCAGTCTATTATGTGAAGCAAATCACTCCTCAAGCCCTGCTTCTTACAGAAATAAGCTACAGCACTGGCTCTGTTGATCTCTGCTACCAAATCTGGTTTCAAGCTCTTTCAAGCTTTCAGAGCTCATTATTCTGTAATCTGATCTTTTACATCTCTAAATACTCATTCATGTAGTATCAGCAAGGAGAAAACACAAAAGAAAGAACTATATGCTCAGGGCCACATGGTTGCTAAATGTGGAGTTAGGGCACTTGAAAGCTACTAGAGAAGAATGTGAGAAATCATCAGTTTTTACCTTTTATATGAACACTGAGTTCTGGGTAAGTGCCTATTGAGTCATTGGGCCTTCTGGCTCTGGGCAAGCAAATAAACACACACACAGACATATACATTATATACACATATGTACAGAAAAATTAAATAAAATTATATCTAATATATTACACATTCATTTCATATTTTATATTAATTTCCTTTTATCTGTTATATATTATATCTGTGTGTCTGCATGTATCTATATACACATATACCACACATATATGTGTGTGTGTGTGTGTGTGTGAATATGTATAAACAATTATCATCACATGTCATTAGCCCCTTGTTTTCTTATGATTGGAAAATGTTTTCTGAAATTCCAGATGTTGGATTGGCAGTAGGCAAGGGATACTGTAAGTGTTTTCTATAATCCACCAGAAAAGGCAAATATGTGCATATTCTAAGATCTAGATCCTCATTGGTCACTTCTCCGTTTTGCAATTCATATGCATATTCTACGTATTCCAGACAAATTAGCTGTGCCCTGAAGCTGATATACCATTTCTCATCCCCATGTCTTCTTAAAAGCAATATAATGAGCAGAACGAGGAGAAATTTGTACACAATCACAGACACATCGTATGTGTGACGACCAGCTTTGATGAACTGGACTGGACAGTTATAAGACAACTCTAAAAGTCTCAGGATGTAAGGAAATGTCTACATTCAGAGAAAGATCTAGAAAGAACAGAGTTTAAATGGAGACTGAAGCAATCTACATGCTCTCGTTCTTTTCTATCCTTGGTTTTGTTCCTTCTTTCACCTTGTTCACTCTGTTGGTTACAACCCTTCTATATAACCATACTAATGTCCAGTATGAAAGTATTTGCAGATCCTATACTTGATTGCATGCTGCCATGGGTGGGGGGGCGGTGGAGGGAGAGAAAATTTGAAACTCAAGGGATTGTGGAACTGAATTTTGTAAACTAAAAGTAAATAAACAGATCAATTAAAATTTTAAAAAAATTAAAATTAAAATGAAGACCTATTACAAATGTAAAAAAAAAAGCTATATAACGTTCTTGGAATGTACCTTCCTCATTAATTTTTTTTAGAATCTTTAAATTTTTCAAAGTTCAAATTGCCAACACCTATGAGAAGTCTTTCTGATTAACCCTCCTACCCCAGTTGTTATTGTGTTCTCCTTCCTCAAATTATCACATCTGAGCACATTTTGTATCCCCTCAGAATGTAAGCTCACTGAAGCTAGGAAACTGATTTTTTTTAACTTAGTATCCTTAGCATAAAAAAAAAAAAATATGAGAAACACTTAATAAAGTTTTATTCAATTGAAATTTCACTAAAGTCTGAGTAAAGAGATGAATCTGACCAAGAGTTGAGTAGAAAATAATAGGTGAGCTAGAATAAAAGAGATAAATGCATATGGGTGATATTTTATTTTATAAAGATCCCTACAAGGATCAATATGGCTAAGTTAGCCTTAGAGTACATCTCATCCCATCCATTTGTTGAGAGTGAAGAATAAAACCGTAAAAAAATAAGAATAAAAACTAAAAAAAATAATAAAAATATGTGTCATAAAATATGCAAGATACTCCATATCCCTGGAGCTGACTAATAGTTCTTGAGAAAGAATCAAACTAATCTTTCAGAAGCAAGTTTAGGAGACTTTTTCCAATGTATTAAATAACATCAGTTCCATTGAAGGATTAAAATAATTCCAAAGTATGGAAAATGTGATCCCTACTCTGTGGTAGTGTTTCTAACCTTTTGCTACTCAGATAAAAGTGGATTAAAGAATAGAAAATAAACACCAAGTCTCATAGGCTTCTCTAGAATCTCTAGAAAATGACAGTACTGATATTGCTGGGAGAATTTTTCCTCTATGTTTAAACTCTCTGAAAGCCTGTTTGGCCCATTTCATTATAATCAAAGTTTGATAAAGTAACAACCCAGTTGGCTATAGTCAAGTGTTCTGTTGAAGATTTCTAAAATAAAGAAATGATGAAAATTGCTTATGGAGGGAATATGGTGGTTAAATGAATTCCTCTTATTGTAGCAAAATCTTATTTTGTTTCCCAGGCAACTAACATGCTTAAGGACTAATAGCAGTTTAAGCAGAAAAGTACTTTTAAAAAATAGGGTTTTTAAAAGATAATTGTGGTCAGACTCTGTTTAGAGAAGTTTTTTTTTTTTTCCTTGAGTGTCTAATGGTCCACAAAGTACAATTCTGTCCAAATTTTTTTATAATTCAGGTCTAGGTAACAGAGTGTTTTGTATGTTCTTTTTTCAGTTCTTTTAGGAAATGATTTATTATTATGCTTCAGACAAAAAACAAGTTTCATTTTACAATTATCCTAGTTTAACTTTCTACTAATCTATTCCCATTTTAAGTAGACCGAAAACTCATTTTTATTCACTACCATATGCAATTTCTCTTTTGAGTATTTATGTATATGTGAAAGCTACCTGTAAAAATACACACACACACACACACACACACACACACACACACAATTTAAAATATGTAAAGTATATCTTCGAAACTGGCAAAGATTTATAAAACCATTTTGATCTTGGTACAGATGGCACAACAAAATGGAGATTTATTGAGAAGTTAATGGCCCATGAAGTGCAAGTCTGGGCATTAATTTTTTTTTTTATGTATATAATTCAAGGATAGAAGTAATGGTATATTGTTTTTTAAAAGTCTTTAATCTTTAATTAAGTTACTTCTAATGTGAGGAAAATAAAGTGTTTGTTATCTAACTTAACATTCAGTAAGGAGAATCTTAGGAAAGAGAATAAAGTTGTTGGGAGAGGTGGAGTCAAGATGGTAAATAGAAGCAGACACTCACTTGAGTTCTCCTCCAAACCCCACAAAATATCTTTAAAAAATGACCAACCAAATTCTAGAGCAGCAGAATACAAAGAAAGATGGAACAAAACAAATTTCCAACCCAAAACAACTTGGAAGGCTGGCAGGAAAGGTCTGTTGTACCAGAGTGAGAGAAAGGAGCTCAGTTCAGTGCAGGCCATGCCAGCACTGACTTGGCCCCAGCAAACCAGGAGCAGGCCTCAAGGAGACTGAATCTCCAGTAGGAGAGATGGTTTCAAGACCTCTCAGTCCATAGACACGAAAGATAATTTAGAAGGTCAGCAGAAAGGGGCTGTCACACCTGAGTGAGAGTAGAATGAGCAAAGTCCAGTGCAGGCTGCACTAGCACAAGCCTGGCCCCAGCAAACCAAGAGCACACCTTGGAAGTGACTGAATCAGCAGTGTCAGCAGCTGCTTACCAAGTTCTCAGCCCACAAATGGTAGGGGGTTGAATAAATAAATGGTCAAAAGAAGATTACAGGAGTCTCTTTGCTAGAACTGAGTTAGGATTCTGTTGCTTTACCCATACTCAGATCCATGTCGCAGTCCTAGGTGGCAGGTGAGGGCAAGGAGGAGCACTAGCATAGCAGAGGTTGCAGCCACAGTGGGGGGAGGGGCGGGGGACACTCTTCATAGTTCCAGGACAGAAAATAGTGCTTGTGGTCACTCACAGACCAGAACACAGGCCAGGAGAGTAGTAAACACATCTCCTTATATCATACCACCTTGGAAGAACTGAAAACTTACAGGTCTCTAGAACTATCTCTCAAAACAGCTGCACAAAACACCTGGAGTTTGGGACAGGACACCTTCAACTCTGGAAGCAGAAGTCTCCTTTAACAAACACTTAAAAGTGCAATAATAGGCTGGGGAAAATGAGCAAACAACAGAAAAAGACAACAACTCTGACTACAGAAAATTATTATAGTGACAAGAAAAATCAAAATACACGCTCAGAAAGAAGATAGCAAAGCCAAAATTTCTATATCCAAAGCTACCAAAAAAAATATGAATTGGTCTCAGGACATGTAAGAGATCAGAAAGGATTTTGAAAATCAAGAGAGGCAGAGGAAAAATTGGGAAGAGAAATGAGAATGATGCAAGAAAATCATGAGAAAAAAAATCAACAGCTTGGTAAAGAAGACAAAAAAATACTGAAGAAAAGAACTTAAAAAACAGAGTAGGTCAAATGGCAAAAGAAGTCCAAACAGAATTAGGCAAATGGAAAAGGAGGTCCAAAATCTCTCTGAAAAAAAATAATTCCTTGAAAATTAAAATGGAACAAAAAGAAGCTAACAACATGAGAAATCAAGAAGCAATAAAATAAAACCAAAAGAATGGAAAAAAAATAGAATACAATGTGAAATATTTTATTGGTAAAACAACTGACCTGGAAAATAGATCTAGGAGAGGGAATTTTAAAATTATTTTACTACCTGAAAGCCATGATAAAAAAATGTGCTTAGATATCATCTTCAAAGAGATTATCAAGGAAAACTGCCTTGATAGTCTAGAACCAGAGGGTAAAATAGAAATGGGAAGAATCTACCAATCACCTTCTGAAAGAGATCCCAAAAGGAAAACTGCGAAGGATAGTATAGCCAAATTCCAGAGTTACCGTGTCAAGGAGAAAATATTGCAGTCAGGTGGAAAGAAACAATTCAAATTTTGTGAAGCTACAATCAGGATAATATAAGATTTAGCAGCTTCTATACTGAAGGATTGGAGGTCCTGGAATATGAAATTTCAAAGGGCAAAAGAGCTAGGATTACAACCAAGAGTCACCTACCCAGCAAAGCTTGGTATAATCCTTCAGGGGAAAAAAATGGACATTTAGTGAGATGGAAAAAAAAAAAAGCAATCTTGCTGAAAAGACCAGAGCTGAATAGAACATTTGACTTTAAAATACAAGACTCAAGAGAAGCATAAAAAGGTAAATAGGAAAAGGAACTCATAAGAGACTTAATAACATTTAACTGTTTACATTCCTACATGGGGAGATGATATTTGTAAATAAGAGCTTTCTCATTATTAGGATAGTGAGAAGGAGTATGTATGTACAGACAGAGGGCACAGATGTTAGTTGAATATGAAGGAATGATATCTAAAAATAAAATTTAGGGGTGAGAGAGGAATATATTTGAAGAAAGAGAAAAGGAGAGGTAGAATGGGGCTAAATCATCAAGTAAAACCTTTTGCAGTGGAGGGGTCTGGGGGAGGTAAGGTGGAGTAGATGAACTTTATTCTCATCAGAATTGGCTCAAAGAGGGCATAACATAATTCACAATTGGATATAGAAGTCTATCTTACCCTACAGCCAAAAGGGCTATAAAATCATGCACACCCTTTGACCTAGAAATACCACTACTAGTCTCTATCCCAAAAAGAGATAAAAAACAAAAATGAAAAGGACCAGTTTGTACAAAAAAATATTTATAGTAGCTCTTTTCTGGGGGTAAAGAATAAGAAAGTGAGGGCATGCCTATCAATTGAGGAATGACTGAACAAGTTGTGGTATGTGATTATGATGGAATACTATTGTACTATAAGGAATGATGAGTAGAATGCTCTCAGGAAAACCTGGAAAGATTTGCATGGGGTGATACACAGTGAAATATACTGTGTACAAAGTAATCGCAATATTGTAATATAATCAACTGTGAATGACTTAACTATTCTCAGTAATAAAATGATCTAAGACTTCTCTGAAGGACCTGTGATGAAAAATGCTCTACATCCCCAGAAAAAGAACTTATGGTGTCTGAATACAGATTGAAACATTTTTTTTTTACTTTATTTTTATTGGGTTTTTTTTTTGTTGTTTATGTTTCTTTCACAACGTGACTATTATGGATATGCTATGCATGACTACACATGTATAACTTATATAGAATTGCTTGCCTTCTCAATTAGGTGGAGTGTGTAGGGAAGGAGAGAATGTGAAATTCAAAGTTTTAAAAACAAATGTTAAAAACTGTTTTTACATATAACTTGGGGAAAACAAAATACTAAATTTTTTTTTTAAAAAAGATCGAAAAAAAATTATTGGGACAAGGTTCAGGTCATGTGTAAGGTTCGTAATCTGATATTTTTTATTTTTTTTATTGTAATATTTTATATTACAATATATATAGCACAGTTCTATTATTTATTTAAACAAAAAGTTTATTCAAAGCCAATATTTGCTGATTTCTCCTGTTATAGATGTTTACCAATGCTAAGAATGAGTAACGATCTTGAAAACAAATGCCAATAATATCCTTACTTAGAATTAGGTTATTTTTTGAACCCTATTAATCAGTAATTTTGCTGACTGTTTTTATTTTAGTTTGCTGACATTTTTTAGTTTTACAAGACATACTAAGCAGTCTTTGACCAAAAAAGCAAAAAAAAAAAAAGTTCCATTTCCCAAATTCATGAGTCTATAAATGTAATTGACAAAAAGGTTCAGAACCCACTAGTTTGCATCTCTCATTATTAGCTATTTGTATTGACTGATTCCACACAATATATTCTGTTCTCACATAGACCATCGTTTTTAGAGTAGCTTAAGTAGAAATTGCATGTTCTGTCCTATACAACTTTTTAAGAAAGATACTATATCTTCCTGAGAGATATCCTATTACAAAAAGTGGCGAAATCTGTTTCCTTTTCCTTTACTATCAAACATGATGTGTTAATTAATCTTCCATATTTGCTAGTTCTTTTAAAGATCAGTTTAAATACACTTAACATTGTATTTAACAAAAATTTACAAAGCAATTTTCGTATAGAAAACCCTGTGCTGAGTGTTCTTGGTAAGATAGAAAGTTTATATAACACAGTCCATCTTCTCATAGAGCTTGCAGAGTATGAGGAATACATAATACAAACTTCAGATAAATTGCCAAGACAAAGAAGGGCTTCATAGAGGAAATGGTATTTAACTTGGATATTAACAGTCTGAGATAGGGAAGATGAAAATCACTTGTGGCATAGTGACCAGTATGACCAAAACAGATAGATAAAAAAGTAAAGGACATATGGAGAAAGCAAATTATTTGGGGGCAGGGCAGGTATAGAGTTTAGAATATTTGGATTGTAGTAGTAGGAAGTATGCCTAGACAGTTTTATTGATAACGTACATTGAGGAGGATCTCGAATACCAGGTATAGGATTTTATACTTTACTTTTTTAAGACACAATGTATCATTGACAGCTTTTCAGCAAAGAAGCAACATGATCAGCCTTGTGCATAAAGAAGATTTGTTCTGGCGTTGCCATGAAGAATGGATGGGAGAGGTAAAAGTGGAGGTGGTTGGAGTAGGGTATTGAGAAATTATTTGTTCTGGGTGTTAGAAATTTCCTCAACCTGAATATTAAAGTTCTGTGCATATTGGCATGGGATAAGATGAAAGGTAAAAAAATAGAAGTCACTGAGGAAATTTGGACATTTAATTGGTAGATGGCAGATGAAGCAAAAAATGAATAGAAGAGAATGATTTAAATTACCATAATTGTAAAATAAGGGCAATTTTTTTTAGAGATTGTGGTAGTAAAAACAAATGTTCAGGAATCAGGAGTAGGGAGCAAGGAGCATGCCAGCCCCTTCTTTTCATCCTTTGAGTCAGGGAAGTTAAAAAAAATACTGTGGTAAGAAATGGAAATATTTTCAAGGAAGGTGATATCCATAAGGAAAGTCGATATTTAGGGCAAATAAGGAAATGTGAGTTGTTGGCAGAAAAGTTCAAGGATGCAAGAGGATTTTTTGAGAAGAGAATTTTACCTTTGAAGTTCACTTCAGTGATGACCCAGGGTACTGGAAGTATCCTCCACCCATGGTGCTTATTCTTCTGATTTGATGGTTCTTTTCTGAAAATGATATAAAGAAGATACACAGGCAAATCATTCTTCATCCCTTTACAGATTACATTTCTGAATCTCTTCCATATTTTCTCTACCTAGTCTGTGACTCTCACACCCTTTTTAGCTTCTGTTTATGAAAATGTTTTATGAAAATAAAATACTAAATAATTTTATTCCAAGAATTTAACACAGTACTTAATAAATGCTCGTTGGCTTGATTTGTTGCATAAAAATTAATTGAAAAGAATAAAATACAAATGAATCGTGTTACTGTAGGACTGCATAGGAGTGAAACCGATTTGATTACGGCTTAGGAGTAGGTAGTAGTGACAAGCTGCTTAAATCTAAGGGGATGAGACTAGAGCAATTGTATTGAAGAACCAGTATTCTAAGAGCAATGGATACCAGGAGTACCACTAGAAACGTATTTCCCAAATTACCTACCCTAAATTAAAAATATCTCTTTTGGTTCTCATGTACTTAGGTTGATAGCTCATGAGCCACAACTTATGTATGTATGTGTGTATGTATGTATATATTCATTCATTCATTAATTCATTATTTATTCATTCATTTATTCCAATGAAGAAGAACATAGTAGTACAAAGCAAGGGCTGTGCTCACTCAGGTTGCTTCTTGTTGTTTTTGGCATCACTGCTGAACAATTTGCTTTGTTCACCTCTGCTTGCCTTGGTATGTAGTGTTCAGTGGTCTCATCTACTGCTGTGCACACACTCTCCACTGGCACTGAATAATGGTCTTGGCATCTTTGTCAAGCACATTGCTCTCCTGTCTCCTGCTAGTGTCAGCTGAATGATGCTCCAGTGACTGTTGGGCACATCATCTCTGTTACATATTGCTCCCTGCTTCTAACTTCTGGGCTCATTGATTAAGGGTAACTCAAACTATCTGAACTTCTACTAGAATTTAATGACTGGAATGTAGAGCTTTTTAAGGCTTGGATTAGTGTTAGGGTTTGGGTTATAGTTACATTTATACTTATGTTAGGGTTATAAATATTTTATTTTAGCCACCACACTCAGCTAACAAAAGTCATGAAAAGAATCTCAGGCTAAGATTATGTCTTTCCTTTTAAATTCCTGTCTTTGAGGATAGTTCTGAGAAAAGGAAGAGAGAGGTGAGAGAAGAGCTTGAGATGAGATTGTAGGGTCTGGTAAAGGTTTTGTAGTCAGATCTTTCTGGCTTCATTGAGGTCCAGCACACTATCCTCTGTACCACCTAGCTACTATGTTTTGTGTTTTCTATACACATTATTTCATGGGGTGAAACAAGCAATACACACACACACACACACACACACACATACACACACACACAAATACATATGTATAAAATCCTACAGAGTACACAAAATTAATATTTTATGAACTAACTGAACAGAAAAAAATGACCTAATCACATAATGAAAGTGCTCCATTAGTCCCTAGATGATGTCAAGACAGTTAAAAAAAAAAACTTCAAAACAGCTGATAGCATTGTGGTAGACTTATAAGGAGGACTTGGAAAAAAAGTCACTAAACATGGGTTGGGTATCTATTCCTGAAATTAAATCCCATAGAAATGAGATTGCTTATCCACTAGACTCAAAATTAGAGTACTGAGGATGAGTGGTCCTTTTTAAATTAATGTCTATGGTATATGTATGATAATTTTAGGGAACTTAGTATTCAATTCTGCTCTTATAAATGAGTATAGCAATCTTTTGCTAAAAGACTATTTTAATAATCCAGGCAAGGGGTGATGAAAACCTGCATTAGATTTGTAGCAGTTTCAGAGGCAAGAAGGGGGGCATGCATATTTGAGAGATGTTGCAAAGATGAAATAAACAGGCCTTGGCAGCCACTTGGATATGGGAAATGAGAGATGGTTAAGAAACCCACGGAATGTGCTGTTAAGGGGATTGAGGGAAGCAGGTTGTGATCTATGTGGTAGGGAGGAGAATATCTACCAGTCTAATGATGAATCTTTGATATATTTGAAGTAAGGAGATGTTCGCTGTGGGTGTGAGAAGTCTATGATAAATAAGAAATAAAAAAACAAAAAACATTCCCCCAAGTTTATAATTGAGGATATCACTTTTTCCTTACTGTGAACATGTTCCTTTCTTTTCTCTACATCTTAGAATACCTTGATATTTTCTTTTATTCTGGTCTCTGATGAAAAGAGACCTTTCTTCTTGCCCTTTATCTTCTCTCCTCCTTTTCTTCCTCCAGCAAATTATCCCCACCATTATCACCATTCCATTAATTTTACTCAGTTGATCGACAATTAAGTGTCTGTCATTTGTTAGGCTCTGTGCTAAATGGGGATACAAAAAGAGGCAAAAGATAGCTTCTGACCTCAAGAAGGACACAGGATAAATAGGACATAATTATGTGAGGGAAGGCATTGGAATTAAAAGGGATTGAGGAAGGATTCTTGTATAAGGTAGGAATCTAGTTGGGACTTAAAGGAACTTCAGGAAGTCAGTAGGCAGAGTGGAGGAGAGAGAATATTCCAGGCATGGGGAAATGTCTTAGAGTATGGTATAATGAGAAGTAAGGTATAAGAAGATATGAGGGGTTTAGGTTTTGAAAGACTTG
The DNA here is from genome assembly GCA_028646515.1 of Pseudochirops corinnae. Classification (NCBI taxonomy): domain Eukaryota; kingdom Metazoa; phylum Chordata; class Mammalia; order Diprotodontia; family Pseudocheiridae; genus Pseudochirops; species Pseudochirops corinnae. Next base: position 91,256,402 of record CM053590.1, read on the forward strand.
GAGTGCCAAGCAATGCATTTCCTATTTGATGCTGGAGGCAATAGGAAACCACTAGAGTTCACAGAGTAGGAGAGAGATCTGATTAACCTGTACTTTAGGAAAATCACTTTAATGGCTGATTGAAGAATGATAGGAAGTAGAGACTTGAGACAGGCAGACACACCAGAAGACTATTTTAATAATCCAGGCAAGGGGTGATGAAAACCTGCATTAGATTTGTAGCAGTTTCAGAGGCAAGAAGGGGGGCATGCATATTTGAGAGATGTTGCAAAGATGAAATAAACAGGCCTTGGCAGCCACTTGGATATGGGAAATGAGAGATGGTTAAGAAACCAAGATAACTCATAGGTTGAGAGAGTGAGAGACTGTGAGGAAAGTATTGCTTTCTGCAGTAATAGGGAAAGTGTGTGTGTGTGTGTGTGTGTGTGTGTGTGTGTGCGTGTGTATGTGTGTGTGAAGGAAGAGGGAAGGGGAGAAGATTTAAGGGGAAACATGAATTCAATTTTGAACATATTGAGTTTAAGCTATCTACTAAACATCCAGTTCAAGATATCTGAGCTCTAGTTGGAGACTGAAGGTCAGCAGAAAGATTGGGGCAAGAAAAGTAGACTTGAGCATTATAAACAAAGATATGGCAATTAAATTCATGAGAGCTAATGATGTTACCCAGGGAAGTGGTATAGAAGAAGCAAAGAACCAGGACAGAGGAACCAGCAAAGGAGAAAAGGAGATAGGTAGGAAGATAACCTGTAGAAAGTAGTGTCCCAAAAACCTAGAGAAAAGAGAGTATCAAGAAAGAGAGAGTAATCAATAGTGTCAAAGGTTGCAGAGAGGTCAAGAATGAGAGAAAAGGACATTGGATTTGGTAACTAATATATAATAATAACTATGGAAAGAGTAGATTCTGTGGAATGATAGGGTTGGAAGCCATATTGTAAGGTGTTAAGAAGAGAGTGGGAAGAGAAAAAGTAGAGGTACCTATTGTAGATGACCTTTTCAAGGAGTTTATGTACAAAGGGCAGAAAAGATATAGTTAGTAGGGAAAGAAAGACTGTGCGTCTTTTGTTGTTGTTTTCAGGATAGGGGAAGCAGGGAGATATGAGCCACTAGACAGGGAAAGATATTCAATCTCTTCTTATCAACAAGTTTCTTCTCTGATGTCTATAAACATGCATGTCTCCCCCATCCTTAAAAGAAAAAAAAAAGTATCCTAGAAAAATGCTACTAGAATGCTCCTAGAAAAAGCTACCTATTCTTATAGTAGTGCATATAGGCTCTGGATTCACTTTGAACCCATACCTTTACTAGGAGCTTGGGTACGTCCAGTACTATAATAACCTTTGGTAGTTTAATTCATATGGGGCTCAATAAGTAAGTGAATCTAGTTAGAATTGTCATTTTTATTATATTGGGACAACCAACCTATGAGCAATTAATATTTCTCTAGTTGTTTGGATCTGTCTTTATTTATGTGCAGTGTATTTTATAACTGTGTTCATATAATTTCTGAGTTTGTCTTGGCAGGCAGACAGCCAAGTATTTTAAATTGTCTGCTGTTATTTTACATGGAATTTCTTTCTACCTCTTGCTGCAGAATTTTGTTGGTAGTATGTAGAAATGCTGATGAATTATGTGGATTTGCTTTGCATCCAGCAACTTTGCTGAAGTTGTTAATTGTTTGAACTAGTTTTTTTAAGTTGATTCTCTAGAGTTCTTTAAGTATACCATCACATAATCTGTAAAGAATGGTAGTTTTATTTCCTCATTGTCTATTCTAATTCCTTCAATTTATTATTTTTTCTTGTCTCATTGCTATAGCTAACATTTCTTAGACAATATTGAATAATAGTGGTGATAATGGACATCTTTCTTCACTGCTGAACTCATCGGAAAGACTTCAAGTTTATAGACCTTGCAAGTGATATTTGTGCTTGGTTTTAGATAGATGCTTCCTTCATTTTAAGAAAGACTCCATTTGTTCCTATGCTTTCTAGTGTTTTTACTAGAATAGGTATATTTTGTCAAACGTTTTTTCTGCATCTATTGACATAATCACGTGAATTTTTTGGTAAGGTTGTTGTTGATATGGTTAGTTATGGTTATAGTTTTCCTAATATTGAAGCAGACCTGTATTCCTGGTATAAATCCCATCTGATCATAGTGTGTGGTCTTTGTGATATATTTGTATAATCTCCTTGTTAGTGTTTTATTTAATTTTTTTTTTTGCATTTATATTAAGGAAATTGGCCTAGAGTTTTCTTTCTCTGTTTTTGCTCTCCCTGGTTTAGGTATCAAAACCTTGTGTCATAAAAATACTTTCGTAGGACTCCTAATTTACATATTTTTCCAAAATACTTTATATAGGATTGCAATTCATTGTTCTTTAATGTTTGGTATATTCAATTGTGATCCATCTAGTCCTGAAGATCTTTTCTTAGGAGGAACATTGATGGTTTATTGAATTTCTTTTTTCTAAGAGAGAGTTATTTAAGCATTCTATTTTCTTTTCTGTTAACCTGGGAAATTTATATTTCTATCTCTATTCATCCATTTCTCTTAGATTGTCAGTTTTATGGGCCTTTTATTGAGCAAAATCACCCTGACAATGACTTCAGTTTCAGCTTCATTGGTGGCACATTTACCCATTTTGTTTTTTTCCTTTAAATTAATTTCTTTGATTTTAGTTTTCAACATTTTCTTCCATAAAGTTTTGAGTTTTGAATTTTCTCTGCCTCTCTCTTCTCTCTCCACCCCAAGATGGTGTGCAATCTGATAGTCAGATTGTAAAGAGGAATTAGAATGAGTGGGAGAAATCACAAGGAAGAAAAAAAAAATAGAGAGCAAATAGTATGCTTCAATCTGTTTTCAAATTCCATAGTTCTTTGTCTGGATGTGGATAGCACTTTCCATCATGGGTCTTTTGGAGTTTTCTTAGACCCTTGCTGCTGAGAAGAGCTAAGTCTATCAAAGTCAGTCATCGCGCAATGTGTTTGTTGCTATGTACAATGTTCTTTTTTTTTCTGCTCATTTCACTCAGCATCAGTTCATGTAAGTTTTTCCAGATTTTTCTGAAGGTCACCTGCTCATCATTTCTTATAGCACAGCAGTATTCCATTACATTCATATACCACAACTTGTTTATCCATTCCCCAATTTATGGGCATCCCCTCAATTTCCAATACTTGGCCACCAGAAAAAGAACTGCTATAAATATTTTTGTATGTGGAACATTTTCCCATTTTTATGATCTCTTTGGGATATAGACCAGAAGTGGTATTGCTGGGTCAGAGGGTATGCACATTTTTATGGCTCTTTGGGCATAGTTCAAAATTGCTCTCCAGAATGGTTGGATCAGTTCACAACTCCACCAACAATGCATCAGTGTTACAATTTTCACACATCTTTTCCAGCATTTATCATTTTCCTGTTTTGTCATGTTAGCCAATCTGATAGGTGTGCTGTGATATCTAAGAGTTGTTTTGATTTGCATTTCTCTAAGCAATAAAGATTTTTAAAAAATAAAGATTTAGAGCACGTTTTTTTTTTTCCCTATGACTATAGGTATCTTTAATTTCCTCCTCTGAAAATGCATGTTCATATCCTTTGACCATTTATCAGTTGGAGAATGACATATTCTTATAGTTTTGACTCAATTCTCTATACATTTTAGAAATGAGACCTTTATCAGAAACACTGGTTATAAAAATTATTTCCCAATTTTCTGCTTCCCTCCTAATCTTTGTTGCATTGACTTTTAGAAAAAAAAAATCAAATTAACATAATCAAAATTATCCATTTTGCATTTCTTAGTGTTCTCTCTCTCTTGTTTGGTCATAAGTTCTTCTATTCTCCATTAATCTGATAAGTAAATTATTTCTTACTGTAAGGATAATGGGAATTTGAAGATCTTCTCTGCCATTTAATAGACCTATATGTAATCACATGGAGCCTTTTGTGGGAGGAGTTTGTTGAACGTGTGTAGTAGGAAGGGTGGAGCAAAGCTGAGAGGAAGCTTGGAGTCAGTGCAGCTTGTACGGAAAGAGAGAGAGGACCCAGGCAAGGAGACAGCTAAGCTTGTGAGTGTTTATGGGAAAGCCCAAGCAGAGGGAAGGCTTTGGGATAGTGTTGACCTCTGCGATGTTATTGTGTATAGATTTCTTGGTTGCTATGATGGATTCAGTTTTCTAGTGTTGGGATTTGACTTTCTGGTGTCTAAATAAGTGTTTTGATTCTGTCTTCTATATGGAGAATCTGTTATATTTTGTGATTCAGAACTATGCTGGCATATTCATAGTCACCATCGGTGCAGTGAATATTTCCTTGGTGATACACTTGCTCTCACAGTTTGCTTATAGTACAGTGGTTCTCAACCTTCCTAATGTCGTGACCCTTTAATACTCGTATGTGGGCACATCTGCATGTAGGCGGACTGGCCTGGAGATGGATAGAGGAGCAGTGTCTTGGTTCCTAATACCATCAGAAATATGTGTTTTCCAAAGATCTTAGGCGACCCCTATGACCCCTGTGAAAGGATCATTCGACCCCTAAAGGGTTCACGACCCACAGGTTGAGAACCACTGTTATAATATCAGCCTTTATATCTAAATCATGTACCCATTTTAACTTTATTTTGATATATAGTATGAGATGATGGTGTATATGATATAAGATGTTGGTTACCCTTTTCATTTTTGATATTATTTATTTGATTTTGTTTTTAAAAATAAAATTAAATAATGATCTATTTTATTTTTCATATAACCAGCTCCTAGTTTATTTATTAATGCATTTTTTTAACTCCCAGTTTTATTAATCTCTCCTTTGATTCTCAAGATTTCAATTTTGGTGTTTGAGGATTTTTTAATCTGTTCTTTTGGTTTATTTTTAGTTGTGTACTTAATTTCTTGATCTGTTCTTTCTCTCTTTTATTGATATGTTTAGAGACACAAATTTTCCCATAATTACTACTTTGGCTGCATCCCAGAAATTTCAAAATCTTGTCTTGTTGTTATTTTCTTTAATGAGTTTATTGATTGGTTTTGTGATTTGTCCTTTGATCCACTTGTTCTTAAGGATTAGCTTATTTACTTCCCAATTAACTTTTAACCTAAACTTCCATGGGCCTTTATTAAATATCATTTTTATTGCATTAGGGCTTTAAAAGGAAGTATTTAATATTTCTGCTTTTCTGTATTTGGTTGTGTGATTTTTATACTCTGCAACATGGACAATTTTTGTAAAGGTACCCTGTGCAGCTGAGAACAAAAGGTATACTCCTTTTGATTCTCATTTGGTGTGTTTGTGAAGTCTGTTACATAAAGATTTTCTTACCTGCTATTTATCTCTGTGATTACTTTCTTATATACTTCATGGTTAGATTCAGCAAGCTCTGAGAAGGGAAAATTGAGGTCCCCCATTATTATAGTTTTTTTTCCTATTTCCTCTTGTAATTCATTTATTTTTTCCTTTAAGAACTTGAGTGCTGGGGGGCAGAGCCAAGACGGCAGCATAACAGCAGCAACATATTGCAGCTCTCACATAGCCACCCTAAAATACCCATAAAACAGGACTCTAAACCAATCCTAGAACTCCAAAACGCACACAAAGATACTTCCCACTAAAGTCAGCATGCCTACGAGGAACCATATCAGCACTGTGAACTGAAACCAGCCTGCCCTGAAGCCGTGGCTGTGCCCCAGGGGTGGCTGGACAGGAGGAGCGGAGGAGCCTCTCAGGTGAGCGGAGTAGCAGCAGCTGCAAGTGGGGATTGCGAAAGGGGGAGATAAGCAAGGCCTCCAGAGCAGAAAAGCGAAAGGCATAGGTTTTGCACCAGCCTCCACATTGTAGCTTCCCGCCCGCGGCCTGCAGACAGCAGGGGGACTTAGCAATTGTTCTCAGGCCAGTGCTCTCACGTTGAGCAGCCTGGATCCGGATAGCCATCTTGGGCCTCAGTCTTGGAGTCTTCATTATCCAGTCAGCCAGAAGTGATTAGGAAGAGTCCCAGCATCTTCCTGAAAGCTATGGCAGCCGGGAGGACCCCAATGATTTGGGACAGAGCTTTCCCTTCTGGAAGCAGAGCCCCACAGAGATTTAAAAAAAAATCATAGTCTGAACAACCATGAGTAAGAATAAGCATAAGAAGCATAGTAAGAACAGCTCCCAAACCCTTGATTCCTTCTTTGGGAAAAAGAAAGATCATGGGAGAGAGAGCGCAGCCAGCGCACCCCCACCAGGGGCCTCCAATAAACATGAAGAATGCCTTAAAGCTAGAGATTAGCTGAAGAAAGATTTTCAAAACCAAATAAGGGAAGTGGAAGAAAAATTGGGAAGAGAAATAAGAACATTGCAGGAAAATCATGAAAAGAGAGTCAGCAGTATGACTGAAGAAATCAACACCCTAAAAAATAGATTAACTCAAAT
>CM053590.1:91263321-91308069 GCA_028646515.1 Pseudochirops corinnae
AAGGTTGACTCTTTCCCTTTTGCCTTCCTTTTCTCCCCCTCTATTGTAACAATTATCTCTTGCCTCTTCCATAAGATGCTCAACCCCATTCTGTCTTTCCCTGTCTCCTCTCAATCTAATCCTCTCTCACCTCAGGATTTCACCATTTGGAATATTGTCCCTTCCTATTCAATTGATCTTATGACCTCTATGGATTCATTTATACATATACTCAGATTTGTGCTTGTATGCATATATAAACCCTCTTACATAAACATATGTGTATGTATATGTATATATACATTTGTATTCCCTTCCCCTATCCTCATATTGAGAAAAGTTTCATCAGTTACAACTATCACTTTTCCATGTTGGCATGTAAATAGTTCATCTTTGATAAGTTCCTTATGATTTCTTTTCCGTGTTTATATTCTCATGCTTCTTATGTTGGAGTGTCAAACTTTCTTTTCAGTTCTTGCTGAAAAAAACAGAACTGAAAAGAAAGTTTGAATTTTAAAATTCTAATTCTTATTTTCAAACTTTATTTATTTACATTTTTGAAGTTAATTGAATCCTTCACTAATTATTTTTCATAGAGAATATTTAAAATGTAGTTCCATAGGTTAAGGAAACTTGTTGAAGGGTACATAGCTAATAAGTAGCATGGGCAGAAACTGATATCAGCATTTGTTTGGTCTTTTTTTTTCTTTTTTTTTGGAGGGGGGGAGATGAGTCAGTTGGGGTTAAGTGACTTGCCCAAGGTCCCTCAGCTAGTACATTTCAAGTGTCTGAGGCCTCATTTGAACTCAGATGCTCCTAACTCCAGGGTTGATGCTCTATTCACTACACCACCTAGCTGCCCCTGTACTTGTTGGTCTAATACACATTTTCATTTCACTATAGTATGCTGTCTCCCATAGACTTTATCCAAGTTGCGAATCATACTATATGGTAATCTGATCTTTCTAAATTATTGTCCTCATAACTAGGGTTCTTTTTTTTTTAAGTGAAAGAACCCCTAGAAAATGTAACTTACTGAATTTTTAAGTACCAGGCTGATTCATCAGTAATAATAATGATATATCCCAACTTAGAGGAGGTTCTCAGTGCAGGCAACTGAAATCCTCACTGCCAGTGATCCTGCTAAAACCAGATGACTGTACTTCTCTTTTTGATGTTGTTTTAGAGGAAAGTGTTTATCATGGAAAAGTATCAGTATGAATATAGCATCATGTCTTTTGGCAAGGCACTCCGTATCAGCTACTATGCTATGATTCAAAAGGATTGGCAGGGGACAGAGCCTACCTAAGCAGAGATGCATTATTAATCTGTCTGAGAAACTGTAATTACCTTTTGATTCTGTCTATTCAAGCTTGCAAACAACAGCACTTCCAGTCTTCTCCTTCACTTGTGTTTTAGTGATAACTTTATACTATGACTTACAGTTGTAGCTATTTCCTCAGCCTGGAATATTTAGAATTCCTTGATTCACTTAAGATGTATTTTATTTTGAAAACCTACTCTGTGTAAGACATGGCTCAACTCAATTAGGTTGTTTAAATTTCAAAGGTTCTTTTGTAAACTTTTAGTTAATGTGGCTTGGGAATCATGTGATAATTGATTTAAAAATTATAGATTGTACATTGTTTTGTGGATAGCTATGGAGAAGAAATATCACTCCCATGGGAAGGAGAAGATTTAGTTTAGTTGGGATCTGTACTTACAGAGAATTTATACAAATCTCCTTCACAGAAACTGTTGGGGTTTTTTTCTTCTTCAACTTTTGTCTTTATGTCTTCAGCATGGAACACAGTGACTTGTACATAGTAGGGACTTACTAATTGTTCAGTTGCACAGAGTCCAATGAAACATGAACTACTTTTAAATAGAAAAAAAAAAAACTGTCCTTTGAGTCAGATAAGTTTTCTGTAATAAAAGACCACACATAAAATGTGTTTCTATTTCTTTTAAAAAATGATGGGAAACAAATATTGTAATAGGAGATACAATGAGGGACACAATGGATATATCTTTCTTTTTAAAAGTTGATGCATCCAGAATCTTAGTTATTGTTAGTAGTAATTTTTGAAGTAAAAATATAAAGGTTTGTCTTCTTCTGAATTCAGCAACTCTAGCAGACTATATGAAAGGACATTCTAGACAAAATGGCAGACAATGATATTTTATTTTCTTTCCTGGGATTCAATTCATGTCACCTGCAATTTTTTCCGTTTAATCAGTGCAAACCTAAAAATTATTTTTCTCATGAATTATTTCCAGCCTTGAGATGTCATTTGTAGTGAAAATTCTAATAAAAACTGCCTAAAATACATTATCTGACATTTCAGTGAGTCAATAAGTAGGTTGTCAATTGAGCTTCTAAAATCTTAATACGCTATGGATTTCTGCTTTATGTTTTAAACTCTTGACTTTTTAAAGAATAATTTACATCTCAATATAGCCATTTAGCAAGAGCTATCTAAAAATCTAGCTCAATTATAAATAATGGTTCCAGTTATACATTTACATCACATTATGGAAAACTAGTAAATGAATAGTTCTGCTCTTAATATTGATAAATAATGTCTCACTTAAAGTTGCTCAAGTCAGCAGTAGCACAGCTGAGGCAAAAAGCTGACTATGAGCTATAATACCTTGTGTCTTAATCACAGAATATCTTCTTAACATGAGAATCAACTGTTTAGAACACTTTCCTAGACTTCTATCAAAATGTCAAATATTGAATTTTGAGGTCTTTAGGTAATTTAAATAGCATGACTTTCCTTGACTCATTACTACTCCCAGACCATATCTAGTGGCTAGTGGCAACTAGTCACTGGATATAAACTTTGTTCTAATATATAGATCACAGAGATATTACTGCCCCTTTAGAAAACTGTGAACATCTTAGTGAGTTTCTAAATTTGGGTCATTGTTATCCAGGCAACTGAACTGAAAATATTGCCACTAAGACACATAATGTAGATAAGATGGGAAATTTATAGGGTATATCTCTCTCCTAGAGAATTATTATCATATAAATTTAGGCTAAGTACTTAAAAATTCACATAGTGCTACCTCTAAAATCCTACTTTTATGTTTCAACATGGTACAATAACCCTTAGGAGCTCTCAAAGGTATGCCAGCACAAGTCCTAACAAATTTTAACAAGGTGTAAAAGAATTTGAAAATGAGTCCAGTGATGGACTGCATGGTTTTTGTCTGAGGAGTAGCCTCAATTATGTCAGAGGAGCTTTTGTTTTTGTTTTTGTTAACATTTTGGTCACAGGTAAATTAATTTCTTAGGTCATAGCAACTCTCAATTACCATATACTAAGTTATTACAATTTGCATCAATATAGGGAGTATCCAAACAAATGATCTCACAAATAATTGAATTTTTAAAAGTGTACAAGGAGAAATATAAACTTTTATGAAACAATCACATTATTAAAAGAAATAATGGGTGAAAACACCTATTTAGCTTATATACTACTATACTACAATCCTAATGAGGAAGAAGACAAAATCAATCAATAATCATTTATACAGCACTTACTATGTGCTAGGCTCTGTGTTTGGAGCTGGGGATACAAAGACAATACTTTCCTAGGTACCTACCTTCAAGGAGTTTACAATCTACAACAAAGTTAAGGAACTAAGTGAAGAAAGATGACTGACTCCTGACACATGCATGTACAGGATGTTTTCAAAAACACTACTTATGGCATAATTTAATCATGAAGTCTTTTCTAAAGAATTAATTCACTTCCATCCCTTAAACAGTTTAATTTTGAAATAAATCTGTCAGAAGAGCTAAGAATGTAGATTTGTCCACAGGAACTGTATATTAATAGGCTTGAAAGATTTAAGAAAAAAGGATAAATGGTACTGTGAAGAAGACAATTCAGGAAACTCAAAATACACTCCTATCTAAAGATTAAGTGGTTTCAGCAAAATACGAGATGGTTGTTATATTGTTGTTACTAACACATTGGAAGTAAAATCCCATTAAATATGTGATCAGTTCAAAAAAAAAAACTACAAGTATTCTGCAGCTATCATGAATATGAACATCTTGCTGACAGTTTAATGCATGACAGAACTGTAAAAAGATTATGCATGATAAAATAACTTGTTGGCATAGCTTAGCTTCATGCAAGGAGAAATGTGGTGATAACCACAGACTATCAAATTGAAATAAGAGTTAGATCTAAAATAAACACAACTTGATCAACTTTATTACCAGACTGAATCATCTCTATATGACTGGAAAGGCCTCAAATCTGACTATTCCCAATATTCACTAGGATTCTCTTTTTTCAGATGCAGTCAGTCTGCCGAACCCAGAATGAACAAAACTTTTAATGCTATTAGCACAATTAGACCTCAGCAAAGATAACTGATTTCAAGGTATGATTTCAAGGTGTTGAAAATATTTGCTACCAAAAATTTCTAATAGTGTCATTCCTTGGGGACAAGCAACTGTGCCCAGTAACATTAAGCTAAAAACCAAATACAAAACAAATATGTCTATATGCGAACAAAATAACATATTATATGGGCATACGCATACATTATATGTGTGTACACATACTCACAGAATAGATCAGAGCCATTTATATGTTGGGTGGGCAAAGAGGCCCTAGATTAAGAAGGGTCAGTAAGAGAAAGTCCAAGTTGAGGACAAGTGCCGGGATATTGTCTTTTACTGGTCATTGAAAGTGGGGAGGAAGATGTGAGAAGTGGGAGTCACCTGAAATAAAACATGAAACTTTCCCTAGTTTCCTCTGGCAGTAATGATTACATCTATGTAAAGCATTTTGTTGATGTTGTGATCCAAACGACATAGGTTCTCTTTCCCTCAGCATGTATAAGAAATCCATCACTCTTATCTTTCATCTCTATAAATCCTCCAGGGAGGGGCCATCAAATATATTGGGACTTTCCTCTAAATAGACTGACTTGGCATGAATGTGGATGGACTGTGTGTATTATTAAACTGTAATCTGTCACTATTGCTACATTCTTCACCTCCTTTTGCGGATACATATCTCTCTTCTGGCATCTCCAGTATCACTCCATATTCTGTGAATTCCTACCCTGTATAGTGATTTCTGTGGGTAGAGTGAGGAGAAATAGCCAAAAAAAAAGCACTGCTAAGTTATGATAAAATGTCTGTGGTTTGGAGGAACACAAGGGTGGAATGGCAGAGCATTTCTTTACCAGGATCTGCTGCTAAGTCCACTCACCATTCTTTGTGATGGACTAGCTGCAGTACTATATTTGGAGTTTCTTGACAAAAAAAAAAAAAAAAAGAAATCCATCAGAAAAGCACCAGGAATCATAACCTTGCTCTGCAGCTTTTCACAGTCTGTCCCTTATACCTGGTATACTTACCTCCCTCAACTCCAACTCTTAGTACTTCTGACTCCCTTCATTACTCCACTCAAGCTTCACTTTCTGAATTCCCTGATTAGTGGTGCACCTATTCCATAAATTCCAGGCTACTGATTTTGTATATCGTCTCTTCTTTGCATTCCAAGTGCTTAGCACTATGCTTGGCACAAAGTAGGCGCTTAATAAATGGTTACTGAATGACTTCTAATATGAGAACTCTGCTAAAAGAGTGTCAGACAGTGAACAAACATTTATTAGGCAACCACTATGTGCCAGGCACTGTGCTAAGTGCTAAGGAAACAAAGAAAGGCAAAAACATAGTCCCTACTCTCAAGGAGCTCACAGTCCAACGGGGCAACAATAGGCAAACAACTATGAACAAACAATAGATGTATCTGTGTGTTTTGTGAATGTGTGATACATTAAATGTAATCAACAAAAGGAAGGCACTAGCATTAGGTGAGAGTGGCAAAAGTATCTTGTGGAAGATGAGATTTTAGCAAGGACTGGAAGGAAGCCAGGGAAGACAGGAGGCAGAACTGAAGAGAAAGAGAATTCATAATTCCAGAAATGCAAGAAAGTCACTCAAAATGGAGTCAGGAAATTGTATGTCTTGTGCAAAGAACAGAGAAGAAACCAGTGTCACTGGATCAAAGAGTGTGATGAAAAAGAGTGAGGTGAATAAAGATGGTAAAGGTAAGAGAGGGCCAGCTTAGGAAGAATTTCCTGAAGGTAAGGATTAGTACACTATGTGGTACAGAGCTGGTGCGTAATAAATGTTTATTGATAGATTATCTCAAGTTTTTTTTATTTATCATCTCAGCTACCAGCACAATGTCAGAAACTTTGCAAGCATTTAATAATTTTTTTTTGCTTTAGTGAGTCAAAATTCTATATCCCATGCTGCAGGAGACCACAAGTTCCAAGTTCTTGAGTCTTCAGCTAAAGACTGTCCTTACTGGAGACATAAATTGAACATTAAGTGAGAACTGCATTGTTTACTTTCCTTAGCCACTCAAGGTGGCTCATGTACTGCCAAGGGACTGCTGGGGCTTTAGGAGATCACCAGGTTCAGGCCACTCAGATATTTTATTAAGTATGTGTCACTTCATTTAGTGATTCAATTCCAAGAATAAGTACTATGCGGTTCTAAGCATGATTTGCCCATTCATTTTGCTAGGGTCACATGCTTAATGTTTAATGAAATACAGCAAAGTTGTAGTATTTGCCAGAGGTAGGGGATTCAGAGCTGATTCTAGAAGGGTTAAATCCATACCTCTTGGAAAGGATCAAGAGAATGGCTTAGTAATACCACTTTTAAGGTTGAATACCCTTTATGGCATATCTTCATGTATCTTTATTATACTGATTTGTGATACAGTTGTCTATATGTGTACCACCACATCCTATATGGAGTCCATGGAGTACAGGTTCTATGTGTGCACAGATTGTATTTAGCAACACTTGCAGATGTCTAAAACTGTGACCTGTATGTAGGACTTAATAAATCTTTGTTTTATTGAATAATAGCTGAAATATCTATTGTTCTTTATGGCTAACAAGTTACTTAAATGTATTGTTTGATTTGATCCACAAAATAGCACTCTAAAGAAGCTATGTAAGGCTTTATTTTCTGCAGTTTTCAGATAAGGAAGTTGAACCACAGAGAGATTAAATGAATTTCCCAAGGTCCCACTGCCGGTAATTTACAAAAGTGGGGATAGAAACTCAGATCTTTTTATATAGAGTACATTGATTTTTACTCCAAATTAAAATTTAATAAATTAATTAATCAATGACTTATTAAATGGCTAGTAAGCATCATGTGAACTGCTGGAGATAAAAAGATAAGAGCAAAACAGGCACTGCCTTCAAGGAGATTACATTCTGATCAGAAAGACAACTTGTATTCATATTAGTACATAAAATAACATATGCAAAGCATTTTGACAACCTTAAACCACAATGTAAACTGTAGCTATTGTCATTATTACTATTTATATTTAACACTTACAAAGAAGATACCAGTTAACATAGAAGAGGGAAACAAACACTGGTAGCTATTGGGACCAGGAAAGGCTTCATGCAAAGGTGCCTTGAAGGAAGCCAAGGATTCCAAGGGGCATAGACAAGGAGGGAGAACATTATTGCTAGACAGCCAGAGCAAAGGTGCAGAAGACAGAAGATGGAGTGTTTTGGTCAGGAATAGGTAGTATACCAGAATTAATAAATTATGAAATTTGTTGAGAGGAATAATGAGTAGAGGCAGAAAAGGGAGGATGAAGTCAAGTCCTAAAGGCTTTAAATGCCAGAGGAGTTTGATCACAGTTGCAGGGAGTCTCTGGGGTTTAGTGTGTGTATATTGGTGTTGGGTGGGGGATATGATATGCTTATAATGGTGCTTCAGAAAAATCACTTTGGCAGTTATGTGGTGGATGAATTAGAATGGGGAGAGATTTGAGGTTCAGAGGTTTTTGTAATAGTCTAGGTAAGAGGTAAAGAAGGCCTGAATTAGGTGGTAAAAGAGCCTGAAATAGAAGTAATGAAGCCCTCAAATAGAGTTAATGAGGGTCTCATCCAGAGAATATGAGAGCCTGAACTAGGGTATTGGTTAGATAGTAGTGAGAAGAGGATAAATGGCCCAAATGTTGTGGAGACAGAAACAGCAGGACCTGGATATATGGAATAAGAAAGAATAAGGAGTGGGGGATGACAATGAGGAAATGAACCTGGATGACAGGAAGGATATGGTATCCCTGACTATAATAGTAAAGTCAAGAGAAGCAATGGGTTTGGATAAGGAAAGATATTGAGCTCTAGTTTTGGATTGTTGAGTCCTTTACTTCATAATCTTAATCAGGATTATCATAAATTCGATATTGCTTTAATTTCTAAATAAATTATTTGAAAAAATATTCATTGGTAAGAGCAGTTTGCACAAGTGCTAAATGTTCACTGTTATTTATAATTTTAATAATTTCTGTTCCATTGGATTTCCTTATACCAAAGTAATCATAGACAGAACATTTTTATAATTTAAATTAGATGTATTTCCTCTTCTCTTTTCCTTTTCCTTAAACAAAAAAAGGGAGTGGGAGAAAGCAGTCAATGATTATGTAAACTAATAATTGCTAATTTTGTGGTCTATTATATGTTGACAATTTTATCAACGATTATCATTGTTATTGTTCTATAATATGGAAAAACAAAGAATTAGCCCTTTAAACCTTAGATTGTTTTTATCACTATTGATTTTTTTAAATGAAGAAAAAAAACAGAATGAAAGTCACATTATGCAGTGTGAGACAGTATGTTGGATGAATACTTCACTGAATGGGCCCATTAATGTACACAGACACAGACCTACAATACAGTGTGATGAATGATTGTAAAACATTACTCTCTGCTCCCAAAACTAATTTTTTTTAATACCAATATTATCCTGCTATAGAAACATCCTGGTGGAGCAGATAGAGGATTGATATTAGACCAAGGATGACTTGTGTTCAAGGTGAGTCTTTGACATAGGCTGGCTGTGTCACCCTGGGAATGTCACTCAATATCTCAGTGGTTTGGAAAATTATCTAAGACTATTAATTGCAGAGTAACTACTAATCTATTGGTAAGGATTTGTTTAGTGTCCTCTATCTTTCAAAGATTATTCTATGTGCAGGATATACAAAAGAATGCCACTTGTTGCCTTGAAGAAGGCAGGAACATTTTATAGAATGAGATAATATGCATATCATACACATATATGTACACATATGTATATGCAAAATCAATGAAAAATAAATAACAAAATAAATAACCTGCTTTGGTAGAGGAAGTTTCCTCACCAGGTTCAGATAAAAAAAAATCATAAGTAAAGAACAATTTCTTCCTCCAACCCCAGGGGGAAAAAAAAAAAAACAAAAAAAAACTTGCGAATGCTCAAATAACGAAACCCTATAATCTTGAAGCATCACAATTTTTGAAGATGCCAAGGGTAATCCATTACCAATACCACCTGTGGAAAGACCACAGAGTATAACTGGCTACAGCAAATGATGATGAGAATTAACACTAGAGAAATCCTCAAGGACATGGACAAGGAAAGGATTTGTGTATATACACACAAAACACATATGATACACACACACAACAAATACACACGTACACACACACAATTAAAATGAAATCATTATAGAGCAAGAGCAAAGGAAAGCCTACATGATCAACTGGCATCTGCAAATTTTTTAAGAAAGTTCATTTGTGAAAAAAGCCATAGATAAGAGTTCCATGGGATTAAAAAATATGGAGAGAGAACTCACAGCCATGAAGCACTGAATTACTGAAGAAGCAGTGAATTACACTAATCCAGTTGTTCCAATGATGCAGAAGATATTCAAGTTATTGACCTGCTCTGGTGACAAAAAGCAACATAGTCCTAAAAAGAAATTGTGGGCAATTATACAAATACATACACACTTAACTTCTAAAGTTATATAAAGATGGACATGTGGGAAAAGCATCTGGGTGCTAGGGAAAAATGGAGAAATTTGTCCTAAGAACATATGTGAATGATTTCTTTTTTTAGCACTTCAAGGCAAGGAGGCCTAAGTTATTCTGTTTCTTCTTTTTACAGCTACATTCACAGACTTTGGAAATTGTTGGTTAGTACTGCTAGTCCTACAACTGATGTTAACTTATTTCTTTCTCAATAGAATCTGGCATATTGTGAATTTTAAAAGTCCTTATTGATATTTTGGTATAAAATAGTGATGGTTTTTCTAGGTTCCTAGGACCCAAATGCAGAGTGTTTCATCCTTCTGAATTCTTGTTGTATTTCTTTAAAAACATATGAATCCTTAGATAAATTTAACTCTTTGATAAGGTATAAATCAACCTGACCCTGAGCACTCCTCTGGCATCATTAACAATAAATTTTAAATGCTCGATTTATGATCAGTTTATATATCTGAGCTAGAATCTTGGATCAGATCGTTAAAAGATAAAGACAAAGAGACAGAGAGAACCAGAAATAATAATTAAAAAAAAACAGAGAAAATGGTAATACATTCATATTCAGTTACCTGGAAGAACAGCCTGAGGTCCTGATAAGAAACCACATAACCCTAAAGATGGCAGCAAATTGAGTCAATGTGGATTGGGCAAGGATTTCCAGAGTTTGAGCCATGATCTCTAGAAACTTGAACAAGCAGCAGCAGCAACAGCAGCAGCAGCAGGAGGAGCACTGACATTGGCAGAAACATGAATGATATTTTGGCCAAAGGAATTCCTGAACCAAAACTCTTGGACCAAGGTTAGGAGTAGCTAAACCCATCAGAAGATTCTTACATCAAACAGTAGATGAAGCAAAAGAACAGCAAGAAACAGACTTAACATGGACAATCAATATCTAACTATAACCTAGTGAAGCGAACTATGTAAGAGCTGAAGTAAAGTGGAAAGGTCAGCTCCATCAAGTCTTCAAACAATTCAGATGACTTTCCCTGTGTGTGCAGGTATATATACTTTTGTTTGTGGAGATTTAACTTTAGAACTAGTATAAGTCTGAAGGACTATATGAGGGCCTTAGGGAGTTGAGGCTCCCTGAAAAGTTGAAGAATGTTGTCTTGATTATAGATCTGGGTAATGGTTCTTTCCATTTTTTGTCATTTGATTTTTGCTTAATCAATTGATTCATACAGATAAAATGAAGCCTCTTCAATATATTATTAGCCTGACTGCTTGCATGTTAGATGAAAGCATTTCTTTTCCTGTGAAAATCCAGAAAGAAATCAAATCCCCATATTCCTTGGGGAAACCCCTGGTAGAATAGAATGCAAAGATGATTAATTATATGAGAAGATCCGAAATTGAATTTAGACCATGTGATTAAAGAAGTTTCACTCTGGTTCAAAGGTTACATAGAGCAAGAACAGAGCTGAGACCATGTAGTCAAGTCCTCACACTTTACAAAAGAAGCAACTTAGACTCTAAGAGTGGTTAAGTGATCTGCCCAAAGTCACATGTACATTAAGTAGCACAGCACAAACTTCAATCTTGGTCCTTTGATTCCTATTCTGTCCTCTGATAATCTGTGGCATTCAATTCTCAATTCAGTACTTTTTTTTGCAGGTACACGTAGTGTTGGTGTTTGGCTCTTAGATAAACACTGTGTCATATAAATGAAAGTACACTGGATTGAGAAACCCAGTGGGAGCCTAGCCTTGGCTCTAAAACTAATTGACTATATGACCTCGTAAAAGTCAAATATGGTATGGGAAATTAGGCTTGTACCAGAGTTTGAATTGTATTGTATTACTTTTTTTTTAACTTTCATACAGTTGTTTATATTCTGTGTCTTTTAAGAAGATACAGAGGTGAACAACATTGGTAACTGTGGGGTGTACCTATGCAATTTGTTATTAATTAATATTTCAACTTTTCATTTATGTAGATTACTCATTAATCTAAATCACAGAGTTAGAATGTACCTCAGAGGCCTTCAAGTTCATCTTATGTCCCAGAAGGAATCTCCTCTACAATATACTGGATAAGTAGTCATTGAGCTTTTTTTAAGAGTTCTCTAGTACACACAGAACTTACTACCTCCTAAGGCAGGTCATTTTGCTCTTCTATACATCTAATTTTTGGAAGAAAATCTTTATGCTGGGCCCAAATCTGACTTTGCTAAACTTCACGTCATTTTTTCCTACTTTTTCCCTCAGAGCCTATTTCCCTTCTAACAAACAACCCTTTACATATTTAAGGAAGGCTATCACATTTCTAATTAAGTCTTTCCTTTCCTAATTGAAACTTTCTTCAAACAATTATCATGCAGCTTGATTTCTAGAGGTAGCTAGGTTGCACAATGTATAGAGTCCCAGGCCTGAAGTCAGGAAGACTTCTGAGTTGAAATTCAATCTCAGACAATCACTAGCTGGATGACCCAGGGCGAGTCATTTAACTCTGTTTGCCTCAGTTTCCCCATCTGTAAAATGAGCTGGAGAGGGAAATGGAAAAGCACTCCAGTATCTGTGCCAAGAAAACCCTAAAAGGGTTCAGGAAGAGTCATATGTGACCAAAATGACAAAATAAGAATAACAAAATATCTCCAAACTTTTCACTAAGTGACCTTTGGGCATTTTCCATTTTGCCAGTGTCATTCATATAATGTGGCACCCAGAAATTAATCTAATATTCAAGAAACTATCTGAGAAGGAGAGAATATAGCTAGAGTTTCAAAGTTTTGGCCATATAACATTGTTTATTATTGATAAGCTTTCAATCTACTCTCCCTCCTCTCCCCCAGATCCGCTCTCCCAGGTGCTTTATCAAATGAATTACTACGTAGACACTGTGCTTCACTAGGCGTCATATTCCTCAGGTGTAAAACAAGGAAAAGGAGCCAAATTTTCTTTGGTTGTAAAATGAGGGGATATTGTCCTTTCTAGCTCTCACGTTTACTTACTTTATGAAAATGGGAATATTATGTTCAGATTGAACACAATCATTATGTGTCAGCCTTTCTTACTTTTCTTGCATTGAAAGGCAATTCATAGGCTTTCAAATGGCTGAAAGCAAATTAAAGTAACTTTTTCTGTCAGGTACGCTGAAACACACTTCTTTGTGAGTGAAAAATAAATAGCATATATTTGGAGATTTGTTAATAATTGCTAAAAAGCACAGTAATAACAAATTACATTTCCATAGCATTTTTAAAATCACAACACATTTTCTTCATAATTTTTTATGGTACTTACATAGTAGATAGGTAGTAGAAGTATTATATTCTCCAGGGTACAAATGAGGAAAGAGAGCCAGCTTCAAAAATTAAGTGTTTTGACAATAGTCACATAATTTTGTAGCCTAGGCTCTAACCCAGAATTGTGACTGAAAAACAGTGCTCTTGTCAATATACAATAGTACATTGATGGAAGAAAACTTTCTACTTTCATCATTTAAACCAGTGCTTCTCAACCTTCCTAATGCTGCGACCCTTTAATACTCATATGTGGGCAAATCTGCATGTGGGCGTACCCACCTGGAGACAGATAGAGGAGCAGTGTCTTGGTTCCTAAGACCATAGGAAATATGTGTTTTCCCATGGTCTTAGGTGACCCCTGTGACCCCTGTGAAAGGGTCATTCGACCCCCAAAGGGGTCGCAACCACAGGTTGAGAACCACTGAAACTTTTCTGTAGTAATTTTATGCAAAAAGAAAATCATTAATAATTCAATTTGTCATTAAAAGAAATCACATTGATGGACATTTTTTGCCCTGGATAATACATAAAGTATTATTTGGATCAGTAGTGTTTGCATTTTAAATCTTAAAAAATACAGTTCTAGATATACATATGAATATATCATGATAAACTATATTTTTTACTTTATGATTACAGAAGCAACACAATTTAATTATAATCTAAATCTGTGATGGTGATGACTAAACACAACATAAAGATATTTTCCTGTCCCCTGGGAACCTAAAGATCTTTGTGCTTGCTCACAAGAAACAAGAAGTATACAAGTTAAAAGTACTATAGGTGATCATATATTATTGTAAAATAAAAGGTGTAACACAAGAGGACTGTATGGTTTAGTGGACAGAACACTGGATTTAGAGTCAAAAAGCCTGGGTCTTGCCTCCATTCCTAGCCACCTGGTAAAATACATAATCTTTAAGCCTCAGTTTCTTCATGTGCAAACTGGAGAAAACACTTGAACCGCTTACTTAATGTATTTATTTTCAGGATGTGACATAATATATGTGAAAGTCCCTTAAAGTTTTTGTAACTACCTGTGAAAATTAGTTGTACTCTGAGTCGTATATACTTTTGCTATCTACGAAGTCAGGTTCTATCATGCCTACAGCGTGCAATCTATTCTATACTTTCTTCTTGTCATTGAAATCTATCAACCTTACGAATTCTCATCACAAATGCCACATATTTTCATTAAGAAAAAACAATAAAATATTCCAAAAAGAATCAAATCAAATTAAATAAATAACAAATCCAATTCAATCTGATAAGGATTTATTAAATACCTATGTGTAAAATATTATACTAGATAGGATAAGAAGAAAAAATGAAAGCAATTTAAGAAATTTCATCATGCCCCTTCTATTGGATATTGTTTAAACTGATATAGGAGTAAAACATCACCATGTCTAAATCATCAAACTCTTCACCATAATTTTAGGAAAAACCCAAGACTCAAAGAAAAATAGACTATGAATCATTTTGCCACGATTCAATTTACTAAATATTTATTAAACCTCTACTATTTGCAAGGCACTACAGTCTTATAAGAAGAGAGTGCACTAGATTGACCCAATCATCCATACGCTACACACACATTAATAACTGAAATTATTTTTATACTAGAAGAATCACATGTCCCAAGAGAGCTAAAACACTTGCCAATTGTATCAAAGTAGGAGTTAAATGTAGGTCAATAAATCTTTTCTTTAGGTAAATGCTACCTAATTCAATAGAATACTACATAAAGAAAAAAACTTAGGATATCTGTCTAGCTCACAATGTCAAAACAGTAATGACTAGATACAGCAGAAAAGCATCATAGATTTAATAACATAGATGAATAATTATACTTCTTTACCTGATTTTGTCTGTGGAGAGCAAATAAAAAATTTCTAAGTTTGGTCCAATATGAAAAACATTGCAAAGCAGCAAACACAATGTTTTATTTTCAATTCAACTGCCATTAATTTAGATGAGGGAAAAAAACCATGGAAAAATGCATTTGAAAAATTTTGTCCAAACCTGCATAATTTAGGTTTCACCATCCACACTTAGTTTTATCCTAGGCAGCATGTTCTTCTTGCTTTATGTAATATTGTCTGCTGTTCTGTCTCCTTAAGAAATCAGAAACATTGGAAGTCTAACTGAAACTTCTTAAAATTATTCATTCCTCTTGAGGAAAACAGTCAGCTGGTTTCATCAATAACTGTGTTCCTTTCACAAAAGCTGCAGAAGAATCCAGGTAAATGCTAATAATTTAAAAAGGAGCCACTCCATGCTGACTTGGCCACTCTGAAGATCTGATTATGTGCAGAGACCTGAGTGTATCATCTTTGCAAGTTTCTTCTTTGACATTATCCTAGTCAACAAATCAATTTATTAACTACGGAGTTTTCAGAATGTATTTAGTATAAGCATTTATGAGCACTTTGAAATAACAATACCAAGAAAAGCAGATGTCATAAAAAACATATAAAGGAAATGAAACACTTAAGACATTGGCTTGACTTTCTTCACTTAATGACATTCAAAAGAAAAACATAGCACACCTATTCTAAGTATGTTGGGAAAAATAGCTTGGTCATCTACTGCTTAGGTTTTAAAATTTCAATCCACTCAGGTACTTCACTTGTAATCTATATAAACATGACTCTGCATTGAGTAACAAATATTAAAATTATGTATACAGCATTTCAATTTCTTATAATTTAAAGATTTATCTCTAAAGCGAAATTAAAATAAAGGGTTAGTTACACCTCACAATTATCCCACTGTAGTATCAGTGGGGTGTAGTAAAAAGAATACTAAAGAATACTAAATATAGACCAGGAGACCTGGGTTAAAGATTTGACTCTGAAAAGGGTCATATGAACAAAGTCAAGTCAGTTAACCTCCTGAGAGTCTTAGTTTCCTCACTTGTGAAAGAGGGAGTGTTTGAGGATTTGAAGAGCTATCATTTAAAGAAAAAAATTACACAAATTTTGTTTGGCAGTAAAGGGCAGAATTAGGAATAATGGTGGGTGGGTAGGAAAGTGGATAGAGTCAGTTTTGGAATCATGAAAATCTGAATTCAAATCCCAATTCTGACATATTCTGGCTAAATGACCTTAGCTCCCCCAACAAACTCAGCAAGACTAGATTACTGAGAAGATTTCAGTCATCATTGGGTTCTAGCATAATACCAAGGAAAACTTGGGTCAATGTGTGTGTGTGTGTGTGTGTGTGTGTGTGTGTGTGTGTGTGTGTGTTATAAAGAGTCCCCTTTGCGGGAATCAGGGAAACAATAGAGGGAATTGTGTACCCCACCAGAGAAAAACACTGAAGGAAATGTTCCTGGATCTAAGACATTCCATTCTAACTCCTGTGCGTCAAAAAAATTCAACTCAGTACATATTGTGGGCCTCTAGTTTGTGTTTTTCTGATTATCTCCTGAGCTTCTTAAATAAATTTAAACACAATCAAAATAACTTGAAATAGATGGGTGACATGTAAGAATACCAGTATCATGTTGGCTTGAGGGCATTTCATGAACATGGTTTGGAATGAGGTTATCTTCATATGACAAGTATCAATCAAAAGATCAGAATTATTTTAGAACTAGGAACAACTGCAAAACAATATGGTAGAAAGTATGTACAGACCAATATCTCATACCATACACCAAGGTCAAAATGGGTACATGATTTAGACATAAAGGGTAATAAAATAAGCAAATTAGAAGAACAAAGAATGGTTTACTACCAGATCTATTGAATAATTTATGACCAAATGAGACAGAAAGCATTACAAAATGTAAAATGAATAATTTTGATTATATTAAATTAAAAAAGGGTTTCACAAACAAAACCAATGCAACCAAAATTAGAAGGAAAACAGAGGTCTGGGGATTTTTTTTAGAGCAATTATCTCTTACAAAGGACTAATTTCTCAAATATATAGAGAACTCAGTCAAATTGATAAGAATACAAGACATTCCCCAATTTATAAATGATCAAAGTATATAAACAGTTTTCAGACAAAGAAATCAAAGCTATCTATAGCCATATTAAAAAAAATTCTATAAATCACTATTGATTAGAAAATACAATTTAAAACAACACTGAGGTATTACCTCACACCTATCAGATTAGCTAATGTGACCCCCCTGCCCTGTAAAAAAAAATGGAAAATGATCAATGCTGGAGGGAATGTGGGAAAACGAGGACACACACACTGTTGGTAGAGTTGTGAACTGATTCAACATTCTGGAGAGCAATTTTGAATTATGTCCAAAGGGCTATAAAACTGCACATACACTTTGACCCTCAATCACTAATTCTGTACTCCAAAAAGATATTAAAAAAAAAAAGAGATGAGGGGAAAGACCTATTTGTACAAGGGTATTTACAGCATCTCTTTTTGTGGCGGCTAAGAAATGGAAATTGAGGAAATGCCCATCAACTGGGGCAAAGTTGAATAACTTGTGCTATAAGAAATGATGAGCAGGATAATTTCAGAAAGACCTGCATGAATTGACGAAGAGTGAAGTGAGCAGAACCTAAATTGTACAGCATTGTACATAAGAGTAATATTTTACTATGAGTAACTATGAATGACTTAGCTATTCTTATCAATACAATGATCCAAGACAATCCTGAAGGACTCATAATGAAAAATGCTACCCACCTTCAGAGAAAGAACTTATGGAGTCTACATACAGACCAAAGCATATTATTTTTCTCTCTTCTTCCTTCCTTCCTTCCTTCCTTCCTTCCTTCCTTCCCTCCCTCCCTCCTTCCCTCTCCTTCCTTCCTTCCTTCCTTCCTTCCTTCCTTCCTTCCTTCCTTCCTTCCTCCCTCTCCTTCCTTCCTTCCTTCCTTCCTTCCTCTCCTTCTTTCCTTCCTTCCTTCTTTCACTTCCTTCCTTTTTCTTTTGAATTAAAACTATATTAGGTTGCTTACCATATCAGGGAGGGAGGAGGGGAGAGAGAGAGAGAGATAGAATTTGGAACTCAATTTACAAAAAAAAAAAAAAGAACAAATGTTAAAATTAATTTTTTATATGTAACTGGGGGAAAATAAAATATGGTTGTAAGAAAAGAACTAGAAACAAATCAGAGTGCACAAAATTGTACACTATATGGTTCTTGATTCTCTGCCAAATTCAGGAAACTTTGTAAAAAAAATGAAGATGAAAAGTCTCTCGGCATGTCTCAGATTGGGTGGGCATAAGGCTAGTCTTTCATATCCTTTTTCCCTTAGGGCAAAGAGGTTGAAATCCAATCTAAGACATAAAGTATCTGCCTGGAATCAAAGCATTCTAATGAGAATAATTGACATTTCCACAGCACTATAGTGTTTCAACAGTAATTTCCTATGAGGTATACAATGAAAGTATTATCATCTCCTTTTTAAAGATGAGAAAACTTAATCTTGAAAAAATTAAATGACACATTAGCTAGCATTTACATAATACCTACTAAGTGCCAGGCAGTGGACTATCTGCCTTTACATATGTCTCACTTTATCCATGACAAACCCATGAAGTAGGTGCTGAAGGAAACAGAAGTTAAGTGACTTGCCCCAACATCACACTAGTAAGTGTCTGAGGCAAAATTTGAACTCAGGTCTTTCTAATGCCAATCCCACCGAATCATCCAGTTGTTAATAAGGATGATTATAGTGCTAAAAAAAATGACTGTATAAAATATTTCTTCATCCTACCCACAGATGCTGCACTTCTACATTGTAGTTTGATGGTTAACAATAGCTTCCCATCTCCCACAATGTTCTGTGGGACAGACAAGATTGTATGTCTTTAAGGTTGCTCAGACTTATAGCTAGCCAAGCGCCTGCTTTTTGCAGCTCCAACACTGAGTCAAATTTTACTGATGAAAACATCAGCAATCTGGCAATCATAAATTTTAAACCCTAGCATAATATTATTAGAAACTAAAAATTGCTTCTCAGCAGAGAAGTGGAAAGCTATCTGTTTTGATTTGCATGCTTTGGGATAAAATATCCCAATCCACATGATATCACAGTCATAAGTTTCTGGTTGTGGATGTCTCATTTGACAGTTCATAAATTCAAAACCACATGATACAGACTAGATTCAACATTTTCTGTGACTCAGTTTAGTTTCAGTCAGTGTCAATGCCCTCTCTGTTGTTTTGTTATCAGTGTCATAACCTACATTTCTGAGTGTTGAACTGTGGTCTGAGACAGGGTAAGAGTAAGAGAAAGAAGAAATTTTAGAGAAAAGGAGAAATAGTAAACATTTATATTATTTTCAGTATTTTGCCTAAACATAGAATTGTTATTTTTCTTTCTAGCTATTTATTCATTACATCATGTTACCTTTTGATAACTTATAATGTAAAATTGATTAATGAAAGGACTTCTGCTTATACTGGTTGGAGAAACAAATGCTTCCTGAACTCTAATCAAGGAACATGTATGTAGTTTACATGTCACTGATTATTATGCAAGCAGAGGCCTTAGGGAAGCTGCCATCTGATTGAAAAAAATGTATTATCCATTAAAAAAGTGACATTTCTGTGTAAACAGTATTTGTTTCATGCTCTTTATTCACATTTTACATCAAGATCTGCACTAGGTGATCTTTAACATCCTTTCAGGCTCTAGATTTCTTATCCTATGTATCACTGTCATTTCTATTACTACAATTACCTCAGTTATTTTCTAGGTAGTGTGCTACAACCTCTGCTGTATTAAAATACATATATAGAAAATTGTAATGCAAAAATAATTTGTGCTGGAAAGACTACCCAATTACAAATGAGTGAGGGGAGAAGAGCAAGGAGAAATTTTGTTCATTGTTGTAAATGTCCATGTGACTACTGTTACTATAATTATTTAATAACAGATAACCTTCAGGATCTCCTCCTAGGAAGGAGGGTCCAATTAGGTCCAATGCCTCATAGCACTGAATTGCTGAAGTAATCCTTAATTGAGGATGAAAGTAGTCCAGTTTCAATTACCCCAAAAGTATATCCATCAATGACCTCAATCAAGAATAAGATGCTGTGGCAGGCTCCCTGAGAAAGGGTTGAGAGTTAGAGAAAAATTTAGTCTGAGAAAAAAAAATTCCTGGGAAAATATGGAAGACAGGGTCAGGAAAAACCTGTTGGGCCATGCAGTTGGTGATTACACACACACACACACACACACACACACACACACAAACACACTCAATGTATGTATGTATATTCAGTTTCTGTTGTCTCAGATTGTGATTTCATTTGTAAAAGGAACTACTGGTGGGGAAACTCCCTTGTCTAATACCAATCATCTCTGGAGCCTATAGCCTTAGCTACTTGCCTGAGGGCATTCAGAGGTTAAATGACTTGCCCAGTATCACACAGTGTGAGAGACTGGATTTTACCCCAGGTCTTCTGGATATCAAGGACAAAACTATATGCACTATGACACATTGCCTCTGTTTTTCAAAGGTGATTTTTCCACAAAGTATCAGTCTTACCAACATATACTTTATAGAACTAGCCAAAAGAGATGAAAGTAAACAAATGTTAATTCCCAATAAACCAAGGGAGGAAGTTTTGAGATTGAGGGAAGAGTATTTAGGGAAAAGTGGTACCTTTATAAGGTGGAAAAAGCAGAGTCAATGGGATGTGCTTCAAATTCTATCACTTCCATGTAATAGCTGTATGATCTTGATTATCCAGCTCTAAATTGATGATCCTAGGAGTGAGCTGGGGGGTGTTACTAATAGAAGATTCCCTGAAAGAACCTAGACTCCTCTGCCATATCAAGGTGTAAAGATGAAAATTCCCTGAAGGCTAAAGAACCCAGTCTTAACAAACCAATCTGATACCAAAGAAACTAAAACAGAGTTAATCTCAAGGCCACAACTAAGCAGAAGAAGTTTAGGCAGACAGGAACTGAGAGGAATAAACCCAAAGTTCCTATAGTCCTAGAATTGAGAACCAAAGTCAAGATCCTTGTTAATTATGAATTAACCTGCTCATCCCTTGCTATACCCTTTTTTGCCTGTAGAGGATATATTCCTCTATAAGGATATATAGGAACCTATTTGAAGTTACACATAAAGTGTTATTCTGCTGTTCTGATAATCCTGTACATACTGCTTTGAGATTTACGAAAATTCTTTCCTTAACAATATAGTAAAGTAGGTGGTACAATCAGTATTTTGTCAAAAAGAGGAGAAAAGACATTTGCTAAGTTAGGGTCACACATCTATGAAGTGTCAGTTACTTCTTTGTTCCAGTTTCAATCTTTACATTATATCATGCTGCCATACAGGTGAACTGGAAGGGGTGGAGACCAATGAAACCCCTTGAGTTTTTCCCCTATGGAAGAATCTGCCATTTAAATCATATCTGCAACTGGGAAAGATTGGCTAAATACCCTAGAATGCTATAGGTAAGTAGCTTAAAACTTGAAGAAAATATGAACGAGCCCAGACTTGAGCTTATGGTCAGGAACAACAACAAAACACAACAAAACACATACTGTGAATTGAGAATGTATAAGGCTTCAGTACCTGGAAACACACAATGGGGTCAGTTTATCCATAAAACAAAAACAGATATCAGAATGAATTAGAAACCAGAACCCAACAATAAAGTATTAACAGTAGATGCACTTGAAATGGAAAAACACATAACAGAGTAAAAATAAAGGGTTGGAGCAGAATCTAATGTGCTTCAGTGAAACAAAAAAAAAAAAAATGGCAGGGGTAGAAATCATGATCTCAGATAATACAAAAACAAAAAGACCAAACTAATTAAAAGGGATAATCAGGGAGACTATATTTTGCTAAAAGGTATCATAGACAATGAAGTAATATTTAAAAAAATACAGCAAGTTTCTCTGAAAAAGTTTCATCAAAAATATACTAAATGCAAAACTGAATCAACTTTATAAAAATAGGAGTGATTCTCCAACTGATAAATGGTCAAAGGATATGAACAAGCAGTTTTCAGAAAAAGAAATCAAAGTTTTCTATTGTCATATATATATTTTAAAAAGTTCTAAATCACTACTGGTTAGAGAAAGGAAAATTAAAAAAAAAAACCCTTGAAGTACCACCCACTTACCAGAATTGACAAATTCTGGAGGATATAAGGGAAAGATAGTTATGTATGCTAATGAAATTTTAGTGGAGTAGTGAGCTGCTCTAACCGTTGCAGAGAACAGTGTGGAACTGAGCCAAAAGAATTGTAACATTTTGTATACTCTTTGACCCAGCTGTATGACTACTAGGTCTATATTTCAAAGAGAATCGAGAAAAAGGAAAAGTACCTATATGTACAAAAAGATTTATAGCAGTTCTTTTTGTATTGGCAAAGAATTGGAAATCTGGGGATGATCATCAATTGGGAAATGGCAGAACAAGCTGTGGAATATGATTGTGATAGAATACTGTTGTTGAGCTTTAGTAAGTGATGAGTGGGATGTTTTCAGAAAAAGACACATGAAGACCTATGTGAACTAAGAACCAGGAGGAATTCACTGTGCACAGTAACAACAATGTTGTTATGACAATTATTATTGAAACACTTTGCTATTCTCATCAATACAATAATCCAAGACAATTCCAAAGAACTCAATAGAAATAAATGCTATCCACTTCCAGACAGAGAACCGATGATCTCTGGGTGCAAATTAACGTATAATTTTCTTTATTATTTTTGGGCTTTTAAACTAGGGATACTCAGAGATAAGTTTTATATGATTTCACATTTACATGGATATCACATTGCTTGCTTCTAAGGGGTTGGGAAGGAGGGAAATAATCTGGAAGTCAAATTTTAAGAAGAAAAAATACTAAAAAAGAAATAAATTATAAAGAAATATAATTTGGGAAAGGGGGAGATTATTACTTCTTGGGTAGGGGGAGGGATTAGAAAAGACTTCATGGAAAAGGGAGAATTTGAGTTTGAAGAATGGTTAGAATATTAAATAAGCAGAAGTGAAAGGTATCATTTTCTAAAGAGAGGAAACAGAAAAGGCACAGGATTAGGAAAACACCAAGCCCATTTAGAAGGTAGTGATAATCTAATTGACCTGGAGTGCAGGGAAGGGAGGGAGGAAAAGATGAACCACTCTTGTCCATGAGTATAAACATTGCATTCCCCCCAAATTCTGTTTTATAACTTGTTCAGAAATAAACATTGAAAGGAAGCGAGAAGGAGATCAAAAATAGCTGTCCTGTTCATATTTTCTCTCTTTGGCAGCTAGTGCTGCTCTATTTCCTGCTGATGCTGCCATTTTAGTAATTTAATGATACAATTGTTTCCGAACATTGCACAGAAAAAGGCACAGACAAAGGCATAGACACCCACAGGCACTTAATTGGTAGTTCTGATGAAGCTGAATTCTCTGCTCTATATTTTGAAGGGGGTTTTGTTGTTGTTTGGGGTTTTGTGTTTTTTTGTTTTGTTTTTTTTTTTTTTTTTTTTGCGAGGGCAGGAAAAAATCAAGTACGAAAAAAAATTGAATTTTATTGAGTAATTTCAAATTCTAGAGAAGTGGAGATACTCCATCTTAGGCTATCTAATTAATGCCTGTAACATCCCCAGCACTCATTGGGTTACCCAGGAAGAGTCTATTTCAGCCCTTGTGCTGAAGTTACTACCATTTTACATCTTCCAATTTAGCCTGCCCTTAGGGCAATCATATGTCAGTCAGCATTGCCTTCCTACATTGAGACCTATCAAGTTTACCTGTAAGTACTTTGCCACTAGAAATAAATCATAGAGGGGAAAAAAAATAATTAAAATAGTTAACTCTTATCAAATGCCTCCCAAAGTCCCCCAGCATGTTTTAAATTTTTTCTGAATTGTTTTAAAAACCTGCTAAATCTAATTGGCTCTTACTTCTGAACACTTTTATTGTTCCTTGCAAGTTAGTTTCCTAAGGTTCTTGGCAGTACATATATTAAGGAGAATGATACTACTTATATTCACTTCTTTGCCAGGTATCTTCTTTGTGATCTATCAAATGTTAAAAAATTCATAGCAAAACTGATACAACTCTTCTCCTTTTCCTGTCCCTTGCATAGAAAAATGACATGCTGGATTTTCAGAAGTGCCAGATAGGTTGGTAAAAATTGAAATGTTAATAGGCACAGCACAGGGTGGTCCAATCAGTAGCAAGATGTCACTGACTCCAGTGTGGGCACATAAGTGAAAATAATTTGACAACGAGGTGAGAATGTCTGAGCCTTTGGCCAAGCCAAAAGGCAACAAATCTAATATTAATCTTAATTTACAAAAGCAAAAGTTATGTTACTGAATTGAAGGATCCATAGCCACTTCCATAGAAGCCATGAATTTTTTTTGTTTTTTCCCAGTGACCTTTATCCTTTTTTGCAAATCCCAAAGAAAACGGACCATTGATTATTTAAAATGAATTGATTCAGTTCCTTCTTCCCTTGTGTTCCAGTAATCCTCCTCTTGATGCCTCAGTATTCCCTCTCTTCAAGTCTCCCGAGCTGCACTTATTCCCTCATCTTTCCTTTGAGTTACCCACAAGAAAGTTGAGAGCAAGAGACTCTTTATTTATAAAGAGAACCATAGACTTGGAGTTAGAAGACCTAGCTTAGAGTAGCAGTTTTGCAACTTGTTAAGTTAACTGTGTAACTTTGGCCATGTCACTTTACCTCTATGTATGTTTGTAAAATTATGCTATGATAGAAGATTTCTAGAGTTTCTTCTGACTGTAATAATCAGGTATTCTACATGTAGAAGACACAGGGCAAAGGTTCCTGGAAAGATACATTGTTTTGCTTGGCAATCTTAGGTGAAATCTTCATTTAATTTTAACTTTATCCAAGCAATGGGAACATTTTAGTTGGCCCCAGTGAAGCCCCAGTCACCCAGATCTGCCCATTTCAATCTCACCAATATAAAAAATAAATTAAAGCCACATGATT
This sequence comes from Pseudochirops corinnae, assembly GCA_028646515.1. NCBI lineage: Eukaryota > Metazoa > Chordata > Mammalia > Diprotodontia > Pseudocheiridae > Pseudochirops > Pseudochirops corinnae. Next base: position 91,288,379 of record CM053590.1, read on the forward strand.
AACTGCCTAAAATTTGAACCTTTCTTTTATATTTATTTAACACAAAAATTAGCCTCTTTGGTTGTTGTTGTTTTCAGACTGCTGAAGTAATTATCAGAATATAGAAGGATACAGTTCAAGAAAATCTATTCAGTATTTTGACATATATCATAATTGATTTTTAAATATCTTTGATTTCAATAGAAGCCACCAAATGTAAATTACATTAGTTTCCATTAGCTTTTCTATCATCAGACTTTGGGTATTTCTATGGTGTCATTAGCACTTGACTACTGTGGACATTAATACAGCACAACTTTTTCAATAGTAGCCAGGAAAATCTACCTAATTTTTCTCTATGATCTTCCTATTTCTAGAAGTCTAGTTAAGTTGTAGCTCTTTTGTGACTCTTTGATTTTGTGAATATATTCTCATTCCTATTTTAACCACTTTTTTGAAGAAATTAAACAAAATTTGAATTATCTCTTTCTCTAACGGGGACATGTGGCTCTTTTTCAATGAAAAGGCCAGACTGATGTTGCTGTTATTTTATTGTTTATGTGTCTTTAAAACATTTCACTATTTTCAATAGAACAAAAATTTATGTATATTTTTTTCCCCTTAGTTTTGGTGGCACAGTTTCTTTTAAACAACAATTCTCACAATAAAATACTATAGATCCAAATACGAAAATTTTCAAAAACCTGAATATTTTATAAAACTGACACATACTTTGAATTTTTTTTTTCTACAAGATTTATGAAGGTGCCCTGATTTCTTATCAACTTTTCCTTTATCATCAAATATAGCTAAGGCTTTATTAAACTCTGGTTAACCAGAGTTCCACTTAGGCTCTGATTAACTGAGGCTTTTCACAGTAACACTGCTGTCAGGTACAAGGAGAAAAATGGAAGAAAAAAAAAACTTCATGTACTATTTGCAAATAGTTAAGGCAGATTCATAATTAGCAAATTAATGTATGAATGCAGATTATACCACCAAAGAGGAACTTCATTCAAAAGTAGACTAGCATTCTCTTTAGTTTTTGTTTAATATTCTTCTTAAACTAGTAACAATGGGTTAGTGAGGAAGTGGTGGGTGGTTGCCGGAGGAAATGATGTTCATGGAGTCTAAAACTAAGCAGAGCAGCTCATGGGAGATGAAGAGTTAGCTGTAAAATTGTAAGCTGTGGGAGGAGTTTATTGCTCCTCCTAAATCAGTCTCCATGATGAAGAGATTTCAGGTGATAAAGTTATCCTGGGATGGGCATCATGACTAAGGAGGATTAAATTTAGGGTGCTAAGTCTTCCTGAGTCATTCAAGGGGATAAAAGAAGGAAAATAAGAAAAGCAACCTATTTTCCTTATATTGCAAGAAAGTTAAGAGAAAGTAATTTTTATTAAAGTGGGAATGATGTGAGGACCAAAGCAGAACAGGAAATAGAGATGCAGGACTGAAAAAACATATATATCTTAGTAAGAGATATCTGCTGACTAGACCAAGACTGATATTTTGTGCCTCTGGCTGCTTGCTCCTGTATATTACTTAGACTCTAAAATCTTCTTACCTATAGAAAAATAGTCTGGTGGTTGATGACCCATCACTAAAGAATTGAAGGGCAGAGGCCTCAATTTGTTACCCCAAATAGTGACGATAGAGGAAAGAGGCAGCCTGAATCTATTATTTTGTAATCAATCCTTTTCTTGCTCTCCTCCCTCCCGAGTATTTTTCATTTATTCTCTAATTCTTTGATATTCTGAAGAGATCAGGATTGTACTACTCAGAAAAGAACTCTCTGGTAGAATGCTGTATTATTTTTTCTATAGCCTTGAGGCTTTATCTTATCAAGGGTAAGAGTGGAATTATAATAGGTAGTGTTTTTTTTTTTTCTATTTCAGCCCTTCCTCACAAAAATCAAAGTCAACTGCCAGTCATGTCATCATTTCCCTGATGCCATGATACTTTTTGAAAACAAAGGACAAACACAACAATGGGTAGATACATGACAAATTCTTCCATATGGATAGCAGTCTATATTATCTGTAGCTAATATTTGCTCTTCAATTAAATTCACATCAATAAGTATTTAATCAGTAGCTACTATGTGTCAGATTCTGTGCTAGTTGCTAGTTGTTGAAGATATTAAGACAAATTGGAAAATATTCCCTGCCCTAAAGGAGCTCACATCTACTTAGAGGAAAACAACATTTGCCCAGAGGTAGGAGAGAACAATAACAACCAGACAGATCAGGAAAGGCAGACTTTGGGCGACCCTACTTTCTTCCTCATACTTGCCCTTGCTCATATGTTTTAAATGAATAACCCACCTCTGACAAACTGATGCTATACCAAACAAAACGGTAATCACACCACGTTAATAAGTTCATACTCCAAATTACAAATTGGGAAATTAATTTTCTTAATTGGGTTGGTATATCAATTATTTTCTCTTATTCCCTTTTCAACTAATAGACACTTTCTTTTTTAAGCTTCTTTTTGATATAACTACTGCATGAATCAGTACAGGCTGACATCTGACATGTGTCATGCTATTTGACAACAAACTGATAAGCCATAATCTACATGACAGTCTGCCTCATTCTATACTACTTTACAAATATCTTTCACATATATAAAACATGAAGATCCTCTGATAAGTACATGTTGGGGGGACAGTATATAAAGATGAATAAGACACTACTGTGCCCCTAAGGAAGTTTGGAACGAGCATAAGCATGGGATACATTACAAATACATATCCTTTACAGTATAACAACAATGTGCTTAAAGAAAAAAAATAGTTGAAATGCAAAAAGAAAAAGCCAAGATAATAATAATATTTGGAAATTTTTGTATTCAACTATCAAGATTTAACAGAATCTAAATTACAGAATCTTAGAATTGAAAAGAACTTCATAAATAATTTCCTTCAACCCAGGACTGAATAATAACAACAGTAATAAAAACAACAATCAACATTTTTGTAACACTTCATTGTTTGCAAAGTATTTTACCTATTTGGAATCACAGAGGTAGCAAGTGTTGAGCAGAATTAAAACTCAGGTCTTTCTAGGTCCATCTCTAACACTATTCACTACAAACCCTCCAACTCCCCAAGCCACCTCTTTTTGAACAAAACTAAATTCCAGAAAACATTCTATTAGTAGTTACCTAGCCTATACTGACGGAGAAGGAAGTTCCCACTATTACTGATGACAGCTCATTTCACTTAGGTAAAGCTTTAAATTTTAGGAAGATTTTCCCCCCTTATTTCAACCATTAAATTAACCTCTTTTCAATGTCTACCCTTTGATCCTACTTCAGCCTTCAGCAACAAGCAGAGCCTATCCCTGTGACAGCCCTTCAGATACTTGAAAGAATTTATTGTTCACTACCTTCAAGTAAGCATCCTTGTTCCTTCATCTAATCCTTGCATTTATGACCTTGAGGTACTTCACTATCATGGGTGTCCTCTAGATCAGAGGAGTCAAACAGGAGACCTTTATGCTGCCCACAGCAATTCTTAAGTGCAGCCTGAACCAAATTAAAAATATAATAGGGAAATATTTAACATCATGAATAAAAACACAGTAAAACCTGGATAATGTTATATTTTTTTAATTAAATTAATATGTAGCCCAAAGAGTCCTTTTGTAGAGATATGTGGTCCCTCATTTCTATCTGAATTGGACATTAGTACTCTATATCCTATCTAATTTGTTAATGTTTACAAAATGGTACTTCCAGAATTGAACATTATTACTGGAGATATCGTTTTTACCAGAGCAAAGTACAGAACAACTATTTCCTTAAAATAAGAGAGTATTTGTAAATCTTTTAGCAACTTACCAGGAACACAGTAGACTTTTAATGAATACTTAAGCCCTTATTCTTCCTTTCCTTTCCTAAACTCAGATACCATATCCCTTTTAATGTATGTTGAGTTTGCTATACAATGCTGACTTCTTTTAACTTTTTAGCTGAACAGAAATAGAGGCATGAATTTTGGAAAACATGCATTTAATAGACACAAGGAGAGAAATTGCTGGAGACTTGAAGAGTCTCAGTCTCTCTCTCTCTCTCTCTCTCTCTCCCCCTCTCCCCCCCCCACTCCAAGTATAGAACAAAAAAAAAAATGATCCTGTCAGAAGGTATATGGAATTTATAAATTCAAATATATATATATAATAATTTCTTTGTCAACAATAAACTATTGCAATAAATTAGTCAAATTTTTGCAAAAATTTCTTTATAGTAAACTATGAAGGAAAATGAAGACTGAAACACTATATCCAAAATTATGATGTAGGTAAAAGACAAAGTCATCAATAAAATTTAAAAAAATTATTAATGATAAGGATGATTGTAATAAAACATACCAACGTACATGGGATGATGCAGTCCTCAGAAGCAAATTTATATTCCTGAACAAAAGAGAGAAAAAATGAATAGTGAATTGACTATGTAATAATAAAAAAAGAAAAAATAAACAATAAGTGAAAAAGCAAAAGGGAACCTTTAGAAATTAATGGCAAAATAAAATAAATTCTTTTTTGGGGGGAAGGGAGGAAGGCAAGGCAATTGAGGTTAAGTGACTTGCCCAAGGTCACACAGCTAGTAAGTGTGTCAAGTACCTGAGACCAGATTTGAATTCATATCCTCCTAACTCCAGGGCCAGTGCTCTATTCACTGTACCACCTAGCTGCCCCAATAAATTATTTTTTAAAAACTACTTTTTTAAAGACCAATAAACTGTTAAGTAATTTATTTTAAAGAGAAAGAGAAAAAATGTCATGAAAACAGATGTAAAATTGGCAGTGAAAATATTATCAATGCAGATGAAATAAAGAAAGTAATCATAAGTATATCAAGTTTTTTTTTAAATGTAAATGAAATTGATATGCATGTATTTCAAAAATGTAGAAAACATATATAGACAAACTAAACATACTGAACTTTGAGAGAACTTAAGACATTTGTACTCTCATTGGAAAAAAAAAGTCAGAAATCAACTCTAACATTTAAAGAACAAATAAGTCCTATTGCATAAACTTTTTTCTAAAAACAGAGAATGATAGCACGGTACATAACCTTTCCTATGAGTCAAATATTACCATGTTTGCCAAGAAATTTGAAGATGAGATTGAGAAGAATATAGACCAATATTACTAAGCAATATTAATTTTACTTATTAAATAAAATCTTGGGAATATTTCTGAGTAGTATTTGCAATTGATGCATAATTATAGCTCAAAATTAGAAAAAAATATTCAGAAATTACATTAAAAACAAAAAAAGTTATATCAGTGGTTATGAAAAGCCTTTGTCAAATAGAATACTGACTTATATATTAAAAATGTAAACTAGAAAAATGACAAAAAAATCTTTCTATAGCATTATGAAAAGTATGTATGTAAACCTAAAAGGTCACATTATTTAGAATGGAGAAACACTTGAAAGATTTCTTCTAAAGCTCTTTACCAATATAATTTTACATAAATCCAGACATGTTACCTATAACAATTAGGAAAGGAAAAAAAAAATTGATAATGAGTTTTTTTTTAAAGGAGGTAAAACCCATCTCTCATTGCATATGACATAATACTTTATTTAGAAAACCTATGAGAATCAACAAAAAATTGAGATAATTTCCTAAAGAAGTGGTTCTCAACCTTCCTAATCCCACAACCCTTTAATACTTGTATATGGGTGTGTCTGCATGTGGGTGGATCTGCCTGGAGACAGATAGAGGAGGTTCCTGAGACCATCAGAAATATGTGTTTTCCAATGGTCTTAGGCAGCCCAGGTGACCCCGGTGAAAGGGTCGTTTGACCCCAAAGGGGTCACAACCTGCAGGTTGAAAACCGCTGTCCTAAAGTAACATTGTAGAAAAATTCACATTGTCATTTATATATATTGCTAGCAAAAATGTAAAAGTATATTGAAAGAGGACAGTTTAAAATCATTAAAACATATAAGTAATTATGTGGGATGTTAACTGACCAATATACAAAGACATATAAAACCAAGCTGTTTCTTTAAAGCATTTTTTTTTACAGAAATTAAGATCTAAATAGAAAAATGTTCAATGTTCATGTAATATTAATATAATAATGATATCAATTTGGATTACTCAAATTAATAGAAGTGTTTAAAATAATCCAACCAAAAACATATATTTATTATGTTCCTTATATTTAGATAGATAGCTAGTTGTTACAGTGGATAGAGTGGAGGACATGCAGTCAGAAAGACCAGAGTTCAAATTCTACTTCAGATGCTTACTAGCTGTGTGACCATAAGCAAGTTATTTAGCCTCTATATGCCTCCCAGGGCATTTTTGAGAATAAATTGTGATAAACTTTGTAAAGTGTTTTGCAAACATTAAAGTACTCTGTAAATGCTAGCTATTTTATTATTATTATTATTATTGTACTAATAGTAGTAGTAGTTGTAGTAGTAGTAGTAGCATACTTCTACTATGTGCCAGGCACTTGTTTTATATGTAAGATAAAAAGACAAAAACTAAAACTTTACTGCCCTTCCAGGGATTAAATTCTATCTGGGGAGATCACATATAGTATAGTGCCAAATACAGTTTTATACAGGATATACACAAGGCAGAGGGAAAAGAACAAATATTTATACAGTTCCTACTATGTGTCAAGCATTGTGCTGAGTATGTTACAAACATCGAATTTCATCCTCATAATGATCCTATGAGGTAGGTGCTGTTATTATTTTCATTTTACATTTGAAAAAACTGAGGCAAATAGAGGCTAAATAGCTTACCCAGGATAGCACAGCTTATAAATGTTTGAATTATAATTGAACTTGGGCCCTTCTGATGCCATGCTTGGTAGTCTATATACTCTGACACCTAGCTGTGAAACATATAAAAAAAAAATAGAAATTTTCAGAGGGAAAACACTAACAACTCAGCAGAGGGTGTAAATGATGGCTTTATTAAGAATGTAGTACTTAAACTCTTTGGAAATAAGGTTTATTTACTGGAGACGAGAAAGGAATGCAATTCAGGCAAGCATAATGTCTATCACAAAGGTATGAAGGAGGAGGTGGAGTGTTGTGTATGAGAAACAGAAAGAAAGTCAGTTTGGCTAGACTAGAAGGTTAGACTGGGACTAATATGTTATAATGCTATAAAGAGGTTTGTGTCAGCTTTTGAAGGACTTCAAAACTTAAAGAAATAGAGACACATTTGTTCTGGAGGCAATAGTGAACTGCGGAGTTTATTAAAAAGGGGAGTGACATGGTCAGGAATGTGATTAAGGAAAATCAATTTGGCAGCTGTGTTGAGAATATATTAGAAGTGAGGAAAGATTATCTGATACTGTGTGAAAAACAGAAAATCATATTAGTGAACTAAATTAGATAATCAATATTGAGAAGCAAACTAATCAGTATAGTGTTTAATAAACCATAAGAGTATAAGTGACTGAGAAAAGAGCTCATTGTTAACCTAACAGATCTGAAAACAAAATGGATAATATTTGGTGAAGAATGAGCTTATCTTGTGCCATTACATACTGACCAGATGAATGATCTAGACATAAAAATAACACCATAGTCAAGTGTGGAACTCTGCATATAACTAGGAATCAGTTAACATGTCCCTCAATTAAACGGGTTTTTTTTTCCCTTTTTTTTATTCTTTGTTATAAGAGATAACTCTCTGCGAAGGCATATGAAGGAAGATACATTTGGCAACACAGAAGTGATAGAGGTTATACTGTGGGAAATGGGTGCTCAACAGTCAACAAAGATGTGGTAGAAGGCCTGTGACAGTGGAGTCTTCATGGATTTCAGTAGAAGACAAATCTGTTTTACTCATTCTACCCTACAACACAAACCTAACCATACAAGGGTTCCTGCCACTGCTCAGACAAAGCAGACCTAGTATTTGATCTTCATATAGAGGCTGAAACTAAAGGAACCATGAAAGTTAAGTTGCTTTTCTTCTTAGAAGACAAGAATATATATCATTCTAATTGAAGAGCATGCCAAAAAAAATCACTATATCAGATATAGCTTTTCCAAACATTGATGTAAATTTTCAAATAAAAGCTGTAAAGCTGACTACCATCCTGACTACTTTTCATTCTAACTGTTCTATAGGCATTAATACATCATCAAAAACCTTAATGCAGCTTGAATGTGGAACTTGATAATGACAAAGTGGAAACAAATTTGGCCTTTACTCAAATGAGAGATCATGAAGATGTTTCTCCATTACCTTCAACCTTAGAAAAGGAATTTCATTACAACCCTTTCTTGAGAGTTGAAGAGCCTGTCTAAAAGTAGACTAAGAAGATGGATCCACTGGAAGTCCCAAAAGTTCTATATACATTTTAAAAAATAGTTTCAACAATTTTGTGGAGCTATTGGACTTTCATGCAGTCTTTGCAGTGGGTGAGAGAGGGAGGGGGGGTTCTTTTAGATTTATAAAGACAATAAAGCAAAATCTTATGAGTTGCATCTCACCTCAACTCAGACATCATACAATTGAGAATGCCCTCACAGAGCCCATCATTCAGACCAGATTGATATTTATGAGGGTTTTTCTGGCCTGTTACTAACATATTTTAGTAATGAAGTTCCAATTTCCTTGGGAGACACTTTTAATCTTTAAAATACATTTCCCTGTGGTTGATCGCTAATTCTGATGGGATTCTTCTTTGTTTGATAATGGGAAAGAACTCTCCAGCCAACATCAGTTGACTTTGATGTAAGACTTAGCTCCTTCAGTTATTGGCTGTGCTACCTTGGGCAAATTATACCACCTCAGTTTTATCTTTAAAATTAGGTAATTGAAGTAAGTGCTCTGCAAAATCTCTTCTAGCTCTAAAAGTCTGTTATTCTTTTATTTATTCATTAGCATAATATTTCCCCCCTAACATTAAAATTTATAGCATCCTGACTGCAATGTATCTGTATTTATATCAGTGTTGTACCCACCATGGCCTGTCATATAAAAGTTTTAGCAGAAGTGCATATGGATAGATATAGAATAATGGATTAAAAAGATAATGAAATATTAAAGCTAATTTGTTTTATTTAAATCTCCTTAATCCAATCTAATTTAATCCAATAAATATTTATTAAGCACCTACTATGTGGACTTTGCAGATAAAATCAATACAGTTAATAAGAAGATGGTCCCTGACCTCAAGGAGTCTACAATCTAATGAAACAGGAAAGGTCAGTGGGCAGGGATGTCATGGAACATTTAGGAGGTGGAGCTGAAACCAGGCAAAGCAGCAGATACAGAATACAATAAATTCAAAAGTCTTGGTTCTGCCCTCTCTAAAGAAGGGCACTATTACAACTTTGATACTCTACCCACCAGCCCTCTAATCAGAAGAGAGAGATGGTGTGAATCAAGCCTTAAGTATGGAGCATGGTGATGAGATTAGAAGAGATGAATTTAACTTGGGAAGGGCATTTCCTTCCTGGAGTTGGAGCTAGGCAGAGTAGGTGATGCAAACTGGAGTAAGTGATAGGACTGCTTGTAACAGTAATCAATTTATCAGATACTTAGCCCTTGGTAACCTAGGGCTATTATATTGCTTAATAGGACTAGATATATATTTTTATATGTATGCATATGTATATATATATATACACATAATTATATATGTATATAATTTATATATATGAAATTTTCTAAAATATAAATTATGGCCCAAAGGCCCCTATGTGAAGCAATAAGTAAATGGAATAAAGGCATTTAGAAGGTTCAACTAGATGTGGGGTCAACAAGGCAGAGGAAGGAATCCCTCAGCAGATCTGTCCCAACATTCCCCTCCAAACAATTTAAAAATAGCAACTCATGTCAAATTCTAGAATGGCTGAGACAGCAAAAGGTAAGAGTGAGACATTCTTCCAGCCCAAGACAACTAAGGAGATCAGAAAGAGAGATATGTGATTCAGGGGTAGAGGTGAACCTGGAGCCCATGAAGATGATATATTAGTAGTGGGACTAGGTAATTATAACATAAACAGCATCAGTTTTGAAAATTCAGCAAGGGTACATAAGAATTGGTCAGAAAGAAATTATAGGATCTATGTACTAGCACTAGATTTGGGACCAGATGCTGTTTGGCAACTACATTGCCTATACATACTTCAGGGTGATAGTTCAAGGGCAAAGATGAGCATTTTTGGCTAAGAGGGAGTGGTATCCCTGAGAAGTAGTATTACTCTTGGTCATAATGCTTTCAGGGATCTTGAGGATAGAATCAGTTGCAATCTCAAGGTGAGCAGGAGAGCAATAATCATACCTCTTACAGATCACACCACTTGGAAGAACTGAAAACTTTGAAAAAGCCTGAAGTTTAATACAGTTCTCTTCCCCCTCATCCCCATGCAGGAACAGAGACCAACTTTAACATAAAGTTTTAAAAAATCAAGAAATAGGGTAGAAAAATGAGCAAACAACAGTGACAAAAGGATCTGATTATAAAAAATTGACTCTGGGGGCAGCTAGGTGGCACAGTGAATAGAGCACTGGCCCTGGAGTCAGGAGGACCTGAGTTCGAATCTAGCCTCAGACACTTGACACATTTGCTAGCCATGTGACTTTGGGCAAGTCAACCCCAATTGCCCTCCAAAAAGCAAAAAATTAAAAAAAAATTAAAAATAAATAAATTGACTCTGGTGATAGAGAAGATCAAGACAAATTCAGAAGAAGACAATCAAATTAAAGTACTACCAGTAAATCCCCAAAGATAGAGAGAAAAATGTGTATTAAGGCAAAAAATCATCACAACTAAATGCAGAAAAGTAGAAATATTAAATCATCTTTTTCAGATAATACTGCAATAAAAAATACATTCATTAAAGTATTATGGAAAAATAGATTAAAATTAATCAGAAACTACATGATCTAATTGCAAAGGATGAGTGGGTCAAAGAACAAATCATAGAAATAATCAGTAACTTCATGAAAGAGAATGATAATGATGAGACAACATTCCAACATTTTTTAAATGCAGTCAAAATATTATTTAAAAGAAAAGTATATCTGTAAATGTGTTGGTCAATAAAATAGAGAAACGGATAAACTGACTGAGCATGCAACTATCAAAAAATCACAAAAAGGAAAAACAGAAATCTTCAACTAAACACTAAAATGAAAAACATGAAAATCAAAGGAGAGATTAAGCAAATTCAAAGTGTAAAAATTGATCTAATAAATAAAACTGGAAACTGAATTTATGAAAAAATTAAAATTGATAAGCCATTGGTTAATTTGATTTTTTAAAAAAATAAGAAAATCAAACTACTAGTTAAAAATAAATAGGATGAATGTATCACAAATGAAGATGAAATTAAAGCAAATATAAGGAGACATTTTGCCCAATTTTTTGCCAGTAAAACTGATAATCTAAGTGAAATGGATGAATATTTATGAAAATATAAACTGCCTAGGTTTACAGAAGAGAAAATAGAATGCTGAACAATCCTATTTAAAAAAAAAGAAATTTAAAAAGTCATAAATGAATTTCATAAGAAAAGATCCCCAAGATCAAATAGATTTATAAGTGAATTCTACCAAATATTTTAAAAATATTTAATCACAATACTATATTAACCATTTGAAAAAAAAAAGTGAGGGTCATACCAAATTCCTTTGATGACACAAATATGGTTTTGATACCTAAACTACGGAGACTAAAAAGAGAGAAAGAAAAATATATATCATTTTTCCCAAAGTAATAATACTGAAAAAAAATTAAATACTAGCAACGAGCTTACAACAAAAAATCACAAAGATTATATCCTATGACTAGGTGGGATTCATACAAGGAATGCAGGACTGGTTCAGTATTAGAAATACCATCAATACAACTAGCCACATCAATAATAAATTTAAAAAAAAACACATCAAACATACGATTTTATCACTAGATGCAGAAAAAGGCTGTGACAAGATATACCATTCCCAGTAAAACAAAACAAAACAATAAAAAGCATAGGAATAAATGGTGCCTTTTAAAAAAATGATAAGTAGTGTCTATCTAAAACCAAGACCAAGCATTTTCTTTAATGGTGATAAACTTGAAGTTTTCCCAATACAGTTAGCAAGGAAGTCCATTAAAACCACTATTATTCAATATTGTCCTAGAAATGCTAGCTATAGCAATAACAGAAGAAAAATAAATTGAAAAAATAAAAATAAGCAGAGGAAACAAAACTATCACTCTTCACAACCATGTTCCCTGGAGTTTACCTCTATTACTATACATTTTAAATAAAGGCTTCAATTATTTATTTTCTGAACATTTGGCTACTTCATGGTGATGGATGGCTTTCCACTTGGCTGTTAGGAGACACACTTGTTTTTTTAGGTCTTTGGTGTACACACCAAAGTAAATCATATATTGAAACAGGACTATAACTTTTCCAAAGTGTAGTTAAACTGATAATACCTTACCAAGGAAACCAGACTTCCCTATTTCTCAATTAAAAGTCTATTGATGAATGCTTACATAGTCACAAAAATATCAGTGACAAATTTTAAAGGAAGGATAGGTCTTCAGTCTTATTTTCTCATTCTTCTTCCCTGTTTCTTGGTTTTCTAGTTACAGCTAAGTTTTGGGGGTGTTTTTAGTTACTGTGCTATCAGTCATTTAAATATTGTTCAGTAGATTAAAAGACAACAGTGGTATGGATTCTAAGTATTTACCATTTGGGAGTTATTTATCAATATTAGATCAAAGTTTGAAAAGTAGATCTTTTGAAAACATGTCATGTTTCTCCTTGTGTGAGCAGGAACATTTATTTTTTCCTAAATCAAATAGGACTGTACCTTGGGGAAACATGCTATAGAAAATGTATACTACTCTGATGGCATCTCTGACCTGCCTGAAGATGGAAGTCTTTCAAAGTTTTATTATCCTTTTTATAGACTTAATAAAGAACAAGTATTCTCTCCTAAGGGGCATATTATTTAATGAGTTTGTCTCACTTCAGGAGAATGAAATTGTAACTCTTTGGAATGATGAGAATTCAGACAGAAAGAAGAAAAAGAACTTGATTCAAATGGCACTAAGAATTTACTGATGTAAGAGTAACGAAGGTTTCAGGGTCTCTTGTACCGGAAAAAGTTACTCAGAACTCTGATCTGTTATTTCCAAAGACTGGATATTAATGTAATTAAGCCCCTTTGGTGGAGAAAGAGAGCTTTGAGAGACCTAGGCAAGTCAAAGTTGCTTTTTATAGGGTAAAAAAAGACTATAGGACAATAGGATTGCATTATAGATCAGAAGATTTTGTATTACATATTTTTCCCTATGTTCTATTGCAGCATGGTAGTCTTATCAACTCAACAAGAAAATTACTTTTATCAAAACATAGTCAAGTTAAATAATCAATCTTGGAAAGTTAATTCATCCTCAAAGTAAGTGATTCCATACAAACCTTTTTCTAAAGAATATAAATTTTAGGGAATAACCAAGGAAACATAATTCTTTGCATTACATATATGTTATTTCCTTCCAGTATGTATTACAATCAGGCTCTGATTTAGATGCTGAATCCTTCAGAGTTATCTGAGGCACCCATAGTTTAAATGTCTGTTTCAGGTTTATAAAGGAAATATCCAGGCATTCATGACCTCATGTCCAGGACATTATCTACTAAAGTAACAGATGATGAGGAGACACCGACTTCCAACTGGGAGAACTCTACCGTCTTGGATCTCTCCCTTGCTCCTTCCTCCAGAAAACAACAATCTTATGTAGGAGCATTCTGTGAAAGAAAGTTCTGGGGGGCAGGAGTGGGAAGGGCGTCCTTACTACCTGATTGCTCACACAACTTGGATGATATGAGAGTCAATATATCAATTCTTAATGGTGGCATGGAAGATCATCAAGCCTAACACTGCCTCCTGAATTCTTCCAGGCTTTATCTTTTGTCTTACCTCTATATGCAGTGTAAACTTTCCCTTTGACACCCCCTTCTGTCATCAGAACTCAGTTTGTAATCTAGGGCTTATTGGGCCTTGTCATCTACCCTTCCACTGCCTCATTGGGATTTCTAGGCCTTTCTATCTTTCTTTAATGGATTATTTCCTCCAATTAAAATGTGAGTTCCTGAAAACAAAGACCATCACTTTTTTTCCACTTGCATCCTTAGTACTTACCACAGGGCTTGGACAGGACACTTAATAAATTCTTGTTGCTGTTGTTTTTAATTTATTCATTCAATCGTTCATTTATATTTGCAAAAAATATATTAAACATGACTGGCACCATTAGGTACATTATGCCTATGTTTTTAACAGAGGGTTGATAAGATTCTTTAATCAAGTGAGTCCACTTTACCCCTTCTCCAGACCACTTGAGTTTCTAGAATGTGATTGGAAGATAACTTCCAATTCAATGAGGTGCTAAGGTTTTGCCATTTTATAACTGAGAACATAATTTTTAATTTTGTAAAGTACATGAGAGGAGGAAACAATGTATTGTAGCCTCTGGATACAAAACTTTACTAAACACATAGAAAATGCACCAGACCAGATTCTGATGGGGGAAATTCAGAAGCCATAGTGAATCCTTTGAATGGTCAAGGTTAGCATGGGAAAACAGATCAAAGTCTGCTGATATTGGGCATGGGGCTGGATCAGGAACATAGTGGCACACTGTACTCCAGCACCCATGTAGAGACTGTGCACTAGGACAAGAGAAGTTTGTAAATTCGTAGCACAACAGTGTCAGAATTTTATGGGGCACTGAGATGGGGACAGGCATCAACAGGCAGTTTTGTTGTCTACCACCTAGTTCTAGTGGATCCAGTGGATCTATGGATGATTGAAAAGGGGACCAGCCCAAAGGGGTGGTGTTTCTGATTAGGGAGGCCCTGGACAATATATCAAGAAGGAAATACAAAAGCAAGCAACAATGATTTGACTCAGATACCAGGAGCACAGCAGGATATCATTTCTAGCAACAAGGCAAGTATACAGAGAAATAACCAGAGAAAGGATTCTAGACCAAAGGGGAGCCTGCAGTTCTGTCTTTCTGAACCAGTGGAATTTCCTATATTCGTAGTAGGGACTGAATCAAGCAGCATTCTATTTTTGCTCTAATGGGAGTCCAGTTCAGGAACTTAAACCATGTGGGCAGCAATCAGACTGTTCTGAATCAGACCATTCTGGGAACTTTGAAAGCTTGTATGGTCCTGAAATCCTGAAATAACAGAACATTAAATGTCTCAATAAAGTAACAGTAAGACCAGTCTAGACCACTCTTCCAGAAGCATGGTAGAGCCTCACCCTAATGTCTAGATCCAAATCAGGAAGTTGGAAGAAGAGGTCGTGTCCCCCCAAAAAAAGCCAAACTGCAGCATAAAATGCTATTATGATGGCAGGAATGCTCAATGTCCAAACATAGAAGAAAAAAATGACTTCTGAATACTCATAAGCAATGTCTCAGAGAAAAATATAGCTTGGGCACAAATACAACTCAAATTACTCAAAAAGATGAAGTAAGAATTTTTTTTGAAGATGCTAAAAATAATTTTATAAAAAAATGAGAGCACCTGAGGGAAACATTACAAAATGAGAGTTATGGGAGAAAGAATTGGAAAGGGAATAAACAGCTTGCTACAAAATTTGTTCAAACAACAAAATCCCTGAAAATTAGAATGGACCAAACAGATTACTTCACAAGACAGCAAGAAATGTTTAAAAAAATGTCAAAAAGCTCTTTTTTTAAAAAAGAAAATATAAAGTATCATTTAAGAAATTTTGAAAGAAAATTGTCCAAATCTCCTCAGGATCAGAGGACAAAGTGGTGATAGAAGGAATTCACTAGTTATCTCCTGAAGATACACACACACACACACACACACACACACACACACACACACAATTCCAGGTACATTCTAGCAAAAATGTAGAGCTTCCAAGTCAAAGGAAAAAAAATACTGCAAGGAGCTAGCATGGAAAAAAAAATGTATCAAAGAGGCACAGTTAGGATCGCACATGATTTAACAGCCACCACTATAAAGAATCTGAGAGCTTGGAATATAATATCCCAGAAGGTAAAGGGTATAGGCTTACAGACATGAAAAACTTTGCCAGCAAAACTGAATGTAATTCTATGGTGCAGGGGATGGGGGGGAGGTAATCTTTAATGAAATAGAGGACTTCTAAGAAATCCTAATTAAAAAAACAACAACACTGTAGTGAAATTCTGAAGCTCAACCTCAGGAGGTAAGAGAAATATAAAAAAGGTAAACATGATAAATAATAATAATTAACTGAACAAGGATAAATGGCTTGCATTCAGCACTGTCATAATCATGAGTCTTAGAAGGAAACTAATAAGATAAGACTTGGGAGTGATTATATTATGTCTTCATCTTATGAGAAGAATATAAAAAAATAAAGGTGAAGAGGAATACACTAAACACGGGTAGGAAGAGGAGGGACAGAAAGGTTAGAGGAAATTATCTCATATAATTAGGGTTTGCAAAGAAACATTTTTATAAACGAGGAAGAGTGAGTGTGGTGTATACCTTATACATCAATCTCATGTTGATCTGAACTGGATAAAGTAATGAAGAAAACATATATACACAAGGGTTTGGTAACAAATACATCTTACTCCACAGTGAAATAGAAGGGGGAATAGATTGAGAGAGATTAGTTCTAAATAAAACAAATTATGAGGATGTATAAACATATTTATAATATTTTTGAGGTGGCAAAGATTGAAAATCTGAAAGGATACCCCTAAATTGGGAACAGATGTACTAGTTACGATGGCATGGATGAGAAACCTGGAACATTTGCATGATCTGAAACCAAGTGAAGTGAACTAAACTAGAAGAATTTATGCAATAACAGCACTATGATAAAGGCAAACAACTTTGTAAGAATTAGTAACTTTTGAGTCTAATGAACAACCATTTAGGACTACTAATGAGGAAAAACACTATCAACAATGCTGATAGAGAAATGTGCAGCATTTTCATACATGCACACACACACAAACTATATATACACATGTGTATATATTTATATGTTGTAAAGCCAGTCACCAGCAGCTCTCCAGAGGACTGCTGCTATGAATAGCTTTAAGGTTCTGATCACATAGTATAGTGAACTCTCTATTTAGCCAAAAACTAAAGCAAAACATTCAGAGAAACCAAAGTACAGCATTCAAAATTCTATAACATAATAACATCACTAAAGTGGTCAAATGGTTTTAACAAAATATATCATTCAATAAGTCCTTAACTCAATCATCCTTAAGGAGCAAGACTCCATAAGGGACACAGAATACAAGGTCAAAGTTTTCCCATCCCTAGGTTACATTGTCTTAATATCTCAGACAAAAAGTCTTTTTTTCTTCTTAACTGGAGATTAGTTTCCAATCATTCTTAACTCAATCATCCTTAAAGGGTACAAGGTACAAAGCACAAAGTTCTCCCACCCTTAGGCCACAGTAAATCATGTTCTTCTCAGTCAGCACACAGGGAGTACCCAAGGAGAAGTGTTTTCATCTTGATTCAAGGCTGGCACCCAGATTCCATGGTACTTCTTCCATGGGTCCAGCTCTTGCCTAAATCTACCCAACTGTCATCTGGATTCATAGGCAGGCAGTTCTCAGTTCCTTATCCAGTTCCCATTCCAACTGAAGCTCACAGTGTCCAGTCCACCTCAAGCCCTTTACAATTTCTGCTTCTGGAAGACAAAGCTTAACAGAGCCAAAACAACATTCACACACATTGTCGGCACCATCTTCAATTCACTATATCTGCCTGTGAAATCAACACAGACCCACAAAAAGGTCTGAGAACTAAATACAGATACACAAACAAGGTCTGAGAACTCAACACAAATCATCACTATAGTCCCAGGACCTCTGAAACCCTCCTCCAGGACTTCTGTAAACAGATAACAAGAAAATCCTCTTTCAGGGCTTCTAGTAAGGTCCCAGGGTGTCTGTACAAAATATTACAAACATAAATCAACACAAAACAGACAAACAGAGTGCTGGCCACCACATGTGTTCTCTTCTCAGTTCTGCTCTCTCCGAGCTTGTGTTTCTGGTTTTATATGGTCCTTAGCTCCTCCCTGTTCTGCCCACCTCTTACATCCTACTTGTTCCTGTCTTTGGCAATTTCCTCCCACTGTGGTTTTCAGAAGTTCTATTTCTTAACAAAGACTTGATATAATCACGAGAAAGGCTCAACTGAAACAAGGCATTAAGTACTTATTTGCTTTCCATTACATATGTGTGCAAGTATGTGTATATGTATCTGTGTGTGTGTGTACACACATATGCACACATACATTTACATAGCAAATGTGGACATTTGTTTTGATTACATGTTTTTTGATACATGTTTTTAATGGGATTGTTTTTCAGTTCTCAAGTTGAGGAAGTGGTGTAGAAGTGGGAGGGTGAAAAGGCAGATTTGTCATGATTTAAAAAATGATAAAATAAAAAATATGATAAAAAAAAAAAGTTTGAGACCTTTGGTGACTTAGGGTCTGAGTAGCCTGTTCAGAGACTTGAAAGAAAATACAAAGTTCCTACAGGTAATATGAAAAACAAAATCTCCATCAATTTAATAGAATTAATGACAGCTGGACATTGGCCTAGTGACCTAGAATAAAAAGCTGTGTATATTTTTAAGGTCACTGGTATGATATCACATACAAATTGCAAAATCAGACACTAAGAAACAGAAAGGGAGGCAGAGCCAAGATGGTGGCGTAGGAGCAGCAACATATTGCAGCTCTTACATAGTCACCCCAAAATACCCATAAAATATGACTCTAAACTAATCCTAGAACTCCAAAACGCACACAAATATACTTTCCACTAAAGTCAGCTCGCCTATGAGGAACCACATCAGCACTGTGAACTGAAATCAGCCTGGCCTGAAGCCCTAGCTGAGCCCCGGGGGTGGCTGGATGAGAGAAGCCGAGCCCTGGCCAGAGCCTCGGGTGAGCAGATTGGCAGCAGCTGCAGCAGTGTTCAGAACTAGGTCAGAGGAACTTGCGAGGTTGTCGGAGAAAAGTGGTCCAGCCAAAACACCTCCACGGCTGAGAAGCAAAAGGCAGAGGTTCTGCACCCGCCTCCACATTGCGGCATCAGCGCCCTTGGCCTGCAGACTGCAGGGGGATGAAGCAATCGTTCAGAGGCCAAGTGCTCTTGCATTGAATGGCCTGGATCCAGATCGCGGTCTTGGGCTTTGGTCTTGTGGTCCTTTTTACTTCAGTGAGCCAGAAGTGGGGGAGGGACCGAGCACCTCCCTGAGAGCTACGGCAGCTGGGAGGACACCAACGATTTGGGACAGAGCTTTCCCTTCTGGAAGCAGAGCCCCACAGAGATTAAAAAAGAAATAAAAAAAAAATCCACGGACTAACCAACCCTGAATAAGAATAAGCATAAGAAGCAAAGTAGGAACAGCAACCAAACCCTAGATTCCTTCTTTGGGGAAAAGAAAGACCAAAGCAGAGAGAGGGAGGAGGACAGTGCAGCCAGAGCTCCCCAACCAGGGGCTCCAATACAAATGAAGATTGCCTTAAAGCTAGAGATGAGTTGAAGAAGGATTTTGAAAACCAAATAAGAGAAGTGGAAGAAAAATTGGGAAGAAAAATAAGAATGTTGCAAGAAAATCATGAAAAGATAGTCAGCAATCTGACTGAAGAAATTAACACCCTAAAA
>CM053590.1:91308569-91342495 GCA_028646515.1 Pseudochirops corinnae
TTCTTTTTTGAGCCTAATTTTTCTTAGTTTTAAAATGGAAATAATGTTAACCTCTCCACCTTGAAGAGTTGTGAGGAAAATAAATGTACATCAAATGGTAGAATATTATTGTCTGAGTTATTAGAGGCATGCTATAGAATCAAAGAATGTCAGTACTGGAAGGGACCTAAGAAACAACTGGTGTCTACTGCAGTTACAAAATCATTAAAGAACTTCACAGAAGAATTAGGACAGATCACTACTGACAGCTATAGACTGTAGATTGACAATGGTATTTGTCATGTTTAAAGGGACATGATGCCATTTATTTGAGACACCTAAAGGAGTATGGAAAAAGAAACAAATGCAATAAAGGAAGATCATCAGTTTAGCACTCACCCATTCTCTCAAACTGGGGCTAGCACTGACAGTTCCAAAGAATGAAGGGGAAAGAGAAGAATGGGTACAACTGGGACATCATCAGCTATATCCAGGGAAGGTCTTCAGGTCATAGAAAGAGGAAGCAATTAATTATGTTATTGTGAGAAGCTATTTCTAGGACTTACCACATTAAAAAATATTTATTTTATTTTTGGTAAGTATTTGCTGGTTTTCTTGGGTCAATTTTCTCTATATACTTTATAGAAGCTCCGGTATTTTACAGTGAGGAAATGAGGTACTGCTCAGTTGGTTCTCCTTTGTTTATGACTTCTTAAATCTTTGGAATGGAAATGTCAATCCATTAGGGAACTCAAATTATCTAATCTGGAAATTTCCAGACATAGAAGATTCATATATTGTGACATTCCAGAGAAAGAGTAAGACCTAAGTAAGGGGAAGAACTAGACAGGAGGAGGGATTAGGGCTAGAGCATGGAGAGTTTATTGGATTGAGAAAATTAAGGCCAGAAAAAAATAGAGGATTTTTTCCTCCTCATCTGGACAAAAGAGACTGAGAGGCATCATAAGAAAGTACTGAAAAAATGGACCTTAAACTCAGGAAGACTTGGGTTAGTGGCCTGAATCTGAAACATACAGATTGTGTGGCCCTGGCCAAGGCACTTAACCTTGGTCCACATCAGTTTCCTCCACTGTAATATGAGGAAAATAATAGCATTTAATTCACAGAGGAAACTGGGTGGCATAGGGTATAGAGTGTTGAGCACTGAGTCAGAAGAACTGAGATCAAAACTAGTCTCAGACACTTCTTACCTGTGTGAACCTGGGCAAGTCCCATAATTTTTCTCTGCCTCAGTTTCACCAACTATAAAATGGTCATACAAAAAGCACTTCCCTCCCAGGATCATTGTGAGGATCATATAAGATACTTGCAAAGTGATTAGCATAGTACCTGGCACATAGTAGGTAATTAATAAATATTTGTTTCTTTCCCTGTCTCTCCTTTCCTATGTGACCCTGGGCACCCTCACTTAACTTCTCAGTGACCCATAAAACTCTCTCAGGATCCAAGAATATAAATTTCAAAAAAGATACTTATATGCCTGAGTAGAAGGAAATTTCTCATCTTGTAATCTATCACAATGAAATCATTATTCTAAATGAAAAGACAGAAATGGAGGGAGGGAGAGAAAGAGAAGTAAAGGACAACCATGATAAATGAGAGCATTTGTCCCAAAAGAAGGAAAGTGTTCCTCCTAAGTTAACATAACTTTAAGTGAGAGACCTACTAATTCCCTCCTCATTCCTCCCACTCCCCATATAGCATATTTATATATATATATATATATATATATATACACACCCATATATGTATGTATATATACATATACATATATACATACATATATGCATATATATACATATATATGTATATATATATATATATATATCTTAAATTGGTTCTGTTTAAAACTCAGCTTTAGGTCAAGCAACATTGCAAGAGGCGGTTAGTATCATAGCAACAATATTATAAATGGAAGATATGCTACTGGGCAACCAAAAATCAGGAGGAAAAAAAAAGTTTAAAATAGACTTTTACAGAAATCTGATACTATAATAAGGCCGAGTTGGGCAAGGCTGCTTGAATATTCGTACAGACTGAAGGTTTAGAGACTTGATATATCAAGTCACCTAAGGTTATCAGTTAGCTGCTGGAAGAATTTAGAGGTGAGTTTGGAGGTGGAAGAAGAAACTAGGTGTAATAAAAGTAATAAAGAAAAACATACTTCTTGACAATTTGAAAGGAGGATAGGAAGACGGACTAATTCATTTGCAGGAATCTCCTAAGTGCTAGTTTAATTGAATTTTAGAATATATGGATTATAGATTAATAGATTTAGAACTAGAATGGACCACAGATCTCATTTTATGTTTGAGGAAGCTGAGTCCCAGAGAAGATATTTGCTAAAGATCACACAGATGATGTCAGGGGGTAGAATTTGCACCCAGAGCTTCCTGAATCCAATTCACCTTCTCTATTCATTATACCACAGACTCTGGAATTTAATTAACAACACAGGTGAGAAGAAGAGATTCAAACTGTATTCAAGAGTGAACATGCCTGGGAGCTAGTTAAACTAGAACTTGGTTATAAGAAATTAGCAACATTATTGACAAATTGTATTGGTCAGAGAAACTTTTTGTGGGGCATACCTCCTGTGAGTATGATTATATTTCTAATGAACCTGCCTTATAATTACATCCATTTAAGTAATAAAGGTTATCTACTTAGGGAGATGTTGGTTTGTAAGCTGCAAGTAATATGATGCTTTTGAATGCTTATAAATTAAATAGAGCACCAAAGATACTACACTTAAAATTTTATTTTATAAACTACCAGCAAGCAGGGAGGGCTATCATTGCAGGCTCTTGTAGTTATGTGAAAGATAAGCCCCCTTTAAAGGAAATTTACAAATAGGAACACAATATTTCTTTCATTACTTCTATTCAAAACAATATACATTTAAAAAAATAATTTTTCAAGTTAAGTGTATGAGAAGTAGAATTATCAGAATAAATCTGACATTAACTTGAAATTCTTAGATAAGGAGAAGTACCCCCTAGGACCTTATATAATAATCCACCCTTCTGCTCCTAAGGATTGCTTGTTGACATCTTAGATCTTGGTCTACCTATGAGGTCTCTTCAGGGGTTAAGACTGAATTCAGACCAGAAGATGCTTGAGTTCTTAAACTGACAGAGATCTGTTTGACATGGTAGTGGTCCTGATTCAGGCCACAATAACCTTCTTACCTACTCCAGAGATTCTCTGAAATTCTAGGAGTCTCATAGTCAAAGACTGGTACCTTGAAAGCTAGCAACACAGCACCAGAAACATATGGTAATTACTGACATTAAAGTGATGGCTACCTCAAGGGAAGACTGAACATATCAATGAAGCCCATGTACAAGTTATTTACCATTTATACACATCCACCTAATTTCTGAATGTGCTTCTTCCTTTAAAAGCTTTGTGACTCTTTATTTCATTATGTCAGGAAATTGTGGTCACAACAATGTGGATATACCCTGCAAAAGGACACATCAAAACCTCTCCTTGCCTTCTTATCCTGCGTGACTCTTGTCCAGTCACTCCCATGAAGATCCATCTAGGGTGGAGCTTGAAGATTTGAAGCTATAAAACATCTCTGGAGGAAATATTTTTTCCCCAAAAAAGATGGTGTGTAGTTTCAGAGACAAGCTAAGTACACCTAGGATCATAATATTTTTCACAAAGACAATCAGACATTCTTTTTCCTTCTAGTCAGCTTTGAGTCAAGTTCCTTGTCCATTTTCAGGGTTTGTGAATGAACTGACTGCAGTTCCAACTGCAAATATCCTACATTTCTGAATTTCAAGTTCATTGTCTTATTTTGCATATATAGAATTTTTGTTATTCATCTTACAGTAACTGCTTGTAATGAATTATAAATTTAGCATAAGAAATGAAGAAACAATTGGGCCCACTTATACTTCCTCCACTGTTCATATCCTTAACCACAAATTGTTTTTCCTGAGTATATATTGTTCTCTTAAAGAAAAAAAAAATAGATTCCTCTTAAAACTTAACCACATTCAACTGAAGAGTGCAAAGAGAACTCAGTACAGTAAAAATGCAGGTGGATTGGTAAGCAGAATGATTACACCCAGGTTGTGATTTTTGAGGTAATTAGTATGTGTAGAAAAAAGTCCTGACTCTTGCTGAAATGATGAGGAAAGTAAGTGAAGGCTATGTGTCAGAATATATTGTCTTAATAAATTTCATCTAGTCTTATGAAAAACTAAATATATTACCAGGAGTCAGCCATCTTTAAGGTATTGCTAGAAATGTAACCATTATGTAAATTAATATTTATTTATCCTATATTCCATTAGAACAGGCTTATCTCAAACTACTAGAAAATTTAGAGATGCACTAGACTACAGACCCATCTTCAAATCTGTGTACAGGAAAGAAAAGATGAGAAAGATTCTCCATTCACCACTATCCCCTTTAATTCCAATGGGCTAATTCACAGTCTTAGTTGATCTGCAGTGGGACTATGTTCCCTGCTGCACTAGCATTCTTTCTGATATTGATAAGCTGGATTTCTTTTATAGTTAACATTAAAAAATTAAAATCACACAAAGAATTTCCATTTGGAAATATTAAGCCCACCTGACCTAATTCATGTCATATCTGGGGTTCCAGTGCCCCAACATATTTTCTATTTGACTTTTCTTGATGTCTAAAAGACCATTATGAAATGCTTGATTTAAAGAAATACAATCTGTTAAGATGTAAATGAGTAATACATTTTCAACCATAAAAAAAAATCTAAAATGAAGTAATTTCTGTCCAATGAAACAGGTACCTGAGTATAGTTTCCTGAGGAATGCTACATAATAGGGGATGTAGGTGAGTGAGAAGAGTTGGAGAACCATTTGAATAAAACCAGGGAATGAGGTATCCTCAGAAGTCAGAAGGCATCTTGTGGACATTGGAATAAAAAGGGTAGAAGACATTAAAATCAGAGATGAAAAGGCCCAGAAAAGCATTTCTAGCTGCTAAGATTTTCTCATTGTCAGCCTTGATATTAATTATTACATCTTTCTTTCATTAATTGTTTACCTAATTATGTTTTTCTAAATAAGATAGGCAATACCCTCAGGTTTTTAGTATCAAATTGATAGATGTGAGGAAAGTAAGAAACCATGATTGATCAAAAAAAGAAAAAGCTAGCTTGAGTTATATGTAGAGTTATACAATTAGCATTGCAGATTTCAGGACATTAGCATATGGGCACTCCAATTATAAATGGAAATCAGAAAGAGAAGGCAGTGGATCTTCTTGAAATACACCCTCTGTTGCCTAGGAATGAAATTTTAAAAAAAAACTTTTTTTTTTTTTAAGGTACCCATTCTGTGCAGACTACTGTACAGGGCCTGAGATTGGGGCAATATATACATGATCTCTGCTCTCATCAATCAACAATAATCAATAAACATTTATTAAGCACCTACTTTGTGCCAGATTCTGTACTAAGCACTGAAATGTTTGCTCATGGAACTAGTCTAGTAGAAGAATAAGATATATAGAGATATAAAACATTTTATGATAGGAGTATTATAGAAGTACAAGAATTTGAGGTTCAAGGGGCAAGGTCATCTCTGACCAAGAAATTGAGAGGTTTCCTTGAGATGGCATTTGAATTGGATTTTAAATGAAGGATTGGAATTCAATAGACAAAGAAGGAAAGATAACAATCCAAGTGAAGGGAACATCATAAGCAAGGGATCAGAGGCAGGGGGAGGCATACATAATATTATGTCAATTTGAGTGTGTCCAGGAAGACAATGACATCCCTCTTCTTTCACTACTAGGGTATGCTAGTCTGCAGGATCCCATTTTTTCCTTTACTTTACATACAAGGGCAACTTTGATAAGAGAAAATTCCACAGACTATCCTTGAATTTTACCTTTATCAAAATTGTATATCCCATGCTGAGAGAACTTACCATATCACATGCAGTAGGAGCGGAAGGGACAACGGTACCAGCACCTTTTAAAATGACTGCTTATCATAGGAGAGAGAAGTAGAGAGGGGTGTGATTATATCAGAAGTTACAGCATCAGCCTCTGAATTATAAAATATTAGATCAGTTATTAGACAAAGATATTCATGGTACAATCAGTATTCTATCTTTCCTTGGAAAGGGAGTTTCACAATACCTTTTAACAAAAAGCATTAACATCTTGCTTTTATTCAGCGCTTTTCAGAACTATGAGTTGTAAGTTCTACAATATCCTGGTGTATCCCTTATTCTATGTATTCCCTTTGCTATGTATTTTGACTTTTTCTGGAAAAGACATTATCAGGAAAAGATATGTATTTCTTTTTTTTCAAAAAATATTTATTTTTAGTGTTCAATATTCATTTTCACAAGATTTTAAATTCCAAATTTTCTCCCCATCTCTCCTCTCCCCCCACCTCAAAATGGCATACATTCTGATTACCCCCTTCCCCCAGTCTGCCCTCCTTTATGTCACACACACACCCATCCCATTCCCCCTAATTTTCTTGTAGGGTAAGATAGATTTCTATACCTCATTGCCTGTATATCTTACTTCCCAGGTGCATGTAAAAACAATTTTTAACATTTCTTTTTAAAATTTGAGTTCCAAATTCTCTCCTTTCTTCCCTCCCCACACACTCTCATTGAGAAGGCAAGCAATTCAATATAGGTTATACATGTGTAGTTATGCAAAACACTTCCCTAACAGTCATTACATGAAAGACTAACCATATTTCCTTCCATCCTATCCCACCACCCCTTATTCTGTTTTTTCCTTTGACCCTGTCCCTTTTCAAAAGTGTTTGCTTCTGACTACCCCCTCCCCCAATCTGCCCTCTGTTCTACCATCCCCTCTACCCCCACCTCTTATTGGCTTCCTTCTTACTTTCTTGTAAGCCAGATACCCAATTGGGTGTGTATGTTATTCCCTCCTTAAGCCAAATCTGATAAGAGTAAGTTCACCCATTCCCTCTCACCTCCCACCCGTTCCATTCCATTGTGAAAACCTTTTTTCTTGCCTCTTTTAAGTGAGACAAATTACCCCCATTCTTTCTCTCCTTTTCTCCTTCTCCCAATATATTCCTCTCTCACCCCTTAATTTCATTTTTTAGATATCCCTTCATATTCAACTCACCCTGTGCCATCTGTCTTTCTATCTATACACACGAATATAAATACATATCTGTGTGTGTATATATATATATATATATATATATATATATACATATGCACACACACACAAACACACATGTACACACACACACACACACACACACACACATATATTTCTTTCAACTACCCTAACACTGAGAAGGTGTCATAAGTTACAAAATCATCTAGGTATGTAGGTATGTAAACAGTTCAACTTTAATAAGTCCCTTATGATTTCTCTTTCCTGTTTACCTTTTTATGCTTCTTTTGCATCCTGTATTTGAAAGTCAAATGTTCAATTCAGCTATGCTATTCACGTCAAGAATGCTTGAAAGTCCTCTATTTCATTGGATGTCCATTTTTCCCCCTGAAGGATTATATTCAGTTTTTCTGGGTGGGTGATTCTTGATTTTAATCCTAGCTCTTCTGACCTCTGGAATATCATATTCCAAGACCTTCAATCCCTTAATGTAGCAGCTGCTAGATCTTGTTTTATCCTGATTATATTTCCACAATACTCAAATTGTTTCTTTATGACTGCTTACAATAATTTCTTCTAGACCTAGGAACTCTGGGATTTGTTACAATATTCCTAGGAGCTTTCCTTTTGGGATATCTTTCAAGAGGTGATCAGTGGATTCTTTCAATTTCTATTTTACCCTCTGATTCTAGAAAATCAGTACAGTTTTCCCTTGAAAGATGATGGCTAGGCTTTTTTTTTTTTTTTATCATAGCTGTCAGGTAATTCGATAATTTTTAAAATGATCTCTCCTGGATCTGTTTTCCAGGTCAGTTGTTTTTCCAATGAGATATTTCATATTTTCTTCTATTTTTCATTCTTTTTGTTCTGTTTTATAATTTCTTGATTTCTCATAGCTTCCATTTGCTTCATTCTAATTTTTAAGTAATTATTTTCTTCACTGTGCTTTTCAGCCTTCTTTTCCACTTGGCCAATTCTGCTTTTTAAGGCCTTTTTGGATCTCTTTTGCCATTCGAGTTAGTCTATTTTTTAAGGTGTTATTTTCTGCAGTAGTTCTTTGGATCTCCTTTAGCAAGCTATTGACCCATTTTTCATTATTTTCTTGCATCACTCTCATTACTCTTCCCAGTTTTTCCTCTACTTCTCTTACTTGATTTTCAAAAATTTTTTGAACTCTTCCATGGCCTGTGCCCAGTCCATATTTTTCTTGGAGGTTTTTTATGTAGGAGCTTTGCCTTTGTTGTTTTCTTCTGGTATTATGTTTTGATCTTCTTTGTCACCAAAGTAAGATTCTATAGTCTGAGGTTTTTTTGTTTTTTTGTTTTTTTTTAAATACTGTTTGCTCATCTTCCCAGTCAAACACTTGACTTTCTAACTCTTTTTCAGGGTAGGACTTTGCTTCCAGTGGGGGTGGGGATGGGGGTGGGTATACTGTCCCAGACTTATGGAGTTTTGTATCAGCCACTTGATAATCCCCACTGTTTGTGGGCCCAGAGCTCTGGAAGCAGCTGTTACTATTTCTGCTTCTGCTACCACCCCCACCACCACCACTGCTGCCACCTCCACTGCCCCAGGACTGTTCTCCTCTTTCACCCAAGTCCCAGAGTTTTCCCACTGCTGTCTTTATTGTTTGTGGGTTGAGAAGCCTGGAAACCACCACAGCTGTCAGTGGTTTTCAGTGCCCTAAGGCCTGCTCTGGCCCCATCTGTGCTGGTGCAGCCTATGCTGGAATGTGCTCCCTTCCCAGCCTGGTGTGATATACCCTTCTTGTCCACCTTCCAGGCTGTCCTGGCCTGAAGATTTGCCTCACTCCATCATTTTGTGGGTTCTATAGCTCTAGAATTTGTTATTTAAAACAAAACAAAACAAAACAAAAAAATCATGAGCTCATTTAGCTCTACTGAGAGCCAACTTGACTTAAGATCATACAGTGAATCCATATTAGAGCTAGTAAGTGTTTAAGCAATCAATCTCATATTCTTGTTTATTTTCTTTCATTTATATTGGAATATATCTTTTAATTTATAGCCCTTAATGACTTTGTAATTTCAGAAATATTTACGATCTCAAAAAGACAAATGTGGCTTCTAACCATGCTCTGTAGTATAAAGAAAGCGCATGACTTGGAAATCAGGTGATGTGGGTTTAAGTGTTGGCTCTGGCAGTATCTGATCTTAGCCAAGTCATATCTCCATTTTGGGTTTCAGTGCTTTTGCTTCCTCACCTTCAAAATGAGTGTGAGGTGAGGAGATCTTGACTAGAAGCTCTGTAAGTACCATTTTCAATCTATCAGCACTTAATTCTGTGTAGTACCAAATGCTTTGACTTAAAACTGTTGCTTCATATTTACGTAGGGTGTAGGGAAAGGGGCTCAGTGCAAATATACATGTTTATTGGGTGGACCTTTTTTTTCCATGCTGAATATGGTTGATTCAGTTATTCCTCCTTTGTGGACTTTGTTCTGTGAAGCCTGGGAGCATTTAGCCTCAGGCATTAATCCAAGACTAAAAAGCATACATCGACAGATAGATCTGTGGGACTTAACATGTTTTCTTCTTATTGCATATACATATATGGTGTACAGTGGAGAGGAATTCCCTTTATTAATACAAGTCAGTACCTGTTCTGTAACATAAAATCATTGTAGGGGAATGAATAATTAACTAAAGAATTTTAAGAACTTGCTTTTTTTTTTTTTTTTTAAGTTCTAGGGGCAGACGCCTCCGCCTGCCGTACTGGCGGCTGTGGAGGCCACGGCCATGGGGTTGGGAGAGGGGTCCCTGGCCCCCAGAGTCGGTTGTCTCCTGCAGCTGCCTCGGGTGTCGCCGACTCTCGTGTCGGTCGGGCCGCCGGCTCCAAGCAAGACCTGGAAGGCTGGTCTGCAGCCCTGTGGGCCGCCGTGACCGCGCTCCACGCGACCGACTGGTCGCGGTCCCCACGGACACTCTGTTCGGCGTGGCCTGCTCGGCCTGCTGCTCCGCGGCTCTTGGGGGTGTACAGCCTGAAGGGCCGCTGCCAGACCAAGCCGCTGGCCGTGTGCCTGGGCCCCGTTGCTGACGTCTACCGGTGAAGGTCCCTCGAGAACTCCTGGAGGATCTACTTCCTGGTCCTGTGACCCTGGTAATGGAGCATTCAGGAGAGCTCAACAAGGACCTGAATCCTTTCACTCGACTTGTAGGTAGATATTAGGATACCTGATCATGCCTTCATGAGAGATTTGGCTCAGACGTTCTCAGGGCCCCTCGCCCTCACCAGTGCCAACATAGGTCATAATCAAGTTCATTGAATGTTAAGAAGTTCCAGGATCTCTGGCCTCAGTTGTCCTTAGTCATTGATGGAGGACCAATCAGAGATGTAAAAAGTCCTGAATGTCGACTTGGCTCCACAGTGGTAGACTTGTCAGTTCCTGGAAAGTACAGAATTATTCAACCAGGCTGTGAACTGACCCAGACTGCAGCCATCCTCCAGAAGAAATGTGGCTTGGTCCCTCCAGAGCCCTGCTCATGAAAAGGGAGGAGGAGATTACAAGGACTGGAGCTAGGCACTGTGTATGTCATTTGGTGTGACTTTGCTTAATGCGGTCATCGGGGCCACTTCTACAGCCTTAACTTCTTCAGGTCTTGGGATTCCAAGAGTACCTCAGACTCTGCTTCTCTGAACTTATAATATAGCTGATTCTTTCCATTGGTTTGATGGAAAAAGAGACATGATTACATTCAGTGTTTGTTTTATAAGTTCCTGAGCATGGCCTTATTCTGACATTGGAATAAGTGGTTCACATTTGGGAAAGTGGTCTAAGCACTTGCTTCTCTTTCCTCCAAACGTTTGAGGTCTGAAGAGATCCCCCATCCGGGTCCCTGGCTGGTGGCATAGGCCCGGGGCTTGTGACTGTTAATATTAGTACCAAGTGACCAATGCCTTCTTGTTGAGGTTTTGTTTTGTTTTGCTACTGGGGTTGGAAATAAAAGAAAACAAACTCTCAAAAGGCAAAAAAAAAAAAAAAAAGTTCTAGGAATGTCCCTTCACTAAACACTGATGTAAAACCTAAATGTATATGATCTCCAGTTGGGACTCAAAAATCTATTCAGAAGCTAATCTACACCTTATTGAGACTGTCTGGGCTTCTTGACCTTGCAAAATTGGGTTCTGGTGCATCTTGTCCTGGCAGACATCCAGAACTACAGAAATTGTTCAGGTGTTTTATGAAATTATTGAGGCTAATTTAAAATTTGGTTATATAAATGAAGGAGAGGTCACAGAATATACATGGTTCATATTTTATTACCCAAATCATGGACTCTGGAGAAAATTATACTCTTGTTGAATTCTTTATAGTCTCTTTTATCAGCATCTTCATCTTCTGTCTCCTGGAGAAAATGCTTTAGAACTATAAATGATCATTTTATGCTTTGCTAAAGCCATCATAATCCTCAAATAATATATACTAAGCATGCTTATTCATATAGCAACGTGCTAGGTGATAGTAAGTAAAATTAAATAGATAAAAACTTCCAACATGACTATTTTGCGTCTAATTTATTGACTGCTGATTTATATATTCTCATTCACTGAAAATTCCTACCAATAATCATCATAAGCATTTTAGATTTGAGCAAATGCAAGCATATGCCTTAGTTACATTTAAGGGAAATATGTTAAATTATATTTATAATGCAGGCTTTTATTTCTAAAACTGTATTTAGGCTCAGTTTCTTTTTGGATGGTTAGTTACACATAAACGAATAGGTAACTATGGCAGGACATTTGGGTGTGGTGAGTTTTTGAATACAGAATTAAAGATGAATTGTTATTTATAAGAATTTTTTTTCCTAATGTACTTAATTACAGTTGAAGAAAAAAGATCTTCAAGTTCATCCCTTCCTTCTAATAACTTGTAGTAATTTCTTCAATACTGCAGGAATCCATGATTTTATTGGCATGGCTTCTCATTCTCCATTGTGTCAGATTATAACCCATCCATGGCTGAATATACAACTTTATGAACGTGGGAAAACAAATCCTCTAATAACAAATATTTTGGTGATAAGCCTTTCTGCATTTAGGCAAGCTGAAACTTGAACAAAGAGTCTATCACTGAACCTATACTGAGTCTGGCCAGCTGGATAGGAATTACTAAACATGTTGTGTTCCTAGCATTGACTTCCAGAATCCAATATCACCTCCATTCCACAATGAGGCATTGGAAGATGACTTGATTGTGGAATCTATGTTAAAAGGAAGCACAAAAGCAAAAAAATCCCAGTCATCAGATATCAGAAATTATTTCAAAAAGTATGAAACAATTTAAGCAGAAAGGCCTCTTTTAAAAGCTAGATGAGCTAGATTTTAGGTAGATTCCATATATATATATATATATATATATATATATATATATATATATAAAGATATATATTTTTTTCATATGCCTTGATTTAATCATCCCAGAGGGGCTTCTTGTCTTGAAACTGGCAGAGACATTACCTATCAGTCAGAGATTAGGGCATTCTTCTTTTCTATCTAGTTAGATTGGGGAGGTGGGGGGAAGAGTTTGAGGAAATCAGGGTTAAGTGACTTGCCCAGGGTCACACAACTAGGAAGGGTCAAGTGTCTGAGTTCAGATTTGAATTCAGGTCCTCCTGATTCCAAGGCTGTTGCTCTCTCTACTGCATCACCTAACTGCCCCATTCAAGTTAGAATATGATCCTGCCACCCCTGTCTGGTTTCTCTGAACTGCTAACATAAGAGGAAGATACATCTCTATAAAAAGAGAGAAAATAAACATCCTTTCTTTAAAGATATCCTCACAAAAGGTAGAATATGATAGTTGTGCTTATTATTAGTTTGTTTTTGAAAAGAGTAGTATCTAATCTTTTATTTTGTTACTAATAGCTGTAAAATGTTCCTCTGTGACTTTCAATGCCAAACAGATCCAGGGAGGTAAAATTTGAGAGAAGACTCAGTCATTTTTGATTGCTTCTCTGCTAATAATGACATGGACATGCAGACTAAGTTCTACTAATGCAAATTTGCTAAGAGATGTTGAAGCCAACAGAAATCTAGAGACAGAATGCAGTTTGATAGAGAGGAATTAGGCTGCTCCTCAAAGATAGAGATAACAATTGTACCTGAATCATTTGAGTGTACACCTTGTCCATAACTGGATTCAAAACCTGACAGACTGCATATCTTTTCAATGATGCCTCCTTTCCAAATATTCCCATTTTTATAGGAAAGTACTATCTGCTTTTCTGTTGAATGGAAACATCATTGTCTCTCTTTACCTCTCTTATTTGTTTTTCTTGTTATTACTTTTTCCTAGTCTTCTTTTAGCCAACACCATCTTATCTTACTTATGTCATTCTCCATATGTTAAGCAAAGTCATTCCTTTCTCTTTTGTTAATTTATTCTCAGTCATCTCTATATGCATTTTCCAGGTAGGGCAATAATAAAGAATGAGAAGGAAAAAAAAATGAGAAACAGGAAACTTTTATTTTGATGATCCCGTAAACTTACATTAACATTTCAAATAATGAATGTTGGCTCATTTAGAAGGAAATAGCTATGAAATAACACAAATATGACAAGACTTATAACTGGGAATAATACTGAAGCCATAAAATGTTGTCTCATAAAATTTCCAGAGTATATGGTAGTCTGTGTATAAATTGTAAAAATAAAATTTGTGCTTAAATACTGCTACTCACATTACTATATGGAAATAGAGATCATGCTTGGCTTATTATTGCTTTGGGATCAACATTTTTATAAGTTAAGGGAGTTTTAATAGGAATTTTATTTAGCTTATTTGAAAATTTTCATACCTTTACTTGTAAAATTTCACAAGAATCATTAACTTTCCAAGTCTTAGCATTATGGAATTGAAGTTTTCTGCTAGAGTTATGTAGGTAGAATTTTTTTTGAGGATATCAATGTTTCGGTATTGTACAGTAGAATATATCTTTGAAAATACCGAAGATGTTTTTCATTCTAATATCCCCAGACTTGAGTACAGGATCTTTCACATAGTCACAATTTAAATGTTTGGCAAATTGGAAGTTTTATTTCATTGCCCATGACAGTATGAAATCTACATGTCTTTGTTATTAATAATGAATCTCAACAATAATGAATGATGAAACCCTTCCAAATTCTTGTGGCACCTTTCCTGAAAAGTGCAAAAGTATGTTTTTTAGCATTGATACAATTAAAACTTGTTTGAGAAGAATGTATATATCTAGAAAAATTTTGTGTGTTTGTGTATGTGTATGTTTCTTCACTCACCAGTTAGTGAAAGAACAAATATTTATTTTGTCCTCATAGGGTATGACATAAGTGCTTGGGAACACATAATAAGACATAGTCATAGCTCTTGCCTCCATTGGACATAGAATAGGCTCAGAGGAGGGAAGAGTGTTTTATTAAAGTGGGTGATTGTCCAGAGAATACAACCTAAGTAAAAAGACACTGACCAATAACCTGGAGATCAAGGTGTGACCATTGTTTAAAGTGGCAAAAAGACTTACCTCGCAATTCTTTCAATTCTGCAACCCAGCATCATGCTGGCTTTTTATTAAAATTATGCCATATCACTGAATCAGCTGGTATGATATGCCTCTAGATTACTTTTTGCTATAAGTCATTTGTTCCCCTATTTTGTATTTGTGCAGTTTTCTGTAGACACACTGTCTTCTGTTGGTATTACATTTGAATTATCTGGGAATATTTGCATGACATGAGTATATTTAAAACCAGCCAAAATGTTAATCCTTTCCACTTCTTGGGCCACATTGTGTGCATTAAGTCACACTTGCAGGTAAGCAACAATTCTCAAGATGATGTCTATTCTAGCTTCAATAGGAACTAGGCTCAAGGAATACTCAAATGCCATAGTAATTCTCAAAAGTGTAGAAAAGTCAGACCTGAAGACAGAACTGAAATCATAAATGATTTTATTGGGTGACAAAGGTGGGAATTGGGAATCAACATATTAAAAATATGAGTCAAACATTTAAAAATAGAATTTATCATTATTGTAGCCCCCGAATAGATCAATTCATTAAATTCAGCATACCAAATATTTATCATACTTCTAATGTACAGGGTTCTGTTTGTACTCAGTGCTAATAATAGAAAAATGAAATAAGATGCCTTTCTTTCTTTTAGGGAGCTTACAACCCAGTAGATAAAAGTAGCCATCAAAAATTTCTGCTGGTAATCAACAGAATGATTTTGAAGTAATGTACCAAAAACTGACCTAATCCCATCAATTTTGTATTCATAACATCTCACATCAGTGCCCTCTTGTCTCTGCCACCTCCCTTATCCAAGCCTTCACTATCAGCCTCCACTTTGACCCTATTTATTCTCCCCTCTACTATCATAGTAACTTCTCTCTTGTTCCTTCTAGTTCCTTCTTCCCTAAGACCATGACCCAATTCCAACCTTCATATGACTTCCAAACAAATTCATTTTCCCAATGTATATATCTGGCCATACCTTTCTTCCATATACATTTTAGTGACTCTATATTATCTTCCAAATTCAAACTACTCATTTTGGCATTTTAGGCTATCCGCAATTTGGAATTTCCTTGTTTCATAATTCCTCCTTGCACACATATTTCTGCTTTAGTCAAACTGAGTTTTTCTGTCCCCAGAACACAATTTGCTTTGTTCAGCTCCTCTTCTTTTCCTTATGTTATGCCATATGCTTGAAATGCCATCATTTCTTCCTTTCACCTGATTAATTCCTACCCATCTGTTCTGAACTAGCCCTAACACAGGTCAATCCTGTGGTTCAGACTCAGCATTAGAGTTCAGTGAGACGCTTATGGGCCATAACATATTTAACACAGAGTAGTTGGCTCAACCATAAAAAGAAAGGATCAATAAGGATATGATGTTGGTTCATGTGGACAAGGCTTCCCTTTGTCTCTACATTCACTATAAGAACACTACCAGATCAGAAAGACATAATGAATACACTGGCACCGAGAATTCTGCCAGATCTTCAATATATCAGCTCCCTATAGAATGGGCTTTCTGTGACTCAGGAAGCCAGGAAGCCACACCAATGATTACAAGTCTCATCCTCTAGACCAGTTTAATTCCTCAAATGGCTTACTTCCACCCTTAAAGAGCAACTAGCCAAGCTTAAGTTAAACAATTACAACTCAAATGGCACCTCCCTCAAGATATTTTGCTAGCTCCACTTGTTGATAACAGCTACACAGACCTTTGTTTTGTACTTCTCTGATGAACTTAAAATAAATTACTGGGTATTATTATAGATGCCAATGTGTAACTATAAAATTAGAATCTTAATGAGGATAGTGCCTGTGTCCCTACACTTTGTTTTTCCCATCACATATCTCAGTGCTTTGCAAGCAGTAAGAACTTAACAACTATTCATTCAAGCATGACATTTAATGAACACATTGAATATAAGAGGCTAAATAATTGGACAAGAGATTTTGGGCTTCTCAGAATGTACTTGTTTAAGCCTATCTAGTCCAATCTCTAAATGATAAAATCTTTACTTGAAGATCCTCTATGAGGGAAAACATGCTATCTCCCAAGAGTGG
The DNA here is from genome assembly GCA_028646515.1 of Pseudochirops corinnae. NCBI lineage: Eukaryota > Metazoa > Chordata > Mammalia > Diprotodontia > Pseudocheiridae > Pseudochirops > Pseudochirops corinnae. The sequence continues at coordinate 91,325,279 of CM053590.1, forward strand.
CCATTCAATATAAAGATAACTCAAATCGTCATGGACACTTTAAGACTCTTATTCTTGTGCCAGCATTCAACAACTTCTTCTGTTTTGAGGTTCACTCAGTCTGATATCTCTCAGCCTCCAGTTCATTTCTGCTCTTCTATCCAGGACTTCAGTAGCTGGTTATAGTTTTTTCTACCATGTTCTGCCACTGTCTCCTCCTGACACTTCCCTCAGCATATAGGGCCTTCTCATCCAGAAATATCTGCCTACATCTGTGGTTTCCATAACCTGAAATATTTGTTGTAAGACTTTCTCTCATTCCATTGGTGAATTTCTCCTGGGGACTCCATTTGGTAAAGGAACTCATGATGTCATTCATTCCCTCCTAGACATGTTCCTGGATTTTGAACTTCAAAACAATGTTTTATGCCAAGATGCCTTCATCACTACACTCCCTTTTTAGCTCTTGTTTGTGTGCAGTTATTTTCTTTAGTCAGAGCCCCCTCTCATTCCATTTCTCCTTGTGTTTTATTCCTCCGAAATCTATTCTTTGTTCTTATTATGCTCTCTGTTTCTCAGTTCTTCTCCAGGGTTTAACCCCTCCTCTTTCTTCACTTTACTCCCTTTCCAAACCTAGTTAATCAGTTCCATTCTATATTTTCCTACACTCTTGAGTTTTGTATTCCTCCACTATCTCATGGTTCAAGTCCTACTAATCCTGAATTATTCCTACTCTTTGCTCCCTCTACTGTAATTTGTACATTGCAGAGTAGAACTGGAGAAAGTGATGTAACTATGCTTATTTGACAAAGTTCACTATAAATTTCATGTAATCTAATCCAAACTGGGGCTGAAGTGTAGCAAGATATACCTTTTATTTATCTCTGATTAATTCTATACTCTACTCCTGGAAACACCTGCTTCAGGCTTTTTTCTTTTCTCCTCTTAGCTCCCACATCTTCCTTTTTCTTTCAGTATGACAGGTGAAGATCTCATCTCCATTTTTTGATCAGAAAGTAAAGGTCATTTGTCGTAATCCTTTTCTTCTCTATCCACTCAACCTTTTACAACTCAACATTATTTTTCACTCTCTTCTCACCTCTTCACTATGCTATCCCATCTTCTCTACAAAACTGTAATCATACTCTCTTCTCTCATCATCAATTTTGTCCAATCTATTGGTTTCTTTGCTGCCTATAATCATACCTACCCAAATCTCCCCCTTCCTTAATAAACAAACAAACAAACAAACAAAACACTTCTCCAAACCCTACCTTTCCTCAAGCTATCATGTTAGGTCTCTCCTATTTTCTTCAATCAAATTCAGAAAAATCAGTCAGTGTATTGCTTCCAATTCCTCTTTTTTCACTTCCTTCTCAACCGTCAGCAGACCTGATCTCAGATCTCATTTCTCAACTGAAACTATTGTTATCTCCAAAGCTAATGATGTTCATTCGTTTGAGAAATCTGGTGACTTTCTCTCCATCTTCATCTTTCTTGACTTCTCTACTATTTGGAACTACTGACCACCCTATTCTCAATTTTCTGAGAGTGTTTTCACTTGATTTTTCTCCTACCTTATAGTCAATGACTGCTCCTCATTTTCTTTTGAATCAGTACCTTTGGCCTGTCCTTTAATTATCAGTGTAACTCAAGGTTATGTTATAGGCCCTCTCCTCCTCTCTCTACAGTCTCTTTCTTGGTGACTTTTTCAGCTCACATGGGTAAAATTAGTAACTGTAGTCCACTGGTTATCAGATTGATATGTGTGTATGTATAGCTCTAGTTTCTTCCCTGGGTTCCCATAATATATCACAAACTAACTTTGAGTATCTGAAACTCCTTGTCCTGTAGGTACCTAAAAGTCAATTTGGCCCAAACTAAATTCACTCTAAAATCCAGTTCTCTTCCCTGTCTCTGTTGAGACATTCTTCTAGTTTATGAGATTCACAACTTCAATATCATCCTCAGCTCCTCCCCCTCACTCATTGAACATACCCTATAAATTGTCCAATTTTATATAGAACCAGAGACCTAATCTACTTCATTTACTTCTCAGTAATGCTTATCCATTCCAGTGACATACTTTTCTACTTTATATCAGTAAGAAATAGTTTTTATAATTATTCCTTTATAATATAATTTGCAATAGCAATGCCTTTTCCCATTCTTTTGTACTTTCCCCTCAATGTTTCCATGGACAGTCTCATTTTTTTTTCATATTCATTTTACTACTTTATTTTAATGACATAAAATAACATTGATATTCTGATTGATATATAACGTTCACAATCTTGGCATTATCTTGTGTGCTCACTCTCTCCCATTCTTCATATCCAGTCTGTTGACAAATCTTGTCATTTCCAACTGTACAGCTCTTGTATCTGACCCTCCTCTCACTATTTAAATAGACATTGCCATAATTCATAGATTTATCATCTCTCTCCTGCACACTTCCAGTTTTCTGACCATTCTGTTCTATTTCTTCTGGAAGAGTCTACTTTATCTCTAACTTTTGTAACCTAAGGATGCACAGTTTCCCTACTGCTTCTCAATGATCACATGCCCCTAACTCAGTGCTTGAGGACTTTTGGGATTATGAAACAATCCCCTTATTACCCATTGAATTGAAAGAGCTTATGTTCAGTGGACCTTTAAAAACTGAATGAGTCCACCTATGGCTTTCTTCCTTCTACTCTCCAAGTAGCATCAAGTATCTCATGGATTTGACTGTTTCCCTCTCCAAGCCACCATGCAGCCATGAGTACATGACTGCTGATGCATGAGTAATGCCTAGATAAGCCTGAGAATGGATTTCAGAGCCCTAGCTCTTCTGTTTTATATTTCTTTCCTCAGCAGAAATGACCAAACATTAACCTTGAAATGAATAGTCCACTTATTTATTGACTTCCAGCTCAATGACCATCTCAACCTCTTTCAGTACTGAGTCATTACACATACTGAGTTAACACATATTGTTATCCTGTAGCAGGCAAGAAAATTTTGCATAGTATCTGTGCAAATCCTGGATATACTTTCCTAAAATATAAGACTAGGGAAAAGTTTGATAAAATAGAATTTTTCCCCCTTTTAGTTCAATTGGGCCATATAAAAATAGCAATTTTCCTTGCTCAGAAAGAACAAAATCTATCTGTGCTTAAATTCTTTTAAAAACCAATACAAAAGAAAAGCTGGTTTTTAGCATATTGTTTATTACCTAGTATGAAGACTATCTTCAGCAGCAGGAATCCCAACTTAGTATTGAGAAACATCATGATGCCCCTCAAAGGAAGATTCTCTTAAATTCAGATACTTAATGAATCTATGATGGATGGATTGGATACATAGATGTTCATTTTATAGGTGAAGAGGAAAACTCCTGAATGCTTTTTTTTTCATTCTGTGAATTCTTATGTATCACGTTCCATAAAGTCTTCATAGATTATTAGTAGTATAATGAGGAAAAAACAGAGTGAAACCTTCTAGTAGTACTATATGGTAAAGATAATTTCTGTAGGACATTGTCTAAATTGGAATAAGCTTGGGTTATATTCTTATTGTATTCATTTATATTTTATAGTGATTTAAGATTTATAAACATATGAATGCATATATTTATGGATATATATGCATATATATATATATATATATATATATATATTCATAGATAAACACAGACACACATATCCATGGATTAACAGGCAATAGCCTGCTGATAGGTCTGACTGCCTCAATCCTCTCCTCACTATGTTCTCTGTTCAGCCAATGAAGTGATTTTCCTAAAGAACAGGTTGTATCATGTCATCCCCACCTACTCAATAAACTCCAGTTCCTCCCTATTGTCTCCAAGATCAAATCCAAAATGCTCTGTTCAGAATTCAAAGCCCCACCTTTCCAGTCTCCTTACATGTTGCTCTTCAGCATTGATAGTAGTGATCACCTGCCATAGAAGCAAGCAACTAGAAAAACAAGGAGCTTAGAAATTTTTTGTTGTGGGTTCCTGTACCCAAATTGAAATTTTATATGACACATGACAAATATAATTTTCAACAGAGAAAACATTACCACCTAGCAGGTTTTAAATAAAAAATTTAGCTGGAAAACATTACCCAAATGCATACACACACATACACACACACACACACACACACACACACACACACACACATATATGTGAATGTGTATATGTGTGTGCATGAATATACATATATCCACAAGCACATATATCCATATATATGCATATTTACATATTTTATATTTATATGTATGTATAAACAGAAAGAGTACTCTATTTTCTCAAATAAAACAATAATCTTTCAAATTGCAACTTGAGAAAGAAAGAAACAAAACATTAAAGGAGCCATTCTTTGACTATCTCTCTCCACAATGATGACGCTTGGATTCTTGACAGGAAATTGGTAAAAATGTGCTCACAAACTGCCAGGGCTAGTGAAGTCTGAACTGCCTCAGGCTTAGAAGATAGAAGGTTTAGGGGAGAAACAGTTATAAACCCTGAAAATTGTATTAACTTTTAAACTGTGGATTCCTAAAGTGTGACCATTTTTTTCTTCTGTCATAGACATACTTGTGACATTTTGCATTTTCTTATTATTTTCTGCTATAGGAATATGCTTCTAGTTCTGGCCTCCTGCCACACCAGAGGAAGGAGGCAAAGTTGCAAAATATTCAGACAAAGTTTGACTCCTTAATTCAAAGCAGGTTATACAATGTACTGTCATACAATAGTGAGGAAAATCTGTTGATCTTATCAAAATTGTGTTCTAATGGTAGCAGTTGGTTTTGAAGTCAAAGAACTTGAAGTTATACTCTATTCCTGTATCATATAAATCACTTACCTGGTCTGAAGTTAACTTTCATCATTTGTAAAATAAGGAATTGGTCTAATCAGAGTTTCTTCATCTGGGGCCATAGATACCTTATCTCTGAACTTGGATTGAAAAAAATAGCACTGTACTCTATGAACAAAACAGAATTGCAGTAGCTCAAAAGAAGCATGACATGCCTACATTTAGTGACATCTCCACTCCAAATGTTCATATGAACTATTTGTGCCTGACCTATAGAGTAGAGCCTCCTGAGCTCATATTGGTCTGATCAGCCAGTTGGACACATTGTACCTTGACCCCACATAGTGATGCTATTTAGATCCTCTTTGAGAATGAAGGACATCAACCAACAAGATTCTATATCTTCACTAACCTAAGATTTAGGGTTATCTTCAATTATTTATTTTTAAAACAAAATGAAACAAATACAAGATAAAAAATGTTTTGAAAAGGGTTCAATAGGCTTCACCATACAACCAATGGAATCCATGAGGAAACTATTTAGCAATCACTAAACTAGGACTTAGATTATGTCTGATGTTCCTTCTAGATCTCTGAGTTTTCACCTTAAAAAAAAAACAAAAGCAAAAACTTTTCCTTATTTTATGTACAACTTTCTTTTACACCTTTTTTAATTAGAATCAGAATTTGAATTTTTAGAAAACTAATTAGCTTGCATGCCAGAAGAGGACAGTTATTGTGCCCTACTCATTCATTTTTAGCTAATAGTTCCTTCTTATTTATCCATTCATTCATTCCATAGATATTTATTATAGCTTCCGTCTGCTAATCACTGTTCTATGAGCTAGAGAAGATACAAAGATTATCCAAAAGAAGGTGGGATGCTCCAGTCTTTTGTGGAACTTGTCAAAATATTAAATAATTCTATGTTAGTAAAAGACCCAGTGAGATGTCTACCTAATCTCTAAACTACTCTGGTGCTTATGTAGTAATTCTTTGCTATATATCTGTGAATGCATAGTTTATACATAGAAGTAGTCATTATATTACAAGTTATAATAAGTTTAATGAGAATTGATTTTCAGGTAGTCAAATGAAGCATCAATTAAGCACTGACAACATGCCAGGAACTGTTTCAAGTGTTGGGAATATAAATACAAGCAACCAAGATAGTACCTCAATGAGCTTAAATTCTGTTAGGGATGACACCAAATTAAGAACTTGGGGAGTCAGTAGGAGGGGCAGAAGGGTGCAATACTTCAGGGGAAGAGAAAGAAAAGAAAATGGCTGGAAAGAGTCCAATGAGGAGTTAGGTGAAGCATGACCATCATCAGTCCTTAAATGGTGGTTCCAAGGATTCAATCCCCATTCAGGAGAAGATCTCGGAGTGGAAGTGTAACAAACATAATACAGTCTAACATTATTGGTTAAAATATTATCTTTGCTTAAGCAACAAATCAGCAGGTATTTACTAAGTGCTTGCTATGTGCTAGGTACTGTACCAGGTACTGGGGATACAGATTCAAAGAATGAATCAATCCCCATTCAAAAGAATCTTCTGTTCTAATGAAGGAGAAACTAGCATCAGTCCTTATTCCTGAGTTCTCAAAGCTTATACTAGAGAAGCACAAATGTTGGTCCCAGTGACAGATAATATTTGTTGTCCAAGGACCAGCCTAGCTTATCATCAAGTTGGTTTCAGGGCACAGCAACTTTCAGAGACTACTGTTCATATTTAGAACTGTAATCTCTAGCAGTGAATGAGATATCCATACAAGCAAACTCTCAGAACCTACAAATGCTGGAGTATGAAGTGAGATCATAGGTTTAAAGATGGAAGGGACCTCAGAGGTTATCTAGTCCACTTCCCTCCTCATTTTACAGATAGAAAAAAACTGAGGTAACACGTAGGGAAGTTAAGATATTTGCCAATTTATGGATTTCAGAAAAACCTGGAAAGACTTACATGAATTGATGCTGAGTGAAGTGAGCATTTTACACAGTAACAGTACAGTTACACAGTAACAGTAATATTGTGCTATGATCAACTATGATTGACTTTTCTTAGCAATGTAATGATCCAAAACATTTTGAAAATACACCTCATAGAAAATGATATTTGCATCCAGAAAAAGAACTGATGGAGGCTAAATTAAGATTGAAGCATTTAATTTTCACTTTTTTTCATTTTTTTCCTTTTGTTCTATTTTTTTTTCTTTCACAACATGCCTAATATGGAAATGTTTTACATTATTGCACATGTATAAGATATATCATATTGCTTGCCATCTTGGGGAAGAGGGCAGGAAGGGAGAGAGAAAATTTAGAACTCAAAATCTTTCAAAACACAAATGTTGAAAACTGTCTTTACATGTAATTGGAAAAAATATTATTAAAATATTTGCCAATTTTAAGCAGATAGAAAACATTAAAATTTGGATTTGACCCCATGTCTTCTAACTCCAAATACAGTAAATACAGTGCTTTTTCTACTCCAGTTTGTAGAACAGAGTTGTAAGAGAATAGGAATACTAGCTCCCAGAAACCACCATTGCTTGTCTTTGTTTAGCTGTTCTTCTAGGTGCTAGCTTTTGTTTTTGTTGCAGGATGTGAGAAATAGGCCAGAGTGTTGTCACCAACAGGCATCCAATTGTGCTTCCCACACAGAATATGTCCGTTAACGATCCTGTCCTAGGGTGTCATTCTCTACGACCACCCAACCCCACTTTTCTACATATACAGCAAGCTGGGCACTTTGGGACACTGTTTACGGACTGAATCTTTGTAATGGATAGCATGGGAATTCTTAGAGAGCAGGGTCCATTAAATGTAGCCCAGTAATGACTGTGTGTAAGTTGCTGTAGTAAATCATATTTCACCTACTTTACTATATGTTAGTTTCAACAAAGTCTTTTTTGTTTTGCTGATCAAACCAGGACTAATGAAATGCCAAGATATTTTTTAAATTGCTTTTTTTTGGTCCTGTGCTCTTTATATTCCATTGAGGAAACATAGGTACTAGTCATTAATTTCAGCTGTTGGTAGTTGCAAATAATATTCCCTTATCTCAGTCCATCCCCTAAAAGTGTTTATTTTATGTTCTAAATAAGACCAATAGTAAAACTAAAAATAAAGCTTTATTAAACATTTTTGAAAAAGGTGTTAGAGTTTCTGTAGGAGACAATGCAAATTTTAATGGGAATCATTTGATTGGGTAAACTACATTTCAAAATCTGCTGAGAGTGCTAAAATATATTTCAACTCAACTCTTGTAATTGCTGGGAGATAAATAATTAGTATTCATTACATTTTCTGCTAGACCTGATTTTGATCCAAGAAGTAAATTGAAAGTAATCTGATCATATACTTACTCAAATAACTGTTAAACAATATTTAAAACATTTATAAAGGCATTGAATACAACTATTTTTCAGCAACAATCCCAGATTAGATCTAGAAGGATTTAAACTTGGGGAACTCAATGGAGGATTTCCTTTTGCTTTAAGCACTTCACTTGTGAAATATAAAACAATTCTATTAAACATTTAGTATGACTTGTGCTATGATTATTGTATGTACCCATCCAACAAGGCAATGTTTATAATATGCATTGAATAAGCAGAAATTATTCCAACCCTCCAGAAATATATACTCTATTTACAGTAAAATTGGGAAATATTATGATACTAGAGCAGAAATTTTAATATTGGGTAGGGAAGAGATATAACTAAACTAGATAAAGGTTTGGGTTTATTTTTGTTCATAAAAGACATAAGAATAGGGTCATATCAAAGCATGGAAGTTTATTAATACTTCTCATATTAATTATTGAGGAATCATTTGACCATTTTCAGCAACATCCTAATGTGAGGATTTTACTTCCCCAGTACCTGTAATTAGGTGATCGATTGTGTCCAAATGCCAGCGGGTCTTTATATTGTTAAGTTGACCTTTGGCTGATTGAATAGACTGTATCCCTTACTGGTTGATCTGTACTAACATTCTCTTTGTTCATATTGGGAATTTAATTTATTAAGTCACTTCCATGTGGCAAGCACAGTGTAAGTACTGAGGATGCAAAAAGAGGCAAAAGACAGTTGCTACCCCTAAAGGGTTTACCCAACATTATGAGACAGTATGTATGGTGAATGGAAGGTCTAGCTTTAAGACAAGCTTCAAGTTCTGCCTCAAGTACATAATAGCTCTGTCTCCATGAGCAAGCCACTTAAATTCTCAGTGATCCAGCCACAGGAATTTCTGACGTCTTGTATCATTAGAGAGAACCCTTACTCTGGCAGTTGCTTCCATTGATAAAATAACAAATGTAGATAAAAATACTTAAAATACCAAATGTAAAAAAGGAAAATTAATATAAAGGTGTACCTTATACCCCACATACATAATAAATGGATATAACGAAATGCTCTATGCCTTAATATTATCAGGTGGGAAACCTTGTTCATTGAGTTACAGAATAAAATATTAATTAAAAAAAATAAGCTAGGCATGAACAATACCTGGACAACTATTGAATGAATTATTTGATTAATCAATTAAAGATGTCTTTTGATTGGTTGAAAAAAAATAAGTATGCCCTCTGGGTTTTAAATAATATGGCAAATCAATTCTGGATTTGTTCTTCCAACTAAGCCTGTAAGAAAGAATCAATTGGTAGTTGTGAGAATATAAGTTGTTTCTCCTACCCTCTTTGACTAGAAAATGAACCACTGAACTTCAAATGGTAGGGAAATTTGAACTTTTTATTGACATCAGTTTTCCTGGAATAGCAGTGGCTGACAATAAGGCAATCATTAGGTGCTGAAGACAAACTAGACACACCAAAGAAAACTAGCTTCAGGACTAGAGAAGTAGACTAATTCTTTGACTCAGTAGAGACCCATACACACCAAAAAGAATAAAAGACTTCCAGAAACCAGGAGTTATATGTTGTCCTTTTCCCCCTAAACTTGAGCCCCTCTCCTCATGGACCTTGTGTGTACAAAGAGAAAGTGGGATCTATTTTTTGGGGGGTTGGGGGGTGTTGTACTGACTCTTTTTATTATGCCACATTGGTAAATACCTGGTTTAAGTTGTAGTTGAAGGGGGAATCCCTTCTATAGCATCTTTGCCAAATGGTCATTCAACCTCTGCTTGACTAGTTCTTGTGATGTGAAATTTGCCATTTCCCAAGGCAGTCTAACTTTTGGTCGACTTTAATTTTAGGTAGCTGTTAGCAATACTGAGCTGAAATCTGCCTCTCAAATTTTTACTCATTCCTCTTTTTTCATACCTTCTGGAGTTAAACATATCAAGTCCTATCCTTCTACACAAAAACTTTTAAATATCTTAAAGAAAATGTCATTATCACCTCTTCATCTTTCCCTTCTGTAGGTTCACTGTCAAACAACCTACATATACCATGATTTTGACTATTCATACCATCTAAGTCAACCTCCTAAGAACTAGCTCTAATTTGTGAAAGTGCTTAGAATAGGGTACCTAGAATTAAACACACTTCTCTGCAAGTGGTTTTCATCATGGCAAAATATAGCAAGATTTCATCATGGCAAAATATAGCAAGATTATCAACATCCTCATATTGGACCTTACACATCTGTTAATGAAAGGTATGGTCACATTGGCTTTTTTGGACTGCCATCACATAATCAACACAGCAAAGTAAAGAAGAAAAATTGATTGGGAGAGGGGGGACAGAGAAAAAGGGATGAGCAGAATTTTGGTCACAGTAAGCACGAAACTAGAATGATATTCGGTAAGTGGAGTCAAACAGGAAGCTGACAATAAATAACTGGATTTCTAGAGGGACCTTGGGGATGGATATATAAATATAGGTGGCATTTGAATAAAGTGACAAATATGTTAAGCTTATAAATCTAAGCTTGATTTATTAAGGGGGAAATCTCATTAGCTATTAGAAGAAAATGGAATAAATTTGGGTACCATATTTTGATAGACCATGTCCTTGTCACTATGAAATACATTTTCTTCTTGGACAGCTTTCTTTGTTTCTTTTCCTTTCTTTTCATCCTTCCCTCATTTCTTCCTTCATTCCTTCACCTTGATTGTGTGAGACCCATCACTAGGAATATTAACCAGACTTATACTCTTCTTTGTATACTTTTCTTCCAGCATTTTAAAATATATTATTTATCAAGACAACTTCTAAGTTTATCATCAAAATATGAAGAATATGATATCATATAATAAAATATTCATAGCTGTTCCTATTAATTACAATTAGCAATAGTTCCTTTAAGTTTAATTTTCTGTATACCAGAGCTAAACTAATTTATCCTCCTGCATGAGGTAGCATGAGATATGATTATAGAAAATGCTAAAAAAAAAAATGTCCACTTTTACATATTATTGGTCATATCTTGACTTTCCTGAACAAATAGGTTCGTATTTTATTTAACATGTTGAAAAAAATGATGAAACTAAAAATGAAAAAAAAAAAAAAAAGACAGAGACCTCAAGCTGTTGGGCTTTGAAATTTTGGCAAAGATTTGTTCTCTTTGAAAAATTGTTGCATGTAATTTCTCCTCTAAATGAAAAATACGCCTCTTTGGCCTGATTCAGACTTCTGAAATGCTAGCTTACAGCTCCCAGAACAATGAAAGGCTGAGTTCATTCTACTGGGAAAAGTCATCCAGAATGTTGGCATGCAAGCAGAGAAAATTCAGGTGACCCTTTTGTATGCTCAAACCTGTCACTTTAATTCTTAGAGCTCAGTCATCATCATTTCTATAAAGTCACTATGGCAAAAGAATTCACTGTATTGATATGCAAATTGTACACCAATAGTAGCCATACTACTCATTTTCCATGTGTTTTCTAATCTAGAGTCTGGAAGACTTTCAATGTTTTTATCCATAATACCCTCAGTGGAAGCAAGTAAAAACACATTTTTTTCCCACATACTCTCCAGTGGTTTTCAGAGTCCTTGACATGTCCATGATGGTTGATTTGTATTTTCTCTGTTAGATGCCACTGAATATTTTTCAATGGATCGAATGCTAGTGAAGTCAAATGAAATGTTTAAAGTACTTGTTTCTATTTTATCCTCTTTCAACTCACATAAATTGCATGGCATAGTTGACATTTGAACTGTAAAATCAAATGGAAGGGCTTGGACATGTTTTCCATGCAATGAAATGTTTTCAAGCACAGCAATTAAACTGTCTGTGCAATTCAGACTACTCTAGTTGCCAATCAGTCTGTTGTATATATGAGGTATGCTTCTGTGAGTAATAAAAATGGAGATGGTATACAGGTTAGAAGAATAAACGACAACAGTGAATACAGGTAATATTTCTCCAGATTCTTTCATTTTCTCCTCCCCTAAGACTCCTTAGGCAATTAATGACTCTTGAAGTGTAAACATCTTTATTACCTATGCAAAACGCCATCTGCTGGAAGCATGTTTTACAAACCTAGAGTGGTAAAAATATGAGAAAGGAGCTTTTTACTGAACATAACACCTTGTACCATTTTTTTTTTTACCCCATATGTTGTATCGTTGTTCTCTTATCTCATGATCCTGAATGTTGGTTACAGAAATCCTTTCTGAAAAAAAAAAAAAAAAACCAAAACTAGAATCAGGTAGAAAACCTCCAGACATGAGAATTTAGTTATCATACTTCTCCAGTCCTCCAGACTTTAGTGGTACTATTTCTCATCACTTATTTTTCAGACCCTAAAACAATTTTGAGCCTGATAGCACGTTTAAGTTAGCTCATTCATGAAAGAGACTTAACAGCAAAGATTAGAGCCACTGAAAAGTTGTGACAAGTGTTAGCATTTTAAAAGACAGATACCAGATGATGGATAATGTTCTGAAAATAATTGCCAAAGTCAACAACAGGGTGAATTCTGCATTACACTTCAAATTCTATTCAGTTCACCTTTTTTTCCTATTTATTTTTTCTGTCTTTTTCTCATCGTACGTGTGTGTGTGTGTGTGTGTGTGTGTGTGTGTGTGTGTGTGTGTGTGTGTGTAGAGAAAGAGAGAAAGAGAGAGAAAGAGAGTCCCACCCCCTATGCCTTTTTGTGATTCTCTTTGTCTTTATTTTTCCTTATGGGATAGTAACCTTTAAAAAGAATTTTTTTTCCAAAAATTTCCCACAGGCTTAACACTTACTAGCCATGTGACCTTGGGCAAGTCACTTAACCCCAAATGCTCTGCCTTCCCCCCTCCAAAAAGCAAAAACAAAAACAAAAAATATCCCCACAGCCTAATCAGAAGATAAATTCATAAAATGACATTATCTTCATTCTTGCAAGGATCAAACTAAATAAAATATGTAAAACACAAAACCCTCATATCAATGTTTTTTTTTATTGTTCTTATTATTAGGTTTACAAACATGAACTTGGCTTACTTTCATTCACTACTGCAGATATCTAAAAAATATGGGGGCTTGAAATACTTATCACAAGATCAGTAGATAAAAAGCTGAACTAAATCCCAATAATAAACCCAATGACAGCTTATTTAACAACTCGTGTCATTAGCAGTTAGAGTAATGATCAAATATTCAAAAAGGGAAGACATCCTCCAGTGATTATCAGAATGACTTATGTAGTAAACATCACCAGTTTTAAATAATGTGCTATAGAATTACTAGCAAATGAGGGAGTCTAGTCAGTGCAATGTTGATAACAGAGTTCCATAGCACCTGTATAATTCTTAAACAATCTTCATACCATCAGCGATTCTAGTTAAAACAACGTAAAAACAACATAAAGATCAAATGATCTTTCTCCTTACATTGTTGATGATGAGGCTCCCATACCATTTTTAACATTATTATCATGCAACTGTCCATCATTCTCATCTTCCTCTCCCCCGAGACTTGGACTTCACCACTAGTCCCATGGATTCACTTAAGTGATTTTGAACATTATATTGCTAGTAATCAGTATTCTATGCCACTTTCAAATTAATTTTTATCATATTCTCCTTTTTTTCCAGCTCCCTTTTAAAAGTGTTGCCTTCAGGTGGCTAGGTGGCGCAGTGAATAGAGCACCAGTCCTGGAGTCAGGAGGACCCGAGTTCAAATGAGACCTCAGACACTTAACACTTACTAGCTGTGTGGCCTTGAGCTAGTCACTTAACCCCAATTACCCTACCTTCCCCCTACAAAAAAAAAAGTGTTGCCTTCCATCATTAGGATATAAGATCTTTAAGGTCAGAAACTTGCTTGTTTGGTTGTGATTTGTACCCAGTGAGCTTAGCACAGTGCCTGGCATAGACTAAATGCTTAATTATTACTTTCTTTCTCCTTGCCATATTTTCTCTATCTCTCTCTGTCTTTCTGTCACTCTCTCTCTGTCTGTTTCTCTCTCAGACTTAGGTGAAAAAATGTTAATTCATGATTAGTCAAAAACCATTTACATGGGTTATGGGAGGGAAGGTATGTTCTTGGTCCACTAATTATAAACGGAATGCAAATGTGCAACAAGCAAAAAGATTAATCATTAGTAATATTCAGACAAGGCCAATCATAAATTCCCTGTTTCTTTGTAATAAAAGGGTCATTGTTCTTTCTGATTTGTGGCAGTCCTTTGTACATTAGAAAAAAGAAAGATGTTTTTCTTAATCTTTCTAAATTCTAACTTATTGGGAGCCACCTAGGTCATGAAAGAATTTCTTATTCTGTTTCTATATAGCAACTTATTTGCATATATTCAACAAATCCTAGGTTTCTCTAGAGAAATTGTTTAGCATCCTAACTTGGAAATATACTAAATAAAATAATCTATCCTCTCTAGCATTTTTCAATTATATGCCCTTTCTTCTATTTTGAAGAAGTATACAATGTGAGTTAAAAAAACTATTTTATGCATTTTAATTAACAACTAAATAAATGACGAGAAATTTCAGATGTTCTTCAGAATTAGTCATACTGTGGCCTCTTGTATTTGAGAAATCACTTTACCTTGTTAGCATCAAATGATAAAAGCACACACATATATGTGCATGTACATTGATGTATTTACATACCTAGCTAGAAGTTATCAACATGCAGTCACAAACTAATATACTATCCGACATGAATTGGAAATTAATATCAATCCAAAGGCCTAACAGATATTCATTGTTTAATGTAAATTAAAACACAAGAAACAAGTAATTGGGTTGGGACTTTACTTTGAATTTCTTTGTTAACTTACATGCAGAACAAAAACAACGATCAGCAACAACAACAAACTGCCTACAAGAAAAGGGGAAGAATTTTCTTGGGAGTGAGGGGGATAAAGTTTATTATTAAGCATTTTCTGTCAACCCATACTATTATTAATGGATATTAGTCCATTTATAAACATGAATTGCCATGCACAGAAAACAAATGAAATATTTGTTTACCTACAGATACTTCTAGGTGTGTAATATTGTTGGTGAACATAATTATGTCCTGTCATCAAGCAATTTGGCTTATCCTCTGAGCTATTGATATTTTAAGAAGAGTTTCATGGTAAGAAGATGAAGTAAACAAGTATTATATGTCTAATTTATTTTTGTCATTTCCATCCAAAGAATATTTAATCATTGATTTGTATGATATTTATGGCATAAAATATGACATCTTTCTTCATTTTTCAGCATATTAGCAGCTTTATAGGAGCTATTAATGCTTACCTCTTGCATCTTTTTTTTTTCTTCTTCTGGTCTCTGAACTTGTAAGTTCATATGATTCCTAGATCATTATAATCAAGAAGCCTGAAGATATTAATTGTGCATTTAAAATGATATAGTAGAAAATCTTTTGACATTTAAAATTGTCCCATTTTATCATACTTCTGACAAATTTTTTACATAGTATTCAGCATGCATATTATTTATATTTAGCACATGATATTTATGCCAGCATAAGATTATTGATAAACATATGGTTGTGCTTTATGGCATGATATATGGAATTATCCTTTATATTTTACAGATGATGAAATTGAGGCTTTAGCAAGAGAAAGCTATTTGTATACACTTATACAGTAAATGTCAAAGTCAAAACTTGGACCTTGGTTTTTTTAATTCCAAGAAAATTTTTTTTTTGACTTAACACAACTTATTATTAATTGGATTCCCCCTTGTACTGCTGGTGATAAGATAATCTCTTACCGTATACGGTAAATGTGTTATGTAAAGGTCTTAATTTAATGTAGATGCTGTATTGCAAGGGATTTTTACTTTATCTACAACATACAGTTACAGGCAAAAGTCAATCATGGAATCAGAAATAGACAAAAGATACTAAACAAAATTTCACAATTTGCAATTCTTAGATTTGCAAATCAATTAGTGCCAAAATTTTTGTTCTTTTTTAAAATTTTATTTTTAGTTTTCAATGTTCATTTCCACAAGATTTTGAATTACAAATTTTCTCCCCATCTTTCCCCTACCCATCACCCCAAGATAGAAAGCATACTGAATACCCCTTTCCCCAAACTGTGCTCTCTTATATCCTCACCCATACCCCCTCTAACTTTCTAGTAGGGCAAGATGTATTTATAAACCCCAGTGCCTGTATATCTTATTTCCCACTTGCATGTTAAAAACAATTTTCTTTAACATTTGTTTTTAATACTTTGATTTCCAGATTCTTTCCCTTCTTCCCTCCTCACCCACCTCAACTAGGAAGATAAGCAGTTCAACATAGGACATGTGTAGTTACACAAAACATTTCCATAGCAGCTATATTGTGAAAGACTAACTATATTTCCCTCCATTCTGTCCTGCCCCACCACTTATTCTATTTCCTACTTTGACCCTGTCCCTTTTCAAAAGTGTTTGCTTCTAACTACCCTCTCCCTCAATCTGCCCTCCCTTCTATCAGACCCCTCCCTCCTTATCCCCTTCCCCCCTACTTTCCTGTAGGGCAGTGGTTCTCAACCTTCCTAATGCCGTGACCCTTTAATACAGTTCCTCGTGTTGTGGTGAACCCCAACCATAACATTATTTTCGTTGCTACTTCATAACTGTTATGAATCTATTTGATATGCAGGATGTATTTTCATTGTTACAAATTGAACATAACCAACAGGTTGAGAACTGCTGCTTTAGGGTAAGATACCCAAATGAGTGTGTATGTTATTCCTTCCTTAAGTCAAATTCAATGTGCGTAAGATTGACCCATTCCCTTTCACTTTCCCCCTCCATTGTAACAGTTTTCTCTTCCCTCTTTTATATGAGATAATTAAACCTATTATATCTTTCCCTTTCTCCTTCTCTCATTATATTCCTCTCTCAATGCTTAATTTTATATTTTAGATATCATCCCTTCCTATTCTTTTGCCCTCTGTCCATGTATACTTATACACACATATACACACATTCACATATGTATTTATACACACATACATCCTCCTATATGTACATATATATGTATGGATACATGTATATGTGTAT
>CM053590.1:91342995-91353150 GCA_028646515.1 Pseudochirops corinnae
TATTCATTTTTCATATTCTGTTTTGCTTTTATTTGGGGACAGTTAATATATATATATATATATATATATATATATGTATAATCTAATAAGCAACATCTAATCTAATAAGTGACTCACATGACTAGTTTTGTGTTAAGTGTCTGAGGTCAGATTTGAACTTAGGGCCTCCTGACTCCAGGGCCAGTGCTCTATTCATTGCACCACCTAGCCGCCCTGTATATAGGTAATTCTTGTCTCAGTAGCTTCACATATTGAGGTAAATTATCCCCAGCCACATACAAACATTGGTTTTCTGAGTTGTGGAATAGGCTTTCATATTTTGTTTGTTCTTCTTCCCAATATTTTTACTATTTCTCTAATTATTACCATTAATACATAATTAAGAAGGCAAACCATATAAGAGAGATGTAGAAAAAGGTAAATCATAGGCTTTTTGCTAAGAGATTTACTTAAGGAAAATGTTTACATTTTTAGATGAAAAGAAGTTTCCATTTATCTATGCAGAGTAGAATATTGATTGATAATCACTGCGTGATGTGCCTTCTCTGTACCAAGCATTGGGCTAGTCACAGGGGATACAAAAGACAAAAAGAAAATTCTAAATCTCTTCCTTCCAGCAGCTTACTTTCTATCTTTTCCTATTATGTGCATGAAAATTTTCAGTACTTTATTTATGATTTTAAAAACATTCTAGGTATAGATAATTTCACTGGGGAGTTCAAAAGGTGAATACCTTTAGTACTTAGAATTATTTTCTGATATGTCATTTTAACTGCCATATAAATTTAACTACTACATGCCTTACTTACATAAATTAATGCCAGAAAAACTGGCTTCATGTTCTTAGTTCACAAATATTATATACATACTGTAGCAAAAACAGAAAGTGGGTTTACTTGAGTAATAGTTATGGCTTCAACTTAAAATTAAATGAGACTCTAAATCTCAGGTTCAGAAAATTATTTTCTGGTTTAGTCTTGTTCATGGAACTTGTCTGTTTCAAGGAAATGTTGAGATCTTTATATACAAGATGTGTAAGACATGTAAATATTCAATAAAACTCTCAAGACTCTTTGAATGACAATGTCTTCCAAAATCACCATTACGCTTTATTATTCCATGCTATTGAATATTTTGTTCATTGACTCTTACCTTTAGTTATAATTTCCTTTTTTTCCTGGAAAAAAATTGAAGCCTGCTTGATAGATGAATGAAGATGGCTATTAGCCTTCAGGTCTTTCCTTTTTAATAGTTTATCACTTGAACAAATTTTTGGCTTAGTAGATTCAGTCTCTTCTTTTCATTATAAAATTTAATGCTCCAACTTTTAGTATTCACTTGATTAAATAATAAAAACTATCATTGGTTTCTGCTTACTTTTCCATTTTCACATCAAAAGCACTACCTTTATGGAAACCAATAATCACTCTAACAATTTTCAAACTCCCTTATACCCTAACCACCACTACCGCCCCCTACTGGGAACTCTCTGTGTGATACATGTAATAAGGCGATACCATACTTCATGTCAGCTAGTAGTTTAAGAGGATGACAAGTACATATATAGCTATAACACAAGGCAGAAAATTTTAAGTGCTGTAAGATATGAACAAAGAAAATGCTGTAAATGTTAAGAGTGAATGATCAAATCTGATTTGGGGCTTGGGAAGAGGGATACTTTATTGAAGGAGTTGTCATTTAAATTGAACTATAAATAATTTTAATGGTAAGAAATGTTAGAGGACAACATTCAGATATGGTGTTGGGAAAGCACAGAGCCTATTTGAAAAATGGAAAGTCTTCCAGTTTCACAGGACTATGGTGTGTATGAAGGGGAGAACTGGCAGATAAATGTGAAAAGGTTGGTTTGGGCCATATTATGATAAGTCTTGAATATAAGGCTAAATAATTTGAACTTTCTTCAGTAGGAAATAAGGAGCCCTTAAAGGTTATTCTTCAAAGTAGTGACATTATTCAAACTGCTTTAGGAAAACTAATTGGGCAGCAATGTAAAGGAAAGTTTAGAGTAGAGAAAGACTAGAAAAGAGAGGAAACCTGTTAGGAAGCTATTGCAGTGGCAAAGGCAATGTGGTGACAAATTGAGGTGGGGAAATTCAGAATGAAACAAGTGTTGAAATAAATCAATGTTGTGTAAATACAATTGACATGACTTGGCCAATGTTTGGATATCTGAGAACAGAGAAGTTGGGCATCCATGAAAACACATGAGGGAAAGCTCTTTCTTTTTTCTTTTTTTCAGGAGGGGATTGCTATTCATTTTTCATATTCTGTTTTGCTTTTATTTGGGGACAGTTAATAATTATTTTATTTATTGTACCCTAGGAGTAGCAGGGGAAAAAAAGGATTTTTCACCAAACCAGATATGGCTCCCCATCCTATGCTCCAAAGTTTAATTTATAAAGTTTCCTTAGAACTCACAGTTCTTCTTTAGATTATTCTTTTGGATATCTGGAATATGATGCATTCAATCTTATGTCTCATATTAGAACCATATGAGGAACTGAGCAAAAGTTTTGATGACAAAATAACAGCCTGACATTTACTATATAAATTCATTTTTTATTTGAATTCCTGTGAACTCCCAGGGTTTCAGGAAAGAACTCATATCAAAATGGAAGTGCAAAATCATATTCCAAAGGCAAATCTATGTTAATTTGAGAGTGTTTAAGACACTGAACCATCCATGGCACCAGTTTCCTGCAATCATTTGAAAAATATATGATTGACAATGGAGAACTGTGTATAATTGTCTATATAGGCATGACAATATGGTGATGTGTCAAGAGCCCTGAAGTTGCTATAAGTTATGTGTTTAAGTGTATGCTGCACAACTTTGTATGATCAGTATCAACTTGACCAATCACTTAACAAGTACTTTAAACCTCAATGTCTTCATCAATAAAGGAACACTTCCAGACTCGCCATATTTTAAAGGAAGAGAACATGAAGGGGTACAATTATTCCTTTTAAAGGTAACTCACTAGGCCAATTGTTCTGGTTCAGTTGCTAGTTTTCTTTGATCCAACCTCTTATCCCCATTGCTGTCTTGAGTACCAAAGAATTGCTGAGCTATTGCAAAGCCCTTCACTACTGAGTGCATTTATTCCTAGAAGTGGAGATTATATTTTGACAATACCTCAAGTAGGATATGTGCTAGTTAGACCTTATGGGAGGGTGTAGATAATTGCTCCCATTATATTAAAAAAAATCATAGAATAGTCATCTTCGCAGAAATGTTAAGACTTTCAACGCCAATTAATTACTGATGAAAAGGAGAAGGTGAAAGGAGTGTGTGTAGTTTTCATCATCCCTTTTTCCCTATTGGAAGATAAGCTGCATGATATAATGAAAGGAATAATATATTTGGGGTTAAAAGATCTGAGTTAAAGTGTCCATTCTGAAACTTTTACTGACATTACTTTGGGTCTCAGTAGTCTCGTAAAAAAAAAAAAAGTAGCAAAGGAGATTGTCTCTAAGTTCCTTGAGAGCGCAAAATTCTCTGACTGTATTTTTTAGATGCCTTACAATCTTTTTTAAAAAATAGAGATATATGGAAACAGTTTAATTTTTCTACTGACTTTTTTAGCTTTTAGCCTAGAGAGGAAATAGCACTGAACCATCACAGGAAGTCAAACTTTCATAGAGAAGGGAAAAATAGAAGGTTAAAGAAATATTTAATGCCTTCTGATAAGAAAGTATATTATAAATTTTAACTCTGAAATAATGTGAGAGGTAAAATGGCAAGTTTTCATGCTGAGCCATTAATGCTTTTTTTTGCACTAGGAAATAATAGCCCTGAGATCTTTTGCCCTTGAAGAGGAGATTTAGAAGCATTTTATTTTGAACTTTTGGACAATGTTTGACTAAATCAGACAGAAATGGAGAATGCTATCAACCTATGCCTAGTTATTCTCCATTCTTCATTGTCATTCTTCCTTCACATCCAATCAGTCACCACATCTTGTTTATTCTACTTGCTTACTGTGTGTAAAATCTCTCTTATTCTCCTTATTCACAGCCCCCACCCCAAGGAGAGGCCCTCAGCACTTGTAGCCTAGACTATACTATGTCAGGTTGTTCTAGCACCATAATTTGCTTGCCTGTATCTAATCTTTCCTTCTCTCATCCATCCACTACTGGGCCATCAAATTGCTATTTCTAAAGTACAGGTAACTTCCCTGCTCAAAAGCTTCGGTGACTTCCACATTACATTTAAGATTAGACATCTATTTGTATTTCATTAAATAACATTGACTTATAGAAATGCAACTTGTATAATTGATAGGTTTGTGCTTTTTTTTACAGAAGTATACAAACATATAATGAAGAGGATAAACTTTACAATTACTTATTCCTTTTTTGTTTAATTCAATTTTCTCTTAAATTATTACTATCAGATGCAATTGAAAAATTTTCTAAATATAGGTATTGAAATTTATGAATGTAAAAATAATAAAAATTGAAGTCTATATCTATATCTTCATGCTTGAACAAGCTAAAATGAAAATAATGTTAATAAATGGTTATACTTGAGATGCTTTCTGTCTTCCTTTTTTAGTAGTAGGAGTCATGATTTCACAAACATGAGTATTTCCCGTACTGATGCTGATCTAAAAGCCTTTACAATCTTTGAGATTTGCTGTGGTTGAAAAATACGTTGACCTATGGCCAGCTTAATGACGTGCATTTTTTACACTTAGGTAGATTTGTCATTGGGTTACAAATATACTCTTTATAATTGGCCCGAAGCTCAAAGGCTTTGCATCTCATCCAGAGATCTCAGAGCTCATGCCTTGTGGTAAGGCCTTCTAGAGCCTACTATCATCTCTGTGCTGCAGTGAGTCATGAAGAACTTTAGGGGAGGAGCTTTTACATCATATGGAAAAATAAATAATTTCATGGAGCAATTTGATTAGTGTTTGTACCAATTTACTCATAAAGTTGAAATTACTAATAGATCTTGCTGGTGATGTTCACTGTAAAAATTGCTTTCCTTGTTAAAAAAGAAATAAAACAAAACCTAGCCCTTGAATTGAGACCAAATTATTTTAGATGTTATATTGGGAATCAATAACAAGTTAAAGTTAAAATTATTTCCGATCTCCAAAAGTCTCAAGTACATTAATAATTTTAAATGGATGATCTGGGAAAGAAAAAAAAAATGAACTAAATTAGTGTCCTACTTTTAGACAATATGACCTTTTTCAGTCCTGGGAGAAAAATCATCAGGGGAAACATTTCATTATGGTTTCCAGTCAAGCACTGGGTCAGCATCACTTATTTGGTGCCACCATGAAGAGACAACACTAGGCATTATGTTGAGAAACAGGGACTATTTTTTTTGTCATCTAGAGAATTAAACTTTAGAAGTCAGTGCAGACACACATTCATCTTATCATATTATAGCATGGAGACCAATGACTCTCAGGCATCACTGCACAGTGGGGAATAATTGATGCTCACCATGATGGCTTATAGTCATAAAGAAATGGTTAATTCATATTCAATGTATGCTTCTTCTTAAGGCAGAAAAATGTGGGAGATAATTTAGAATTTTCCTTAAAAAGAAGTAAGTTTATTAAGGTGGTGATACTCAGAGAAGGTTCTTTTGCAGCTGATCCCTGATGCTTTATTTCCCATTTATACTGAATCATAACAAATAAACACTTATATAAACATTCAAAAGTGATGAATAGGCTATTGGAGTGACTGAAAAAAAAGCATAAGTTTGGAAAGGACTCATCTCGATTAAGGTTTGAGGGAGAGGAACATGTTGTAACAGAAGGAAGGCATACATCGTAGATGGGGGCTCAGGACAAGTTCTATGTACCACAGTAACCATGAGTATGTCTTTGTCTTTTACCAAGAATTGATACTCATCATGAATACACAGAATTATCGAGGAATGATTTCTCTTCCAGTATAAACTGTTTATTTGGGCATCAAAGAATACAAGAGTAAGCAGATGCCTATACTGAATTACAGGAGGCATTCCACAACTCTATAACTTCCCCAAAATAATTCCTCTTCTGACATTCTGTGATATTCCCTTTCTATATGCCCAGCAATATCTACTGTTAGTATTCTTCTGAGTAAGACAACAAATGTGAACCTTGTTTCAGGAGGGCCATGCTACATTTCCAGGGCAACTAAGTGATGCAGTGGATAAAATGCTGACCTTGGAGTCAGGAGCACTCATCCTTCTGAGTTCAATCAAATCCAGGCTCAGACACCTGCTATGTTTTCTTGCATTATTCTCATTTCTCTTCCCTATTTTTCCTCTACCTCTCTCACTTGATTTTCAAAATCTTTTTTGAACTCTTCCATGGCTTGAGACCAATTCATATTTTTCTTAGTGGCTTTGCATGTAGGAACTGTGATTTTGCCATTTTCTTCTGAGCGTGTATTTTGATCTACCTGTCACCATAATAACTTTATATTGTCAGAGTTGGGGTTTTTTCCCCTATTGTTGCTTGTTTTCTCAGCCTATTACTGTACTTTTAACTATTTGGTAACATAGGGCTTTCCTTCCAAGATGGAGGTCCAATAGTTCCAAGCTTTAGCGGTTTGTACAGCTCTTGCTAGAAATACTTGTAAGGCCCTGTAAGTTTTAAGTTCTTCCAAGGTGTTGTGATCTAAGGAGAGGTGTTTTCGACATTCCTGGCCTTGGCTCTGTTCTGTGAGTTCCCACCAGCACATTTTTCTGTTCAGGAACTGTGGGGAGGATCCCCTGTGGCTGCAAGCTCTGCTATGCTAGTGCTCCTCTTCACCCTGGGACTACCAACCAGGAGTGGGGGCTGGGATCTGAGTATGGGCAAAGCAGCAGAGTCCTGTGTCAGGGCTAGCAATGAGCCTTCTTTAATCTCCTTCTGGCCAATTGTTAGGCCACTTACCATCTGTGGGCTGGGAGCTCTGGAAACTGCCACTGAGGTAACCACTGCCACTGCTGATTCGGTCACTCCCAAGGCATGCTACTAGCCAGCTGGGGCCAAACTGTGCTGGCAGGGCTTTGGACTGCAATCTGCTCCTCCCCTGGTGTGACAGACCGTTCCTTCTGGCTTTCAAAGTTGTTCCTGATGTCTGTAGGCCAAGAGGTCTGGGAAACACCACAAATGCCAGCAATTTAGTTGTCTGAAGGCCTGCTCTGGGGCTTAGTGGGGTCCAGTCTGTACTGGCACAGCTTGTTGTGGACTGCACTCATCTCTCAGCTTGGTGCAACAGACCTTTCTTGCCAACCGTAAAAGTTGTCTTGAGCTGGAAATTTGTTTCATTCTGTCTTTTTATGGGTTCTGTCACTATATAATTTGTTAAGAGTCATTTTTAAAGGTGTTTGGAGAGTTTGGAAGGAAAGTTCAGGTGAGTCCCTGCCTTTATTCCACCATCTGGCTCCACTCTATTCTGAGACACTAGGTATGTGATCCTGTGCAGGTCACTTAACCCTGTTTACCTCAATTTCCTCATCTGTAAAATGAGCAGGATAAGGAAATGGCAAACTGCTCCAGTATCTTTGCCAAGAAAATCCCAAAATAGGTCACAAAGGGTTGAACAGGACTGAAATGACTGAATATTAACAAAAACAACAGCAACATGAAGAACATCCTCAGAGTCACTTTGAGGGTCCATCTATGGCTTAGTGAAAACACTGCTGGATGTGGAAGTGAGATGGATGAGGTTCAAGTCTTGGTATGTTCCCATAGATTCTATGGTAGGAAATGATTTGAAAGTGATCTAGTAAGGGATAGCTGGGGGCTAGGTTGTACATGGCTTAAAATGGCAAGGGTGGGGAAAGAAGATTCATATTGTGGCCTTGGGCAATTCACTAGACCACTCTGGACCTTGGTTTCCTTAACTATGAAATGGCAATTTTGGATGAGATAAGTGGTTCCCATTCCTCAAATATCATGATCTGCTGAACATCAAGAAATATTTCAGATATGCTTGTGATGGTAATTATACTGTCATCATCCATTGTTTGAGAAAATATATAGTAACAAAATGTTATCATATTACACCAATAGGAATAGAGACTGAAGTAGTTTTTTAATAAACATAGGGAAGTCTCAGAGGAAACCCCCAGTTTTAATATAGGCTGGCATCTTTCTCTGCAACTCACATGCTTATGGATTTGACTAGAATCTTTGAGGTGACTTGCCCAGGCTCACATAGCTAGTACATGTCAGAGGCAAGACTTAAACCCAGACCATCATGATTTTTTATATCAACTCTATCCACTGTGCCACTTATCTCCATTAATTCAGTAACTCTTTAAAATTTATTTGTATTTCATCACTCATAAGAGTATTACTAAAATACTAAGATACAATACAATTATCACCCAGCTGGTGAGTATATGATATCTAATCTGAAGTCAGGTCCTCCTGACTCTAGCACTTTATCCACTGCTCCAACTAGCTGCCCTAGTGTACGACTACACATATTTGTAATAGGTTATGTTTTTCTTGCCTTCTCATTGAGTAAGAGAAGAAGTAGGAGGAGATAATTTGGAACTAAAAAAAGAAAAAATTGTTCAAGTGTATGTGTGTATACATACATATGTGTATGTATATATGTATAATCAAAATCTTTTTAAAAACACTGTATCTGTGCTTCTAACAAGATGACCTTAAGAAAATCTCAGTTTTTTAATTCTGTTTTGTTTTGCTTTTTGCTGTTTTTTTTTTTTTTTTGAGTGGGGAAGGCAAGGCAATTGGGGTTAAGTGACTTGCCCAAGGTCACATGGCTAGTGTTAGTTGTCTGAGGCCAAATTTGAATTCAGATCCTCCTGATTCTGGGGTCGGTGCTCTATTCACTGTGCCACCTAACTGCCCCATGAAAATCTCTTTACCTCCCAGGGGCTTCTGTAAGGTCTTTTCTACCTATAATCCTCTGATACCATCACTTTCTAAATCTACATTCCCAAGATTTCTGGTTGTTGACTCTGGGTCCACCCTAAAGTGAGTGAAACATGGTACAGATTTGTTTGTTGTTTACTTACTTTGTTGTTGTTTAGGGGAAAGAAGCTGATTTCTTTTCTTTCAAATAGATGATGATATCATGAAGATATTTAGATAGTAAAGAGAAGAAAGGATAACAGACGGTAAAACTGGGACTTCTGGTACCTGGAGCAAATTTAATTAAGTTGGGTTCAGTTTGGAGGTTATTTTAACTGTGTCCCTCCTGTGTGTTTGAGGAAGATTGACTAAAGATAGAACTCGTGGAATCTGAGGAAGTAGAGAAATAGGGAGTCCAGGGTTATGAAGTACATTAGCATTGGGGATGAGAAAAAAAGAATTTGCCCTGCTACTGAAACTACTTGGGAGAAGTGAGACCTGGAGATTTATAGAAGAAACCCATAAGAATACAGCAAATGGAGGAACTTTAAAGAAAAAGAAATGTTTGTTTAGTGATAGTGGCAGAGCCTCAAAGTGGCAGTTGAGAATAAAGATCGTGTTGATTTTCCCAATGGGCCTGTACTTAAAGAGTAGTAAAAAAAAAAGTAATACCCAGACTTGGAGAGGGTGCCAAGTGATGTAGTATCTTCAGGATAAAGCAGTCAATATCAGAAGATGGAAGAAATTTGAGAGTAAGATCTCTAGGAAGACTGAATTTTGTTTTTTAGTTTATTTTTTTTTAATTTTTTATTCATTTATTTAGTTTCTTGTTTACATCATTCATTTCCACGAGATTTCGAGTTAAAAATTTTCTTCCCATCTTTCCCCCACCCACCACCCCAAAACAGCCATCCCACTGTGTAACCTATCCCCCAATCTGCTCTTTCCTATGTCCTCCTCCATTGCCCCTCTGATGTTCTGGTAGGGCAAGATGGATCTCCCTATCCCAGTGGCTGTATATCTTAATTCCCAGTTGCATGTAGTTAATAATAATAATAATTATGCATATATATGTGTGTGTGTGTATTTTTTTTTAACATTTGATTATAGAACTTTAAATTCTAGATTCTTTCCCCTCCTCCCTCATCACCCACCCCCACTGGAAAGACAAGCAATTCAATACAGGCTGTACATGTGTAGTTACGCAGAACATCTCCACAATGGACATATTGTGAGAGACTGATTAAATATCCCTCCTTCCTATCCTGCCCCCCCATTCTATTCTTTACCCTGTCCCTGTCCC
>CM053590.1:91353250-91380878 GCA_028646515.1 Pseudochirops corinnae
CCTCCATCATCCCACCTCTCATCCCCATCCCTCCTACTCTCCTGTGTGGCAAGATACCCCAGTTTAGAGTTTATGTCATTCCTTCCCTAAGCCAAATTCAATGAGAGTAAGGTTGACCCTTTCCCTTTTGCCTTCCTGTTCTTCCCCTTCATCATAACAGTTATCCCTTGGAAGACTGAATTTGTTAAACAGAAGTATGTACCAGTATACACAGGAAGCATGGAGAAGAGAAGAAGCTAGTAAAAATGGGGATACTCATTCTCAATTTACTATTGATTATAGATTGAGTCAGGGATGGTGATGGTGGCTCACATGTACTATCTTCACTCATTCCCTATAAGATTTCCTCTACTGATTCTGCTGCTTATCCTATGCTAATCTTGGATGTCATGTGCGTCACAAGTCCCTAAGCCAGACTGTGCATCATGATTCCACTTCAGTAGATAAAAGGGACCCAAGAGAAAGGTCTGATGGTCAGGGGACGGTGCAAAAATGGGAAGAAAATGGATGCCTTGCATTCTTTGTGAGGTATGGTAAAGAGCTTCCCAATTCCCAAATGGAGCAAAGAACCAGGGCTTAGGGAGTTGAGATGGGTGAGAAGGATATTTGGGGTTGAAAGAGAAAGATAATATAGGAATACTAAAGATAAAACATGCCTAATTCCATGTATTGGTTAGGCCTAGTTCTGGAGAGTTAATAAAACATACAATGGTTGTCTTAAGGTATGATATGGGTCTCATATGCAAGTAGAATTTCTTGTTTAGATATAAATAAGACGTAATAGGATGTAAAGATAGTAAAGGCTGACACATGTTAGCCTTGAAGGCCACAATTATAAATTTAAAATTGTAAAACTGTTGAAAGCCTCTCCAGGCTGCCCAGAAGAAAAGAATCATGAAATCAACACTTGAATTTGATGACCTTATCCTTCTCCCTTAGAAGTCCTACAGTTGTATCAGAGGTACCCTTGTACCAAAGACGTTGGTCATTTTTGAGAGGCTTAATTTCATTTGCCTTAAGACCCATCCCAAAATCTAAGGAAAAAAAAGAGTGGACAACACAATGAGCTAAAAGCAACTGTCATTTACTTCAAAAGGAAGAAAAACAAAAACCCTGAAATATATATTGGTGGCAAATGAATCCCGCAAGTTCCCCACTTGGAATAACAATAACAGGAACAACAATAATGGCATAGCAGAAGGGAGAAGCAGGCTTTGAAGACCTGAGGTCCAGTCCTACCTCTGTCACATACTGACTGTGTGACCGTGGGCAAACTACTTAACCTTAATATCCTAAGTAAATGTCTCACAGTTTAGAGAAGGTGCTGATCTGCATTGATCCTTATCTGAGAGTTCACCATATTAATGAAATCACAGATCAATTCAATAATAATGATAAGAAATTATAATTATACTAACAGTGACAACAATCATAATCACCCTTTCAATATTTAGTAAAATATAACTGAGTAGCCAGAATTAGACACCCCATGCTCACTGTCTTTCATAGACTAACTTATGACAAAGTCTCATCCTACAAATATAGACCTCAAAATATCCTGGAAAACTGAACCTATAAATTGAACTGGAACTACCAAGACCACCATCACAGTCTCATCTACTGCCCACAGTTTCCCCACATATAAGAGTGATTCAGAAAAAAACACAAGGACAATGTTTTAAAATTGATTTCACCAACCAAAAATACCCTTAATCTCTAAGATAAGTGGAACAAAAGCTTTCAAAATATAGAGACCTAGCAGATGAGATCAAAATCATGTGAGTATAGGGTGATAACAACAATCATCCTTCTGGTTCTGTCTGCTCCTTCAATTTTACTGAGGCATTTTTCAGTGAGTGAACAAGATTAATTTACATCTTAATTATTTTATTGTCCAAAAAAGCCTAGTTGTATCATCTATTGGAGTAATAGTCAATTGAATATTAGACATGAAATAACAGTCAAGTGACTTGTCCACTTTTATCTGAACCCTTTGAAAAAGATAAGAATGTAATAACAACTGGCATTGGTAAAGTACTCCATAAAATACTTAGCATACATCATCTTATTTGAGGCTTCCTATAGCACAGTGAGATTTGGTAGGATAATTTTTATTAGTCCCAATTTAAAGATGAGGAAACTTAGACTCAAGAAGTTGAAATTAATTTCTTAGTCAAAGTTATACAGTTAATAAGTACCAAAACTTGGACTTGACTTCAAGTTCAGTGTTGCTTTCCCCCATTTACATTACAATGTATCTCCTGATATATTCCCCTTGTGTTTATATTGGCTGTAGATCTAGTGAAGAAGTATAAGGTTAGGGATGCTCAAGACCCAAAAATACCAACACGCTGGGTCCTGCTGAATGAATTCAACTCAAGTCTTCTCTCAGCCAAAGAAAAGCAAAGCTTATTAAAAGTTCACCTGTACTGGACATGGAGCAAGTCTGGGCTAGAAAATTCTATGGCACTTTCACATGCATGGGGGCAAGATGTTGTCTTATATACAGAAAGATTGTGGGAGGAATCTAGGGGTGGTCTAGAGAAGGAATTTGGGGAGGGTCTCCAGAAGGAGTCAGATAAGGTCAGGTAACAATTGATTTGGGTATAAATATTTTGATAGGCTCAAGAGTGGGAAGTACATGGACAATGGAAGGCCAAGCTAGTAACAGGTTTGGGCAAAGCCACAATGAAAGGCTTATGGTCTCATGTAAATACCTCATCAAGTGGGAAGATTCAATCAGAGTTCAAGGAGGTTTACCAGAGCCTGTACCTCAAAGATTCAAGGAGAGCTCAAGGGGGTTCCCAAAGACTGCACCTCATCACTACGTGGCCAAGTGGGTAGAGTGCTGGGTCTGGAGTGAGGAATACCTAGGTCCAAACACCTAGCCACAAATCTTACTACCTGAGTGACCTTGGGCAAATAACATCTATTTACCTCAGTTTCCTCATCTGTAAAGTTAAGAGTAAAAATAGCACCAACCTCCTACAGTTGTTGTGAGAATAGTATTTATAAGACAAGATACATGTTTGCAAAGATAATATTTGTAAATGATATGATATTTTTAAAGCACCTAATACAGTTCTGGGAACGTGGCAAGTGCTATATAAATAATAAGTTTTATTATTAATAGGAGAGGAACCTTCATGCTGGTGCGGTGAATTCTGGAATTCATTCTTCCCTTCCTTTTTCATGTAAGTCAATATGTTAAAATCAATATGCTAGTAAAAGAGTGAGCAGTAGGACAGGAATCCAGGTTCCTGCCTCCAAGTTCAGTACTCTAAACTCTATTATTATTATCATTTAGATAAATGAGGGAAGTGAATGCTGTAAGGTACTTCATAAAATCAGAGGATTCAGTGAGTGGTGAGACCTTGAATACCATATAGTCCAGTCCCCTGATTTTATAGCTGAGGAAACTGGAATCCAGAGACTTTAGTAAATGAATTGTCCACAATAACTCTGGTAGTGAGTGACAGAGAACAAATTGGGTACCCAGGTCCTTACACTACAAATCAAGCACTTCCATTTCACCAGTGATTGAAGGAGCCATACATAGAGTAAGGGAGGTGGGAGAGAGAGAAGTATAAAATGATGAGGAGTAAATAGGAGACTGAAGGACTCCAAAAATATTTTTATCCTTATCTTGTAGTGAGGAAATAGCATAAAAAAAATTAGTAATCTCTGAAGTTAATTGTTGATCCGATCTGAGAAACTGAAGTTTCAATTGCCATACCACAGAGCTATGGCAGGCAAAAGAAAAAAGCATGAGTCATATTCCAACAATTGTTCATCTTGCTTTCAGATGCAGATTAGGAGCAGAAGGACAAGGCTGGATTGGGGGGAGGGGAGTTCTCCATCAGAGGTATCTATATTCTCCACTAAGTAAATGACTCAAGGAATTTACATACATATTTGGAAATAGTGGTTATTCATTCTTGATTTTTCTTCCCATCCATTAATAAAACTCTCCTCTGTAAAACTGTGAGCTGTGTGCCTGCAAGTAGGGAATAAATCTAAGTACATTAAAGTGTGCCACACAGGTCATCACTATTTTTGCTGAGCAAATGCATTTTAACTGCCTTTGCTCCATGCCTGGAGTGCTCTCCCTCTGAAATTCTGTTTCTGGGTTTCTTTCAAGTATCAGCTAAAACCCTGCCTTCTGTCAGAATCTCTTTTCAATCTTCCTTAATTTTATTACCTTCCTTCTGAGACTATCTTCACTTTATCCTGGTTATGTCTTATTTATAGTGAGAGAAATAATCAATATTTTAGGGAGAGCCAGGCTTTCCCCTTCTTCCAAGTCCTTATTTAAAAAGTTCAGTCTCTTGAAGGACTTTGATAACAATGAGATTGGATTAACTTTCTTATTCAAGCCCCCACCCTAGTGGAAGTTATTGTGTTCTGCTCAGGCTTGGGTGGGGTATACATTGTTTGAACAGATAGCTCAAATAGTTGGTGGTCTGATTCAGAGATAAATCTCTGTCCAAGGGTGAGTTGATGTAACTCTCAGCCCTTCATTTTAATATAGCTCACCTTCCATTGTGCCACCCCTCAGGAATACCTACTCTTTGAAGGATATATAAACAGTAAGCCAGCCACCATGACTGTCTTTCATCTAACAGAGACAGCCAAATGACCATCCTTTTATTAATAATATGCTGGCCTTTATTAATAAAATTATTAATTTAACCAGAAACTGTCTCTCAAGGCTTTTTAATCATCACAATATTGAATTGTTTACTTCTTGTCTTCTCCCCTTCTGCTCAATTAGATTGTGAGCTCCTTGAGGGCAGGGCTGTTCTTGCTTTTCTTAGATCTTTGCAGTCCTGTCACATGGTAGATGCCTGATAAATACTTGTTGACTTGACTCAACTTCAGGACTTGGAGCTAAGGGAATCAGAAAATCCCTCAACATGCCTTTCCTCTCCTCTTACTATTTTAGATGTAAGCATTGACATTGTAGATTTTTATTACCAATAGCTCACTGTCATGAATTCTTTAACTGCCCCTCCCATATTATATTTCTTCATCTTTTGTCAGACACCAGGGCATCAGTCACATTCTCTGGGTACCCTTAGTCCCGTGAGTGAGGAGAAGAGAGCTTGAGTTTCCTTCCCTGAAATGGCAGAGATTATATATACCTCTATCCAATAGAGCTTATAGTTTTTGAAACTATAAGGTCAGGGTTAGGATTAGGGGTGCTCAAGATCCCAAAATACCAACATGCTGGGTCCTGCTGAATGAATTTGACTCAAGTCTTCTCTCAGCCAAAGAACAGCAAAATTTATTAAAAGTTTGCCGTATTGGCTAGATTCTTAAGGAGCTGTGGTATCTATGCAGCTGGCATCGGTCAAGTGGGCCAGAGTGAGTCTGTACTAGGTCATTCTATGGGACCAGGACATGGAGGGAAGATGGGGTCTTATATACAGAAAGGTTGTGGGAGGACTCTAGGGGTGGTCTAGAGGAGGAGTTTGGGGAGAGTCTCCAGGAGGAATCAGATGAGGTCAGACTCCAGTAATGAGTGATTAAGGGTGGGAAGTTGCTGGAGGCTGCCTGGAGCTGACAGACAATGGTGAGCTAGGTAAGTTCAAGGGTGGAACAGGAGGATCAAGGGTGGGAAATTGCTGGACAAAGGAGGGCTAAAGTTTTGGGCAGAGCCACAGTGAAAGGCCTATTGCCTCAGCCTGTACCTCAAAGATTCAAGGAGAGCTCAAGGGGGCTCCCAGAGCCTGCACCTCATCAGTTTTGATTGCTGGGAGCCAGATCAGAGTTTTTGTTGTTCACTCTTTCTTTTTCCCCAGTTATGTCTGACTCTCCATGACCCAATTTGGGATTTTCTTGACAAGGATACAGGAGTTACTTGCCATTTCCTTCTCAAGGTCATTTTACAGATGAGAAAACTGAGGCAAAAAGAGTTAAGTGACTTGTCCATGGTCACTTAGCTAGTAAATGTGAGACCAAATTTGAACTTAGGAACGTGAGTCTTCCTGACTCCAGACCCAATTCTCTATTTACTGCACTACCCAACTGCCCAGATAAGAAAATGCTCCCACATATCTAGAAGCCCTCTCAAATTGGTCTTCCAGTGACATTTCTCTCTTTGGAATCTCTCAGATACACCTGTCAAATGACATTATGTATTGTGGTTATCTCAGTCCTATCTTCCTTTTATACAGTAAGCATTCTATCATATCTAAATTATTTTTTTCCCTTTCCCAGGACCTAACATAATATTCTAAACAGAGTACGCACTTAAAGAATATGTATTATGTTTTTATAAGATTTATAGAGTTTCCCATTAGAGTTTGTTTCCATCAGAATTCACCTAGAGACTGGGTCCAAAATCTTAATGCCATTTTATGAGAGACAAAGCCTTCAGTATTATTACTACTTTCCCCCCTAACATGGAAGGTCTCAACACAAATTTCCTGTTATGGTAGCTTAACTAAGACCCCAGTGTTCTTGTTCCTCTTCTACAGTGGGGGCCAGGGAACTCTTTTTTTCTATTATAAACAATCATTATATGATTGTTTCCCAACTACTTTCCTTTTGGATTTGTTGTTATTGTTCAGTCATTCCATTTGTGTCCAACCCTTTGTAATCCCATTTGGGGTTTTCCTGGAAAAAATACAGGAGTGATCTGGCATTTCTTTCTCCAGCTCATTTTATAGATGAGGAAACTGAGACAAACAGGGTTAGGTGATTTGTCCAGTCATATAACTAGTAAGCATGTGATGCTAAATTTGAACTCAGGTCTTCCAAACTCCAAGCTTGTCAGCTTTTCATTTGGTATAAATCATCCAACTCTATTAGCTACTTTTGCTCTTTTGTCAATCTTCAGATGACACTATTTCTAAAACAGGAATACCCTCAACCCTAAAAAGCTTAGTGAAGTTCTAGAATGATAATTTATGAAGTTCTAGACCAATAGAAAAATATATGAAGACAATATTAAATACCTCCACTGAACTAGACACATATAGGGGAATGCTTGACCAAATGGAAATTCTTCCTAAAGGCAAATCCTTTCATGGTATTCAAAGTGAATGAATAAATGATGTTCACATTCTGCTGGGAACGGTATACATCCTGAAGCATCTACAAAGTTGGAAACATGCATTAAATGAAGATGTGAAAGGAAATGGCAGGCTTCTTTCTTCTATATACCACTCACTAAGTCCCAGAGAAATGAATTGACTTTAGTTAGTCCATCTATCAATCAAATAACATGGATTTATTGATCATTTCATACATGACAGATGTTATGTTAGGCAATAGAGTTGTGAAGACAAAAATGAAACTGACCCTCTCTCAAAAAGTTGACATTCAACTGGGGGGGGTTGAATATTATATTCATGCAAGTAGTTAATAGGAGAGTTAAGATTCAAACCTATGTCTTTTAAGGAATTATAGAATAATGGAAAGAATGTTGGATCTGGATTTGTGTAGAACCTGAGTTCAAATCCCTCCTCCAAAACTTATTCATGTTTCACCTTGTGCAAACCACTTAAAGTCTTGGGGAATCAGATTTCTCATCTATAAAATGTTCATACCTGAACTATCTACCTCAAAGGGTTATGATTTTTAAATGAAGTAATATACATAGAAGCGCTTTCTAAGACTTAAAATACTGTCAGTTATCAAAACTTGTAATCTATCCATTATCCCATCCTGCCTCTTAAGGTGCCAAAAAAATGTTTGTGTTTATTAATATTAGCAGTTATAATATACAGATTTAGTGAAAGTGTGCGTGTGTGCGTGTGTGCGCACACGTGTGTGTATTTTAAATTACAGAGAAATCTAAATGCTATTTTCTTAATGCTTGGAATATATTTTTGAAAAGTGAATTTAAAAGTATTTTTTTGTGCTGTCTAGTGTATAAAATATAGAAATCTAATTTTTTAAAGAGTTTTTCCTTTTTCTTTTCTTTTTTTTATTTTTGCTTTTTGGAGGGGGGAGGGCAGGACAGTTGGGGTTAAATGACTTGCCCAAGGTCACATGGCTAGTAAGTGTGTCAAGTTTCTGAGGCTGGATTTGAACTCATGTCCTCCTGACTCCAGGGCTGGTGCTCTATTCACTGCACCACCTAGTCACACCAAGAGTGTTTCTTTTAGAACTGCAGAACTGTCAGTTACACAAAGTGGCAGCATCTCTGTGCTACTAAATGGATAGTGATATCATATGAAAATACGTTGAATATTAGCACAATTTTCATTGTTACATAGTCAATGGAATTTTAAGTAAATAATAAAAGAAAAAAGGTAACTATTAAAAATGGTGGTTGAGTTTACAATTTGAGTGAAATTCTAGTGATCATTTTATTGTATTCCTGAGAGAGTTGTCTGAGATAAATAGCTTTGTCATCCGCATCTGCTAGTATTCTTCAATAATCTCCGATGGGCAATCACTCAAGCCACATGAAGAAGGAAGAGTAAGTTACAAAAGTAGGCTTGTTGATCCTGTGGGTGAAGCCTGTAAGGAATATCTGGCAAGTACATCTGCTAAAATATTGTCTTCATCATAACAAGAGAAAGATTTTAAAATTGTTTTCAACTGAGAATACTAATTGTGACCCAGATTATAGACAGAGGATTACAGTGAGGCATTTTAAATGCCAATAAGTTACTCTTTTGAAGGGTCACAAGTATTTTCCAAGAAAAATATTGAAAAATGCAGAATGGATCTGAATGTAATTGTACAATTTCATTAAAATGTATGGCATATTTTAGAAAGTAGTGACTTTAAATGTAATATCACAGAATAATTAATATGATGGTTTCAGTTATCATCTCTTAAAACTGTTTCTCAGATCTACTTGTCCAACCCTTAACTTCTCTTCTGATTTCTAGTCTCACATCTCCAACTATCTTTTAGATAGCTCAAACTGAATGTCCCATAGATAAGTAAAAATCACTAAGTACAAAACTGAACTCATCATCTTTCTTTCCCAAACCCTCTCCACTTCTAAAATTCCCTATTACAATTGAAGCAGTCAGTGTACCACTGTCTTCACCATATTACAGCTCAAAACCTAGGGTTATCATCTTCAAATCCTTACTGTATCTCCTCCCTGATATACCAACAGTAGTCAAGCCTTCTTTTTTTGCCTTTAAAACATCTCTTATATTGATGCGTTTCAGGTTGTGGGAACCCCCTTGAATCTTCCCACTTGATGAGGTGTTTGCCTGAGGCCGCAAATCTTTCTTTATTACTATGCCCAAATCTTTGTTACTCTTAAGGGAGCCTAGCCCGCCATTGTCCAGCTTCTTCCCACCCTTGATCCTATCAAAATATCTATACCCAAATCTGTTACCCTTAAACTAGCCTAGCCCTCCATTGTCTGTCATGTCCAGGTAGCCTTCAGCTATTTCCCACCTTTAATCTCATTCCTGGATTCTGACCTCAGTAGTGGATCCTCCTTAGACTCCTCCTCAATACCCTCCCCAAACCCCTCTTCTAGACTACCCCTAGATCCCTCCCACAGTCTCTCTGTATGTAAGATCTATCTTGCCTCCATGGAGGCACTGAGATTCAATCTAGCTCACTCAATCTGTGTCAAATGGATCTGACCCCCTTGCCCAATACAAGTATCACAACTACTTGGGCTCCTTAAGAGTCTACCCATTATGGCGAATTTTTAGTAAGTTTTGCTTTACCTTGGCTGAGAGAAGGCTTGAGTTAAATTCATTTGGCAGGACCTGGTGTGTTGATATTTTGGAGTTTCAAGCACCCCTAAACCCCCAAACCTCAACACTACAAGCCCCCTTCTCTCCTCTGACACTGCCACCACCCTGGAGCAGGTTTACATCACTTCATGCCTCAACTATTGTGATAGTCTGGTGCTTAATCCTTTGCCTCAAGTCTCTATTTTAGTTCATCCTCTTAAGTTGTTATATTTATCTTCCTAAAATGCAAATTTGACCCTATCTCCCATCCTTTCAATAAACTCTAATGGCTCCCTATTACCTCCAGGACCAAATATAAAATCCTCAATTTGGCTTTCAAAACCTTTCATAATGTGTGCCTGAGAAAGCAATTTATAATTTTCATATTAATCACTATGATATGTGTAATGAATATACCAATAACTTAGTTTTCTTAAGAAATCCTTCTCTGGCTTTTGAGTCAGAGCTCCCAATGCAGCTTAAATTGATTAATCAAAACTTTAACAATGCTCACAATCACTGGACCTTAAGTGAATCAAAGGTTCTAGAATCTGTTGCCATCACAGAACTCTGGTTCCATACTTTAGAGGAGGTGGTCACAACCCCCAAAGACTTGACTCCAGAATATTGTGAGATTGAGTTTCTCATGAGAAACCACCATTAAATGTTTGTTTGTAATCCACCTTTCCCCTTTCTTCCCCAGTTGTGATTTAAGCATATAACCTGTGCTTTTACATCAGCAAAGAGAACATTCCTCACTCTGAAATGGATTAATTTAGCTACTTGATTACCGGCCCAAGCATTCTCAGCTTAGAGACTGGCTCAGTAAAAATCCTGTTAACATGCCCCAGTCTTCTTACACTTTACTTCCTCCATGAACTCACTGATCCAGTGATACTGGCCTTCTTGTTATTCCCCATACAGGACAATTCATCTCCCAAATGAGCATCTTCACTAGTGGTTCCCAATACCTGGAGAACTCTTCCTTCTTATCTCTTCCTCCTGCTTCCCTAGATTTCTTCAAATCCCAGCTAACACCCCATCTTCTATAAGAAGCCTTTCCTGATCTGCCTTAATATTAGTACCACTTCTCTATGTTATTTTCAATTTATCCCTGTATATCTTGTTCCTATGTTATATTTTTAAACATATTAACTCTCTCATTAGACTCTGAACTGCTTGAGAATAGGGGCTGGTTTTTTGTTTTGTTTGTTTTGTTTTTGCCTTTCTTTATCTCCCAACTTTTAGCATAGTTTTTGGTACTAAGTAGGTGCTTAGCCAATGCTAATTGAATGACTGATGTATTTAAAAGACAATTGATAATGAATAGAGGGCATCTTCAGGTTAAATCTCACTTTTTATATTGTTTTCATTTTGATCTGGTCATTTAGTACATAAATTTTCTGCTTCTTTACCCTAATAGCTTTTTTTCCCCACCATTATTTACCCCTCCTGTAAGACCTTTAGCCATGCATTTATGCTCAGCTGCCAAGAGCTGATGAATAGAGCTATCCTGATATTAATTTCCTTGTATTCTAGTCTGCTGTGGCCTCCTATCCTCATTCTTATGTTACTTTTGTCTGAACAAACAAGCAGGTCTTGCATTAATCTATCACAGCTTCCTGATCTATGACTTATTTAGATCACACAAAATGAGTTAGAGTATAGGCTACTAAAGCACCACTGATGGTGATACTGAAGGAATACAAGTTTTATTGCAACTACTAGATAAAACAGGACAGAGCAAATCCCCAGTTACCATGTCCTGGATAACACTGTGCCTTGTTCCATAATACTGACTCCTTTACCTTGACCATAGAATGAAATAGTTAATGAGAAAAACAAAAGATTGACAGAGAGAGAGAGAGAGAGACAGAGACAGAGACAGAGACAGAGAGAGAGAGAGTTCAAGGCCTCAAAAATCTTTCTAATCTACCTTTCTAGTGTTATTTCACATTAATTCCATTCATATACTCTATTCCAACCAAACTGGATGGCTGACTATTGATCAAACTCAACATTTCATCACCTGCCTCAATCACTTTATAGCAGCTGTCCTTGAAGTGTCCTGCAAGAGCAAATGCTATGATTTCTATTTTATAGATGAGGAAACTGAGATTCAGAGAGATCAATGTACTTGCCCATAGTAACAATACCAGATATTGCACTACTATGGAGCTGATATGGCTTTTAATTCAAGTGTGATCAGTGTTTGATGCTTTTAATGTCTCCCAAGCTTGTCTTTAAAATAAAAAAAATCCTGGTCTTAATAATAATATTCTTCTAGTGATCTTGTATTTCTAGGAAGCATGTAGTATCACTCTTTACAACAACAACAACAACATCAACAACAATATTTTTTATTTTAAAGAATCACTCAAGGAATAGTAGGTACATATGGGTGTGAAGAGGGAAAGACCCATTGCCAACAAAAAATTATGCTTTGGAAGTAACATAAAGACTGGCATCAGAGAGTTGTATGGCTGGAAAAGTAGATGGGTCTGTCATGTGACAAGAGTGAAGGCTATCTAGTGGAAAGCCCTTAGGCTTAAGTGGCATCCATTTACTATA
The DNA here is from genome assembly GCA_028646515.1 of Pseudochirops corinnae. Taxonomy (NCBI): domain Eukaryota; kingdom Metazoa; phylum Chordata; class Mammalia; order Diprotodontia; family Pseudocheiridae; genus Pseudochirops; species Pseudochirops corinnae. Next base: position 91,365,490 of record CM053590.1, read on the forward strand.
AAGAGAGCAAAAGAAAAGGACTCAACATGTTGAGTGTGACCGCTCTAGAGGATTTATAAACAGGACCCTTCATTTAAGGAGGATACCAGAACAACAGTCTCATCTGGAAACGTCTAAATGTTCATTGAGTTTATACCATCCCATCTTGTATGTCATTTTAGCAAAGAGGCATTGCTGCCTGAAGACACCATGTTTTGTATTTATGAGTGAAACCATGGCTCCAGGTCCCAAGATTTATGATTTAGTAACTTTAATATTTAGTAAAGTTATAACTACATTCAATTCAATTCATTGAATACCTACTACCCAAGGTGCTATGCTAGTTACTCAGGATGTAAAAATGAAGTGTATCAACCCTCAAATAATTTATATTTTACTGGGAGCATATTACACATATACAATTACATAAATGCAATGTAATTTGAGAAGGAAGAGTATACAGATAATCAGAGAAGTTATCAAGGAAAGCTTTGTGGAAGAATTGTTACTTGAACAGCAGCTTAAAAGAAGATGTGGATACTGAGTTGTGGAGTTGAAGGAATGGGCTTCAGGTTTATGAAAATGAAAAAAAAAGATGGAATTAGTTAATGAAATTACCTACCTAACAAATGTGGGATCTGGGAGTACCTGTAGGTCAGGGGATTAAAAGAATAATTTGCATATGTATATTTGTATATGTATATTAATCATACTGGTAAAACCAGGTCTCCCATGTAACTTCTCATATTAATATGTTTAGTTTTATACTTTGGGTCACTTTTGACTTGAATATCTAGTATTCATATGAGGTCATTTTTGTTTTTAGTGCATTTCATTCTTGTTTTGTTTTGGTTTTGAAGCAGACTGAGAATGCTTAATCATAAACTGTTTTGTTTGAAACCCATACATGTTCTGAAACCTAAAGAGATCAAAGGGTCCTCATACTACTCCATGAAGAGACCCAAATTAAATAACCCTAACCCAAAGGAAAGACACAAAAGCTTCAGAAAAATGTACCACAGTTCAAGACCACCCAGCTATCAGTCAATACCATTATCAAATCCAAATTTACATAAGAGCAAGGCCAGCTGAATGAAAATGGTGGAATTGATTACCCTTTTTAAATGGATCATTATCAAACTGGTTGAGTGGAGAATTTTGGCATTGGTTTGATGAGCAGAGGCAGAAATGAAAGCATGGAATGGATGGGTCATAAAAGGCCTGACAACAAATGTTTTTTCTTTATAAATTATTTTTCATTTTTAGACACTTCATGCTATCTTTATCCAGCTCAGATTTCTTGTTAGTGGCCTTTGGGTTTCACAAGTTTCCTCTATCTATCACATTGTTTAGGATCCTGTCTTTTCATCCCGCTGTCTATAAAGGCACACATTTCTATTCTGCAAGTTTAAAGAAAGGCTGTCTGTCATCTCAGTGAATTGTTTCCACCAGTAGTTCATAAGTAATATTTTAGTCATGCAGTGGTTTTTCTGTTTTTGTTTTTGTTTTTTTCCGGGAGTGAGGAACACTTTAAACCAGAGCATCTGTAAAGTTTCTCAATATGAAAGTGATTATTCTGTAGAGAAGCAGGTAAAACTGTAAAATTTTTTAAAGTTAAGGTGAAATCTGAGCTCTCACTATCATTTTGTTTTGACACTTTTTTCATTGCTTACAGTTTCTGTTGCATAATTTGAAAAAAAAAAAAGAAGTCTAGTTGGATAAAAGCTATCTGCACTCCTCACAGCTAGTGCAAAGTGCCATTGTGCCTTGGCATTACCTGCCTATACTTAATTAATAAAAATCTGTTTCATTTTTAAAAATTTTTATACATGATAGGTGTTTTATTTCGTATCCTTGACTTGCTCCCCACACCCTCCCCATCCCCATCTATGGGAAGTTTTAGAAAAAGTAATTATTTTCCATGTCCTTCCCGCAAGATTTTATATTGCAAAATATTCAGTGCATGCACATAAAATCATATTTAATCTAAGAATTCCTAAGTTTATTTGTATGTCTACTGCATCCATCAAGATAGATTTTAAGTCCAGGGAGGCTAGGTGGCACAGTGAATAGAGCACTGGCCCTGGAATCTGGAGGATCTGAGTTCAAGTATGGCCTCTGACACTTAACACAAAAAAACTAGCCGCGTGTCCTTTGGCAAGTCACTTAACCCCAATTGCCCTGCCCTCCAAAAAGCTTAAAAAAAAAAAAGATAGATTGTAAGTCCTCCACACTTAAAAACACAAAAGTGAGTTTATGTGGCTAGAAAAATTTCAACTCCTGATGGTCACATGTAGTGAAAACATTCAAAACATACCTAGTTGACCCTTAGGTCTATAATCACAATGATATTCAAATCCTTTGGGCATGCCTATGCTTGGACTCTGTTGATTTTTCAAAATAGGCTCACTTCTATGTTACAATGTGCCTGCAGATCAGAACTTTAGGGGAAGGACAGAAAGACCAGTTAAACTAAGTCAATAAGAGATTAAAAGTCTTCATGTGTGGAAGCACAACAAAGGATTTCTTTTACTTGTAACACTCCACCTTTACTATCCTTACTGTTATTATCCTTATTTATTTTGCTAGTGGCTATGTTGTCAGATAAAAATCCTCCCCATGATTAACCCCCTCCCTAAAAAAAAAAAAAAAAGTTTTTTATATGTTACGATATAGTATTACACTTTATCCAGGGGTTACTTTAGCAGCAAAGACAACCATTAAACAGATTTTTGTTACTGTTGTTGCTACTGCGAACCTTGGGACTTAACAGCCTTGAGCTATATTTAAACCAATGACTGGCAGTTCTTGATGCTCTATTTATGTTTGTGTGTGTGCTGTTCCTGTGGAAAAAATAATGCTAATTACACAAAGACTGAGAAGACAGTGCAAGTATGTACTCACAGAGACACTGTTTTTTCAAGGCCACTAGTGTTTCCTTTCCCTTGCTGTTTAGAGCATTTTGTGCCTATTGCTTCCATGTAAGAAGGAAATCCTTTCATTATTAATGCTCCCTTCTTATGGAACACTTATGATTCTACCCACTCACATGCAGTATACTCCAGAGCCAATTAAGCTTCAATACTTGTCAGTCACTAGCTTAAATATAGATCATTGCTGTCAAATCTCATGTAACAGAAAACAAGATGTAATTGACATGTTCATTTTGCTTCTGAAACTGATGAAAATTAAACTGTAAAATGTTATCCTAAAACTATGACACAAACATGAATCAGGTAAATTGATAATTTCTTGCTTATTGAGATACCAACTGAAAATGCAGAAGCATCATTAACAATTAGCACACAAATAATTATACATTAATGTCATTTATAGTTTCATGACATGGAAAATTTTTAAAAAGTTGAGTTTGCATAACATGTACATATTTAAGCAAATATTCTTATTTGCTGAGGACTGTGCAGATTGTGAGTAGTATAAATCTCTGAATTTCTATAAGCGATCATCTGTGGATTATTCTTTTTTTATTAAAAACTGCAACTATAGCCTATAGAGCTAATTATTTCTGAATGTGCAGTCCAGGTTCTGCTGATTGAAGAATAAATAGAAATTTCAAAAAGAAAATGAAATATTATATTATGTGAAATGTTAGAACTTTTAAAGTACAATATTTATAAATTTACAATGCTCATTTTTAACACTTGAATCTATAATACTTATTAGATATTTGCCAGCATAGAAAGGTAATTTCCTCCCAAAAATATCATTAAATTAAGCATGGTGTTAGTTATCTCCACTAAAAGAAGAAAAAAATAAAGTCTAGAAAATATATTGACCATTTATCTTTTAAAATTTAAGGAAAACAACTAGATAAAAAAAATCCACGACAGTCGTACTATTCATTTATATTCTATTTTATTATTAAAGCCATCAAAAATAGAAAAAGAAAACATCAGGAGATAAGATTTCAATATCTCTATCTTCATTTGACCAATTATTATTGTTGGAATCTATTTCAGTATTTGAAACCCTGATGAAGTAGCATCACCTTGTTAGATGAGGGTGATGTCTTTTATGACACTGAAAAGGAATAATCTGAGCAATCTAACATAAATGGAGATGCTTGTAACTTAGAAACATTTCTTGGTGTAAGTCATAGATGCTGATTTGATAAGTCATTTCTTCAGAATTCTTGTGTAGTAAAATTCTTAAGAGTACTTTTTCTACTTACTGAGATTTTCCTGAACAGTCACCTCTTTAATTATGCTCAATCTTGGACTTCTTCGTACTTGTGTGTATGGCTAATCTGGAAAAATAATGTGATTTTAGAGTATAAAGTTAGAAATCTAAATAAATAATATATTGCCTGTCGCTAATGTCAGATAATGGGTATATATTGCTACTCATATGTCATAGGTATGTGTGTATATGATCACCCACAATAGAATCTAAACTACTGTTTTACTTTTAGTTTTGTATGCATAGCACCTACTACTTTCCCTGATAAAGAGTAAGCAATAGGGGCGGCTAGGTGGTGGAGTGAATAGAGAGCACCAGCACTGGAGTCACAAGGACCTGAGTTCAAATCTAGCTTCAGACACTTAACACAAAACTAACCTTGTGACCTTGGGCAATTCCTTACACCCTCCAAAAAGAAAAAAAAAAAAAGAGTAAGCAATAAATGTTTTGTAACTGATTTTCTTCTGTTAGAATGCTTATGAAATAGTATTCACATGTCCAAGGTTTCTATAACACAAGTGTTCAAGGGATCTTACATAAACAGTGACACTGCTTCACCAGTATCTGTGTTTGTGTGATATGGGGGAAAATCTAACAACAACAACAAATTTGACTTGACTGTAAGAGTAAATCAGTTCAAGTCCTCCCTTTAACAATTACTGTGTGACTATCAACAAACCACTTACTTTCTCTTAACCTTACTTCCCACATTTGTGGAAGAGTTGTATTACTATCTGCATTGAATACCCCTCAAGGTTATCATAGGATCAAAAAGAGATGATCAATTTAGAGAATTTTAAAAAATCTTAAAGTGCTTTATAAATTCACTTATAATTCTTAAAATCAACACTATGCCTTTATTAATGGACATAATTGGGCAATAACATTTTTTTCTTCTGAAGGGAATACAAATATAGATTCTTAGAAGTCATTAAGTCCAAACTCTCTCTGGATATTAAAAAAAAAATCCCTTTATAATGTCCTTAACAGAACTTCTAAGCATCTTTTTACATCTTGGTTGGGATTAATTGTAAGACAGAAATTGCTTATATTTAACAGAAATTTCTATTTCATACCTGGAGGTGAAAGGGGATAGGGCAATTAATAGTTTTTTTCACTTAATATTATTTTTTCCCACTTACATGTAAAGATAGTTTTCAACACTGATTTTTGGAAGATGAATTCCAAACTTTTCTTCCTCCCTCCTTTGCCCCTCCCCAGGACAGCAAGCAATCTGATATAGGTTTTGTATGTACGATCATGTTAAACATATTTCCACATTGTTGTGGAAGAAGGATCAGAAGGAAAAAAAAATGAGAAAGAAAAAAAAAAGAAAATAATATGCTTCAGTTTTCATTCAAACTCCATAGATCTTTCTCTGGATATGGGTAGCATTTTCTATCATGAAACTTTTGGAATTGTCTTGGATCATTGTATTGCTGAGAAGAGCTAAGTCTATCACACTTGATCATTGCACAATGTTGCTGTTACTGTATATAGTGTTCTTATGGTTCTGCTCACTTCACTCAGCATCAGTTCATGGAGTTTTTCTGAAATCTGCCTGCTCATCATTTCTTAACAATAGTATTCCATTACATTCATGTACCATAGCTTGTTCAGCCATTCCCCAATTGATGGGCATCCTCTCAATTTCTAATTGCTTACCACAAAAAGAACTGCTATAAATATTTTTGTACATGTGGGTCTTTTTCTCTTTCTTGTGATCTCTTTTGAATACAGACCTAGTAGTGGTATTGCTGGATCAAAGGGTATATGCATCGTTTTATAGCCCTTTGGGCATGGTTCCAAAATGTTTTCCAGAATGGTTGGATCAGTTCCCAATTCTACCTACAATCCATCCAATTTTCCCACATCTTCTCCAACATTTATCATTTTCCCTTTCTGTCATATTAGCCAATCTGATAAGTGTGAGGTGCTATCTCAGAGTTGTTTTATTTTGCATTTCTTTTATCAATAGTGATTTAGAGCATTTTTCTTTCATATGACTATAGATGGCTTTAATTTATTCATCTGAAAACTGTCTATTCATATGTTTCACCCATTTATCAATTGAGGGATGACTTGTATTCTTATAAACTTCACTTAGTTCTCTATATATTTGATAAATGAGGCCATTATCAGAAACGATGGTTATAAAATTGTTTCCCATCTTTCTGCTTTCCTTCTAATCTTGGTCGCATTGGTTTTGTTTGTGCAAATGCTTTTAAATCAAATTTCAATCAAAAATGTCCATTTTATATTTTATAATGTTTTCTAGCTCTTGTTTGGTCATAAATTCTTCTGTTCTCCATAGATTTTACAGGTAAACTACTCCTTGCTCTCCTAGTTTACTTATGTCTAAAAGATGTACCCATTTTGCCCTTCTCTTGGTATAGGGTGTGAGATGTTGGTCTATGCCTAATTTTTGCTATACTCTTTTCCACTTTTCCCAGCAGTTTTTGTCAATTGATAAATTCTTATCCCAGAAATTGGAGTCTTTGGTGTCATCAAACAGTAGATTACTATAGTCATTGACTACTGTGTCTTATGTACTTAACCTATTCTATTCTATTTCTTAGCCAATATCAAATAGTTTTGATGAATATTGCTTTATAATATAGTTTTGATCTTGTAGGGCTAGACCACTTTCCTTTGCATTTTTTTCATTATTTCTCATTATATTCTTGACCTTTTCTTCCCTTCGCATAAAGTTTCTTATTATTTTTTTCTAGCTCTATAAAATAATTTTTGGTAGTTTGATTTTTATGTCACTGAATAAGTAAATTAATTTATGTAGAATTGTCATTTTTCTCATATTAGCCCAGACTACCCATGAGCAACTGAAATTTTTCCAATTTTTTAAGTCCGAATTTTTTTGTGTGAAGTATTTTATAATTTTGTTTATATAGTTCCTGGGTTTGCCTTGACAGGTAGACTCAAAAATATTTTATATTTTCTACAGTTATTTTAAATGGGATTTCTCTTTCTATCACTTTCTGCTGGACTTTTTTGGTATTATATGAAAATGCTGATGATTTATGTGTTTATTTTATGTCCTACAACTTTGCTTAAGTTGTTAATTATTTCAAGGAGCTTCTTAGCTGATTCTCTAGGATTCCCTAAGTATACCATTATATATCATCGGCAAAGAGTGATACTTTTGTTTTCTTATTGCTTATTTTAATTCTTTCAATTTCTTTTTCTTCTCTTATTGATAAAGCTAATATTTCTAGTACTGTAATGAATAATAATGGTGATAATGGCATCCTTGTTTCACCCCTGATCTCATTGATATAGCTTCCAGCTAATGCCCATTACTGATAATGCTTGCTGATGATTTTAGGTGCATACTACCTATCACTTTAAGGAAAACTCCACTTATTAATATGCTCTCTAGAATTTGTAACTGGGATGGCTGCTGTATTTTCTCAAAGGTTATTCTGCATCTATTAAGATAATCATGATTTCTGTTAATTTTGTTATTGATACAGACAATTGTACTGATAGTCTCCCTGATATTGAACCAGCTCTGCATTCCTGGTGTAAATCTCACCTGGTCATAGTGTATTATCCTTGAGATAAATTGCTTGAATATCTTTACTAATATTGTATTTAAAATTTTTGTATCAATATTTCAGGGAAATTGGTCTATGATTTTGTTTCTCTGACTTTTCCTGGTTTAGGCATCAGCACCATATTTGTATCATTAAAAAAAAAATGGTAGGTTTCCTTCTTCACCTATTTTTCCAAATAGTTTATAGTATTAGAATTAATTGTTCTTTAAATGTTTGTTAGAATTCACTTGTAAATCCATTTCTCTTGGGTGATTTTTTCTTAGGGAGTTCATTAATGGCTTGTTCAATTTCTTTTTCTAAAATGGGGTTAAGTATTTTATTTCCTCTTGTGTTAACTTGGACAATTTATATTTTTGTAAATATTCATCTATTTTACTTATATTGTCAGATTTATTGGCATACAGTTGGTAAAAATAGTTACTAATTATTGCTTTAATTTCCTTTTCATTGGAGTTAATTTACCCTTTTCATTTTTAATGCTGGTAATTTGGTTTTTTTCTTTCCTTTTTTTTAACCACATTATGCAAAGATTTATCTATTTTTTGTGTTTTTCCCCCATAAAACCAGCTCTTAGTTTTATTTATTAGTTCAATAGTTTTCTTAATTTCAGTTTTGTTAAGCTCTCTTTTGATTTTCAGAACTTCTAGTTTGATATTTAATTGAAGATGTTAAATTTGTTCTTTTCCTAGCTTCTTTATTTGCACACCCAATTAATTGATCTGCTCTTTCTCTATTTTATTCATTCATGCATTTAGAGATATACTATTTCCCCTAAATATTGCTTTGGCTGCATCCCATAAATTTTATTTGGTTGTCTCATTTTTGTCATTTTCTTTGATGGAATTATCAGTTGTTTCTATGATTTGTTGTTTGACCCACTTATTCTTTAGGTTTAGTTAATTTAGTTTCCAATTGATTTTTAGTTTTTCTTTTCATGACCCTTTATTACACATAATTTTTATTGCATCATGATCTGAAAAAGGATACATTTAATATTTTTGCCTTTCTGCATTTGATTTTGGGTTTTTTATGCCCTAGTGTAGTCAGTTTTTATGTAGGTGCCATGTACCACCGAGAGAAAGGTATATTCCTTTCTATCCCCATTCAATTTTTTCCAAACATCTCTCATATCTAATTTTTATAAAATTTTATTCAGCTACTTAACGTCTTTCTTGTTTATTTTGTGGTTGGGATTTATTTAGTTCTGAGAAGGAGAGGTTGAGGTTCCTCATTAGTATAGTTTTGCTGCCTATTTCTTCCTGTAACTCACTTAACTTCTCATTTAAGAATTTTAGTGCTATACTACTTGGTGCATATATGTTTAGTACTGGTATTACTTCATTATCTATGGTATCTATTAGCAGGATATGTTATCCGTTATAACCTCTTTTAATATATTCTGTTTTTTCTTTTACTTTGTCTAAGATCAGGATTGCCACCCCTGCTTTAAAAAAAAAAAAATTCAGCTGAAGCACACTATATTCTGCTCCAGCCTTTTACCTTTACTCTGTGTGTATTTCTACTTCAAATGTGTTTCTTGTAAACAACATATTGTAGGATTTTAAAAACATTCTGCCATCAGCTTCTGTTTCATGGTACAATTCATCCCATTCACATTCACAGTTAAGATTATTGACTGTGTATTTCCCTCCATCCTGTTTTTCCCTATTTATATTTTTCTCTCTCCTTTCACCCTGACCCTCCTCATAAAGTATTTTTCTTCTGATGACCACCTCCTTCTATCTGCCCTTTCTTCTGTCACCCTTCTTTTTTCTACCCTTTCTCCTCCTAATTCTGCCCCCCCCCTTGCATCAGCCTCCTCCCTTCAATTTTCTACTGCCTTTCCCTTACTACTTCATTACAGGGTAAGATAAATTTTTATATCTGAATATGTATGTTATTCCTTCTTTGAGCAAAATCCAATAAGAGCTATGCTCACTTTCTCCCTTCTTCCCCTCTATTATAATAGGACTTTTGGGCCTCTTCATGTGATGTTTAGACTATTCTGTCTCCCCCTTCCTTCTTCCAGTATAATTCTTTTTTTAACCAATTTTTTATATCATCACATCAAAGTCAACTTATATTCACATCTTCTGTCTGTATATAGTCCTTCTAACTTCCCTAATAGAGATACAGTTCTCAAATTTTAAAAGTATCATCTTCCCCTATAGGGATGTAAATAGTTTAACCTTATTGAATTAAATGTTTAGTTTTGTTTTTCTTTTGTGTTTACCTTTTTATGCTTCTCTTGAGTCTTATATTTAAAGATTGAGTTTTCTGTTCAGCTTTGGTCTTTTCATCAGGAAAGTTTGAAAGTTCCCTATTTCATTAAATATCCATCTTTTCCCCTGAAAGATTATGCTCGATTTTGCTGGGTGGTTGATTCTTAGTTTGTAATCCAAGCTTCTTTCCCTTCTGGAATATGATATTTCAAGCCCTCTGATCCTTTGACACAGAAGCTAGCAAATCCTGTATAATCCTGACTGTGGTTCCTTAATATTAAATGTTTTCTTTCATGCTGCTTGCAGTATTTTTTCCTTGATCTCATAATTATGGGATTTGGCTACAATATTACTTGCAGAATTTGGGGATCACTTTCTGGGGTCTCTTAAGAGGTGATTGGTGGATTCCTTTTTTTTGGAGGGGTTTATTTTTAGTTTTCCACATTTTGACAAGGTTTTGAGTTACAAATTTGCTCCCCATCTTTCCCCTACCCACCAACCCAAAATAGCAATCCTACTGAAAACCCCCTCCCCCCAATCTGCTCTCTCTTATATCCTCCCCCATCCCCTCTGTGACTTTCTAGTACAGCAAGATGGATTTCTATACCCCAGTGCCTGTGTATGTCTTATTTCCCAGTTACATGTAATAATAATAATAACAACAGCAACAACAACAACCACAATAATAAATGTGTATATGCATATATATATATATATATTTAATATTTTATTTTAAACATTTGATTTCCAGATTTTTTTTCCCTCCTTCCCTTGTTACCCACCCCTACTGGGAAGATAAGCAATTCAATATAGGTTGTACATGTGTAATTACACAAAACATTTCCATATATTGTGAAAGACTATGTTACCCTCCATCCTATGCTGACCCCCACTTATTCTGTTTTCTACTTTGACCTATCTCTTTTCAAAAGTGTGTGCTTCTACTACCCTTACCCCCAGTCTGCTCTCCCTTCTATCATTCCCCTCTAACCCCCTTACTCCCTCCACTTTCCTGTAGGGTAAACTATCCAATTTGGTATGCATGTTATTCCCTCCTTAAGCCAAATTTAATGAGAGTAAGGTTGATCCATTCCCTTTTGGCTTTCTGTTCTTCCCCTCCATTGTAACAGTTTTCTCTTGCCTCTTTTATATTAGATAATTTACCCTATTCTGTCTCTCCTTATCTCCTCTCATCATAATCTTCTCTCACCTCTTAATTTTATTTTTTAGATATTGTCCCTTCCTAATCAATTGATCCTGTGCCCTCTGTCTATGTATACATGTACACATATATACACAAACTCAGATATGTATTTATATACACATATACTCTCCTATACACAGACATATTCCCTTCAACTATGCTCATAGAAAAGTCTCTTGAATTACAATTATTGTTTTTTTCCATGTAGGAATGTAAATAGTTCAACTTTAATAAATTGCTTATGATTTCAATTTCCCTGTTTACATTCTCATGCTTCTCTTACTTCCTATATTTGAACATCATATTTTCTATCCAACTATTGTTTTTTCATCAAGAATACTTGAAAGTCCTCTGTTTCATTGAATTACAATATTTCCCCCTGAAACATTATGCTCACTTTTTCTGGGTAGGTGATTCTTGGTTTTAATCCTAGCTCCTTTGACCTCTGGAATATCATGTTCCTAGTCCTTTGATCTCTTAATGTAGAGGCTGCTAGATCTTGTGTTCACCTGATTGTGTTTCCACAAGAGTAAAATTGTTCCTTCCAGGCCACTTGTAATATTTTCTCCTTGTCCTGGGAACTCTGGAATTTTGCTATGCTATTCCTAAGAGTTTTCTTTTGGGGATCTTTTTCAGGAGGCAATCAGTGAATTCTTTAAATTTCTATTTTGGCCTCTGGTTCTAAAACATCAGGGCAATTTTCCTTCAGAATTTCTTGAAGAATGATTTCTAGGTTCTTTTTTTTTTTTTTTTTTTTTTTGATCATGGCTTTCGGGTAGTCCAATAATTTTTAAATTGTCTCTCCTGGATCTATTTTCCAGGTCAGTGGTTTTTCCAGTGAGATATTTCACATTGCCTTCTATTTTTTTCATTTGTCTAGAAGTTTTATAGTATCTTGATTTCACATGAAGTCATTAGCTTCCATTTGCTCCAATCTAATTCCAAAGGAATTATCTTTTTTCATTGAGCTTTTGAAATTTCTTTTCCATCTGTTAAATTCAGTTTTTTTTAAGGCATTCTTCTCCTCATTGGATTTTTAGGCCTCTTTTGCCATTTGAATTAGTCTATTTTTTAAAGTGTTATTTTCTTCAGTCAGGTTGTTGACTTGCTTTTTGTGATTTTCTTGCATCATTTTAATTTCTTTTACCAATTTTTCCTCCCCTTACTTGATTTTCAAAATCCTTGAGCTTTTCCATGGCCTATAACCAATTCATATTTTTCTTGGAAGCTTTTGATGCAGGAGTTTTGACTTCGTTGTCTTCCTCCCATTCCATGCTTTCATCCTTTTTGTCCCCAAAGGGAATCTAAGGTTTGACTACTCTACTTGCTTTGTTTCCTCTGCTTGCTCATGTTCCAAGTCAGTTACTTGACTTTTGAGCTCTTTACCATGGTAGAACTCTGCTTCCAGAATGGAGAGAGCTTTGTCACAAATTGCTGGGGGTTTTCGCAGGTGTCAGAGTTGTTAGTTATGTACCCTCTCTGCAGCCCCCACAAGCTCTGATCCACTGGCCACACATCACAGGACCCCCACCCAAGATAGCAATCCAGATCCAAGCAGGTTAAAGCAAGAGCCATTACCTTCTGAATGGTCACTTGGTTCTCCTATGATCTGCAGGCCAGGATCTCTGAAGGCAGCTGCACTGGGCAGTGTCTGCAGCCGCTGCAACTCCCAGAGTCTTTCAATGACTATTTTATGCTCTGGTTCAAAGATATCAGAACAGTTTTTCTTGATAATTTGTTGAAAGGATCTGTCCAGGCTCTTTTTTTTTTTTCATCATGGCTTTCAGGTAATCCAATAATTCTTAAATTATCTCTCCAGTATTTATTTTCCAGTTTAATGTTTTTTTTTCCAATGAATAAGTTTACATTTTCTTCCTTTTTTTATTATTTTGACTTTGTTTGATTGATTCTTGTCTCACTGAGTCATTAACTTCCACTTGCCCAATTGCAGTTTTTAAGGAATTATTTTCTTCAATTAACTTTTTTTACCTCCTTTTCCATTTGGCAAATTCTACTTTTTGAAGGAGTTGTTTCCTTCAGTGGATTTTTCCCCCATTTGGCCAATTGTGTTTTTAAAAGAATTATTTACTTCCATCAAGTTTTGTCCTTCCTTTTTCAAGCTGTTGACTCTCTCTTGCTTAACTCCCATTTATTTTCCCAATTTTTCTTCTATCTCTCTTATTTAATTTTTGAAATCCTTTCTGAGCTCTTCCAAGAAGGCTTTTTACTCTTGAGACCAAATCATATTCCCCTTTGAGGTTTCACTTGTAGGCATTTTGACAATATTGTCTTCTTCTGAGTGAATGTTTTGATCTTCCCTGTCATTATAGCAACTTTATCTGGTCAGGATTCTTTTATGGTTTTTTTTTTTTTTTGGTTAGTTTGTGTTTTCTCATTTAAGTCTATTTCATGATTTTAAAAGATGAGTTCATTTCCCGTGGCACAAGGCATACTGTTCCAACCTTCTTTTGTGGTGGGCCAGGGGACTAGTCTCTGCCTTTTAAATGCTGTTGGCTTACCCACTGCACTGGGGTGGCCAAGCATAGTCACATCTATTGTGCCTGGGTTTCTGGGGCTGGCAGCTTGCCTCCTGCTCAGGATCTGTAGGCATCACAGATCACCTCCTTTGCCACTGGCATGCTGAGCCAGGACTGAGGGTCCATGATTGCTGATCTATGCTGTGGCTAACAGCCTTCTGCTGGCTTGTCTAGACATTACTTGCACCAGACCGAGCTTCCCTTTTACCCAAATGAAACAGACCTTTACTGTAGTCCTTCTAAGTTATCTTGGGCAATACATTGTTACACTCCATTTTTTGGTAGGTTCTGTCACTCCAAAATCCATTTAGAGGCTTGATTTAATGTTGTTTCTGAGGTAACCTGGGGAGAGCTCAGCCAACTTCCTGGCTTTTTTCTGCCATTTTGGCTCCACCTCAGCAAGTCGTTCAAATGATAGTTTTCCAAGATGTGGGTTTGAGGAGAAAGGAGGTAGCCCAAGGTCCAAAATCAGGACCTTTTTTTTCCCATAGCATGGTGGAGGTACCCAACCCTAGAATCCCCTGGAGGAGGCAGATACAATTTTAGGGAAAGATAAATAAAAGTCTAATGTAGACTCAGTTTGTCACATCATCCTGTGTTTTTTGGCCAGTTATTTGAAATGTATTTGCCAGAGCATGTGCCTGATGATACCCAACATCTTTTTTAGGCATTAGAAATTTTATAATAATGTTCATGTTTCCCTAAATTTCTTTCCATTTCTATTTGAAATAGTTATTTTCAATTGTTATTAAGATCTCTTTTGAACTTCATTGTTCTGAACTACTGCATATACTTGTTTTAACTTTCTAGAATGTTAAATTACTCATTCCAAACATAAAGAATCTTTCAGATTCTCAGATTTTATAAGCAGAATGAGGCTTTTCATAGTCTCTTCTCTCCTTTGATTATCATTACATATTACACAATGAGATTTGGGTATATAACACTGAATTTCTCAGGAATAATTACATCAACTTACTGGTTTACTTACTTATTAATTCTTATACTCCAGTTTCAGACAGTCTATGAAGATATGTTCTGAAATATTCTTAAAAACTGACAAAATTTTAAAAACTCTGTCACCAACTGAGGAATCCCTTCTTTAATTGGAAAGTTTCTCTTCAATTAATCTTGAATCACAAATGTGTAGGCCTAGAGAAAATCGCCATTGTTTAATTAGCAATATTAAGTAACACAAATAAAAAAAATCAGGGAACATGCAGACAGCTGTAATGGGCTTCACTGATATGATGACCTTGTGCTCTGAGAAAACAATGAAAAGTAGGCTATTGACTACACACTTACCAACTGTAATAATGGGGGCAGCTAGGTAATCCTGTGGGTAGAAGACAGAGCCTGGATTAAGGAAGACGTGAATTCAAATTTTACCTCAGACACTGACTAGCTTTGTGACCCTGGGAAAGTTACTTAATTCTGTTTGCCTCAATTTTCTCATCTGTAAAATGCTAGAGAAGGAAATGGCAAACTCTGAGCTTACTGAGTTGGAAATGCTTGAAATAAGTGTACAATGGGGGGGCGGAGCCAAGATGGCGGCGTAGCAGCAGCAATATATCGCAGCTCTCACATAGCCACCCCCAAATACCCATGGAATAGGACTCTGGACCAACCTAGAACTTCAAAAACGCACACAGATACTTCCCACTAAAGTCAG
>CM053590.1:91381378-91430023 GCA_028646515.1 Pseudochirops corinnae
CATTTCATTCCTCCATCCCAACTTCTGAAAGTCTGGGTGTGTAGCTTCAAGAATCCAGGCCGTGGGTTGCTAGCCCCAGGAAAAACCGCTGACCCTGCTATGCGCCTTGCGTTCCCTCCTACCCAGTTCTGTCGGTCCTCACCTTGGCAGTGAGAGGGCTGCAGAAGCCTCCAGCTGGGTGAGTCTGCTGGGTGGGGCTTCCCAGTCTGCCGCGCTCTGCTCTCAGGTCCGTGCTGGTGCCACTCCTATGTGCTCCGTTCTCCCTGCCCCGACCTGATTAGGCACTTCTCTGGGCTGGGAATCTGTCACTCTCTGTCTCACAATGGGTTCTATCTCTCTTAAATCCACTCAGATTTACTTTTTAGTTCCCAAGGACGATATTCTTGGGGAGCTTGTTCAAGTCACTGCTTACTCTCCGCCATCTTAGCTCTGCCCCACTATTGAAAATTTGGAGGCATAGTCAGGTTTGTACTCCAGGAAAACTAAAAAAAAGTAGAGATTAGAAAGTGGAGGGATTTACAAACAATGGGAAAATTTAGCACATAAAAAAAAAAAGAATTTGGAAAATGAAGGAGGTCATGTCAAGAGTCATATATGCCAAAGGTATTGAGGAGAGCAAGATATAGTTAACACATGCCTTTAAAGCCTGGATGATTCTAACAGGAAAGTAACATTTTCTTTTATGAACAGTGTGAAGATGATATTCTGAATGGTGTTAGATAGAGACAGCATGACTGGAGATGATTGGGAAATGATATGGAGGCCTAGCATCAAGAAAGATGAGCCCTGAGTTGAGTTCACTGAAGAGTCTAGTAGGGTTGCAGATGACAAGAAAATTTGGGCTGGATTTGAGAGTTATTTTTGTAGTGATGGTAATTGAAATCAGGAGAATGAATGAAATAGCCAGATGAATGAATTCAGAAAGGGAAGAGAGCCTAGGTATAACATTTTTTATTGTATGAATCAATAATTGATTGATGTTAGGGGCAGCTAAGTGGCACAACTGATAGAGTGCAAGCCCTAGAATCAGGAGGACCAGAGTGTAAATCCAACTTCAGAAACTTACTAGCTGTGTTACCCTTGGCAAGTAAGTCACTTAATCCTATTTATCTTAGTTTCCTCATCTGTAAAATGAGCTGGAGAAGGAAATGGCAAACCACTCCAGTATCTTTGCCAAGAAAACCCTAAATAGCATCATGAAGAGTGACACTCGATTGACAACTGAATAGCAACAAAAATTATGAGGAAGCATCATGACTTAGTAGAAAGAGAATTATACTATTACTCCAGAGACCAAATTTCACAGTGAGCCCATTTATGAGCTATATGAATCTGGACAGAGGATTTAATCTTGACCTTCACATTTCTCTTTTTATGAAATAAGGCAGTTCTACTTGATCATAGAATCATTATAACCTTCTGAGGCTTCTTTTCTCTAGGCTAAACATACTGAACTTAAAATGATCCTCAGATGGCATAGACTTAAGGTCCTCACCATTCTGATTGTCTTTCTCCAGACACTGTATTGCTTATCAGTGGTCTTCCTAAACTGTGATACTAGGAATTGAACTCTATACTCTATGTGTAATTTGACCAGGGTAGAGTACAGAAGGAGTATCACTTTCTAATTCACAGAAACCGTACTCCTCTTAATCTAGCCCCAGACTCCTCTTACCCCCACAGTCAACTCTTACTTGCAATGTTATTAAATCTTGCAAATCATTACGCTACAATATGTCTTGCACCCATGCCTTCTTCTATATTTACATTGTCACCAAAAGAAAAATACAGGTTTTCATTACCACATGCCTGGAATACTGTAATAGGCACTTAGGTAAGTCTTCCTAACTCCAATCTCTCCTCTGTCCAATCCATCCTTTAGCTGCCAGGCTAATCTTCATATACCAGGCTAATGTTCATATAGTGCTTTCAGTGTGCTTAAAATTTATTAGAATCTCCCTCTTTTTGAATGAAGCTCAAGCTCCTTCTACTGGTCAATTAAAAAAAAAAAACCACACCTTGGAAATCAAGGAGATGCCCTGCATTTGGGGAGTAGCTGAACAAATTGTATATAAATGAAATGGAATAATATTCTGCTATATGAAATGAAATAAAAGATGATGTTACAGAGACATGAAAAGACTTGTATAAACTGATGCAGAGTGAAGAGAAGAACCAGAAGAGCAAATTTATGCTGTAACATCAATATTATGATAAATTAACAACTTTGAAGACATATATAAACTGATGAAGAATATATGAGGAGGGCCAGGAAATTAATTTATACAATATCAATAGCTGTAAAAATTTGAAAGTGTTAATAATAAGAGTAAATAATTGTGATCAATGAAATGACTAGCCACCAAGGACCAATGATGATGATGTTTTGCCTGACATTTGAGGTTCTCCACAATCTAGTAATACCCTCTATTTGCAAATATTTTCATTTTGCCCTCCCCTACACAGATACAGGATGGCTAGGTGGTATAGTGGATAGATTACTGGATCTGGGGCCAGAAAGACTCATCTTCCTGAGTTCAAATCACACCTCAGAAACTTCCTAGTTCTGCAGCTCTGGGCAAGACATCTGACTCTTTTTGCCTCAGTTTCCTCATTTGTGAAATGAGCTAGAGAAGGAAATGGTAAATGCCTCCAGTATCTTTGTCAAGAAAACCACCAATGGGGTCATGAGGAGTTGGACACAATTGAAAAGACAACAACAGCACAGATACACCATACTCCACCCAAAAGTCTACTGAGTTACCCTCTATCCTTGAACAATTTATGTACTCATATCTCCATAGATTTGGTCCTACTATGTTAGTATGTCTTTTCTTCTCTTCAATTATTATTCATTGTTTAGAGCCCAATCAAATACTGTCACCTCCAAGAAATCATCTCTGATTTCTCTTGCCCATAATGACCTTGCCATCACACATCACATATCCTTTTCTTTTGCATCTCTCTCTAGTGTACTTATACTGTATGTCGATAATGTAATCATAATAATATTTATGTATTATTTATATTTACATAGTGCTTTAAGGTTTGCAAAACAATATACATATGTTATCTCATTTGATCCTCATAACCACCATGCTATTATTATCTTCATTTTATAGATGAGTAGATTGAGCCTGAGAGAGGTTAAACAACTTGCCTAGGGTCACACACCTCATAAATGTCTGATGTTGCATTGAACTCATGCCTTCCAGACTCCAAATCCAGTACTCTTGCCTCTGTGCCACCTAGCTGACTATAGGTATTACGGGAATCTGAGGATATATTTTTTAACCCTACTTAAATCCAAACTTTATGAAAGTAGGCAACAATCCTGATCTAAGCATTTCATCTGATCTTGTACCTAGATCTGTAGACATACAGTTGGGGCTTAATAAATATTTGTCATCTTTATTATTTTTGCTGATTTCTAGAAGATGGCCCCCAAAGGACTTGGAAGAGAAAGGGAAACAAAATTTGTGAAATGATTCTCTTTTAACTTTAATATAATCTACTGATTTAACCTTTCTTTTCATCCCAACATTTCTTGCAATAAAAAGGAAAGTTTTCACTACATGAAGGCAGATATAAGACAATGGAAAAAATACTGGGTTTGGAATAAAAAAAAATCTTGTGTAAAATCTGAACTCTGCTTCTAATTAGGTTGTGACATCAAAAAAGTCACTTGAAGTTCTCTGTACCTCAAATCCTTTCATTTTAAAATAAGGCAATATCTCATAAAGTGACTCTAGGCATCAAATGAGATATCAGCCTTGGGAAGTTTTGCAGGGTAGATGACATAATGCTCATCTTGGGAGTTAAGACAGTGGCAGTATTTGCATGGATTAACTCACCAAATTCATAAAAAAAACTTTTATAATGTTTTTGTTTTTGTACATTTGTTTGTATCCCTAGTGTGTAGAAGAATGCTTGACACATCGTGAATAATAAAAAAGTGGTTGCCTGACTGATTGATTGACTTTAAGAGGAAAATGTTATCATCCTTCCCATTTTACAGACTGGGAAACTGAAGGCATTGCAAGAATTTGGTTACAGGGATGAATTTATTAGTGCTGTATTCCTCCTTGGTATTCTTCCATCAATTTTTAAATGAGTCATGCAGGCTTTTATGCAGTGATTTTGCATTGATACCTTTTACATGTATTGTGTTCTTATCTCAAGTGTAGACAATAGCTAGTATTAAGTTTCTTTTTTTTTTAATAATAAACACTACTGATTACTTTATTGCTTTGAGATTTCTATAGATATTTGTATAACTACATATGTATATATAGATATAGATTAAAATATATAGCTATATATGTATTTATATGTGTATATCCATATCTATTATATATACATATATATATAATATATATGTATGTATTCATACACGCACATTTTCATAACAATAGTTCCATGAAGTACGTAGTATAACTCTATACTTGTAAAATTCCCATTTTTCAGATGAAGATATTGAAGTTAAGTGGCTTACCTAGGGTCACAGAGGTAGAAAGCAAAGAGGAGAAAACAAAAGTAGGAGGAAACACTTCAAATAGGGCCTTTTATCTGAAAGACCACTAGTATTACCATTACATTGTATTTATCTTTTTATACTAGCTTTTATGTGAGGCAGCTAGATGACTCAGTGGATAGAGTGCTGGGCCTGGAGTCAAGAAGATCTGAGTTCAAATCCATCCTCAGACACTTACTAGCTATTTGGCTCTGGGCAGATCACTTAACCTCTGTTTGCCTTAATCCAATGGAGAAGGAAATGGCAAACAACTCCAGTATCTGCAAAGAAAACCCCATGAACAATATGGTCTCTGGGATCATGAAGATTCAGATAGGACTGAAAAACAACAAGCTTTTATGTAGCAATTTAAAATTTCTCAAGGTCTTTGTACATGCTGTCTCTAAATCCTGTAGTCTAATCTCCTGCACACTCTAGTTACATAATATTTAACATAGAAACCAATTATGTATAAGAAATTTCTAGCAACGAGAACAAAAGAAACTAAACCATTAGTAATTAAAAACATTAATTCCAGTCTTTTATGTGAAATGCTTGCCATTTATACTTCATGGGAAGAGAACAAATAATAATTATATTTATCATCAATTGTGTCAGACAAATTTTGATTCTGGAGATCCAGTAATGAAATAGTTCCCTCATCTCAGCGGAGAGCTAAGAAACTATGGAGATAAAATGTTCAATACACTATCAGATATGACAACTATATATATGCATAGAGTATCTGTGTTTATTTTTGTCATTTGTTTTCTTTCTTACATGAGGGGAAGAAGGAAGAAATCAGTTTAGGAGGGTTTGGTTAGAGGCAAATATCCAGAAATCACTGATGTTAAAACCAAAGGTTTAAATAAAATGTTTTCTATGTAAATAAATAAGGTGTCATATTCATCTCATTTTAAGTTTCATTTGAATAGATCAGTAAACTATAAAGTAGGCTCAGTATTCATAATCTGTTACTCATGTAATATGATTATCTCTTCACTATTTAAAAAGAGCATATTGCTAGATTTGTATAATGAAATGCAGCATCTATTTGGGGACAAGGAGGTATAGGGAGAAGGGAAATGGGAACAGCGTTCATATTGGTAAGATTAATATGCCTGTCTGATTTTTACTTTTCAGACCCAAGAAGTGGTATCAGGGCTCAATATAAGTAATTTATTTCCCAGTTCTACACTAAGATGCCAGACAATTATGGGTGCCTGCAGATCTGCCTAGAGAGCAAGACAAGCCTCTGAATTATGGAATTAGCTCATCTATACAGGACACCTGCTCTTTTATATTTCAGTGATTTTTTTTATAATTCAGCATTTTTTTTTAAAGGGATCCTTCTGTCCACTAACTGAGATGTTTTCAAGATAACACTCATTGTATTAACATAAAAAACAAATCATCAGTAACTAAAAGCTCCTCAGGAGACTCATAAATGTCCTGGGGTTGGATTTACCTAGAGAAGGGCCTGTCAGTTGTGCTTGTGGGTAGATTATATAACACCATCCAGTTTTCTTCAGAATTTTATAAGATCATTTTGCTTGATGTGTACTTTGTTGGGATGGTTCTTGGTGTTGTCATTAATTTTGAACCAATGAGCAGGATCCTCTAAAACGTGGAGCACCTTTGTACTGCTATGCAAAACAAATCAGCCATGCTAATTCCCTTGCATTTGAAGAAGTCCATGATTACAAATGCACAAAAACCTGGCACTCAGTACAAGAGTATAACAGGGAAGAAAGCTTTTCACTGCTGGTTGTCAAAACATTTTTGAAATTCTCAGGCCTTGGAAATTACCTTACGGTCATCCCAGCAGTCTGCTTCCATAAGAGCTATTATTTTAATTTCTTGCTGAAGTTCCTGTTGAGAAATCAAGCTATGCCACCTCTTGTTTTACATAAAGCAAATATGATTGTAGATGTGGTCTGTCTTTTAATGTGACAGGAGTGACTAATGTCACAAGTTGGAAATGTAATGGCAGGGTTTCATAGATATTTACTCTGGTCTGTCTTAGAAAGAAAGGAGTCAGACTTTTTTTTCCTAAGGATTTTACTTTATTTTTGTTTTTAAATATGATTGGGATTATTCCAAGATGTGTAAAAGAAATGGTTAGATGAAAGAAAGGCGTATGGTTGGTTGACTTGCCGTGCTTGATCATGAAGTGCCTGTGCTATTTGGAAAAATCATGACACATTTATATGTTAAGGACCCTATTCTGATCTCACTTAAAACCTAGTCAATCTATGAGATATAGGTAATTTCACTTTAAAGTTGACATAATAGTCCTTTCAAGAGCTGGATTTAACTATCTATAAATTCTTGGTATATCAGGTATCAAGGAAGAAAAATGTTTATGAGAGAAGAAAAGATATAAGATATTCACAATAATGAGAGGGAAATTTAAAGGTAAAAGAAGCTCACTGAGATAAAACCCACCCTTCTAACTCATATGTATGTATGTATGCACGTATGTATACTCCGTATCCTTTTGGTACATGGAGGAATGGACACATAGTAGGTGTTAAAAAATGGTTATTGACTGACTATCCCAACTTACACTCACACTGATAAACTGTATTCTTAGAGTATGATTGGTTGCTAAATCCTTTCCAGCCTTTGGGATCTCCTGGAAAGATTAGAGAGCATTGTTCTAATATTATGACTATCTAGCCCCTACCAGTTTGCTTCCTACCATTATTTATAAGTTTATTCATGTAGCATTAACTAGCTTTTAGAAAGGAAAATTTACTAAGTGGCACAGTTAACGTCTAGTATAAAAGATCCTCACAAAATTCTGTGAAACATTCTCTCACAACTACATACTAAATCCAGGGGAAAGTGGACTCAGTCTCAGGCTTTGTCATGTGTATGGCAAAGGGATGCCTTATATCTTTTAGCTATTAGAAGTGTTCCTCTCTGGGGTGGAGAATAGAGAATAGAATAGAGAATACAGCCCTGGAGTCAGGAGGACCTGAGTTCAAATTCGGTCTCAGACACTTAACACTTACTAGCCATGTGACCTTGGGCAAGTCACTTAACTCCAATTGCCCTGCCTGCCCCCCTCCAAAAAGAAAAAAGAAGAAGGTTCCTCTTCCTTCTGTGAGGCATTCAAGAAATCACTGTTTGGCAGAGTGTAGATTCTTTGCTGGGTCCTTGGAGGAGTGCTGAATCTGAATTTCTTGTCTATCCTTCACTCCAAATGCTTACCTTGATACCAGTAGTTGCTGTTACAGGGAATGACGTGCAAACACTTAAGAAGACAAAAGTCTAAAACCTATCAGACCCTTCAAAGTTCACTACTTCTGTTGAGGGTTAGAAAGGGTGGATTTCTATGGAAATCCTTTGAGGGTTCTTACTAGTCTGAAAGAATTACCAGGCATGAGCAGTCTTTGCAGTTTTAAGAAACTTCATTATGCTTGTCAATCGGACAGGAGGGAATCAAGGGGAATCCTCCTGAGAAGTGTGGAGATTGGGGATACTGATTATATAGTAACAAAAGTCATACAGAGGTGGAGTTTGGGAGGAGCACCCAGTCAGTCTGCCCTGAAAGGTCCCCCTTTGATAAGGTGAAGTTCTTTTGTTAGGAGTTATCTTACAGCTGGCCACTAGAACAAAAGGGTTAATCCTTTCTCTAAGGAATCCTTTTAAGAAGATCTTCAGGGAAGAAACTTACAGGCTGGGGCGGGGGAAGGGACAGAGTTAATGATTTACAGCTGGGGGGAAAGGTGACCTTTCCACAGGCTGATATCACATACCCAGGTGCCCAAACAGATGAGATTCAAGACAAAGTCACCCCAAAACATTACAAGACCTCAGCAGCCCCCTTCATTTCCTTTTCCAACAAAAGTGTCTGAGAGTGTGAGACAAAAGTCAAAGGTACACTACCCTCCTCTTCCTAACTCCCAAATGACTTGTTCTCAGGTGGTTTAGCTGGGATATTATGTTCTCATTTGGAACTTGCTAGAATTTGAAACTTTGCTCCATGCTTCAATAATCTGGGTTCTGAATTTGTCACCTATATATTTAGATAAGACCCACATGGCATGATTTGGTTTCCTCATCCAATTTGAACACTTTCCCTCTCTCTCACTTCAGTTTATCCAAGGTCACATACTTAATCTAAAGTAATTGATTGAGTGGCAGATTGAGACTTGTTTTCAACTCCTTAAAGCATCAGTACATCTTACTCTGTACTTCAAGGTTGTTTGTTTGTTTTTTTTGGGGGGGAGGGGATGACTTTATTCCTTTACTACCCTTAAATATATAGATGTTTTTGAATCTTAAACTGCCATATCAATGTCAGCTGTTAATCATATTTCATCAATGTGGGAAACTAATGGCAGGGGAACTTCTTCTGTTGACACAAATTATAATTGATCTAGGATTTCAGAAATAACTGCTAGGGAGTTGCTTGAGGGCATAGTGCTTAAGTGACTGCCCCAACCACACAGCTGAGAAGTGTCAAAGATAGGATGTAATCCCATGTCTCCTGACTTCTAGACCTGACTCTGACCATTACCACACAGCTTCTACATTCAAAAACTATTACGTGAAAATGTGTATTTGTATGTTAGCATGTGTTTTTATGTGTAATCATGCATAACGTTACTTAAAATATTTAGGCTTCAAAACTTTATGACTGCAAATTAGGAGAAAAGGCCATTTGTGCTGTTCCATATGGGGAGAAGACTACTCCATTTCAAAAACCAATTTCTATCTATCATAGCTTACAGTGTTAATAGTATCACAAATTTCAAGCTAGAATGGATGTTAAAGGACATCAAAAACAGGAACTTCATTATGTAATTAAGGAAACTGATACTGAGAGAGATTAAGTGATTTGCTCAGGGCTAAATAGATAGTGAACCACGGAGGCATTATTTGAATTTGGATCTGACTCAAAATCCAGCTGTCTATCCACTGTACCACCTTGCTTGGTCAGCTCATTGTATGCCTGTGAAACTTAGTCTACCAGCACCATGACAGAAAACTGAATTGCTTCCCTATTTGAATTGTCTTAGGAAGATTCTGAAGATCACCTGGCAGGATAAGGTACCAGACACTAGGGTCTTTTCTCTAACTAAACAGCCAAGCATTCAAACTCTGCTTCAGAGAGTGCAACTCCAATGGGCTGGTCCTATTGTTCGAATGCAAAATGTATGCTTGTCAAAGGGACTCTTTTATGGAGAACTCCCAAAGGGCAAGCATTCACGTGGTGGTGGGAAGAAACAATTGAAGGACGCTGTCAAGGTCTCTGTCAAGCACTTTGGAATTGATGGTGTGACATGGGAGGCACTGGCATAGGACTGCTCAGCATGGCATGCCCACATCAGAGAAGGTGTTATGCTCTGTGAGCAAAGCAGAATTGAAACAACTCAAAAGAAATGCAGAATGTGCAAAGTTAGTGTATCCACCCCAAATATTCACGCAAGCTATTTGTGCCCCATCTGTGGTAGAGCATTCCGAGCTTGATTGGCCTGATCAGCCACAGTGTGACACATTGAAACTTGACTCTAGCATAGTCATGCCATTTTGGTCCTCTTCGAGAATGAATGGCAACAAAAACCAAGTGATTCCATTTTTAATGGAGTTTTTTACACCATTAAGTTAAGCTCTAGTAAGAAGCTTTGTGCACACAATTGAGATATGCCAAGCGATAGGAAAATAAACATAAATACAATAATATTTATATAAAATTATACATTTAATTATGTTACATAATTACACATATAATTATATTATATAATTTATAACAAATAATAAATATCCAGATCACTTAAAGTTCTAGCAAATGAGACAAAAATCAAACATAGAACAGTCATGCGTAACCTTAGATAAAATATATAATCAATACTATTCCCTAAATCCTGACCTCTGTCATCTAGAAATTGAAAAGTAGATTTCTAACTGTGAAATGATAAATACTGGGTAGAGATCTGTATTCATGTGTACTTCTGGTTAATCTCTCCAGACTGTTCTTGAAATCTAAAAAAATGAGTAATTTTTCTTTACAGATTTTCCTGCTATTGTACTTCATTTTCAGTACACATAGCCATATCTTTTCACATAAGGGTAAAAGGAGAAAAAAAGTACAGTTTCATCAATTACTTTTCATTTAAAACATTTTTTCTAAGGTCTTTTGGATTACATTTTGTTCCTGAAATGGAAGATTCACACATTCAAAAGCATTATGGTTTTGCCCTTGAAATAATGCACTTCACAATGAGTGGCATTAAGTCTTTGTTTGATAGACAGTTCATAGGAGTGGGTGTTTTGTTTTTCAAAGAAATAAAGACACTATAGACTTTTGGTTTAATCATCAATGTACTTGTTCTCTGCACAGGAATTAGAGCTTCAGTACCTATTTTCCTTTTTTTAAATTGATTTTTGATTATTTCTCTTTGCTTATTTTTGTTAAGAGAATATTTTGCTAAGTCTAAATTGAAAAGGAAGAAAGAACCACCACCACAACAAAAACCACTGCTTTTTTTTATGAACAATGGACTTTATTTCATCATTTCTGCATTTACAGCTGGAACTCTGGGAATTCAAAATTAACATCTTTGCCTGTCAGCTTCTTATAACCGCCAGAAAATGTTTCTGCCTTGTGCTCCACATTGCTCTGCTGTGCTTTATCCAAATGGACCTTTATGAGTCTGCTGCCATCTAGTTTCACATGGATTCTCTTGCCAACAATTTCACTTTGGAAAGACAAGGTCTTCAAGGATTGCATCATACACAGCAGTCAGAGTACAGCTCCTGGGATGCTTTTGGTTATTTTTTGTATGGCTTTTTCTTGTTGGCTTAGGAAGAATGCTCCTCTGAGCAATAAAGACCACTTGTTTGCCACTGAATTTTTCTCCAATTCACGAACTAGTCGTACTTGGATCTTCTGAAAAGATTTTAGCTGAGGAACTGGAACAAAAATGATGATAGCTTTTCTGCCACCACCAACTTCAATTTCCTAAGCTGCTGTGATATTCAGCACTCTTAATTGAGCTTTTAGGTCAGAGTTCATCTCCAACTCCAATAGAACCTGTGAAATACCAGACTCAAACTCGTCTGGCTTCTCGCCATTGGGCTTCACGATCTTGGCTCTGGAGCTGAGCAGGGCACCACCTTGATGAGTGCCAGCCTATGAAGAGGACCACTGCTTTATTTTAAACTAAATACTTGTGTTGTCTATCACAAAGGTCAAAAGTCATGGCAATAGTTTTGCTGGTTGTTCTGCTCTTTTATTGTGTTGCCAAAGAATTAATTAAGTTTATGTAGTATAGTAGACAGGGAGTTATATTCACATATACATGAGAAAGCTGGTTTAAAAGTGAATATTCAAGGTTAATTACTAGTACCTTACACACAGTACTTTTTTTTAATCACTAATAACTAATTACAGTTTGGCATTTTTCCATTAAAGATAGGTATTTTTCCTGTATAATTGATTCCTACAAAGGTGCTGTACCATGATCAGCTTATTAAATGTGAAGTGTTATATCTGCAGAACGTCATGTTTATGAAAATAATGTTTTTCGTGTTTGTGAAGTTTATACCGAGAGTATTTTCACTGGACAAATTTTAAATTTGACCCACAAATAATAACAGCTGGCATTTGTGTAGTGTTCAGGGGTTTGCCTTTTCTCTGTTACCTCATTTAATCCTCACAGCCTCTCCGTGAGCTGTGTACTATAATTATTATTTTCATTTTACAAATAAGGAAAATGAGGCTTAGAATGTTTGGAGGACTTACTCACAGCTACAGAACTACTAAAAATCCAGAGACAAGATTAGAACACAGATTTCTATTGATTCCATTTGTACTACTCTCTTTAGAGTTTGAGAAGGAAGACAGACTAGAATTATGCTATATGAAATGGAACATTGTTTTATTCTATGGGTATCAGAAAACTTGTCCCATAGTCCTCCTCAAATTGTAATCTCATAAAGATAACTTTATATTAAAGGAGTACTATGTGAAAAATGTGTAAATTTACTATGTTTATGTAATATGCTTTTTGAATGATTTAATCAATGCAGATATAATTAATACACTCCCTGTGGTCTCAAGGAGCATTCAGTATAGTCTTCTGGTGGAATGGGGGGGAGGGGGAATAGGTGATCATGTACACAAATGGACATAATCCATGGTAGACCATAATAAATGCATAAGAAAATTCATAACAATGCCCAGAGTTCAGAAGATGAAGAGCTGACTACTGGTGGGGTGAATTTAGGGAAGATTTCTGAAAGAAGTGGCACTTGAGATGAATTGTGAAGGATGGGTACGTTTTCATTAGCTCAAAATGAATGGGGAGAGAATTCCCAGGGTAGGATTTTAAGAGGTAAAAATGAGAGGAGAGAGAATTCCAGGGACAGGGAGATTCTTGAGTAAAACATCTCAGGAAAGTGCATGATATGTTCAAAAAGTCACAGTTTGTTTGGATAATAGTATACATGAAAGGGATACTTTATGGTAAGGGCTGGAAAGGAGGTTAGAATCATATTGGTAACGATGCAGTACAGGCTCTTGGAACCCCCTTGAATCTTCCCACTTGATGAGACATTTGCCTAAGGTCATAAGCCTTTCATTATCTATAGGTCAAAATCTCTGTTACTCTTAACCTAGCCTAGCCCTTCATTGTCCAACTACTTCCCACTCTTGAACCTATCAAAATAGCTATACCCAAATCTGTTACTCTTAAACTAGCCTAGCCCACCATTGTCTGTAATCTCCAGGTAGCCTTCAGCTATTTCCCACTCTTAATCCCATTCCTGGAGTCTGACCTCAGTCCTGTCAAGATCCTCCTTAGACTCCTCTTCAAGACCCTCCCCAAACCCCTCCTCTAGACCACCCCTAGATCCCTCCCACAATCTTTTTGTATGTAAGATCCATCTTGCCTCCATGAAGGCACTGAGATTCAATTTAACTCAGACTCAGTCTGTGTCAGATTTATCTGGCCCTCTTGTCCAATACAAGCATCACAAATACTCAGGCTTCTTAAAGAGTCTACCCATTATGACCAGTCTTTAATAAACTTTCCTTTACTTTGGCTGAGAGAAGGTTTGAGTCAGTATTTTGCAGTCTCGAGCACCCCTAATCCCCAAAACCTCAACAGTAAGTGCTTAAATTACTAGCTAAGGAGTCTGGAATTTATTTTGGAGGAAACTGGAATCATTAAAGGTTGTAGAGCTATAAAATGATTTGGTCAAAACTACTACGATGACTTAAAAATATTTATCTGGGAGCAGTTTTGAGGATGTTAGAGTCATAGAGACTAGAGACAGTAGTAGCTTCTAAGCTAGCACTAATAAAAAAACCAAAGTCGGGTTGTGAAGGTGGAAATGATTCAGAAAGGACAGATGGGCAAAAATATTGTAAAGATAAAATCCAGCAGGACCTAGCAATTTGGAATTTCTAAGTAAGTCTTATTTAGAATAATTGGTGAAGGACAGTGTGAATTCATTTTTTAAAATGAATTATGTAATACTTTTAAAAATACAGTGTATACTAGTCTGATAGTGTTCATTCTTTCAAACTCTGTTTTCAGGAATAGCTATTTTTTTAAATTGATATATCAACTGAAGAATTATGCTTACTTAAATACACTGGAAAGTATTGGGAGAAGTGTTTATATTAAGAATTTTAAATATCTGCCCAATTCTTTTCATTTGAACTATCTAGGGAACATAAATTTGAAGTGAAGATCAACAACATCTTAACTTCTTGAATTGTCACAGATTCCCCATTCATGGAGTATGGATTAATGATGTTCTACTCTAGCCATAATCGAAACAGATAAATAGGAGTTAGCTAAACAGGGTGTGGAATATTTTCTTGCGAGACAGTGGATTTCATATTATAAATGTGTTAAAGATTTGGAGACAAGAAGATAT
Source organism: Pseudochirops corinnae (assembly GCA_028646515.1). Taxonomy (NCBI): domain Eukaryota; kingdom Metazoa; phylum Chordata; class Mammalia; order Diprotodontia; family Pseudocheiridae; genus Pseudochirops; species Pseudochirops corinnae. The sequence goes on from CM053590.1 coordinate 91,395,795, forward strand.
ATACATATATTGCCTCCATCATTTGCTAATATTCTTTTCCTCAGTTTCATCATCTCTAAAATGGGTTAACTTGCACTATCTAATTCATAGGGATGTGAGGCATAAATAAGATAATTTATATAAAGGACATTGAAAACCTTAAGGCACTGTCCGGGGGGGGGGGGGGGTCCCAAAAAAAAGTCTTAATACAGTTTTAAGTAAGCTTACATGACATTTATACAAGAAGTCTGTAAGAATATAAGTAATTTAAATAAGCTTATTAAAGCCACACTTAGAATTTTTGTAACTTCCTATATGAATATCATTTTTGTTACTTGGTCTATTGCATTTTCAATAACTAATCCTGCAACTATGTATTTTTCATGAAACTTGTAAAACTGTTTTTCTTATGGAACCATAATTACAGGGATTTAGAGGGATATTAGAGGTCTTTTTTTCCCCTTTTTAAAAAAATGAGGCAACTGACACAGAGAGAAAAGACTTTCTCACACAATTAGCAAATAGGTGAGCCAGGATTCCAGCCTGGTTCAGAAGACTCCAAATGAAGTAATCTTTCCACTATGAACAAGTGAACTTTTCAAATATGACTTTTTTTTTTCATAAATTGTTGGTTACTTTTTGAGTAATGATTCCTTTGTATCTTAGAGAGAACACTTGGGTTCCAAGTATGGCTCTGTCACTTATTAACCATAGTCATGTAATGATGAATCCATGATAATAACAGACATTGAACAGCATTTAAAGTTTAGTAAGTACTATACATATATCTTTTGATACACCTACCTTGTGATTTCCTCATCTGGAAAATGGGCATAATAAATGGCTTCTCTTGCAGAATTGTTGAGAGGAAAGACCTTTACTTATATAAAGTACTATATGAAGGTGACTTTTACATTTTATTATTAGTAGTAGTAGTATTAAGGCACTTTAGGGACTGTTGAAGTACTACTTGTAATACTTGTAGGATTAACTGTCTAATATATTAAAAGTATTAATACCGAGGAAATCAATTCTTTTGACTCACAAAGGGATAATGGAATTTATAAATCTCAAATTACAAATTGGCTTTACTTTGCTGAACTGTTTCATATTTTTTCAAATGACATGACAATCTATGTTTTTCTAACTTTTCGGGAGTAAAGGAGGGCTTTTGTTATTGGTTGTTTTCAGTCATACTAAAGCAGGATACATAGCTCATAATAACTGGTACTGCACTAAGCAGTCATTTTCTAATAATATATTCAGTTAGGAATCATTGAATGAACATTTTCCTAGCTACAATGGAAGATAAGAGCAGCTAATTTCCACTGGGTATTTTGGAGTGGTCCCAGGGCAGTTGGGATGATCATGTATCATAATATTAGTCTTTTACTGTTCCTAAGTTCCTTGTAATTCCCCCATCCCCACCTCCAGAGTTTCACAGTAGACTGTAGTCATGGCCATAGTAATGAAAAAATATATATATTTATATATACTCCAAAGGATAACATATTGAGAATAAAGTCTAATTGTGTCTTCAATTCATGCTGTAAAAATATACATTGCATTATTAGGAAATCTAGTGACGATTCCTGGAAGTACTTTTGTTAAGAAAATTCGAGTTTCAAGAGGATTGCTGCTCTGTTCTAATGTTATATTTAGGTCACATTGAATATGAGTATTCTCATTTGGGGAAATACATTTTAAATATGAAATTTATATAGTGAAATATAAAAAGCTTGGTTTTTATTCATTTTAGACAAAATATACAATTTTTCCAACTCTAGATATTCAACTAATTTTCAGTTTCTTAAAATAATTAATCCCAAACAATTTTACCAGATTTCTTTTTTCTTATTTGAAAGAGATAGCCTTGCATAGTGTACTGAAGTCTAACACTGAAGTGAAGAAGACCTTGTTGTAAGTACCAGCTCTGACTAAAATTGGCTGCACGATTGTGGGAAAGTCACAGCCTTTCAGTGCTCTAAGCAAATTTCTAAGATGATAAGTTGCAGAGAAAGTACAAATTTGCACTAGAAGAGGGAGTGTCATCACCTGGAAGTTCACCACAACAATGAAACTTCAAGCCAGTCACTTTTCCAGTAAAAAGTGTTTATCCCAAACACTTTGTTAAATATCTATTTTTGGTTAGCTAACAATGCTAGTGAGGCTACAGTTGGGGATTTCACATCCTTATGAGTCATGTATCTTCATTCAATTGTATGGTCAAAATAAAATATCATTTACAAAATCATGATATTGGGCTTAAGAGAATCAAGGTGAGGATGTGTGAATAGATGGCTTCAAAAAGCATCATCTCTACCAACTAGAGGACCACTTGAAAAAATGCTGATATTTAATGTAGAAGAGAGAAGACAAAAGGGAAACAAGATAGTTATTTTCAAATATGTGAAAAGTTAATGAAACCTAAGACCATTTAAGCTCTTTTGGCTCTGTAAAGGTCCACTGGAGGCCCAAGGTATGCTGCTGTTAATGTTCTTTATGTGACATCCTTTTCAGGTACATAATTTCTAGCTCTGAATTTGTGTCATTGTTTTTTAAAGTCAATTTTTGTGTTTTCCAGTTGGTTGGATTTTTAATTTAGTCAAATAAACACTATTTGGTACAAAGTGGATTTGGGAGGTAAAATGGCATAGTGGGAAATGTGCTGGATTTGGAGACAGAAAACCTGGATATGAGCCCTAACTAGAAGTCATTAGCTATGTGACCTTGAGCTAGAAGCTTCTCTTCTCTAGGCCTCAGTAGCTTCATCTTAAAAATGATGGAGCTATACCAGATCATCTCTTTGATAAACACCTTCCAGCTTTACAACTTTTTGGAAAGTAGAATGCTACAGTGGCAAGGAGAACTAGATTTGGTGTCAGTGTACATGAGTTCAAATCCCTCCTCTTCCATTTACTGCCTCTGAATTTGAGACATTTAACCTCTTGGGATCTTAATATCCTAATCTGCAAAGTGAGGAGGTAGAACAAGATGATCTCTGATCTGGGTCTCTTCTTTTCTACATATAGGATACTGTGACTTTAGCTTAAAGAGAGGACTTCAGTGGGGCAGTTAGGTGGTGTAGTAAATAGAGTACTCACCCTAGAGTCAGGAGGACCTGAGTTCAAATCCAGCCTCAGACACTTAACACTTACTACCTGTGTGACCTTAGGCAAGTCACTTAACCCCAGTTGCCTTGCCTTCTCTCCTTCAAAAAAAAAACTATATTATGTGTATATATATATGTATATATATACATAATACATATATATGTATATGTGTATATATATGTTATACATAATATTATATATATATAATTTGATGCTCAGAACAAGCCTGGGAGGTCATTTTACATTAGGGAAACTGAAGCAGACAAAGTTTCAATTACTTATCCCAGGTTTCACAGCTAATAGGTGGTCTAAGGTTTGGATGTGAACTCACATCTTCCTAACTCTAGGCCTAATACTTTATCCATGGTGACACATACTTTCTTCTAGAGGTTGAGAACTAGAACGAATACATGGAAGTTATAGGAAGACTGAATTTTGAATCAACATAAGAGAAAGCCTATATACAGCATTCATTGATTCCTATTGCTTCATTAAATTTTGAGTTCCCCCTCACTGGAAGTATTGAAGCAGACCCTGGAGGACTATCAAGGATATTGTAGAAAGAATTCCAGCATTCAGTGGGAGGTCACTAATATTCCATGGGAAAACCAGTAACAAGTCCACATTCTTCTGCTACCATTAAAATGATTTTCAAAAAAAAGCATATACACTAATAAACACCAGTACACAAAAACAGCATATGGTTCACATTGGCATAAGAAGTGTTTGACTGAGGGGCAGATATCTAGAGAAGAAATAAGTGATAGTGCTGGAGTCACATTCCAACTATGCTATTTGTGCTACTGACCTTGAGTAAATTTCTTATTTTATGTGGGTATGAGTTTCCTAATTTGTTTAAAGGAAAGATTAGAATTTCCCTTCAATACTGACACATATCAGTGCAGAAATAACAAAGTTGCAATGGGACCCCAGGCAATGTCACTTTAAATCCCATCCTTCCCCCTCCCCTCCCATCTGCCTTCAAATCAAATGTTTCTTAACTCACTAAGTGATACAGTGGAAAATGGGCTGAATTTGGAGTTAAGGTATAGGGTTCAAATCCAGGACTTACCATTTACAACCTGTATAACTTTGGATAAATAATTTAAACACTTTGGACCTTAATTTTCTAATCTCTTGGCTAAAGGGGTTGGACTAATTCACTTCTAAGGTCCCTCCCAGCTTTAAATCTAAAATCCTGTGACTTTAGAGGACTACTAATAAAAGCTCATGTTTATTACTATCACTAAAAGCAATAACAGGTACAATTTAAATTTCTTGACATTAGAGATTACTTTTTGTTGCCTAAATTTTCTACCTCTGTAGATGCTAATACAGAGGTCTACACACAATAAATCCTTAAAGTTTATATTTTTTGCTTATATAATAATATTTGCTTATATTTGGCACATTAACACATGCATTTTGCCTATATAATATTTGCTTATATAATAATATATTTGCTTATATAATAATAGCATATATTTGTATAGAACTTTATAGCATAAAACATTTCATAAAGAAAGTAATATAGAGATGTAGAAATCAAGATATAGATCTGTGGATATCTATATTGATGCCTATTATCTAAATTATTAGTAATCTGTTGTGCTATCTCTCTCTCTATCTTTGTTTTTAATCTCTCTTTGTCTCTCTATACATACATATGTGTGTCTGTATGCAGTACAATGTGGAATTGTGGAATATATTATTATTCCCATGATACAAATAGAGGAACTGAAATTCAGAAGGTTAAGTAACTTGCCTAGTATCATTTCTTAGCTACAAAGTAGCCAAGCTAGGATTTAAAAGAAAATCCTTTTACTCCTAAAAGAGTACTTGTTTGTTTTTTGCATTACACCACAAATGGAAGATAGGACTTGAACAAATAGAAATAGGACTGACAAAATACAAAAATTTAATGTTAGAGTAGTTGATCAGAAGATGGGAAGATCATCTGAGTTACTCAGGGAAACCAGACTTTGTAGAGGAGTTGGGGTTTGAAATGACTCTAGAAGTGTAGAAAAGCATCAGATGGGCAGATAAGATGTATGAAAATGTGTGTGTGTGTGTGTTTGTGTGTGTGTGTGTGTGTTAATGTGCCAAGATATGGAAGCATGAACAAGCAAGGTATGTCCAAAGAGAAGTGATCAATCTTAAAGTAACTAAACCCATGGATTAAACTCAAATACTCTTGCTTTTTGAAAAATGTAGTTTCAGTTTCTCATTGAGCTCTTAACTATAACCCTAGTTGATAATGTTTATCTCCAAAGAAATGCGACTATGTTCATGCTGGCTTCCTCCATTAATATAGATAAAATTGTCATTTTTCAATGAGTTTGCCATCAGTATCAATAGCCACATTCAACCTTGTCAATTGCAGTTAACCACCAATTTTTTTTTTGTTCTGTTACACCATAATATTGTTAGAAGTGGTTCTGTTCTGTTTTGTGGTTTTTTTGCCCTTCGAATTAATTTTGCGATGCCTGCACTCAAAAACCATATAGAGTTATCTTGTAACTACATCGCAGTTTTCAATTTGGAATATATAGCCCTTGTTTCAAAACCTGACAGTAACCTTCTGGCTGATGGAATTATTTCCTTTCAGTTCTTCTGTACCCACATAAATGATTACCACTATACTCTGCCAACCAAATCTGAGCATGTACCTTGTCAACTCAAAGGAAAATGCAACCCTTGATTATGAACACCATTGTTATTATAAACTTTACATCCAGCAACCTTTGGGCAAGGCCAGCCTTATGGATCATACAACTTAGATCCAAAGATGAAGGAGAAGCAAGAGGCAATTTGAAAATCCAGCAAGAAAAATACATTTCCTCTAATATATATGTGTGTGTGTGTATGCATACATGTATATACACACGCACATATATACATATACATATATAGATGTGTGTATGCATATATATATATGCACATATATCAAATACATGTTATATGCTTGTGTTTGTCCACGATTATATATGTGTGTTTATGTATAAATGTATGTATATATACATATATATGTTTATGTACACACATGTATATTTAAGTACTTACTTACATGCATACACATAAAATAGTATTACTTTATGGATAGGTATTTTGCCATTAAGCATGGAATAGACTGTAGAGATAAGTTCATCTGACCCCTTCATTCTATTTATTTGTTTGTTTGTTTCTATCTGTCCACATGGGGTATCACACCCTTACCAGCTGATACTCCACCCAAAGGAAACTTAAATTTTTAATCTCAGAAACCTTTTTTTTTTTTTCTCCTCTTAAAGACCAGTCTTAACCCCAAATCACTGTGGCTCAAGCCCTACTTGGTCATAATTTGGACCCTGATTGACTCAGAATGAATGTAAATAGCAATTGTTTTTGTTTTGGCCAGAAACCCTGAAAGTCTTCCCCTCCCAGATCTGTTTTTTTTTTTTTAAGAGGCCATTCTTTGTCTCATTTCTTATTAAACTTTAATAACTGAATAGGTTTTGCCTCAGTCAAACTGAGACTTGTTAAAGACCTTAGATTGAAGTCTAAGGTTCCCTCCTGCATCCTGGGCCAATTTCAGTCACCCTGATTTATTTCTGGCCACAGGAATGTGGATGACCTCTGGAGGTAAAAGTGAGGCTGGTAACTTTGCACAGTCCTCCCTCATTTAAATCTAATTCATTTGCATGGCATGGCATTACCTTCTGAATGTCATGGTCCTGTTCAAGAATTAAGGACAAACAGCAGCAGCAGCAATTACTTAAAGCTGTACAGGCATCAAATGAGACAGTTAGGAATTGAGTTCAAGTCTTCTAAATCCAATTTCCTAGCTGTGTTTAAGACCTTCTGATGTATACATGCTGTTTGATTTGACCTGGCTTAGTCACTTAATATCACTCATGAAACACTTTAAAGCTATCATTGCAGAACAGAGAACTCCACTCTGTTTTAGTAGAGGGAATTTACTCACTAGAGTGTGCCCTCCAACAAGGAAAGCACATATGCAGTTTAAAGGAGGAAAAAAAAATTCTTAAATAGCTCAGTGCTACTTTCAAGTATTAGATAACTATCAGTAGTGGAAACTGATTTACCATCTGGAATCCAAACACTTGAATTTCTTTTTTAAAGTCACTCCCACATAATGGGAGCAGAACAAATCTATATTTTTCAGGTCATTTCAAACCAATGGCTAAGCTGACTATACAACAATTAACATCAGCAAATGGAGTTCAGTTGTTATAGCTTGCCAATTGAAAATGATGATGTTCCATTGCTGTGCATTCATTTGTTACTCTGAGATCAATCATGATGAGTGAGACTCAAAACTGAGAACCTAAAAGTGGCAACTTTGGTGACTGCATAGAGAAGTGACTCAAAGTCAAAGGATGAATTACATGAATTTCCAAGAAAGTGTTTATTTTCTCACTTGTAATGTCATTGTCTTACATTAATGATGGTTCTCTAGTTCATTATTCTTTCATAATTGATAATTGCATATACTTCTGTAGTGCTTAAAGGTGTACAGAACACTTTGCTTTTCTGCTCAACAGCACTGTGAACATAAATAGTGTAACAGAACTACAGAGATATAGCATTTGGAAGTGGAGTACTTAAAAATTGTCTAGGCTGTCTTTCTCATTTTATATATGAAGAACTGAGCAATTCTCAGAGAGGTTGTGACTTGATCAAGTAGGAAAATAAAGATTTGAATACAAGTTCTCTAACTACAAATCCCATGGTTTCTCCATACCCACCTATACCAAAATGTCTTTCTAAAATTGTAATAAAAACAAAAAAAAAATAATTTATTTACTTTGTTACAAACATTTAGCTTTGTTGTTTCCTCAGTGGCACATTTTTGGCTCAGGTATTTTATATTGTATTATCAATATGAGGGGAAACATTGATTAGTGGACAAAGATGCCCTTGAAGCCAGGAGTACTTGGGTTCAGATCCTGCCTCTGAAACATCCTGGCTTTGTGACCCTTGAGCAAGTTAAAATTTTTCAGCCTTCTGTAAAACTCTTTAAGACTATAAATTGGACAAAGTGTTACAATCTGTATAGGAAGAGGGAGTATCTTCACTCTGGACTTCCCTATTCTAATGTAATCATAACTATAGTCCCTATCTCTCTGGGAGTCAAGCACAATAAATAATTAAATCAAGGATGAGAGTGGTTTAATGGTATTAGGGGTCTATATGCTTCAAATCCCCACAATTCTCTAAAACAAGAGAACCTAACCAGTTGATTATTTTGGAGCTTTTTCAGGTAATTACAACTTCAATGCTTCCTCTTTGACCTTCTTCCTTGCCTATAACTTAAGGTAATTTCAAACCTATTTCATTCCTCTATAAATTTCAAGTATCATTATCCAATTTTTACCAGGGAGGAAACTTCAAAATCTTCAGAGATTACATACCTTGCTCAGAGTTGAATCCATATATCTCCTGACTCTAAATATAGTTTTTTAAAAATTTTGTTTAGTTTAGTTGAGTTTTATTTTCTACCAGAGTATGCATGACTATTGAGCCATGACCTAGTATATAAACTTTTCTTTTGATATCTATTAAACTCTTGTGGAGGTATATCCACAGGCCACCAAGGTATCATGTATTCTATCACTGATTTTATAGACTAAATATTTTAAAAGATTCATACTTCTTCCAGAAAACCTATCCAGAAATACACTCATTTAGCTTTTAGAACTTGACATATATATCATTAGCTGAAATGTGGAAATAGCAGAAAACTTGAAAATGGTAGGTATTTTTAGTAGATATATCAAGCAAACTATTTGGATACTTTTATTATAAGAACATTTACTACATTTATATAGGTAAAAATGCATATATCGGTAATAGTTGTAGCTCTTTTTAATTAGATGATCTATGTTTAAAAAAAGCTGTGCATTATTACTATTTTTTATATATTCATATCATTTTAGCACACTAATTAGATTCAATAATATCTTTGCCTTTTAAAGTATACCATATTTTTTAAAACTGGAACCCAAGGTCAGTCATTTTTGAAGTTGTATTTGCATAGAGTCCTGTGATAGTACTTAGACAATTTAATGACATTAAAGTAGCCTTTACTCTATTACTCAAGCCCAGAAGTCACAGTCTTTCTAAAGATGGGAAGTGCTAATACACTAACTCCAAAAAATTCTGATAGTATATTTGATTCAGTATGTTGTGTTAAAATATCATTGAAGTTCCCGGTACATTCTAAGTGTTTAAGAAGTATCTGTTGGCTAACTAACTGACTCAAATCTGCCATCTATGTCTCAGAGTAACTTACAACTATCCCTGGACTATATCAAGAGCATAAACTCTGACCAGTTCTACCAAAATCTCCAAAGGAAAGAATACGGAGACACTGTATGTCGATTTCCTAGGATACAACATAGCTAAGTTTATAGAGTCTCATTACCAGAAGATTAAACACCAAGTAACAATTTTGTATTCAGTCATAGCAGTTCCTAAAGATCATTTGTTGTTGTTGTTGCTGTTACAGTCATATCCTACTCTTTGTGACCCCATTTGGGGTTTCCTTGGCAAAGATACTGGAGTGGTTTGCCATTTTCTTCTCTAGATCATTTTACAGATGAGGAAACTGAGGCAAACAGGGTTAAGTGACTTCCCAAGGGTCACACAGCTAATAAGTGTCTGAAACCAAATTTGAACTCAAGATGAGTCTTCCTGACTCTAGGACCAGTACTCTATCCACTCACTGTACCACCTGCTGCCCATAAAAATCCTTGACTAATGGCAAAAGGAATAGCCATCTGCATTAGCAGAGGGAGGATTAAAAAGAACAGAATCAAAGCTCTTTGAATTATTTATAGAAAATTAATTGGGAATGTCTTTCTGAATTTATCTGGTGTATATATATATATATATGGGATTTATTTTCCATAAGATTTCAGTGGCTAAAAATTCGATGAAACTGGTTTTCCATTGTTTCTCATTCATGACACTCCATCTGTCATCTCTGTGTCTTTGCACAGACTTCCTTCTGTTTCTGGATTGTATTTTCTCCTCACTTCTGCCTCTCCAAGAATTCCTAGTTCTTTTCAGAATTCAAAAAAATCAATCAATCAATATTTATTAAGTGCCCTCTATGAGCCAGGCACTGTACTAAGTGCTGGACATCCCAAAAGAGGCAAGACAGTCTCTGTCCTCAAAGAAATTACAGGATAATGGCATCAGGTACTATGTTCATGAAAACATTACTAACCTTCCCAGCTGCTAATCAGCCTACCTCCGTATGCACAATTCCCTTGAATTTTTTAAAAATCTTTTTTTTCATACACATACACGTGATCTCTCCCCAAAGTCAGATACCCCTTTGTGGTTGTCTTTTTCTGCCTAGTTCATTGCAAGTACTTAAACTAAGTAGGTGTCGGCATATATTAAGTGCTCAATAAATGGTTGTTGATTGGTTGATGTCACTTCTCCTTCTCCCCTATTTGAGTATTTGAAGGAGTTTAAATTTTATCCTTTGGCTTTCCATGCCAGATTTCTCCCAAGCATTCTTAATTGGTCTGATTTTCATCTGTGTGTCGTGATTGGATTACTTTGACTGTTATGTATGTGTCTAACACCAGTGTCTCCTGATGGCTATACTGCTCTGCATACAAAGTGTTAATGATTCTGCTTCATTTAAGAATGGAGCCACTAAGAGTATTTTGTCTGTTAGCAAAATTGCCATTCTCTCTCTTTTTTTTTTAGTTTTCCTTTCTCCATATGATTTTCCATGCTCATGAATAGTTTTTGTTTATTGTGCCATTAGCTTTGTAACCTGTGTTGTGTAAAGGTTTTGCTGTCAAGTGGTTGATTAGTCAATAAACAATCATTTAGTAGTCCAAATCAACTTAATCAACACCATGTGGTAGGCACTGTCTTAAGTACTGGAGATAAAAAGTAAGGTAAAGAACAGCCAATGCATTGAAGGGGAGACCACCTGAAAACTATACTAATAAATCCAACTTTAGAACAAATAAAATATATACAGTAATATATATAATCAACAGAAGGAAGGTCCTAGCAGTAAAGGGGCTCATGGAAGGTTTATTATAGAAGGTTGGATATTAGATGGCAGTTGAAAGACACCAGAGAAACTAGAAAGCACAAAAGAGGAAGGAGAGTATTCCAGGCATGGGGACAGGCAATGAAAATGTCCATGATCTGGATATGAAGTGCCTTTTTAGTAAGAAACAGCAGAGGCCAGTGTCCCTGGTTTGCTGAGCACAACAAGGGGAAGAAAGGTTTAAGAAGACTGGAAAAGTAGGGAGGTGCCAGGTAATGAAGGACTTTAAACACAAAATAGAAGATTTCAGATTTAAACCCTTTTCCCTCTTTTTTCTCTCCTTTTTTCCTTTCTCTACCACTCACCCTAGATAGACACAAATAGGTATACATACATACATGAATACATATATGTATATGTGCATACATATATGTATATATGTACATATATAAAACTATTCTATACATACTTCTATTTATCAGTTCTTTCTCTGGATTCAGATAGCATCTTTCTTCATACGTCCTTCTTAGTTAATTTGAATATTTGAGGATGGAGAGCATTTCAGACATGGTGAGTATGCAGGAAAAAGGTAGAGTTGAGATACAGTGATGGAGGAGTAGCAAGCAGATCAATTTCTCTGGATTGTGGAATGTATGAAGTGAAATGTAAGCCAGCTATAGAGATGAGGAGGATCCAGGTTGAGAATGGCTTCAAAAAACAAAGGGACAGCTAGGTGGCACAGTGAATAGAGCATCAGTCCTGGAGTCAGGAGAACCTGAGTTCATATCCTGATTTAGAAGCTTGACACTTACTAGCCATATAACCTTGGGCAAGTCACAACCCCAATTACCTTGCTTTTCCCCCTCCAAAAAAAAAAAATTAAAAAAAACCAAATAGACTTTTATATTTGGCCTTGAAGGTGATGAAGAGCCACCTGTTTATTTTAATAGATGGTTGACATGGTGAGATGTGGGCTTTTAGCAAAACCATTTAGGCAGCTGAGTGGAGAATGGATTGGACTGGGAAGAAATTTAAGACAATGCAAACTTCTTCCATATTTCATTTAAATGAATTTTTCCTTGTCCTCTTGGATTTTTGTGGTTCTATTCCTGGTGAACCCTGCCTCTATCCCAATTCTTTCATGCTTTGTTCTGTCTTTGCTATCTTCATAGTTTTTTTTTTTTCCTGTTTTGATGGGCTATTTTTTTGTTTGCTTTGTCCAAGTGTATGATGCTTCATGTGCCATGGCATTTTTGTAATCAGGCATCAGGACAGAGATTGAGTATATTTATTGAGATCTGAATTAACTTTTTATTCAATAAACTATTATTGTTATCATGTGTAAATGGATAAATGGCACCAAAATAAGCTTCTTAATTAAGAATAGCTGGCATTTATACAGCACTTGAAAATGCTTCATAACTAAATGTGTCTATTTTCTCATTTGAGTGCCACAACAACAACAACAAAAACAGACATTGTAGGAATTATTACCACCGCTTTATTATCACTGCTCAAGTAATTAAGGATCATTGAAGCTAAGTGACTTAACAAGTTTTGTACACCTAGTAAAAATAGGATGGTAGGATCTGAACCCAAACCTTTCCGACTCCCCATTTAACAATGTATCTACTAAGACATTCTGCTTTGCAATTCTGCCTCAATTATTCCCCAGTAATTTGCTTCAGTTTGGAATGGAGTGCGATAGAGAAAAAGTGATTAGTGACATATTGTGCTTTTGTAACTGCAACTGCATATAGGGAATAATTATGTGCACCTCTTGGTTATAGTTTCGGTTCAGTGTAAACAGGTGCTTATTGCCCACTATTTATAAAACATTATGTCTAGACATACAAACTTGACAAATGGCACATAACAAATGGCCCTCACGACATTTGTGGTATAGTAGAACAGATGGGGAGAATCAAAATGGCTAGACAATGCAATCAGGAAGACCTAAGTTTAAGCCCTGCCTCTGATAGCTACTCTTTCACCCTGGGAAAAGTGACATCTTAAGTCAGTATCTCAAGGCAAATAGCTAATTCTAAAATTTACTGAAGAATTGCAAATATGCTTTGGTTGGGGGATATTCCTACCAGAAATTCCATATCTGTACCAATGAAAGGTTAGGTCCAAATCCCCTTCCTTCCAATAAAATAAAATTAAATTAAATTAAATAAGAGTAGGTTTGGGACAATTAGGTGATAAGGTAGATAGAGTGCCAGGCCCACAGTCAGGAAGACCTGACTTCAAATCCAGCCTCAGACATTTAATATCTATGTGACCCTGGGCAAGTTACTTAACCCTGTTTGCCTCAGTTTCTCCATCTGTAAAAATGAGTTAGAGAAAGACATGGCAAGGCATTCCAGTATCTTTGCCAAGAAAATTCCAAATGGGATCATGAAGAGTTGGACACAACTGAAAGGATTGAACAGCTGAATATAGTATAATATAAAATGTGACAAAAGTCAAAGAGGAGACCCAGATAAAGGTAAAACCACCCTTTAAGCTCTCTAGGATCCAGGAAGATCCCATGGACAAGATGGAACCTGAACTGAGAAGAATTTCAGAAAATTGAGCTGTAAAGGAAGTTGCCTTACAGAGAGGGAGAATTGGGTGGCCCATGGGAATTGACAAAATAGTTGAACCTAAGTGAATAATGAGCTATAACAATAATAACGCTGTGAAAAGAAGGCAGAAAGAGAGGAGATAGCTTGTTCAAGGGATTTGTTTGCATTTTGTACTATTGGCTATGAACTGTGTCATAGATCTAGAGAGTTTTCAGAGGCATCTAATTCACTCACCTTTCACATATAAGAAACTCAGATCACAATTGTCAGGGTCAGCACATGAGTCTAGATCTTGTGACTCCTCCACAACCTGAGGTCTTTCCACTGTCCCACTATGCATTTGGTTTAAAGAAAAAGTAATGCAAACATTTCTTTCAAACTCATCATGCGTGTGCTTTTTTCTCCTAGCATTTCACTTATATCTTGTTGCATAAATGAAATTATAGCTATCTATATCACTAAGAAATAATGAGAAATATTAGTAAACTTAACTTCAGGGATGAATGTAGGAAGGGAGTAAAAAAGAAGTTTTGTTGGTGAGTGGGGAATGTAAAACCTAGTTCACAGAAATCCTTTTTGAAACTCACTAAAATCTTTTAGCAGCTATTTTTTTTTTAAACAATACAAACTAGGATATAGTTTTGTTAAGAGAATTTATATAGTTAGCATCTCCATGAAGTGATTCTGATTTGGAGGGACTTTATGTAACAGTTCTTGCTTTTCCCTCCTATTATTCTTTGCCATCATAGCAGTAGTTGTTATATAGTTACATAAAACTCAGCGAAACTGCTGCACTATTTAAAGTTGGTAGAATGGCCCTGGAGTTTCCCAAAAGACCCAGTTTACTAAAAGACATCTGGTAGTGTTTTCTATCGACTACAAGGGAATCTTTCCCTTTGCAGTTCAGTGAATTATAATTCATAAAGTTCCTCTAAAAACACATACAGTGGCAAACACAATGACAAGAAGGAGGGTGGTTAAAAGGGCATAGAGAGAAGGAATACTGCTTTTTTGTCTTGTTATGGCTCCTTTGCATACCAACAGCTTTCATTCTGTTTTTCCTTCGTTCAGTCTTGTCTTACTCTTCCTGACCCCAGGGACATCACACCCCAAGCCCTTTGATTTTCTATCTCCCAAAGTCTATAACTTGTCCTTTAAGGCTTTTGAAGGCCATTTCCTAGTCAGAAGAGACAGACAATTTAAGGATTGCTTTACTTATTTTATAGATGAAAGAAACACTGAGGGACACTAGGTGAAATGGTTTGCCCATCCATATACACCCAATAGATTAGTGTTAGGGCCAGATATGAATGCTCATGCTTAGCCTCCTAGCCTAGTGTTCTCACTATCCCATTTTGCCTTTCCAGAAATATAAGTATTACAGGAGAAACAGTCAATTAATCCACCAGAAATTCTGTAAAGCACTTTGTGAGGTGCTCAGGACTAAAAAAAAAAAAAAAAAAAAATCAAAAATAGTACTTGCCTTCAAGGACCTAAAGATCTAGTGAGATAATAGGTATAGGAACTATACCCCAAATGCCTTCCTACCTTCTCTTTTGCCCTAGAATTCTTATTGAGATGGCACAGGTAGTCTCTAGCCTCCAGGCTAATCTATAGCCTGAAGGATCAAGGGATTGTAGAGTTAGATTAAGAAGTGACATCAGAAGTCTTCAAATTTCACCCCCTCATTTTACAGATGAGGAAGCTAAAATCTAGAGAGATTAAATTACTTCACTAAAGTCATACAGGTAGTTAGTGCCCTGGCCAGGATTTAAACCAAAGTTTCCTGACTACAAAATGAATACTCTTTTTACCATATCACACTAGACATAATAGGGAAACTTTCCACTATTGGCTATTTAATGATTTTTTTTAAAGGTGCTCAATATATGAAGTTTGACAGGAGACCTAAATTCAAATATCAAAACACTAAGTTACATGATTTGAGCCATGTCAAAAGTCTACTCGTACATTTATGCCACCCCCTTCCTTTTCCCTAGCTTTAAAAATAGAAATGAGATTTGTATCACTTATGTAACAGGGCCATTCTGGAAGGAAGTATTTTATAAAGCTTAAAGCATGGTAAAAACGAATCGTTATTAGCATTATTAATAACAATAATGGTGTTAATAATAACTAGCATTGATGTGGCATTTACTAAGTGTCAGACAGTGGCCTAAGCACTTGACAAAGATCTCATGTATTACTTTCAACAACCCTGAAAGGTAGATGAACTTATTATCTCCATTTTATAGTCAAGGATCCTGAGGCAAGTGGAGATCAAGTGTCTTGTTTCAGGTCACACTGCTAGTATCGGAAGCTGGATTTGATCTTATTTAAAGAATATAAATTTGAATCATTATTGATTCCTGATGCAAAGGGCAGAATGGATACAACTTAATTTGGCATAGAAAGATGAGATTATAGAATATTGGTTGGAGATCCTCTATAGTAATCCAGTTCCTTAATTTTACAAATGAGAAAATTGATACCTAGAGAAGGTAGGTGGTGTCAAATGGCATGCACTTGGTTAGAGGCCAGCCTACAGTAGGCCAAGGGTCTTCCACAGGCAGTGCACCTTCCATTACATCAGACTTAAGAAAAGCCTAACTTCTGATCTTGGACATTTAAAGTTTCCCCACACTTGCCACTCTTAGTGGTAATATAATATACTTATAAAGTTATAACAGAGTAACCTTATTGCAAAATATCCAGAGCTGATAGTGCCTCTTCTCCTCCTCTAAGTGAAGGATTAAAGTAATAAAAACTTGAAAAGCTTGACAAACAATGCCCTCCCCCCCAACCCTTTGAGCTTAGATTTTATTTCAAGTAATGCACAGATTCAGGAAATTTTTGTGAAATTTAGAAAAAAATAAAACATCTTAAACATTTTGAAAAATTTTTTTTTATTTAATGTTTATTAAGAAATGCCAATAGCGCTCTAACATTTTTAGTCAGAATTGTTCGATAAACTAAAAATAAACGTGATCGTCAGTATGAAAAAAAATAAACTGGTATCTTTACTTTTCCCCCACTTTATATATATAATTCCTATCCCCCTTTTTACTAATCATTCTCATCCTGCTAGGCCCTTGACCATGAGTAATTAAAGAAACTGAGCTCTCAAAGCAACCTCCAATGTAGGTGTCTGACAATCTACTTATTGTTTTGCCTTTTTTTTTTTTTTTTTTTTTTTTTGAGAATGGATGCTAAAATTCCTTCTTTGAGTTATGGCAATAATCAGAAGGGAAAAGATAGGAGTTTGGGATTTTTAAATGCTGTACCCAAATCTAGCTAACGATATGACTATTTGAATTAGCATTTATAAAGGTTTCCTTAGGGAAGAGCTTACAACTAATGACTTGGGAATAATCGTGGGTTTTGAATATCAGAATTCTCTATGTCTTCCAATTATCAAGAATGATTGAAAGTTGCTATTTTTTTCTATGATCTTGTATCAGGCTCACTTATTTTTAAATACCTCAATATCTACTTAAATATTCAAAATCTTTCTGACACTATAGCCTCCATGCTCAAGGATGAAATCTAAATAAAAAATAAATTTAAAGGAGAATGAACAATACATATGAAATAACAAGAGCTGGGTTCAAATTACAGCTATACTGCCAATACCTTTATGACTTCACATCCTTATGTACAAAAATGGTATTGATTTAGAGAGATGATCTCATAGATTATTTCTTCATGAAGAATCTTTTGTTCCAGTTACTCTTTTAGTTTTCTCCCAGGAGGAATCTCTTCATTTGCTGACATTTTCACTACTTCCTATGAATGGGATGTTAAGATTATTGAATTCATCAAAAGAGACTCCAATTGAGGATGAATCTGATCTTAAGAAGATACCAGTTAGTGAATTTTCCCTCATAATGTAAATATAGCCTAAAGCTAGAAAATTAATTTTTTGTGTCCACTCATTTTCCTAATTACTTTTCGGAATCTCAAACTTCTTTCAGTTGATCTCTCAAGATTTCTAGTATAACATTATCACTATTTCAAAATCTATTATTTCTAATACTTTTTCCCAATAACAAGAGTAGAAGATATGATTGAAGGGATTCTACTTTCTCTAATTGTATCACCAACACCACTTTTCTCAGAAAGGGACCAAAATGTTTTATTAGTATATTCATTTGATTTTGCTCTATTTATAGCTTAACTACAAGCTTCTGTTGTCAAGGAATTTACATATAACCTTATATTTTCAAAGCTTAAAGGGTGATAAACAAGTATTCTCAGAGGTTTAGTCACACATTAAAAAAGAGAATACTGCATTATATTTTCTTGTTTTTGAACTTTTATTTAATTCTGGACCAAATAATGGTGGGAAAAGAGAGAGAGAGGAATAGAGGAGACAAGGGGAGTTGCAAGAAGAGTAAGCAGGAAGTACAGAAGTTAAGACAAAGAAAAATGGATAAAGGAGGAAGAGAAGGAAGCAGAATGAAGGTGGCTTAATCGTCATAATAATAACTGTAGTCAAAATACATACTCATTTGCTCTCAAATGAACAATGTAGTTCAATTTCATTTAGGGAGTGTAGCAGATAGATTGCTTTACTTAAAAGTCAGGAAAACCTGAATTCAATTCCTGCCTGTCACATTTACTAGTTGTGTGATCCTAGACAAGTCTCTTGGCCTCTTTCAGCCAAATTTTACTGATCTGTAATTTGGGGATAAAAAATAGCCCCTACTTCACCGAGTTGTTGTTATGAGGACCAAGTTAGATAATTTGGGGTCAGGTTGTTTATAACTTCAAAAATTTAAAATGGCAAGTTTATATCATATCCTAGAAACAATGGAGAACAGTTGAGTAGGGAAATCATGTGGTTAGTTCAGCACTCAAAGAAAATTACTTTAACAAGGATTTGTAGGATAGTTGATCTTTTCTTCTCTATTCTCTTATTATTAAATCTTTTTCCATCATCCCCTACTCTCATTTCCTTTCCCCAAGTCTCTGACAAAGTGGTGGTCTGTATCCTTGCCAAGACCAATCCTTAATTCTTTCCCCTTTCATACTATCCAGCACATTGTATCCTCAATTATCTTTCTTCTTTCTTGAATCTTTAAATTTCCCCAATTTTCTGGTTCCTTTCCTCCTGCCTTCAAACATACCTAATTCCCCTATATCTTTAAAAACCCTTCACTAGACCATATTACACCCCCCTCAAGTCACTGTCCTGTATCCCTCCTTCCTATTTCAACCAAATTCCTTGAAAATATTGTCAAAACTTGTGATCATCCATCTTCTCACTCACTCAATCTTTTGCAAAACTGTCTTCAGACCTCATTATTCCAATGAAACAGTTTGTCTCCAAAGTCACCAATAAGCTCTTAGTTGGCAAATTTGATTAACTTTTCTTTGTCCTAATAATTCTTAATCCATCTGGTATATGTGACAATATTAAAAACCCTCCTTTCAAATGGATTTTCTCTGAGTTTTTGTGACACCGTCCTTTCCTGCTTCTCTTCGTGAATTGCTCCTTTTTAATCTCTGCTGGCTCATCTCCCCTATCATAACTCCAGCTGCGAATCTTGCTCAATATTCCATCCTGATTCCTCCTCTTTTTTCCCCCTACATTCTCCATTCTCTCTCTCTCTCTCTCTCTCTCTCTCTCTCTCTCTCTCTCTCTCTGTGTCTTCTCTCCCTCCCTCCCTCTTCTTCAGCTTTCATGGTTTTAGCTATAATGTCTGTGCAAATTATTCCTTTATCTGTACATCAGACCTGGATCTCTCCCCCCTTCCTCTAGTCATCTCTGCATCACCAGTTGTCTATTAGGCATTTCAAACAGAAAGTCTCAGGGACATCTTAAACTAAGCATGTCTGAAATTGAACTCATTATCTTTCTCCCCAAACCTTCCCTTCTTCCAAACTTCCCTAGCTAGAAAATTAGATCTTCTGATTCTAGGTCCAATGACCTTTCCAAAATACCATAATGTTCTTCACATCTCAGCCACACAAATCTAGTGGCCAATTAAGTTATGATACATGAATGTAATAGAATATTACAGTGATGCAAGAAAGTGATATGATAACTATATAGAAGCATGGCAAGACATGTGAAATAAGAGTAGCTAGGTGGCACAGTGGATAGAGCATGAGTCCTAAAGTCGGGAGAACCTGAAAATTCAACCTCAGACACGTACTACCTATCTAACCCTGAGCAAGTAATTTAACCCAAAATAAAAAGACATCTGAAATGCAAAGTGAAATGAAAAGTGGCAAGACCAGAATTTGCACAATGACTACGACAATGCACATGCAAAGAACAATAAAAATCAATACCAAATATTGCAAAATTATGATTTCCAATCATGCCCTGAATTAAAAAAAATATGACAAGACATCCTGGAATTAGATACATTAAATGGATTCACAATCTTGTGGCCCATCGGTATAGAATAATGCATATAAAATCAGATTGTTTTATGTGCTAATTAGTTTTGCTGATTTTGAAAAATTTTTCTCCTTTTACAAAATATTATATGGAATGACTCTCTGGTAGGGGAAGGAAGCTATAGAAGGAAATAGAGGTGACATGAAAAACAACAAAGATTTTTAAAAAATAAGTCAGGAAGATGAAAAAAATTTCAACTCATTCATGTTTTAAAATTAATTGTGAATGGTGTTGGTAGTGGTAAACATTGCCAAGGGACCAGCCTTTACTCTAAGTCTGTTGTTGCAAAAATTACTCTCAGCTTAACTACTTATAGAATAATGCCAACAAATGACAAACAGAAGGCAAAGGAGACAAATAGTACTGGCAGTCAAAAGGATAAGGAAAATTAATCTGCACTACAACACACCATGGCATAAAAAATATAATTACTGCATGTTGGGTTTTGGATTCTTGATGGGAACTCTTTTGGTATTATAAAGACCTTTCTTTTTCATTTGTTAGTGGAAGGTACTTCTGAATTTTTTTTTTTATTGAAAGCTGACTGTTCCTTCTCACAGGGCAAAGCAAAGCATCCCAGTGTATATTTAGTTTGAGTGCAGAAAAGACTGGCAAAATACTTGGCCATCTTGGTTGCTATAATTCTAAACAATGACATCTTGTTTTGTGAGAAGACACAAAAAACACTATTCTCTCATGGGAAATAATGGGAGAAACTTCACTTGAGCCATTTGCAATTGACAAATGGACAAGGCACTCAAACACATTATGTAGAGAGAGAAACCCTCTTCTAAGAGGAAGACAGGTATAATATATAATCATGTACCTTGAAGAGATGGTTAACATTTACAGCATGAGACTGCTGCAGGTGTTCAACTTAACGCTGTTTTAATTGAGTGATAACAATGGGAATCTGTTCTACCACTCACTCAGCGTGTGGCAGAAATAGTATTCAGATACCACACACTCTTGCCTCCCTTCTGGCATTTTGGGATACTCACTGCTAGGTCATCTTATCCTATTCTCTTTCTACAGAGGTGGGAGATATTAGGAGGAGAGGGTAGGGCAAGTATTTGAGGCAGCCATACTATGTCCTAGGCTTCTTATTTCTAATCACTTTTTTTCCTGATCTGCAAGCTGTCTGCACCATCCTTGTCCATTCCTCCAGTTCAGTATTTCTAGTAATAGTGGAAGAGCTAGGAAACTATCAGCTTTGGTAATACTAGATATGAGTGGTTCAGAAGTGTACCTATGGGAACATGCAACTCCTAAGGATTTGCCTGAAGTATGTAAAGTCACTTATACAGAGTCATGCAGCAAATAATAATAATAATAGCTAACATTTATATAATACTTTAAGGTTTGCAAAGCATGATAATTATATCATGTCGTTTGATCCTTATGACAAATCTTTTGGGCTAGGTGAAAGTATCTGAAATTGGCATTGGAACTGAGGAGTTTCATAGGCATTCTATTCAGTATCTAAGTTGCTTCCCTTCTAGTAGAGATGAGCACACAATTGTAGATCATATCACCAAGGCAATAGTCACAGCACCAACAGCGACTATTATTATGCTGGCATAGTTCTGAATCATTAAAATATAACAGATTCTCCATGTAGAAGACAGAAACAAAGCATTTATTCAGATACCAGAAAGCCAAATCCTAACAGTAGGAAACCAAATTCACCATAGCAACAAAGAAGTTTATATACCTTATCACTGCAGGAAGCAACACCATCTCAAAGTCTTCCTCTGATCAGGTCTTCCCACAAACACTCACAAGCCTAGCTGCCTCCTTGCCTGTGTCTTCTCTCTCTCTGTACTAAACGCTCTGACTCCCAGCTTGAACCAACTTCCTTTCAACTCTGCTCCACCTTCCTGCTCCACGCATTCAGCAAATTCCTCCCCCACACTGGCTCCATGTGATTACATTTGGCTTAATAAGGGGCAGGGAAGATCTTCAAATTGCCATTACCATTACATAGGTCCAGGGGACAAGGAGAAGTAAAGCACAGTTCATCATTCAATAACCTCTGTTGTTTCCATATTTCCTACCAACTAAAGTTTGGATTCATCTGTTTAGTATTCAGCTCTCTCCACAATCTGGAGCCATCCTACCTTTATCCCATATTATCATCAATACATTCTGCCTTCTAATAAAATTTGATTATTTCCTTTCCCAAAGAACAAGCCGTACACTTTTTCAACTCTATATCTTTTCTTCAGAAACATTCTCCTTCCTATTCTCGGTCTATTGAAATCCTATTCATCCTTTAAATCTTAATCTGGGTTTGTGATTGTATTATTGTAAGGAACTCATTCTTTGGAAACCCACTCATAACTTAGAGTCTTAGAGACTGGTTTGAGGCGTAAGATCTTAAATAAACTCCCTATAAGCAACATCACAAATAGCTACTATGTGTCAAGTATGAGGCCTTTCAAACCCATTTCAAAGCACCTCTTCCCATGAAGCCTCTGATTTTCTGACTCTTTAAACTACTTTCTGTTTTGCATATTACATGGCATTTTGATTTGTATTCCTCTAGTGTGTTTTTATCAAAAATTGCATATGGAAGTTTGTCATCTCCTTATTAGACTGAAATTTCCTGAATGTGGATACCATGTCTTATCTAAACATTCTAGAACTCCACAAAAAAAATAGGTGTTGATGAAACATTTGTTTAATGAATAAATGAATGAATGAATATCTGGCATATCTATATAGTTACAATCAGGCTTTAGACTGTATAGTTCAGAAAAATAAGAAATATTGCTTTGGTGGTAGCAAAAGAAGTAAACGTTCTGTTTTCCTTGACTTGGCTTACATTTTTCTCCATTACTATACCACCACAACCACCCTAATATGTCTTTCTTTCCACAGCTTGGTGATACAGTAGATGGATCACTGGGCCTGGAGTCAGGAATTGGGAGAATGGGGAGGGAATAAGCCTTTATATAGCAGTTACAATGTGCCAGATAATGTGCTAAGCACTTTTACAAATAATATCTCATTTGGCACAACAGTCCTGTAGAAAGATACTATTATTTAATCTCTATTTTAAACTGAGACAAACAGATGTTAAGTGATATACCCAGAGTGACACAGCTAGTAAGTGTCTGAGGCTAGATTTAGACTTGGGGGCCTTGAATACTTTTTGAACTTGAATGTTCAGTAGATATCTTATACTCAACATGTCCAATACATCAATCTTTGTCTTTTTCCCTAAACCTCTGTTCTCTTTATCTCTTTCTGACTGTCTCTGTCTCTCTCTTTTAATCCCCCTTCCTATCTCCCCTATTACAGTAGAGAGAAATAACACCCTCCCAGTCCTGTAGATTCATATCTTAGGTGTTATCCTTGATTCTTCACTATCACTCACCTGCCTCCCATATCCAATCTGTTGCCAGAGTCTTTCAGTTTCACCTATGCAATGTCTCTTGAATACACACACCCCTTTCACTTCTCTAACACTACCACCACTGTGGTGTAAGCCCTGATCATGCCAGTCTTGGACTATTGCAATTGCTACTCATGAGACTGCCTCCCTGAAGTCTTTCCCCACTCTGATTCATCCTCTATTCAGCCACCAAAGTGATTTTCCGAAAGTGCTGGTCCAACCATTTTAAACTGCAACCTCCCATCCCCCCCCACCCCCCCCCCCCACTCAAATTCTAGCAGTTACTTATCACTTCCATTATCAACCACAAAATTCCCTGGTGTTTACACCCCTTCATAACCTACACCCCTCCTATCTTTCCAATAATCTTACACCTTACTGCCTGCCATATACTTTTCATCCAGTAACAATATTAGTGTTTGACAAAGAAGAAAGTGCATTTCTAGATTGGGCATTTTCTCTGGCTGTTCACCATGCCTGCAAGGCTCTCCCTCTTCATCTCAACTTACCAGATTCCCTGACTTCCTTCAAGTTCCAGACAAAATCTCATCTCCTAATGGAAGTCATCCCCAACCTCTTTCAATTCTATTCTTTCCCTCAATTATTTCCTACTTATCCTATATGTAACTTTTTTGTTCATATTTGTTTGTTTCCCATTAGATTGTGAGCTTTTTGAATGCAGATTGTCTTCTGTCTGTCTGTCTTTCTCTCTCTGTGTCTCTTTATCTCTCTCTGTCTCTCTCTTTTAATCCCCAGATCTTTGTAGAGTGCCTAGCACATAGTAGATACTTAATAAGAGTTCACTGACTAACTTCCAAACAGCCCATCATTCTCTATACTCACTGCCAGCTATCTCGAAAACATGGAAAGTCTAGGGACCCTCACAACCTTAACCTCATAACTTGTCATACTTCTGACACTGCATGTGTAACAAAGTTATTGGAGATTTGGGATAGGAAGAAAAAAGGATACATATAGAAGTGGAAGAGTGAAGGTGATCAAATAAGGAAAGGAGATGTCCTTGATTTTGATCATACCACAAATCTCAGAGAGCTTATAACTTCTTTTAGTAGCTATCTAATTCTGGCAGCTAAGCATGTTTTTTTAAGAATCTGACTTTGACGTAAAATAGAAGAAAATATTACAATGTGATATTATTCTAGGAGAGTATTAAAAACATTCTAAACTCATTTGACTCACTTATCTCAGAGACCAAAACTCATTTGGGTCAATCCTGCACATTATATATCAGAGAACACTCCCCTCAAAAAAAGAATTGAGAATCACGTGTAATCTGGAAAATTTCATTTTAATCCAAAATTTATCACAGTCCCTATAAACCCCTTGGGAAAATCACTTGATTCCCTTTTTGCCTTGGTCTCATAATGTGAAGTGAATGAAAGAATGATAAAACATTTATTAAGCATTTACTATAATCCAGGAGATACTTCTGCAAATACAAATAGCAAGCATGATAGCCCCTGACCAAATGGTGCTTATGCCCTAATTACAATATATCAAGGGAAGTCAGAAATGTGGGTTGAAGCATGAGAAAGTGAATGAGAAAGATGACCAGAATACAGGCAACAGAGTGTGGTAGTTCCTGCAAGAAAGGTTATGTGGAGACCTGGTTCCAAGACAGTTAAGAATAACATCCATAAAGGAGAACCTGGAGTACCAGAGGAAGATACCAAAGTTCTTATAGGAAAGGAATGAGGAGAATGACTCAAGTGTAGGTTGGATGGTTTGGGAATGACTGAGAAGTGACCGTGAGGTCTATTTCTGAGCAAAAGTAAGATAAAAACTCTCCAGGGAATGAGTCCAGAGTATTGGTAGGAGAGAGATGAAGCTGATGGTACTAGAAACGGAATGACAATGGGATGAGATCATTTTCAGCTGAGATTAAAACTACAGCATTATTTAGAATTCCCAGAAATAGGCATTATTTAATTCTAGAAACTTCCTAGTACCATATAATGTAACAGGCAATAAAAGCCAGCAAAAAGAAAATGATGTTTGCCAAATTACAGTAACAGGAGATAAATGGCCCCTTGCTCTTCCAAAAGCTCTCTGGATTTAGAAATTGGTCAGGAACATAGGGTCTGGGTTATTATGTCTCCTACAATACACAGTGCTCAGCTCTGCAGTCCTAATTTTGTCCTGGAGCATCAGTTCAATATTTGGTTGGACAGAATAATGCTACCTACAGTGTCACTACAACTACTGCCAAGCATCCAAGTTTCCATCCCTTTCTGTTGGATACCATTTTGTGTAAAGAGTACTGAAAGCTTTGTAGCTGCTTTTGGAGGGGCAAGAAAACCTGCATGAGTGCTGACTTATAGTTCAGACTATTTGAGCAAGGTGTCTAAAACCTGTCATTTTCAAGATGCATTAACAGAGAGCTATGTTGGAAAGTGGACAAGAGAAGTTCACCTGATGATGTTAACAAAGGTTTAAGAATATTCTAGCCAGTAAAGATTATTGCTGATAAACAGGCAGTGGGCCATTGGCATTGATTTCTTCTCCCCTCTCTCTTTACATTTTAGTAGAAACACTGAGAGAATGGACATCTCTGGTCATATCAAATTCAGAGAGTTCTTGGAATAAATGTAGTTGACAATGCAGTCTGAATTGCATTGAGGGCCCAAATGTTTAAGGGAAATTGCAATGCAGTGCTAACAGCAATGGAGAGTGCATCTCAGTGGGAAATCCTCCAACCTGGAAATGATTTCATGCTGGAAATAATAACAGCTTTTGAACCACCCAATTTTTAGCTTATTCCACGACAAGAGCTGTTAAATATCAAGCAGGTGGATGCTAGTCAGCAATGTAATTATGTATACATTTTTTTGCAACTGAGTAGGGAAAGTATAATTAATGAACTTGATTAATGAAGTGGTTAAAAGGGTCCCTACTCAAGAGAAAATAAAATACTTAGCACTTTTATAAATCAAGAGACCATTGATAAGAGTGTTAAATTTGTGCCTGCCACTCTTGATGCAAATGAATTAAACAAGCTGAAAATATAACTATAGGACTTGAAATGAAAGATTCTTCTTTTTATTTGTTTGTTTTAGGGGTGTTACTATGACCCAAATTAGGCTAGATTTCAGAAGTTGAAGTACCCCAAAGAATAGAATGCCAGAAAGACTAGCAGTTTGTTCACCAGACCATTAGCATTACTGGGAACAAATGCTTCACTGTAAGTGCCAACAGAAATGACGTTTACCTACAAAATGTTGGCAAGAGGAAACTTGAAAGTTTTGGGGGCCAGAAAGCAGAGAAGTGTATGCAGAACTCTGCCAATAAAGTTTCATGAAGATTCTGCATGTGCTTTACTTGTCATTTGGTATTTATTGTGTTAGGGGAGAGGTTAATGCAGACAAAAATGGCCAGAGTAGAAAGAATCCTGCTTTTAGAGAGATCTGGGTTCAAATTCCAGTCTGACATTAAGCAAATCACTCTATCTCTCTGGGCTTCACTGTACACTCAATGGAAGTAGCCTCTCTTGAATATAATTGTTAGACTGTATCCTTCAGCCTCTTTTGAATGTAAGTATCTGAGAACTACCAGTTCACATTACTACAGGATTTAAGTCTCAGGCTATATTACCACCATCCCTATGTCCTTCAACTCATCTGTGTCTTGGTAGATAGGTGAGGTTTATCTCCATTGTAATTGCAGCCTGTAAAATCCAGACACATGGGTTTTCTGTCAAGCCCCGAGGGACCTAAGTACATCAGACCAAAAATTTGGTTTTATCTTTTATCTGTAGTGAAAAAGTATGAGCACTATAACAAAAATCAAACAGCCTACTGGTGCAAACAAAGAAAATAGGCATTTCTGGCAGGAAGGAGCCAAATGGAACTCTTGCATTAGCCTGAAAGGCAAAGTCATCTAACCATAATAAAACTGCATGATATTTTCTGTTGAAAATTCTGACTTTTATATACTTGGTGGCCAATAACAGTAAGCAATCATGGATCAGTTAGCTAACATTGTACACCTTTGCACGGGTTGGTTCTCTTGGATTAGGTTAGTGTTCTGTGGTGTTAAATATGTACAAATTGAAAATGATGGAGTTTTGAATCACATCAAAGTCTTCTGCTCTGAAATTATGTGAAATCTCTAGGTAGAAGAATCCTCTTGAGATTTTGCAGATATTGAACGGCTTTTAAACAAAGACACACCAGTGTGTGTGTGTGTGTGTGTGTGTGTGTATGTGTGTGTGTTTGTAAGCATATTTTAATACCTAATTAGATTTATTTGGTGCCTGATTAAGAGTTCTGAACCAAATCTTTTACATTTTGGCCAAATCAACACTGCATTTAAGGGAAATAATTAAAATCTGCATGCCCAGACTGGCAATGAGCTTTAATATGCAATGTTCTGAACCGAGTGAGTGGAGCCTTGGAATTTCCTCAAAGTTTTTGTGGGCAAATTATTTAATGTTCCTGAAATTCAGTTTTCCCATGTGTAAAAGTAATTGATTAATATTGGCTGTTCAAGTTATGTGGCTATTTTGAGAATTAGTGAGAGAAAAATGTATAAAATATTTGAAGCTCCTGAAGAATGTCAAACATATAAGACATATGATAATGATCTCACCAATGTTTATAATGAAATGTGAAAACTTTGCCTTCACGTAGGTATGGGGAAGAGGAGGTTTGGGGATCTAGATAGGAGATCACACGCACACAAACAGACACACTCATGCGGTTATGTAAATTGTGTGTAGGTATATATATATATACCTACACATATACACACATACATATATATACTTTTCAGAGGTCTAGAAGAGACAAGACACATTTTTTGTGTCTTGTGGCATCACTGTTTTTCCTTACACTCTTGTTTCTGGTGGTCACCTTTCCCCCAGAAGAACTATAAATCACAACAATGATTGACAGAGCTTCTTTCAGTGCTTAAGAGATGATGGGACAGTGGTGCTGACATGTTTTGGAAACTGGAGAAGGTAAATTTATTTGCACAGCTGCATAAGGTAGATTTAGACAATTAAGTGGCCTAGTAGATAGAGTGCCAGGCCTGGAGTCAGGAAGACCTGAGTTCAAATCAGGCCTCAGACACTTACTAGCTGTGTGACCTTAGACAAGTCACTTAAGCATGTTTGCCTCAGTTTCCTCATATGTAAAATGAGTTGGAGAAGGAAATGGCAAACCACTCAAGTATCTTTGCTAAGAGCACCCCAAATGGGGTTACAAAGAGTTGGACACAGCTGAAACAAATGAACAGCAACAAAATTAGGGCAGATTTATTGGATCATCCTATTGTTTTGTTTTGTTTTGTTCTTGACTACATAGCAAGTTAAAGTTTTTACCTTCCTACACTTTGTACTATATGAATTTGAAAAGATTGAATTACCATCATCTCCCAATATTATAAAGTCATCATGTTTTCAGATCTTCTCTGATGGTGTTACTTATTCAAAACCTACTACATAGGCGCCTAACTAATGTGCTGGTGGGTGACACTATTAACCTATATTGTCTTGGTCCTCTCCAAAATATGTTATGGGAACATGTTGTACATACAGTGTGAATACTGGCAGTTCATCATCAACACAACAGAAATATGCTAAGAAGAATGGATGGAAGGAAAATAAACCCTTTCACGAGTCTGTGAGATCCTCAAGGCAGGAATGTTTTTTGCCTTCCTTTGTACCATCAGTGCTTAGCATAATGACTGGCAGTTTGTTGTAGGTGCTTAATAAATTATTATCACCTAACTGAATGAAACTTGCATTCACCTTGTTTTCTTAAAAGGAAGATTGAGTCAATCCTTAGTAGCTGGCACAGATACCTTAATACCTCTGTCAATTCTAGTCATTCAAAACTTTAACAATTAGTAGAACAAATAATTTTCAATGAATTTACCTTTCATTCTTCTGTTCAGACTCTGATCTTGTTTCAGATGAGTAGCATTTGTGTAAAGCGTTAGGATAGTTGTGTGGTTTTTTTCCCTGCACTAGATCCCATTGATTGGGCAAAATTGCTTGTAAGTGGATACTCAGCTGACACTATCAATTTCCTTAGCACACTGAAACTTTAAGATATTTATCAGTTGGCCTCCAACCTCTGATATATTCATACTTGGGACAATAGAAATACATATTAAAAATAGAAAATGCATAAATAGAACCATCTTTTTCATCCCTTGGGTATTCCAGTGCTAATGTAGTCCATTCTATCTATCCTTGGGAAGTAGTGGTTAGAAATCCATAGGAAAGAAAAGTGAAAAGTTATGTTTCCTATGTTGGCCTTTAGACAACAAATTCTAATGATGTGATTAATTGTAATCACTTAGGTGGTCTTAACCCCAAGGAAACTTCATTTGGCACATTTAGATAAATTCATATTCATCCTCTCATGATACATTCTTACGTCTTTGTTTAAGGAGAATCTGAGGAATTCACACCATGTCTTTTCTGTGGTTAGATAAATCAGTACTCTGCAATTGCTGATTTGCACATTGGAAATAGTGATGGCTTCTAGTCAACTGATATTTAGAGTTGAAAGCTAGAAGAGAAGGCACCATTATATTCATGCTACAACAATTATTTAGCTAGTTAATTACTCTAGTGTGAATTTAGCCTTATGAGCAACCCTGTCCTGGTTGAAGGAAAAGCTGCTGCAACCTATTATGGACTCCATTTGATCTTTAGAGCGAAGAGAAAGCTATTGTTGGAAGAACGGTGTAAATGCTGAGCACTGTAATCTGAAATAAACATAAGTGGAATTGTATTTTCCCTGAGCTGTAGTCTTCATTTCATAATAGGTCCTTTCCATTTCTAATTTCTATGATTCATCTGCTCTTTGGGACAAGTTATATATTTTCCTTCTCTCTCCTTTCCTGTTCCAGGATATGCATTATCCTTCCCTATTGTGGCTATAGAATTCAATATGCACTTTCATTTTCAGACAGGAGGATACCAGTGGAGAATAATTTAAATGAGCAAACATTTCTTTCTTACTTAAGATAGGGGAAAATCTGATGCCTATCATGTATACATCAGGAGACTGACATTGAGGTGTGACCCATGTTTTCCCTTTTGTACTTTAAAATTTCTCACAAAAAAAAATAAATAAAGCTGTGACCAGTATGCTAGTAGTGGAAAAAAATATTTAGGGGAATGACAAATGTATGCAAAATTGTAGGTTTGAATTTGTTTTTAGATCTCTTGTGAACCTACAAAACATAGGGTAAATTAAATATAATGTGCATATAATTTGTCACATATTTAGCAGTTGGTGGCAATTAAGAAATGCACTTTGTTATGAACTCGGCATCTCTTTTATGTAGCTTAAAAAAAGATGAATATATTTGCATCACATTCATAAGACTGCAATAGTGCACTCTAGTGGTAACTTTATTAATTGAAATTCCAGTGATTCTATCTAAAAAATCTTTCAGCTAAATGAAGACTGATACATCAGTGAGGATTTCATGTGTTGTGCTTCAGGTGGGAAGAGTACTGATACCTTGGGAAGGGAGATGACAAACAAAAAATAGTCTTGACTGGAACTGTAGAGAGGGCAGAGGTATTTTTCTACTGGACAGCTAAATCCTCAATTCAGCCAGGTACAAATGTAAAAATGAAACATGGAAAAAATATTTAAGATGAATATTATATAGGTTATCAATTTAACAAATTGTGGGGTTGGTGTTTTTTTCAAAAATATTTTTGCTTTAGAAAAAAACATTATGTCATATCTATATTCTGTCATAATGACACATCTATTGCTTTTAATTGAAATGATCCATAAGGTGGTTTTCAAGGCAACAGTCTCTATCGGTCACACCTATAATGGCAATAAATGTAGTTTTCTTTTCCTGTATCTGGTGAAATCCCTTAATAATGTTAATATTGGGAGAGACAGAAGCAGACTAATGTATTGGAAAGATTCCAGGACTTAGTTTTGGATGAGATCTTGGAAATTATTCCAAAAGGCTGTAAGCACACTGGCTCCAGAGTCAGAAAACTTGGCTCAGAAGACAGAACCCCGACATACTCACCAAGTTGAAAAAAGTCTCTTACCATTTATGTGTCTTAGCTTTTTCATTTATAAAATAAGGGGCATACACTGGATGGTCTCCGGGGTCCCTTTTATTTCTAAATCTGTAACCACTAATCTTATTCAAACCCCATTATTTGAGAGAAGAGGAAACTGAGCTCCAAAGAAGTGAAATGAGATCTTTATGGTTGCATTGGTGGTGTCATTCGTTGGTGCCCTTTCCACTGTACCATGGAAGATAGAAACATGGAGAGGTCTAATAGAGGGGCTCAGTAGGAGTAACTAGAACATTTCAAGCAGAGAGAATTCCTGCATGAACTAGGAGACTGGACAACATGATCTTGAAGGCCCCTTCTGTCTCTACAATATTATGATTCCTGTGGCAATCAGGTCCCTTGAGTGAGTCGTAACTGATTCTCAAAAATAGGATTGGTTTAAAAATGAGGTAAATCTACTAGTACATCAGTGCAACTGCCTATATTAGTTTTTTAACATGGCAAAGACTGTGAGGACTGCACCCTAGGGATGTTTGAGTGATAATGAACAAGCCTGTTTTACCAGCTGCTCCCCCAAGGAGTACACAGGGAACCAGGGGACTGCTCTATGGGGATTTCCCTCTAATAACACAGCTGTCTACATGCCTGTTTGAGGACATGGCCAAAGGGCTCAGTCAGTAAGGCTGCACTTTGTCTCAATGACCCCTGACCCTTTTCATAAGATATGGCCCAGAGAAAGTCATTCAATTACAGAAGTTTCCAGTGATCACAAACTTCAGAGTTCAGATGTCCAGGTGTATTGCAGAATAATAGACCTTAGCCTGAATTCACTTAATTCACATTCCTATCAGGGGTGGAACCAAGACTGTGCCAAGAAACATACATCTCTGGATTTATCAGATTCTTGGATCATATGTTCAGAGCTAGGAAGAGCATTAGAAGTCATTTAGTCTTAGTACCTAATTTTACAGATGAACAACAGAGGCCTAGAGAAGTTATATAATTTGCCCAGTCACAAAAGTCCTAAATAGCATATTAGTAATCTGAAAACAGGTGTTTTGACTCCAATTTTAATATTCCCAATCCTGCTCTTCTCCCTACTTTATTATTCAAAAATATACTTCACATCATGGCTCTGTCACTGTCTAGGAAAGTTCCTTAACTTTCTGAGGTACAACTATAAAATGAGTTTAATAATACCTGAATGAGCTATTCACAGGATTGTCTGTGGTACTTTGTATATTTTACTACAGATTTATGTACATTGTATAGTACACACTTTACTATAGAATTTACTATAAAATATTTGTGCTACAGACTATTTTATATCAGGTTTTTACTATATGAAGCTCTGCTTTGGGGACCTACAGCATAGGTGGAACCATCTACTGATAAGCTATGTTAATAACAGGATTTTAAAATTATTTTTTTCAATAAAAAACATTTGTTTTTTGCTTCTCCCTCCCTCCCTTACTTGGGGGATGGGAGAAAATAAGAAAAATAACTTTCATAACAAAATTTTATTGTCAAGCAAAAAAAGAAATTCACATTGGCCATTTCCAAAAGAATGTGGCTCATTCTGTTGCCCATCATTTTTATAGTTTGATTTAAAAAAAATCATTTTGATAAGGAAGCTTACTAGGACTAATTCAAACCTAACTTGTTAAAGTATTTTAGGACAATCTGTGGCCACACAAACATAAAGTTAAAATTGTATTGTATCATTGATCTGGGTCAGTCCTATCCCCGTGGTTCAGCAGAAAGAGACAGGAGTTGAAGAACTGATTTTGCCCTTTACTTCTCCTAACAGCTTAGTCAAATCACTATGGATCTCAATTTCTTATCTGTAAAATGAGAGGGCTATGTTCTCTTACAACTTTAAATTTATAAGTGTAGAAATGGTTGTACTAATAAATATTTAACAACCAGATCTCTGGGGGAAAAGAAAAAGAAAGACTTTTAGGTTTAACAGCTAGGGGTGCAGTGGATAAAACACCAGCCATGGAATCAGGAGGATATGAGTTCAAATCTGTCCTTGATCTCTTGACCCTTACTAACTGTGTGACCTTGAGCAAGTCACTTAACCACAATTGCCTCACAAAAAATGAAAATAAATTTAATCTGCATTGTTAACATTTCCTTCATCATTTCCTTAAGTGTAGACAATCAACAAAACAATAAATCAAACCCTGATTTGTAGCCTTTGCTGATTTCCAAGGTGTAAATACTCCAGGTCCAGTATACACCTGATCCTATGATTTTAAAAATATAGTCATTTGTACTTCTTGCAATGATTCTGACATTCCACTCCTGGTGGGAATGTGAGACAACTAGATGGTGTAGGGCATAGAATTTAACTCAGGGTCATGGACATTTTAATCTGAATCCTTCCTCAGACACTAACTAGCTCTATGTCTCTCGACAAATAACTTAAATTCTCTAGCTTTCAAATGGAGGGGTTGGGATCAATGTATGATGTTATGATCCTGTTAATAAAGGGGATTCTGTTAATTAAAACATCTTGTATTGCATGCTACTTCCTCCATTGAAATGTGAGCTTCTAGAAGGCAAAAACCATATTTTTATGCTTTTCTTTATATCTCTAGCATTTAGTACAGTGTTAAGTATATTGTAAGTGTGTAATAAATTTTATTGGCCAATTGAATCATGAAGTTGAAGTTGGAAGGATCTATAGCA
>CM053590.1:91437240-91459259 GCA_028646515.1 Pseudochirops corinnae
AAATTAGCTACTTGATCTCTTGAGATCCTTACTTTAGTCAATCAACCCAGAAACATTTATCAAGTGCCTGCTATGTACCAGATCTTGTCCTAGGACCTAACAGCACAAATGCTAAATTAAGATGGTTCTTTCCCTCAAGTAGTTTATATTCCACTTGGGGATGTAACATGTTCATGGATAAGTACATACAGCATCTGTACACAATAAATTAAAAGTGATTTACAGAGGTGAGTACTAACGTTGTAAAAATAGATGGCACTTGTCTGAGATTTAGAGGAAGATAGGGGTTATAAGAGATGAAGGTGAGGAGGGGGAACAGTTGATCCATGGAAGATAGATAGCCTATATAAAGACTTGGAGGGAAGAGGGAAGATATCCTGTATTATGATAGTGTACTGTATGAGGAGAAGTAATGTCATCAACCTAGAAGATAGCCTGGAACCCGTTGTGAAGAACTTTTAGTACCAAATGGAAACATTTGAATTTTAAGAAAATATATATTGGAGTAGCTAGGTGGCACAGTGAATAGAGCATAGGCCCTGGAGTCAGGAGAACCTGGGTTCAAATCCAGCCTCAGACACTTAACACTTACTAGCTGTGTGACCTTGGGCAAATCACTTAACCCCAATTGCCCTGCCTTCCTGCTAAAAAAAAAAAAAAAGACCAAAAAAAAAGGAAAATATATATTACTTTGAATATTATCAACCCCTTTCAAGAGTATTTTTATACTCCTCCTCCTCTTCCTTCTCCTTCTGCTACTACTACTACTACTACTACTACTACTACTACTACTCCTCATTTCACTGATATGCTCCCCTGATGCTTCCCCCTATTGGCTCATCAGGATATAGAGGTTAGACCAAAGGAACTCTAACTTTGGCAGGTCTCTGGGATGGACCTAGGGAAAGATTTGATTTGTCCTCTAATGGCTACTCTGATTAAGTTCAAAGAAGCTCTTCCTCAGGTTACAATGTGATAAATTCTTTGATTCAACCACTCATGAAACTATTTATTTACATAACAAGCAGACCTAGGAAATCAATTAAGTCACAGATATTTCAAATATTAAAGTATAATCACTTTACGTATTTCACTGTGTAATATAATCTTAATTTCTGTTTAGTAGTCTTATTAATGTTTATATTAGATAGTACTTTATGGTCATCAAGTGCTTTCAGAATACAGTATTCTATTTGAAGTTCAGGAAAAAAAACATTAAATAGATTGTCTAACTATGATTGTCCTAATTTAATAGATAAGGAAACTAAAGCTATATATATAGTGAGAAAGAATGTTTCTTCCTGCAGCAGCTAAAAATCACACTGTATGGGCAGAACAGGCAACACATGGCTCTCCTCAGTGTACCACTACCTTTAATAAAAACAAAGGGAAGTTGGAGTATTTTATAGTGACAGAACTATTTAAAAAGGAGTTCCACCACACCTCAGAGCCTTCATCTCTCCATCAGTGTTCTTTATACATTTATTGATTTCACAGAAGAAGTGAAGAGAGATAGGAATGGAGCCAACTTTAAATTGCATCTGAAGAAATGACCCCAGTGGCAACTGAACAGGTGAAAGAGGGGTTAAGCATGCTTTCTCCTTTTATATGCCTACAGGGCCTTATTTGCTGGTGTTTAAATCTCAGGGAAAAAGCAGACTGAAGCTTAAGTATTTTGCTACCTATGCTGCTACATTCTCACGGGGGCAATGCTCTGTTCTTTACCATTATTCATTGTCAAGCTGCTTCTAAATAGCAATACTTCGGAGAATGATTGTACAGTACAAAAAACCCCCTGTTTTATTTGAACTATGAAGACATCCTGGAAATGCTGTAATCCTAGGATATACTTCTAAGAAGGATGTGATGTTACCATGAGTGGGTAAGATGCTATATTATATTTAGGATCTACACGAGTAGAAATTGTTAATGGGATACACCCACATAACTACATTTAAATGCATCTTTTAGTTGTTAAATTACATGTAAGGTGAATAAAACACTTATGCATAATTCTTCAGGAGGGTAACAGATTTTTGCTTTCCACTATATGATAAGATTTCTTTAAGGTATATATGTATGTAATGAAGTCATCTCTCTCTGTCTCTCTGCCTTTCTATTTCTCTGTCTCTCTCTCTGTCTCTGTCTCTCTCTCTGTCTCTCTGTCTCTCTGTCTCTCTCTCTCTTTCTCTTTCTTTTGCCCTCCCCTTCCCCCTTCCCCTCCCCCAGTCTCTTCCTCCCCCTCCCTCTTCCCCTCCTCTCTTCCCCCCTCTCCTTCTTTTTCTCTGTCTCTTTAAAAAAAGTTTCATCTAATAGTTGGAAAGAAATCAAAGAATTACTTAGAGTCATTATATTACCTATGGAACCTAGAAGACTGAGATATGGGGCAAGCTTTCTTAACCAAATTAAGTCTCCCAATTATTATATACTTAGATTTAGCAGGGGAATCAATTTAAAACTATTCTGCTGTCTCTCCAACTCCCTTAATTCTACATAGGAAAAAAATGTCTGGATAATTCTAAATAAGTGATATTGTATTTGCTTTGGTAAAGTAGATATTTTAGGCAAGAGAGAACTGTGTGGGCCAAGGAGAGAGTGGAAGGTAGGGTGTACACCAAGTGAATGTCTGAGGGAATTAAATATCTAGAAAAAAGTTCCACAAATTTGGTTCTTTTTTTGCTAGACTTTCCCGGGATTCATCTCCAAGGAATTTCTCATTGCTTGATACACACACACACACACACACACACACACACACATATACTTACTATATAATTTCATAAGAATTTAAGTTAAAAATTCTTAAAGAAAATGGTCACAATCTTCCAAATAATTTTCAGTTTTCATAAAATTAGATTTTATATAATCTCAAAAGTGAAAAAAAAGTATTGTGTTTATCTTCTGTGAGCATAAATGTAGAACAAATAGCATTTTCAAACTTATCTGTGAAATGGGTGTAATGATATTTTCATCATCTACTTCCTAGACCTGTTGAAAAGATCAAATGAGAGGATATTTGCAACCATAAATTAATGTTTAGATATTAAAGTGTATTATTAACAATAATCATTTTAATAGGTAGTATACTTTTAAATACTTAAATATCTTTTAGAGAAAGTTTATAAGTGTATTTCTGCTTTTTTAATGCACTGAAAATGCATTTTCTTTGAAGAATGTTATCTGAGGACTGAAATGGTCAATTGTCATAGAGGAACTTATTTCAAGATTTCAAAGTCTATTAGCAATTTTGATTAAAACAATAGCAAAGAAGGAGGAGAAGAAAAGAAAAGAAAACTCTTTCCAACCATGTTACAGTAAATTTAGGTAGCAAAAAGTAAACAGTATCATTGAATAGCTTTTGAGTATTTTAATTTGTATATAGCATATATTACTTTATGTGAAAAGAAGATGTAAAAATATACTCCAATCTGATTAAATGCACTTTAAAGTACAGGTTTTCAGGGCTTAAATTAGGTTTGGATTTAACTCATTTTTTAAAAGACTCTTTTTTTCTCCCCACCCTTCTTTGTCAAGGAAGAAACATGCTTGTGAAACTAGTTGTAGCCTATGATCACTAACTGGGGACAAAAACCATGTGAGACACATAAACAAGTCAGCAGAAATCAATTTATACCATGTGGTTGCTAAGGAACTTGGTGCTGGTTCATCCCACTCATCTAGAACAGTCTTGCCAGGTAGGAGAGAGAGTGAGCTAATACATATTTTGGAAAGAGAAGTGTTAGACTTAGCAAAGGTATTTTGTGCTTGAATGCCACACTCAGTGTTGTGCCAGTTAGATAGCAGTGATTATGGACTATCTGGGTTGTCAGAATACTCTAAGTTCTTTTGGCAGGTTTATCTCTGTTCTTGTGAATCCCTATTAGAAGATTCTAAAATGTTTAATTCAGTCATTCACCACTAGATGAAAATTATGTAGGGAGATGTATGTGTCATGCTCCCAATTTAATAACATCAGACTATACCAGAAAGGCATTTTTTTCCCCCAGACTCATAATGAAACAAGTTACGTCTTAGCAGAAAATCATGGAATACATCAGAGTAAAATACACATTTTTAAATGTGATGAATATGTTGAGTCGTTTTATGTGATTATACTAATTTGCTTTAGTTATTTTATTTGGGAGGCAGAAATGAGCAACCAGTACTAAAGATTAAAAAAGAATATTGATGAAAATGTTAAATGTACATAAAGGCAACCAAAAGTTTAAGGAGGCAAAATATAATTATAATTGTATTACAACCTCATTGATTTTAATATGCACTTAAAAAAAGTTATACAGAAGTTTATGATTTAATATGTATTTCCTCATATGCCTGCATATGTGTATATAACACATGCACATACATACATATACATATATGTATACATATGTATGTTAAGGTTTGCTAAGTGCTCTGCCTATGATAACTCATTTTAATCCCACCACCACCTTGTGAAGCAAGTGCTGTTATTAATCTCTGTATACAAATGAGGAAACTGAGGCTGAGAAAGTTTAAGTGACATAATGAGGATCATTTATCTCATAAGTGTCTGAGCTAAATATGAACCCTGGTATTCCTATCTCTATGTCTAACCCATTCTCCACCATGTAACCTAGCTACCTATTTTATTGATTCTTAATAATTAAAAAGTAAAATACACTTTCCATTAAAAAGTCTGACTTTGACAGTATACCTTTATTGTTTCATTTGTTTTCCAATGGCCACAAAAGTCATTGCTGGGTAAATTGATAGAGATGTGGAGTAAAATTGTTACTTTCACATATCATTCTAATGTTACCTGATTTTAGGTACCTTAATTAATTAGATCAATTCGGAAAGCCAAATATCACTCACATTAGTGAAAAACTGTATTTTAAAGCAGTGTTTAATCTGTGCAATTTGTGACAACATGAAAGAGAAAGTAGGAAAATTATAGGAAAGCAAAACTTAACTGTTTTCTCCCTTTGGAACTCAAATACAACAAATACCTAAGTTGTAATATTATATTAGTGGATATTGTTCTGTAAATGTTCCTAACACTGTTTAGCTGATTTTTTTTCATCTTCTTCATAGTTTCATCCTATTCCCAGGTGTTCTAAATGTTACATTCTTTGTCATATATCTACAAAGGACACTCCATTTGTTATAAATTCCACTAAACAAGAATTATCTACTCAATTTTTTAAAAAAAACAGCATTATAAAATTATACATTTAGAATGGATCACTACTTTAAACTCTTCATTGTTAAACATATGTGTGCACACACATTTACACACACACACACACACAATATGAATTTATTTATATACTGTGGACCACCAAGTTTCTTGTGGCACCTACATTTACTTTTTTTCTTTAAAAATGCTAATGTGAATTTATTTAGTGCTTCAACATTTGCAAAATGCTTTTCCTCACAATAACCTTGGAAATTAGGAAGGATATGCTTTATTATTCCCATTTTTAGATGAGATAATTGAGACTCAGTTTCAATAACTTCCTAATGATTTCCTAGAATAGTAAGTGACAGAGTCAAGATGTTAGCCCATGTTCCTTGACTCCCAGGTAATTTCTTCATACTGTCTCTTTCTGTCTTTCTCTCTTTGTCTCTATCTCTGTCTCTCTCTCTTGCCTTTCTCCCCCGCTTTTAGAGGGGTTCTTAACTTTTTTTTTTCTGTTTCATGGACCCCTTTGAAAGCCTAGTGAAGTCTGTCAAATTCTCAGAATAATGTTTATAAATCCAAAAAATACATGAATCCATTAAAATACATAAGATTACAAAGAACATATAATTATATTGAAATACAACTGCTATCTTTCTTTCTATCATCTATCAAAGTTTCACTGATCACATGATAAGAAACCTGCTCTAAAGCATCTGAAACTTTTAAAAATTTTGGTGTTTTTAATTTCAGACAATATTGGAACCTGGAGTTAAAAAGCCCAGAGTTCAAATTCTGCCTCAGACTTTTACAGACTTTGTCATCCTGGCCAAATCACATCTAAAAACTGTAGTCTTAAATGGAAATGGCCTACTTCACATAGTTGTTGGGAAGATAAAATGGGATAATGTATGTAAAGTCCCTTATAAATCGTAAAAAGTGTCATATAAATGAGAGCTATTATAATTTTTATCTTATAAGTAATGGAAAATGAGGAAACTGATTATTTTAATTAATTAAGCAACTAATTAGTTAGTTCCTGCTAGGTGCAAGTTACTTTACTAGGGATAGTCTATGAAGATGAAAAATGACTGCCCTTGACCTAGAAGAATCACAAACACTGGTATAGACAAGATGTAGACAGATAAATATGGTACACAGCAGAAAGTGGCAAAGGTAAAGGAAAGATTCCAGTAGATCATATTTAAATACGGATGGGTGTATATATACATATACATATATAAATACACACACCTTCATTATTTGAGGAGGAGAGGAGAGGAATGGAACCTTCTCTTCCCCTGCCTTTGATGAATGTTGTTATTGTTCGGTTGTTTTCAACTCTGCAGATTCTTCGTGAACCCTTTGGGGTTTTCTTGGCAAAGATACTGGATTG
Source organism: Pseudochirops corinnae (assembly GCA_028646515.1). Classification (NCBI taxonomy): domain Eukaryota; kingdom Metazoa; phylum Chordata; class Mammalia; order Diprotodontia; family Pseudocheiridae; genus Pseudochirops; species Pseudochirops corinnae. The sequence goes on from CM053590.1 coordinate 91,443,801, forward strand.
GTTTGTCATTTCCTTCATCAATTCATTTTATAGATGAGGAAACACGTTTAAGTGAAATGCCCAGGGTCGCACAAATAGGAAGTGTCTGAGGTCAAATTTGAACTCATGAACATGAGTCTTCCTGATTTTAGGTCTGACATTTTATCAATGGCATCACTTAGCTACCTTTACCAATATTAAGAACTGACAAAAAATATTCTGTACAGATGCTGACTATAATAATTGGTTGTCCCTTTCACATCTTGGGAGTTGAGGTTGGGGGGTGGGGCTTTCGATCTTGAAAATCCAAATAAAATTTTTGACCCTCCCCTCATACCAGAGAAGAGGTCTGATTATTTTTCTTTTTATTTTATGGTGTATTTAAAGTATTTTATTGTAAAATTTGGGTTAAGTATTTGGTCATAAGCTCTGTGTTGTCTGCTGTCCCTCGTATATCATTTACATCTTCTGCAAATTTCCCTGCAAATTTCCACTTAATTTCTTATGCCAACCTGCAATATATCAAAACTGAGATGCAGAAAGTCAGGGTTGGTAGTTCCTGACCTCTCTGCCAATATTCCTTCTCTGAGTCTTTCATTGGTTTTTCAGTTATTCACTTTGATTTCCTTTAGTAATCTCCTAAGGACCAGTTGGGAGTTCAGCAGATAGAGCACTGAGTATAGAATCAGGAAGACTCATTATCTTCCTGAGTTCAAATTTCATTGCAGACACTTACTAGCTATTTGACCTAGGCAAGTCATCTAACCCTGTTTGCCTCAGTTCCTCATCTGTAAAATGAACTGGAGAAGGAAATGACAAACCTCTCCAGTATTTTTGCCAAGAAAACCCCAAATGGTGCTACAAAGAAATGGACATAACTCAAAAGGACTGAACAACAACAAAAATCTACTAATTTTGTTACACATCATTTCATGTACTTCACATATTTTCCTGATATTGCCTTCTTTTCCGTTTCTTAAAACATGATAATATTACCCAATGTTGATATGATATAGTCGTTTTAGCTATTCCCCAGTTGCTAAGTATCCAGTTCCTAGTTAGTTCCTAGTTAGTTCCTAGTTCTTGGCTTTCACAGAGTGCTGATATGAATATTTGGTTAACATTGACATTTTATTTTTCTTTCTTTTGCTTGTAAGCTCCACTCTATAATCACTGTATCAAAGCATAGGGACAGTTTAGTTACTTTTATTATATGATTCAAAACTGATTTGTAAAAAAGCTAAACCAGTTCAAAGCTCTACCCAAATATGCCTCTCTTCCCGCAGTTCCATTGATTCTTCTGATATTGAGTCTTCCCATTGTGGAGGGAGGAGAGGCATTTTGCTATTTGCAGGGTATAAGGTAAATTTATTTAAATTTTTAATTTACTTTACTTTTTAAAATTTGGAATGTTTTCTTTCACTTAGTCATAGACAATTCATCTTTTTTCTTCTTGTTCTTTGGTGGCTTATATACTGATATTGGCTTTTCAAAATTTGAAGAAGTCAAGATTTGAACCTAGGCACCTTGACTATATATGCGTTATTAGTTTAATTGTATTATGTTCTTTCATGTTTTCCCCCAAACCTAATTACCTTCTAGGATTCAGCCTTTCAAGTTTTATAGTATTATAATACTTTCAATACTATAATACTTTGAATATACCAGTAATTTTCTCTTTAAGAAAAGTAAGTGGTATGTGGTTCCCTGTGGGACTAAATTAGTAGTGGGGCTAAAATTAGTTGTGAGTCCCCATGACATGTGGGTCATGATTCATTCTTTTATTAAATATAAAATGAAAATATTAAATCCATATTTAATATAATATTAATGCAGTTTAGGATATCCTCCACAAATCCCTTAAGTAAATATGGACACATCCCAGGCTGCTGTTTGACATCTAAATGGCTAGCTCATATTTCATAGTAGACTATCATCTCCTGAGTGATGGTTAAATGCTGATAAAAGACTGGTGCTCAATAAGAAAATGGGTTTGTCCCTGTTTATCTAATATTATCAGTCAGAAAGATCAGTGAATTAAGCAAGATAGGCAGCACTTTGGCAAGGATCTCATTGTCAACAGGCTACCATTTGGGTGTCTTGGATGTCAAAGAGGAAGTGATGCAAATAGACCCTGGAAAGAGAGGATGTCATTAATATATGCACACTGTCAGCTCTAATAAGCCCTGATTCTTGTAAGGGGCATTAGTAAATAGGCTTCTGTTTCTGAAATGCCTAATGCGACTTATGTATGGAATGTATTCAGTGTGAGTAAGAGTGGGCGTGATACCAGCTGCCAATTCTGAATGGCATTCTAGGATGCTTATTTTAGATTTTGAAGACAAGAAGAATCCAAAATGGTCATTGGTGAAGCACAAAAATATTCCATCCTAGAATTATATAAAACAAATATATTCTCCCTGCCTAACAACAAAAAGTAAACAAGGATACTGGCTTTCCAAATCTGAGGAAATAAAAAAAAGGGTGGCATTGTTACTAGTCATAGACATATTGAATTGATTTTTAACTTATTTACTTGTTTATTTTTCTCATGAACACTTTACAGAGCAATATAAAACATTGGTATAAATATGGTACCCATCACTCAGTAAATACATGATATCAGTTTTAGGGGAAAACTTAGATTTTTTTTTTTTTTTTACTCTACTGCATCCTATGGCTTATTTTCTCTAGAATCACTGAATTTCAGAGTGGAAAGGGAATTCAGGGAAAAAAAATCTATTCTAACTTGTGTCTGAAATAGGAAGCATTTCTATCTGTGACTATCCAGACTCTGCCTACAAAGTAACAAGATATTGCAAGTGAGTTTAATGGAGCATTTTTGCTTCTTGTACTCCTCCGCCATTCTTCTCTAATAGGATAATCTTAGTATTCCACCTGCTTTACTTGAAGTGGAACAACAAGAAAGAAATTGAAGGCCTGCCTGAACACTCCACAGGGCAGGCATCTTTTCCTCCTGCATTTCAATCTAGATGGATTTCAGTGATAACTAACATCCTTGTCTCTGGCACTTCCTCTACATTGAAGACTAACATTCCGACAGTTTTTCTGGCCTTGTATACATCAAAGCTTTCTTGATTGACCCACTCTGGTGTGTCACCCCCTCTTCTTATCCAAATGGTATTTTGGAACCCCATTTATTATAGATTTAAATTAATAAATCCTTTTTAATACAACCATTAAAATAGAATGGTAGCATAATATTGTGGGCAGAGAGCTGGCCTTAGAGCCAAGAAGATAGAGATTCACTGTGCCTCTAATACATAAAGGTTATTGTGACTCTGGAATCTCCCAGAACTCAAGATACGTCTCTGAAATTAGGAGTTGTAGAGAATGTGCCAAACTACACGAGGAGAAGAAGCTCCTCACTGTGAGCTCCCTATACAAGTGGAATGACTAGTCAAATCAAAAATAAAACAATGATGAAATATCAGAGTTTTTCCACTAGAAAGGATTTTGATGCTGTAAGGCTATTATCACAGTTGTTTTTTGTGTCTGATGATCTGTGTCTACAATGCTAAGTTACAAAGGACGAACTTTTCCGTTTCACAGACATGTAGATTATAGGATCATAAGATTTAGATAAATAAATGGCAATCAAAATCATCTAAGTGCCATGTTTTATGTCTCAGACTTAGAGAAAAGTTGTTGTGTCATTTACTCTTTACAGAGGTGTATGGAATTAACTAGGGCAGAGTAAAATGTTTGAATTTATTAATATACGATAAGTCTTACAAATTTATTTACATATTTAAAAAGCTATTAATGCTGTCTTTATATATATATGTGTGTGTGTGCATATTTGTCGTTACTGAGCCATTTTTAATTTTTCTGACTCTTCATGACCCCATTTGGGATCTTCCTGGCAAAGATACTGAAGTGGTTCACCACTTCCTTCTCCAGCTCATTTAAAAGATGAGGAAACTGAGACAAACAGAGTTAAGTGACTTGCCCAGAGTTACCTAATTATTAAGTATCTGAGGTCAGAACTGAATTCAGGAAGATAAGTTTTCCTTACTTCAGGTTCAGGACTCTATTATCTACCTAGATGCCTTATATAGAGAGATATAGATACCCCCATATGTATGTATAGGTATATATACATGTGTGTTTATGTTTATGCATATATATATGAGTATATGTATATATAGCTATAAATAAATATATTGTTTTACATGATTTGCCATTTAGTGCTTGAGAATTAAGTATGTATCGTTTCATTCTTCATTATAAACACACTCATCTCACTGATGTTTAAGTGTACCTTTCCCAGACAGTTCAGTTTTTCAAGTCTATGTAATATTTAGTCCTGACCATAACTTACAGTTTTTCAAAGGGATTGCAATTAGGTGAGGATAAGGTAAATTCTAGGTCTCTATCACTAGGTCACTTATCCTTATATCTTGCCCAAGGAAATATGTTGTGAGGTATAAGGTCATCTTGAAATATTCCATTTTCATTTGGGAACTTCTATAATCCAAGAACAATTTCACTTCTGATATCAAAATGTTTTTGAGAATTCACTTCCTCATTTGTCTCAAGATTTATATGACCTCTGGAAGGAGACCCCATCTAAAATAAACTAAAAAGGCCTTTTCTGCTTGCCTTAATCCACCAGAGGGGGAAATGACAAACCACTCCACAAGGAAAACCTCATGGATAAATATTCTTAAACATAATTTTTGCATTGATGCAGTGTTATGAAAATTAAGGAGGGATAAGAGAGAGTATCTCCAGTCCTTATATTTCAAAATTAGTCTTAGCCACCATTGAAACTCCCCTTTGTAGATTTTTGATCACATCCAACCAGAATGTTACATACTATAAAACTGTTGCATGTGATATGCTATGCAATCAGTTCACATTCTAGATCAAATTTGTAAAGGGTCCTTTTGTAAATTGAATTCATCATGTGCCCGTGTGTGAAGACAATCATTCTTCTGAGTTATTTTGATATTGATATGCCATTAATCTATTTGACAGTACATTGAAGTAAAAGTTTCTTAGAAGAGCTTGGATAAGGGTTTTTAATTTAGTCTTTTAATATCCCAAGATTCATCTTGTTAAATGACATTTTCAAAAATAGTTTAAATACAAAATTAATTTAAATTTGCCCGACTCTGCATTACCACATTTGGAACTGTCTTGGCAAAGATACTTAGGTGATTTCTCATTTCCTTCTCCAGCTCATTTTACAAATGAGGAAACTGAGGCAAACAGAGTTTAATGACTTGCCCAGATTCACACAGCTAGTAAATGTCTGAGACTGCTTTTGAATTCATGTCCTCTTCACTTCAGGGCCAGTACCCTATCCACTGTTCCATATTAATTCCCTAATTCAAATTTGCTTTTATTTAAGAAATAAACACATTCAAGCATGATTTAAAAGGTGATGAGAAGGTGCTGGGAAATAAATGGACAAATACTGGGATGTGCATGCATGGTTAAAGTTTATAGTTATATTAAAAATGATTTTTAAAAGAAGCCAAAGTAGGAGGGGGGATTCAAGCAAAGTCTGAATAATCATCTATCATGGGTATTGTACAAGGAATTTGGGAACAGAGTTAGATATTAGTCTAGAAGCTTTTGGAAGGATGTCTGTAATAGGGCATGGCAGGAATCTGTCATTAACCCTCTATAACTTAACATTTTTATTCAAGTCCCACAAAAACGATAACTGGTGTGCTCATCAGATTTCAATATAACAAAAAGCTAAAATGAGTGATTAACACACTGGGAAAGAGGGTAAGGATTTTAAAAGCTCTTAAAAGGCTAAAATTTTGGGTCAAATCTAATCAGATGAATTTAATATGGAAGAATATAAAGTCTTAGACTTGGGTTCAGAAAAATAAACCTTAGCGCAATATGGGTAATGTATATTCATCTGAAAGCTGATAGTTATCTAGGACAAGTATTTGTGATATTTAGAGGCTCCTAATATCAGTATGGGTCAGCAGTGTAACATTTGGCCAAGAGAATGATTTTTATCTTGATCTGTTTTATGAGAAATATTGCTTCTAAGGCTTGGAAATGATGGTTCTATTGTACTTTGCCATCATAAGATCATATTCAAAACACTTTTTTTCTGTTCTGGCTGTTGCCAGTATTTCCTCAGTATTCCCTTTGTACCCCTGTTCTCTTGAAAGTTCTGGAACAAAGAACTAGATGACATGGCATGTAAAGCCTTGTATCCAAAGTCCAGAAGACCTGAATTTAAATCTGGACCTTATTTACTTAATAGCGCCATGACTCTGTACAAGACACTGAAACTCTGTGCTTTAGTTTCTTCACGAGCAATATGAGGATGATAATTCCACTCCCCTGCTTTCGGTCTTGTGAGGAAAAATTGAGACAATATTTGTAAAATATTTTGTAAACTTTAAAATACTGATAAATGGTAGGTATTATTCAGTGCAGCTAGATAGAGTTCTGGGCCTGAAGTCAGAAAGTCTCATCATCCTGACTTTAAATCTGGCCTCAGACACCTCCTAGCTGTGTGACCCTGGGCAAGTCTCTTTAACCTGGTTTGCCTCAGTTTCCTCATCTGTAAAATGAGTTGGAGAAGGAAATGACAAACTACTATAATGTCTTTTGCCAAGAAAACCCCAAAGGGGGTCACAAAACATCAGATATGACTGAAAAACAACTGAACAACAATATAAATCACTATTATAAACAAATTCAGTTATCTAAGTATTGTTTCCTCCAGATGAAATCAAATGAAGATAAAATTAATGAAAAGTAGAGTAAGAAATAGAATTAGCTGTCCCATTTATCTGAGTTTGGCTTGGGGACAATTGCTTGGCAAGAGTGTATTTTATATCTTATGATAGCCCATAAAAGAAAAAAAAGTACAGTGAATTATATGTATCTTTCATTAGTGGATGCCAGTTAATACGGTAGAAGACAAAGCCTATGCTGACATAAGCACTATAGGCTATTGGAAACCTGTCAAGATATCCCCAAGTAACTAGTTAATACTTATTCAGTGGACTTACTTTATTAAGGAACAGTAAAGAAATCTCACGAGAAGAGAGCATGCTTTGTGAACTCTCAAATGTTTTTTATATGTGTGTTTTAATAACTTCTTGTACTATATAATTTATTTTGTATTTGCCTTAAACTTCCTAAGAAATAATTCCCAGAGATATTGAGTCAACATATTTCATAGCTTTGTTGCTCTGAACTTTTAGCATAGATAATTTCAAGATTAGTGAAGTGACTTCTAAGTTCACATTTGCATATTTTATGAAAACTTTAGTACTGTGTGTCAAGGACTTTTAAACTGAGTTCTAGTTCCCAAATGGCTATACTTCTTTATTCTTCCTCTGTGTAAATGTATGTGTTTGTATGTGTTAGCCATGGTAATAAGTAAGGAGAGTGGAGGTCAGTTTGAGTGAAAGTTAAAAGGTACGAGTTCTTCCTATATTCATGCTAAATAAAAGAAAAAAAAATACATTGTAGAGAGAATAGTCTACCTAGAGATTGTTTCAATAAACATAATTATTCATTGCAGATGACCACATTTTTAAAATTTTTCTTTATTGCTTGGAATATAGGGAAGTTCAGAAGAGATTAGATTCCATGAAATGTGACCTTTATAGATTGCAAATATCAGTCAGTTTGTGGGATAATTAAATATATTATATTTACAAATGGTCATGTAAAATTATTAAAGACTATACAAAAAGGTTGAGAGCAATAGAAACAAATCTTAATAGAAAATAAAAATGGCATGAATTAAAGATTAAAGAATGGCTCCATGGTGGTTTGGAGGAATAATTTATGAATGTTTATATATGAATATATGTATATATATACATATATACACACATACACAAACACTGTGTATGTGTATGTGTCTCTGTGTATGTGTTTATTTAAGGTAAAAGAGCTTGCTATCAAAGGAAGAGTCCATAAAAATTCTTAGAAAGTGATTTCATAATTTGAAATTTCATGCTAAACAAAACTCCAACCTAGTAATTATTTAAAGTTACTCTGTTCTTTCTATTCAATTAAAAAATTAATTATCAAGTAAATATCTTTTTTTCTCTTTTCCACATCCTGCCACCCACTGAAAAGACAAAAGAAAGGATGGAAAAAAGAAAGGAAATAACAGAGGGAAGAAGAGAGGGAGAAAGGAAAGAAAAAGAGAGGGAGGGAAGGAAGAAAAATCATTGTATTACATAATGAAATATTATAACTAAACTTAGATTCCCAAAAAGGATTTTAAAAATTTTGTAGAAATTGGATATACTGAGGCGGCTAGGTGGCACAGTGAATAAAGCCCTGGCCCTGGAGTCAGGAGAACCTGAGTTCAAATGCGGCCTCAGACACTTAACACAAAACCTAGCCATGTGACCTTGGGCAAGTCACTTAACCCCAATTGCCCTCCAAAAAAAAAAGCAAAAACAAAAAAGAATTGGATATACTTACATGGCTTCATTGATCTGGATATCTCATGTTCACATTGAGAGTAAATTGTTGTATCTGTGTAATGAGGACTTGGTGGGATTTGACCACTATTCCTTACACAAATTACAGTAATCAATGTTCTCTCCTTCAAATAAAAAGTCTCTTGCTTGACTGACCAATTTTAAAAGAGAGAAAGAGATCCTTTTCAGGAAAGATCAGGAAAAGCTAAGATACTCTAATAATCAACAAGTCTCTAAATTCTCAACATTGTTCTAGGCACAATGGTCTAAACAATGTACAGTAATAGTTTCTACTTTAAAAGTCTGTAGAATCAAATTGGGGAGACCAGACTGCACATAATGGAATGCAAAAAAAGTGTAGCACATATTTTGAGTTTTCAGAAAAGGGCAACATAATGAGGAATAACTTTGTGGGGAAAAAATAGTACTGCATCAAAGAGTTGCAATTTAACCAGGACTTGAAAAATAGGTATTATCTGGATAGAAAAAACTTATAAAAGAAAAAGACATTTCATACATTTGCAAAATGAGAAATACAGCAAAATAGAGAAGAGATAGAACAGATGAAGTAGTCATCCTATGAGCTAAGGGATGATAATGGGAAAGGTCTGGAAAAAAGTGTCTTGAAGATCACACTGTTGTCTTCCATTTCTTGCTCCAATGCATTTTCTGAAGCTATCACCCATGCATGGAATTCATTCCATTCTCATACTCACTCAGAATCCTTAGCCAGCCTTCAGGGCTCAAGTCAGGTGCTTCTACCTTCAGGATATCCTCTCTGATATTCAAACTGTCTGTATTCTCTCTTTTCAATTTACCTTATATCCATTATCCTTATTTGTGTATGTGTTGTAGCTTCAAACAAAATGTAAACTCCTTGGAGACAGAGACTTTTTGTTTCTTTATTTTTGTTTTTAACTTTGTATCCTGAGAGCCTGACATATACCATGCACACAGCTGGCATTTAAATAATCTTTGTCAACTTAAATTACGTGTTCATTACTTTTTAAATGAACTTTTGATTTCATACGTGAAAGGAATTAGTAATTTTTAGGCAGATATTCGTTCAACTCCTGTCAATTATTCAATTTGACTTCACGATGCCTAATTTATATATTTCAGTTTCTTTATTATTGTTGTTTGTTATACATGAATTGTTTTAGGATGAATTTGTTATTAAGGCTCTTTGTATTAAAACATTGAATTCACTTTTTTGTGAGCATGACCAGATAGATTAAAAAGGTTCAGTCTTCTCTTTTTATATAACAGATTTGGTCTCACATCCAGTCAATTTAATGCACTGGGACTAATTTACGAATGGGTAGGTGAAACACAGCACAATGTATGGCTGGTTACAAGACCATGAAGGAATCCTAGTCTGATATATCTATAATTTTCAGAACCATAAGATAATTTATTTGGCTAATTAGCAGCATGTCATTAGCAATGACTTTGTGCAGTTAATTACCTCAAACACCAACATTAAAGAAGTAAAATGAAATTTATTTTTGGACCCAGTGCATTGAAGGAAAATTACTTTGAGTGAAGTAGATTGTCCTATAAGAGGGTAAAATAAGCATTATGGCTAATTACATAATTGATGTACTGGAGCATGAACATTTACATCGGAGAATGCCAATGAAATCATATAATTCAACATGTGACCTTTATTTTAAATTTTATGAACTATACCATTGTACATCATTGCAGGAATATAAATTCTACTTTATTGTGCTGTTATTCCTTGGCATCAGTTTGTCGATGGCATTCATCTACCAGGTGCCACTTTAAATGCTCTTCTTTTTGCCTGGTAGTTTGACTTGAAGCTGCCCTTGTATAAATCTATGGTTCACAGAAAATGCAAGAAACATGAATTAAGGCATGGTGTTTAATTTTGTCTTTCAGGGAAATCTTGAGGAGTTTGATACTTCTAATCCTCCAGTCATTGATTTCCTTGTGAGTTTAGAGTTGTAAAGTGGTAAGTCCTGGTTTGTTCTGTGTTCTCGTTTGACTTTGATTTAATACCCTTTTGTGATCTCTTAGTAACTACATACAGGCCTAGTAGGAAGGAGCATCAACATGGCTCTGTAAAGTCTCTAAGTTAATTAAAGGCTATGTTGAATAGTTAAAAGCCAAAAATAGTACCACTAGTTTTCATTTTTCTCTGCCATAGTAATGTTAAAGAAATTAATTTATTGAATAAAAATTCTGTCTGGTGTTAGAAGTAATCAGATCAAAATGTTAGACCAAGTTTTCCTCCCATACTAAAATTAATTTTTTTTTCCATGACTATGTAATATATATGGGATTTCCCCTGAAAATGATTAGACATTTTGATTGTAGAAGGAACCACAAGCAAGAATATTTTAACGCCAGTCATTAGTTGAGGCTTCCATCCTGACTAATATCAGTCTCATGTTCTAATAAATTCTCTTACTTCTTATTTTTTAAGGTTTAAGTAAGTAGCCATGTTATATAAGTAACTGAGCTATTTTAGTGCAAACATAAATTAATCATCTGCCATAAAAATGAAAATGTTTTTGTATTTTGTTTTGATTTGTTTTGCTTGTCTGTACTCATTTGCTATAAATGATGGTTCTATGTGGGTATGCAAACATTGATAAATAAGATAAATGAAAATATTAATAAAATATTTTAAGAGGAAAATATAAGATGTAAGCATGACCCCCAAGGTTTGCAATTTGTCGGTGATAACTTCAACAGAAATAGAAAAAAAACTCTGTTGGAGGTATTGACGTTTGCATGGAAGAAAATCAGTTGCATTTTGGGCATGTGGATTTCAAAATACTTATGGAACATCCAATTAATGATGTTTAACAGGCATTTGTGATCCTGGATATCAGGAGAGTTGACTACAGCAAGATGTCTAGGTCAGGAAAGTCATCTTCACAGAAGTGATGATTGAAGTCCAAAAGACCAAAGAAGCCAGAGAGAGGAAAGGAAAGAAGAGGAAGGGAGCAGAAGGGATGGTTTTGTGTGTGTGTGTGTGTGTATGTGTGTTGGGATGGCTTATCAAATGTGTTAAATACAGCATAGAACAAAAGAAAGATGCCTGAGAGAAGACCATTGGACATGGAAATAAAACATCACTGGTGACCTGGGAGAGAGATGTTTCAGTCTACTGTTGGGATAGGAAGGCAAATTCAAATTGTAAACCATTGAGAAATGAGGGGTAGATGGTGAAAGAAGTTTTGTTTTTTAAGAGTTTTCCAAAGAGTTCATAGTGAAAGAGAAGAATGCTCTATGATGATAGAAAGAATGACATGTGAGGTTTTATTTTATTTTATTTTATTTTTTAAGGAAAGGGTGATCTGGGCATATATGTAGGCAGCAGGGAATGAATATATAGGTTTGAAGAGATTGAATTTTATCAAATAAATATTTTTGGGGCAAGGTACTTTGTGAAAATGCATAGTATTATAGTTTATTAAGAAAACTGGCAGGAGATGTTGTCACTAACATTTGTATTTAACAAAACTAAGCATGCACCCCTAGAAAGAGAAAATGTACAGCTTCTTTACAGAGGTAGCTGGTGGTGGAATGGATAGAGTATTGGGCCTGGAGTTGATAAATCCTGAGTTCAAATCTAGCTTCAGAAACTTATTAGCTGTGTGATACTAGGAAAGTTGCTTAACCATTATGTGCCTCAGTTTCCTCAACCTCCCAGGTTTGTTGTAAGAATCAAATGAAATAATAATTGTAAAATAGTTAGCATTGTGTAACACATAGTAAGCACTATAAGTTATGTAGTAGTACTTGTAGTAGTAGTAATAGTAGTAGTTGTAGTAGTAGTGGTAGTGAAAAGTGCTTAGCAAAATGCCTGGCACAGGGGCAGCTAGGTGGTGCAGTGAATAAAGCACTGGCCCTAGAGTCAGGAGGACGTGAGTTCAAATATGACCTCAGACACTTAACACTTACTAGCCATGTGACATTGGGCAAGTCACTTAACTCCAATTTCCCTGCTTTCCCCCCTCCAAAAAAAAAAAAAAGCAAAGCAAAAAAAAAAATAGCCTGGTTCTTAGTAGGCCTTATTTAAATGTTTATTGTCTTCTCTTCTCTTTATGAAATCTTAATGTCTTTATAATTAATGTCCAGGAAAATGTGACAGAAAACATAGTTCTTCTCAACTGAAAAAGGAGATAAAAAAATAGATGGGATCTTTCAGTTATGCTTTTAAAATAGGCAAAAAAAAAAAAATACATAGATATACTTCCAATAAGCCTCCAATGCCTCTATGACTTACACACATATGTTTTATATCTTTTTGAATAATGTAGATGGAAAAAGACATGAAGGCCTTTGAGGGACTAGCCTCTGAATTATAAAAAGATTAATGATTTGTCTTAGTCACAAAATATTTTGTCACATATATTAATGGATAGGGCAGTCATAAAGGGAAATAATTTCTACTAAAATGAAAATCTGTTCTTTTTAAGTTAATACAATTCTGTAACTTAAAAAAGAAAACAACAGTGTATCTATTATGACCCTTGCCTGAACATTTTTCAGATAAGTATTTGGTCTATGACTAAGTAACTTACTTTAGTTGTTAAAGAATTAAAGATGACCACCTTAAACTATACTTAATAAATGAGGATGATGGATGATCACTTATGCTTACATTCTCTCTCGGTTCCAAAAGAGAATAAGAAGGGAGGTTATTTTGACATCAAATGAAATGTAGTGACAGAGGAAAAAAATGTATATATATAGTACTAGCTCAAGACCATGACGTAGAGATCTGTATTGCACTAAAGGGGGAAAAATCATGCATAAAAAGGTAGAAATTTTAAAATTCAGATGTAAGTTTTTTTGTAATTTATTTAGTCTTATTTAGGATTGTTTTGAAAGTTTGCATTGTCAATTAATTTTTCTTTTTAAAGCCTGACATGTTTATAAAAAAAAAATCAAAAGCATTTTTGGTTATAAATCTGAAGTTTTAAAAAGACCTAGTTGTCATCATATTATTTAAAGGCAACATACCTCCACTTGGTTAACATCTTATTGCTTCCTACTTGCCCCTAAGTTTTCATGCAGTATTCCCATTTAATGGTTCATGAACCTTCCCAATGACAACCCAATGAGATTGTTCTAAAAACTCTTTAATGGAGCTGTAAACAGTAAATAATTGCAGAATAGTATGATTTTCATAGATAACGCACAGGAGGCACTGGAGTTCTCTGTTTCCAGCCCTCTAACAGGATCACTCTTTATCTAGTCAGACAGGCAGACAGCTTTGGATGGGTTAATAATCAGCTCTATTCTAGTCTAGTCTTCTCAGAGGACTGTGGGAGAAGCAGCTCCTATAGCATTCCCTAATTATCCTTCTCCCAGGGGCCTGAGAGAGGCAGGGCAACTACTACTACATTTCGATGGGGTTAATCAAGTCAGACACACTTGTGCACTTCCCTAAGTCCCCTCAAGCCTCAACTGGGGCTGGTTGAGGCTCACACATACTCCCCTATGGGTTTCCCATGATTTTTCCCCAATGGGCTTCCTGTGATTTCTCCCTCCTCACTGACCAGTACCCACCTGCTTTTTATGGCAACAGACAAAGAAGGCATCTTGCCAACATTAAGCTCATAGGTTAACTTTAGCAATTTCATCATTCTGCACAAGTCTAGTAAATACTACATTATGTGATTTTTTTAAATTAAAAAAATACCTTATTTCATGGCACATCCTCAGTAGGACTATCTATTGCTATGATTCTGGGAACTACTACCTAGAATCCTTGGGGCTATTCTGGGATTATTATCTAACACCTGGAAACTAGACATTTCCATGGCCATAGATCCTGAGAAACTAAACTCTAAAAAGGCTCACAAAATCCTCCTTACATACATAGGAATAATATACTAAATGACCCTTATGGTTTGTAACACTTTGTTGTTGTTATTTGCTGTTAGTTGCTGCTGTTACTATAATTGTTGTTGTTAAAAGAAGTTTACAGGAGAAAAAAGATATTGGGAACCACTGAAAAGGAAATAACATTGAATGGGAAGTTAAGATTGCCAGGTTGAAATTCTGCTAGAAACTAGTTAATTGAGGGGCGGAGTCAAGATGGTGGCTTAGAAGCAAGAGAACTCTGTGGTTCCTCCCATACCAACATCAAATACCTATAAAATATGACTAAACAAATTTTAGAGCCTCAGAACCCACAAAATTACAAAGTAACAAAGCTCCCGCTGAAGGCAGCCCAGCAGGCTGACGGGAAGGGGTTCATTGCAGCAAACTGGGAGCCCAGACCAGCACAACATGAAACCCTGGCTAGAGCCCTTGGGAGTCCAGAAAAAACCGCAGCTGGAGTTTTCAGGAGAGTGGATCAACAGCAGCTGTGGAAGTTTCCAGAATTATTAACCCATAATAAACAAGGACTAAGTGAAAGGTCAGTGGAACTCATCTAAATTTGGGGGAGAGAGTCCAGCCCTCTGTCTCCAGGGTGAGAAGCAGTGGAGGTGGTCCTGCAGCCATCGCCACATGGCTGCTTCAGAGCTTGTGGCCTGAAAATTGCAGGGGTGCTAAGTGATCATTCAGAGGCTAAGCGCTCTTGCCTTAACCTGCCTGGATCTGGATCGTGGTCTTGGGTGATGGTCCTGAGGTGTGTGATCAGTGAGCCAAAGTAGGAGGGGGCTGCAGAGATGGAAGCCTCCTAATAACTCCGGCAGCTGCAAAAAACCCAGAGATTTGGGACAAAGCTCTTTTCTCTGGAAGCAGAGTTCTAATGATCCCAAAAGTCAAGTAATTGACTGGCAACATGATCAGGCAAAGAAAGCAAAGCAAGCCCAGCAATCCAACTTTAGATTCCTTTGTTTTGGAACAAAAAGGATCAAAGCATGGAACAGGAGGAAGACAACACAGTCAGAAATCCCACACCAAAAGCTTCCAAGAAAAATGTAGACTGCTTACAAGCCATAGAGGAGCTTAAGAAAGATTTTGAAAACCAAACAAGAGAAGTGGATGAAAAATTGGGAAGAGAAATGAGAATGATGCAAGAAAATCA
>CM053590.1:91459759-91488314 GCA_028646515.1 Pseudochirops corinnae
CAAATATTACAAGCTGCCAAGAAGAAACAATTTGAATACTGTGGAAACACAATCAGGATAACACAAGATCTAGCAGCTTCTACATTAAGAGATTGAAGAGCCTGGAATATGATATTCTGGAGATCAAAGGAGCTAGGATTAAAACCAAGAATCACCTACCTAGCAAAGGTGAGTATAATGTTCCAGGGGAAAATATAGTCATTCAATGAGGTGGAGGACTTCCAAGCATTCTTGCTGAAAAAACCAGAACTGATTAGAAAATTTGACATTCAAATACAAGAAGCATGAGAAGGTAAACAGGGAAAAGAATTCATAAAGAACTTATCAAAGTTGAACTATTTACATGCCAACATGGAAAAACGATAATTGTAACTTATGAAACTTTTCTCAGTATTGTTGAGGGTTAGAAAGGATGGATTTCTATTGAAATCCTTTGAGGGTTTTATTAGTTTGAAAGAATTATCAGGCATAAGCAGTCTTGGCAGTTTTAAAAGGGTTTATTACGCTTGTTATCAGGCAGGAGAAAATTAAGGGGAATCCTGCGAAGTGTGGGTATTGGGGGTACAGATTATAGAGTAACAAAGTCATACAAAGATGGAGTTAGAGAGGAGCATCCAGCCTGTCTGCCCTGAAAGGTCCCCCTTTGATAAGGTGGAGTTCTTTTGTTAGGAGTTATCTTACAGCTGGCCACTAGAACAAAAGGGGTAATCCTTTCTCTAACTAAGGAATCCTTTTAAGAATTCATAGATGTGGCGTGTTATAGTTAAGGAGCTTCAGGGAAGATACTTACAGGCTGGGGGCGGGGGAAGGGACAGAGTTAATGCTTTACAGCTGAGGAGGAAAGATGACTTTCCACAGGCCGATGTCACAAGCTGATATCACATAACCAGGTGCCCAAACACAAATGAGATTCAAGACAAAGTCACCCCAAAATATTGCAAAGGCACCTCAGCACCCCTTCATTATGAGGATAGTTGAAGGGAATATAAATGTATATATATATGTATACATACACATATGTCTATATAGGAGGGTATATATGTGTGTGAATACATATGTAATTATGTGTATCTATGTGTACATAGACAGGGCACAGGATCAATTGAATAGGATGTGGTAATATTTTAAAAGGTGAAATTGAGAGGTGGGAGAGGAATAGTATGAGAGGAGACAAGGAGAGACAGAAGGGTGTAATCCTCTCATATAGAAGAGGCAAAGGATAACTGTTACAATGGAGGGGAAGAACAGGAAGGTAAAAGGGAAAGGGTCAACCTTACTTTCATTGAATTGGGCTTAGGGAAGGAATGATGTACACTCTAAATTGGGTATCTTGGCCTACAGGAGAGTAGGGGGAAGGGGATGAGAGGGGGGATGATGGAGGGGAGGGCAGGTTGGGGGCAGGGTAGTTAGAAGGACACACTTCTGTAAAGGACAGGGACAAAGTAGAAAATAGAACAAGTGGGGGGTGAAATAGGAAGGAGTAAATATGTCTCACAATATGTCCATTGTGGATATGTTCTGTATAACTACATATGTACAGCCTGTATTGAATTACTTGTCTTCCCAGTGGGGGTGGTTGATGAGGGAGGAAGGGAAAGAATCTAGAATTTAATGCTCTAAAATCAAATGTTAAATATATATATATATAAAATCATTATTATTATTTACATGCAACTGGGAAATAAGATATACAGGCACTTGGGTAGAGAGATCCATCTTGCCCTATCAGAAAGTCAGAGGGGTGATGGGTGAAGATATAGGAGAGAGCAGATTGGGGGATGGGGTATACAGTGGGATTGCTGTTTTGGGGTGGTGGGTAGGAGAAATATGGGGAGAAAATTTGTAACTCAAAATCTCATGGAAATGAGTGATATAAGTTAAAAATAAAATCAAATAAAAATAAAAAGAATATTTTAAAAAATTTTAAAAAAGAAACTAGTTAATTGACCTTAGACAATTTCAATTCTGTACTCACCGATTTGCTCATCTCTAAAATAAAGAGGTTAGGCTAAGAACTTTCCAGCTCAAACATACTGTGATTCTTAATATAAAGACCAGGGATCAGAAGAACATATTCAAGAGCAGGCTGATGAAAGTATGTGGCACCTTGAAGTTAATTATCAGCTGGTGGAAGCATACACTGAACCTGAGCAACTCACCACCAGAAAGAGTCTAATTCACCACTGATGTTCCTCAAGTTTTCTATTAAAGAATAAGTTGAGGAAAACAGAACTCAGTATTTTCACGGTATATTAATTATCTGCCTAAGAAAGCACAAAATTAAGCATTTATAAATGATCTGGGTTTGAAGCTCTGCTTTTCCACTTGATGTGATTTTAGACAAGTCACAAGCCCTCAGTTTTACTAGGAACTAAATGACTTCCCACATCCCTTTTCATTCAAGATCTATGATCCTATGATGCAAAATGAGCATATACATTCATTGAGGCTGTATGAAAAACAAAATGTCAATGCACCCTGTTATATGCTTCTCTTGTGATAGAAATAGAAATGGATATGGATATAGATATAAATGGTATAAATATAGGAGCAGATATGTAGGCATATGCAGGGTTTACCCAAAGTCTTACTGTAATTTTAAGTTGTTATCTCTCCCTTTAACTTTATATTAGACTTTATAACTTTATAAGTATATATAGACTTTAACCTATTGAAAACTATTTTCCAAGTAGAACTTTTTTTTTGCACTAGCCTACAAACACAAGGTAGATGAAAACAAAAATAAATTACTTTAGCAGTCATTTATACTTCATTCAGATTTGTCATTTTTTATTGCACTTTATTTTGAAGGGGACACTGCCCAGAGTCAGAAAATAGCAGTTTAGTCCTAAGTCTACTACATGGCTAATATGACTGACCTCGAACCACTTTTAATCTCTCTATCCTTTAATCATCTGTAAAATAATGATTTACCTCCAAAATCTTATCACTCTTTGATTCATTCATGCTTCCTGTACTTCTGCCTCAGAGTCAATATACGTGAGTTCTGCGTCTAGGTATCCTTTAAGGTGTTAAGTTTGATTTTGCATAGAAATCATGTCATTTTCAAGTCTTCGTTTCAATTCTTATGTTCCTCTCCCAAAAGTTTCTATCATGAGAGATTATTTTTCTCATTTGATAAAAGTATCAATAGAGGGAGTTTGACCAAAATAAGAAGTTGCCTGGATCTATTATCACCCCAAATATCATAGTATCTCTAAGAATATCATTCAATAGATCTTATTTCTATATTTGTTCCAAATATTAGATATCTGCCTTTTATTTGTACTTTAGGGCTACTGTTTGTATGTGTCTTGAAACTTTCAGACAGAAAACACTAATTCTTTGCCTAAGGGCATGTACAACTTTGTGAAAGAGTAGATTAAATGTCTTTTAATGTTGCATCAACTTTAGAGATCCATAGAATCAAGAGATCCAAGGAATTTTAGGCACACACAGTTCCATCTTCATTTTATAGGTGATGAAATCCAGACACAGAAAAAATGATTTCCAAGTCGTCCAGGTAGAAAATAACAAAACCAAAAGTTGAAGACAGATCATTGCACTGCAAACTTAAAGCTCTTTCCATGACACTATAACTCTTTTTTTTTTCTTTTTGTAGGGGAGAGGGCAGGGCAATTAGGGTTAAGTGACTTGCCCAAAATCACATACCTAGTAAGTGTTAAGTGTCTGAGGCCGAATTTGAACTCAGGTCCTCCTGACTTCAGGGCCAGTGCTCTATTCACTGTGCCACCTAGCCACTCCCATGTTATAATTCTTTAAGACAACTAGATTTATTCAGTAAATTTCTACTCTAATATATCTCCTAGTACATTAAGGGTGTGAAAGGGTCAAAACAACTTCTAAAATATCAGCTTGCTGATGAAAAAGAAAATATAATGTACTATGAGGATGTGATACATTGACTTAAAGAAAGGTGACTCATATTTCTTTAGAAAAAGGTAGTAGTGATTCATTTATTCAACATGCATTGGTTTATTTTTCATGATTTGTAACACATGGTATTTGTTATCTATACATTACAAATGAATAACACTAGTGGTGAAATTCATAATGATGATAGGAGAAGAGGGGATTCTTGGGTAGTAGATAATGGAATGCAGAGAGAGTAGAGACAAGAATATTATAGTACTTTCTTCACTTGCCTTATTTCTTCTCTCATAAATGATGATTCCATTGGACTTTACAGATAAGTTATGTTTTTCAGAGTTGGTTCATTTTATAACCTCAACAGTGGATAACTATGGAGGGATGGACAAAAGAGAGACATCAGAGAAGTAGATAAAAAATGTCCATGAGATCACTACCTTTGCATTAAAATAAACATAATTGGCGATCTAATCCAACATCATTATTTTACAGAAGAAGAAAATAAATATAGGAATTGTTACATGTTTAGTTCAAGGTTATGCAGGGCATAGGTGTCATAACTTGAATTTGGACCTGTTTCAGTTTATTTTGTTACCATTCTAAAATTGAAACCACCAAGAGAACCCAGTATTATTCATCTTTCATTTCTTCACTGCAGCCCCGCTCTAAGGCCAACTCCCCTTTTCCCCTTCAAAAAAGATGTAATTTAATCTTTTACCCTGAATAGGAATCAATGCAACAAACTTTATATCTATTTGAAATATTCAACCTAATTCCCCGTATTGTAGTTCATTGGTGTTTTATTTACCATTAAGCTGCATATGCTTCTCTTGCCTTCAATGATTTCATTAGCCCTGTCTTAGAAATTAGAATTAGGTCCCTATATTTATACTTTCTCTTTGCCTATATGACAGTGGGCTCTCTCAATGTCAGTTTCCAAAAAAAAGCTATTACCCTGTCTCAGCAGCACATTCTGGGCAGAAACAAATACATGAGAGTTTTGCTTAATGCCATATTCCTATATTCATATTATATGTACTATATTTATCAAGAGTTCCCATGTTTTTAATCTTCCAACTACTAAGATAATGCTTCATTTGAGATAACTCTGATGGTCTCCACATTTTGCTCTCAAAGAAAAAACGATTAAAAATCACAATTTTAGGGACACAATATATTCACTCCATTAACATTCTTGTTATGACAGAAGGAAGTGTGTAAAATTAGGAAGAATGATTCACATTTAATTTGAATCTGAAAAGTGTTATGGAGCTGGAGATTTTCAGGAATCAAAAACTATGTTCCTGTCAGTGATAAAAGTGAATCGACTTGAGAGGGGGGAACTCCTCCCTTCACTATCCTACAGGCTTGTATTTATTCTACCAGGTCCAAACCCCCAGAGGAATGTTTCATTTATTGCAGACAACACATTTCTTGGTCTGCTTGCTAGACTAATGGGATGCTGAAATCGATTGTATCTATTTCTCTGTCACAGAAGAAGTGGTGAAGGTTTTGTGGGCTTGTTTCACTTTCATAGCTCTCTTGTCAGTTTTTTTTTTTTAATTCAGCACCCTGATTCTGATGTCTTCCTTTATGAGAGAATCACAACTTCTTTGTTTTGAGGAAATTTTGCATTTAACTTGGTAACCTCTCTGGATCTTAGGCAGAATTACTACAGTACATGTTGTGGGAAATTATCAGTCATAGCTCTGAAAAGTCTTGGGAAGTACATTATAAGTATATCCAAACAAGGGGCTAAGGGCTTTATGGATGATAATTGCTATCAGTGTACTAGAAAAGTCAAGTCCTGTTTTGATGGCAGCTTCATTCACAGAAAGATCTAAAAAGGGAAAGTAGATTCTGTACCTCACTTGAGAAAATATTGATAAAATTCAAGAAAATCTATTTAACTGGTTAAAATCTGGATATTGACTTTTTTTTATTCCTTTTTCTCTGGTGAGAATTGAACACTGACCATAACAATTTTTGGACAGCATTTATCCTCAGGGACCAAATTGCCCAGGGACCAAAAATATATGCCATGTAATAAGCACATATATAAATAGTAATCATTTAAAAAACCTGAATGGAACATCAGATACAGAACTAGGAAATTATTCATATAGAAGGTAAGTATCCCTCTCTGTTATACTGATCTACTTGCTATGGCACATGATAGACATTTTTTCCCCTTATTTTGAAGCCTTTGCTTAGGTTCATTCTCTTTCTCCCTCCTAAAAGCACTCCATGCTTACTTCTGAATCTTAGACTAGCCGGCTGCCTTCAATACTGCTTAAATGCTAACCTTCATATGGGCAATTTTCCTGGTATTTCAAGTGATTAATGCTCCTCCCAAATTACTTCACATTTAATTCGTATGGATTTTGTATTTTTCTTTGTGTACACATTATTACCCCTTAGTAAAATTTCAATTCCTTGAGAGTAGTCACTTTCATTTTGCTTTTTTTTTCCATGACAATAGCTGCAAGTTTGGCATATAGTATGAGTTTAATAAATACTTGAAATAATTAAATTGTACTATGATTATTTCAATGCTAGGTGATTTGATTAGTGTCCCTTCCATCATGACAAATACTCTTTGACTTTGAATATAAAGTTTGAATATTGTTATCGCAAAAAAACTAATTAACCTGCAGACAACTAATAATGATCTAGCCTCTCTAGAAGTTTACCTAGGCTAGTCCTAAATTAGCAGACTGGAAACCTTTCAGATTTGTTAGGAAAGTCAGAGATTGCCCCCTGCTGACATAACACGGAGGCATGCTGACCCTGGACCTTGTGTGTGCTTCTGTTTTTCATTCATATGGGAGGAAATAGTTGTTGTTTTCAAGGACTGGAAAGACTGTCCTAAGAACAAAATTAGACTCATTCTGCTTAGTATCCAAAGGCAGAACTTCTAGTAGTGGGTAGAAATTGCAAATGAATAAATTAAGACTTGATGTAAATAAAACTTTCCTACAATCAGAATTGTATGATATGAAATGGGTTGCCTTGGGATGTAGTGTGCTCCTGCTCACTGGAGGTCATCAAGCCAAGGATAGATGTCCACTTTTTAGTTGAGATTATAAAATGGATTTTTGTTTGGATTAACTGAACTCTAAGATCCTACCCAATTCTGAAGCCCCATAATTATATGAATGTAATATAATTATATAGGTAATAACACATTTATAAAATACTTAGAAATTTGCTATCCCAATTTTTTTATTTAATAAAGACTCCATTACTGACTGATTATAGCACCATGGTTTCCTATAAAATGGAAGCTGAGCAGAAAGGAGTTATGAAACTTTGGGACTTTTTGCTTCCTAGGGTCTGATACTAAGGTTAAGGTGATATGAAAATGAATAAAGATTGAATAAAGATTGGTGTGAATTACAAAGTCAATGGCCACTAAATATCTATGTAAAAACAACAGAAAGCACACAAAGTAGACAGAGACCTATTTAGTTCACTTGAACAGGCACCTACCTATCTAAGAAGAGAATGGAGTAGAGTTGAAAGACCTCTGCCTGTGGAGTAAGAAGACCTGAGTTAAAATCCTGAATCCCTGACACTTGCTACAATTATTACCTTGCGAAAATCACTTTTCCTTTTTGGATCTCCATTTCCTCTTATGTAAAATGAAAAAGTCGTACTAGATAGCCTGTAACGTTCCTTCCAGCACTGATGCAATCAATTATAAACAACAGCTAGTTGGCACAGTGTATAGGATGCTGGGACAGACCTAAGTTCTTTTTTTTTTTTCTTTTTGGAGGGCAACTGGGGTTAAGTGACTTGCCCAAGGTTTTTGGGCACAGCCCACAGACTTGCCTACAGCTAGTTTTTGTGTTAAGTGTCTGAGGCCGGCTTTGAACTCAGGTCCTTCTGACTCCAGGGCCGGTGCTCTATTTACTGCACAACCTAGCTGCCTCCTAGAAAAACCTGAGTTCTATTCTGCTCTCAGCAGTTACTAACTGTGTAACCCTGGGAATGTCACTTAACCTAGGTTTGCCTCAGTTTCCTCTTCTGCAAAATGGGGATGATAGTAGCACCTACCATTCAGGGACATGGTGAAGGTCAAATGAGGTATGTGTAAAGCACTTTGCAAACCTTAAAGTGGTACACAATTATTGTTATTCTTGTCATTGTTTAATACTATGAAGGATGTGACCAGGACTATATTTGATAAATTGTGTATTAATTTCAACAGTCTCAATTTGCTCCTGACACACGCAAACAGATCTCTTTTTTTGGACACCAGTATTCTCCTAGTGATACTTCAAGACTTTGTGTATCCTGAAAGTCCATTGTACTAAGAAAAATGATAATGGCTAACATTTCAATTAGTGCTTTTAGATTTTTTTTTAAACATTTGTTTAAGTATATGCTATGTGCCAGGTGTTGTGCTAAGCACTTTATAAATATTATCTGATTTGATCCACCCAACCACAATGGGGGTAAGAGCTATTTTCATCTGCTTTTAACAGATGAAAAAACTGAAGAAAGCAGAGTTAATTGACTTGCTGAACCCCACACAGTTAGGAACTGTCTGAGTTCAGATTTGAACTAAGGGTTTTCTTGACTCCAGGTGCATGTACAACTTCACTGTCTCATTTTTCCTTGCCCATTTGTTCTCATTTGAGCCTCCCAAGCTCTTGTGTTACTATTATTATCCTCATTTTTCATAGGAAGAAATTAATGCTCAAAAAGTCAGTATATGTTGCCCAAGGGGATCCAGCTAAATGGTTAAAAAACCCCAGCAATAGTAGTCATACTGATGATAGTACTAGCGGCTATCAAGTGTCAAGGTAGGATTCAAATTCAGGCTTCTTCTACCTCCAAGTCTAATGTTCTTTCCATTATACTCTGACACCCCACAAAATGCTGAATGCTAGTCTAATTGATCCTCACAGAGAATTTTCAAAGAGGAGTGAAAAAAAATCACACTGAATAAAATGACTTAGAAGGATTCTAATCTTTATTTTTCAAAGGAGTCCCTATTTGGATAAGGTTATGACTCCTATGCAGTTGATGTAGAGTTTAATGGTTTTAAACACACTAAAATCAATATTTATTTTAATTTAACTGGAATACCACCAAAATATTTATATTCTTTCTTTTGTAAGGATTATTAGACAATCTTTCACTAAACTCATCTAGTGATAGAAAATTGTAACTGGCAAAGTTGTTTCTGTAAGCTCAGAACATGTAGAGATGTTAACACTTTTAAAATGCCTTAAGTGTATTTAGTAACTGACTGTGAAAAAAAAAATCTTAAAAAATTATAGTGAGAAAATTTTCAAATGGCATATTCTACAGAAATCATTTGATAAGATAGATGAAAAATTAAGCATATTGACAATTAAAGTTTCAGCTTTAGAAAAAATGCATCTTTAAAATAACTCTTTTATAAACAATAATGATAGAAATTATTTGAAGTTAATTAAAAGGACATTACAATACAATATTACATCAGCAAACTACTCTTTTCTTATTTTTTCATTTATTCAACAACTATATATTAAATTTCTACTGTGTATCACACATTGTATTTAGCACTGACCATTTTTTTAAAAGGGAAAAAATGATGCAGCCCCTTTCCTCATGAAGCTTATAGTCTATTAGGGTATAAGAATATAGAAACATGTAAATATAATAATTTCTCTCCTCTGAGGCTACTTCCCCAACTCCCATTGTACTGGAAGATTGGGTTTCCAGGGGGAACTGATTACTGCTCCTTTATGGGGTTCTGGGGTAACCATGAGGGTATTATTGCTTCTAATATTGCTTTTTAGGAATCTTTTGATTATTTTCTTAGAGGACATAGTAGGAACAAGGGCTATAATACATTCTTCTCAACAAGGAAGCACCGTACACACACACACACACACACACACACACACACACACACAGAATCCTTGGTGCAAGTGAGTTCACACCTAAATTACAAGTCTAGGGATTATATGTGACCAAGGAGCACTTCTCAACCATCATCACAAAAAATTCTCTTCTCTCTTCATATCATCCTTGTAAAGTACCCAAAATATGCTTTGCTCTGAGGATCAGTGTTTTTCTAGAGTCTGTAGCCAAGATTACTCTCAAGAGGGATCACAATTCTTGATGCTGATGACATGCTCAGGACAACTGTCTTTTTTACTTCCTTATCCAATACCTTTACTTCAGCACACTAAGCTACTGACTCCATTTGCTAATGGGACCTCTTGATGACTCTTCAAAACTCAATGAATGCCTGGGCAATCCCATCTCAGAATACTCATTCACCTAAAATCGGAAGAAAAAACACAAAGTAAACTGAAATGCCATTGCCCTGGTGGAAGAAAATGAAAACACACACACACACACACACACACACACACAGACACGCACACCCCTCGCAAACCAAAGCTGTCAATTCAAAGGGATCTTCACTTAAAAGTGAACAGGGAAGAGAGCAACTGATTTTTCTGGATCAAAATGTTTGTATGCACATTCATTTGCAGGTCAGGGTCTTTTGAATCATTCATATTTCAGCTCCTGAGCTAATTTTAAGTTTTTTTCATCATCACATAGCATGAATCCTGAGTCCTCACTGTCAAAACTGGGTTCTGAAGTTCCACATGTTGGATTGACAGCTGGCAGAGAGTACCTGTACAGGCTTTTAGTAATGGGATCATTTGCTTAGCTTCCCCAAATCATATTAACATAATACATAGTCAATTGTAAAAGTGACAAAAAAAAATATTTAGGCAAAGTTCACTAAGAAAGGCTTGAGAAAAAGTACAACATGAATGTAGAGTGTATCATATTCTCCAAATATATTCTGCTCTTCATATTTCATTTTGTCTTAAATTTTAAACAACTTTTATAATGTTGTTGCTTGGGGTGTTCCCCATTAATTTTGTAGAGTCTTATAAATTACTGGTGGCAGTTCATAAGAAAATAAATTTGACATGCAAGCACTCTGTTAATGGAGCTGTGAATTGGTCTAACCATTAAAGAGATTAATTTGAAAATATGGAAGAAATTTTAATAAACTAATATCCTTTGATTCAGCCATCCCATTGCTGGAGATGCAACATAAAGAGCTCACTCACAGAAATATATGTCCTAAAAATAGCAATATATATATCCTTGGTATGCTGACAGCTAGAACATTGCACACTCATGGTGTTTTGCACTGTTTTAGGATGAAAAAATAAAGCTTTTACCCACTGATTCATTTCAGAAAGGATATTATGTTATAACCTCCAAAACCTACCCCCCCCAGCTCTTCTGTCTATTTCAATTGTGTTTCAACCACCCCACTGGAAAACACCATGCCTCTAGGAATAGCTGTTTGCATAAAAATTCAGTCTTTATGCATTTTTTACTTAGGACATCTTTTGGTTTCTATCTCTTGTACTTTACTTTTCTATCTCTGTTTTTGCCTTTCTAACTTTTTAATTGATGCAGTCACAGTGCTTTCTCCAGGCTTTCCTTTTAGATGTTTGCTTTGGAATCTTTTGGCATTATTTTTTAAGTCAGAGGGTAAATAGGAGACTGATCTGGCTTGCATTTATCCTTGAAAATTCTCATAGACAGCACAGATATGTGTGACCATTTATATAGCCTCAAATATGACTGTTATCCCATAACTGGATAGCTTAAGAATGCTTGTAAGTGAAGTTCCTACCTGTCTGTCTGCCTATTTGTTATGTGTGTGCTTTGTACTATTCAATACAAGCATCACCTTTACATGAAATCTATATTCGGTTATGCTTTTACAATAATATTAGACACATGTGATCAAAACTGCTGAATTAACAGTCACTTACTTGGGTTATCATTTTGTAAGACAGGTGGAGACAGTAGCACAGGTTCCTTCTTGATCTGAGCAGACAGGGAAGACAGGAAGGTAGCTTCAGAGGTGTTAATAATCTTAATTTATTCTAGTTTAATCTTCTCAAAGGGAGTTGCTGATATAGAAGTACCAACTCCTATAGCATTCCATAATTAACCTTCTTGCAGGAGCCATCATGAAGGGGGAAGCAAATACCTCTGTGTTTCAGTGGGGTTGAGACAGGCACAGCTTGTGCACTCCCCTAAATCCCATCAAGCCTCAATGGGCAGTGGTTGAGGCAAACACAAATTCCCCATGAGCCTTGATGGGGGCTGATCAAGGCCCACACAGCATTCCAGCTTCTGCATTCCACCCTAAGGGTTCCCCACTCACTGACCAGCACCCACCTACTTTATAGGGCAACATACAAAGAAGGCATATTGCCAAAAATAGCTTCACAATTTTACATTACCTCATCCCTATATCTCACTGTGCAGTTGTGGTGGACATTTATAATTTAAGCACAAATGTTTATATCATTTGGAGATGTTTTGAACCATAATCATAAGAACTCATTTCTAATACCAGGGAACAAGAGATTGTTATGGCTATGAATCCTGGAAACTAAACTATAAGAAATAATAAGAAAAATCTACCTTACATACACTAAAATCCACCTTACTTACACATTTCATTGCCTAATATAATGTTTTTTTTTTCCCCCAGAGCTTATCATAGTACTCTATATGCAGCATACACTTATAAGTATTGGCTAAATAGAATGTATAAATTCATGAAGATATGCAACAAACAATTTATAGTAATTTCCAATGGGAGACTTTTCAAACAAGATCTCATCTGATCAAGAGAGAGTATCATTCATGCTATATGTAGACTGTTGTGAATTTATAAAGCTTCAATATAATTAGATAATTCTCATTAAATATGAGTATTAATATTAAATAATTTATGAAAACCTGATCGATTTGTTTTTGCTTGAGTCTTACATATAATTACAGTATAAAAATACACAAGATAATCTGAATTTCAAAGCTAACTTTCAATATTTAAACATTAATAAAGTTAGCATATATAGCTCCTACTATATGCCAGGCACTATGCTGAGTGTTTTGCAAATATTATCTCTTTGGGTCCTTACAACACCACTGAGCATTAGATTATTATTTACATTTAAAGAAACTGTGTCAAATAGAGTTCTGTGGTGACTTCCTCAGGATCACATAGCTAGTAAGTATATGAGGCTGAATTTGACTTCAGATCTTCCTGATTCTAAGCCAATCTCTCTATCCACTGTGAGACCTAGCTGCCTAGTTCCTTTAGCTTTAGATGAGACAGCATGGCAGGGGATAGTAGTTACATAATTAGAGTGTTTTAAATGGAAGTTATGTTCCTAGGCAGCAAGATTTAGAACCATGAACTTCAAATCCATCTCTACAAGAAATCTAATTTTTAATAGCCCTGGATATGACTGCTTAGATGGACCTGAGATGTGAAGAACTGGCACATTAATTCATCAAAAGATTCCCAGTGCGAGTATGTGAAGCAAAGAATTCAGCAAAATCCAAGAAGGGAAATGAACAGAGGGGCCCTTTGACCCTTAAGAGTTCCCCAACCTCTCATTTAATATCTAGCTAGAGATGACAACTCACAAATATGAGTCTGGATGATATTTCTCAAAATAAAACAAAAAACGAGTTTATTGTTCATAGCTATGGACATTATAACCCATTTCCCCAGAGATCCAGAGAAATGGAAAAGTACAAAGTCCTATTTACCTCATGGAAAGGCAAAATTAATTGATTGGTCATGGAACCCTCTGAATAAGAAGATAAATCACCCTTTTCCAAAGAAATGAAGGAGTAAGATAACCAGTGAGGAAATGACAATTTATAGAGACTTTGAACTAGACATTTTAAAAATCAACTTAAATATTTCCAGAATTATCTTTAACTTGATGCCTCATTTTGTGACTGAAGCTTCTATATTCAGGGCATTGTCCTTGTGATTGAACTTTTTGTAAATCAATATCAATGGCCAAGCCCTAGTACATGGATGAGGAACAAAAAACTGAAGGCCCAAATACCATGGAAGTGTCTCAGTCAGAAACTGTGTGAAAAGAAATGGCCAGGGACTGGGGTTATCCCAAAGTATAATTTATAGGACATGATTTTACATCCTTTGGGGTTATTTAATTCAAGTGAGACAAAGGAATTAGGGCTAACCTAAGCTTCTGCCCAGGCATTGCCTCGAAGGGTGTAATAGGAAGAGCTGAATTATAAAGTTTTAAGATTATCCCAAATAATATTGTCGAGACAAAATAGTCTGTGAATATCATAGGATTTCAAGCTGGAAAGTCCTCAGAGAATATCTAGCTAAAATTCCTCATATTTTCAAGTGGTGAAACTGCTCAACACAGATAAAATGACTTCCAAAACCATACAGAGCTGAATTTGAACCTGGATCCTTTCATAACAGACCCAGCATTCTTTCCATTAATTTACTCTATCTGTAATAATTACTTTATGTCATGTGAACACAAAACTGTGTCTATAAGGATAATTTGGCATAAACTAGCATTAGATTTTTCATAGCCATAAAAAATGCTGAGGCATAAAACATGATAATGAACAACACAATTATAAGCATATAATTCAGTGGATTTGTGGCTCTATACTAGTGAATTATTAGGAGTAGAAAACAATTAATGAAAGAAATCATTTGCAAAGTGGGAATTCAGCACTCTATCTCTCATTTATGGTATTTGCTTCACTCCTTTAGCTAAAATAACATTTACTCAGTGTAAATCTTAACTGTTACCCAATCTATAAAATGCTACAGCTACACTTAATGAATTCTCTATCTTAATTCAAAATGAAATGTGAAGTACATATACTTTCATTCTCTTTGTGTCTGTCTCATAAGTGACCTTTGACACCATGAACTTACCACATTTTCTTTTTTCATAACAGAATTTTCATGTAGGATTACTTACGATAACCTTAGAAAAACTCTTCATATTGAAGATGTTAAAACTGAGACCAGGAGAAGGGAATGGAAAGAGCCATAATTACTATCTTAGCAATGTTTGTGACCTAGGCAGGGAGGAATTCCCCTGAGATGTAATTGGGTTTAGGAAGAAATTCTGCTAAAGTCTGACTATGAGTATAGGGTATGGGAAGAAAGAGCAGAATAGAGGGCTAGACTTGTGTTCAGGAAGAAAAGAGTTTAAATCCTTCCTTAGATGCTATCTGAGTCTAGATAAATCTCTTTTTCTGCCTTAGTTTCCTCATCTGTACCATTAAAAATAACAGCAATGTCCTTTAAGATTTGCAAAGTAGTTTATAAATATTATCTTATTCTTCATTTTATATTTGTTTTGTTTTTTTACAGTTATATTGTCTACCTCAAAGAGATTTCGTGATACTAAAATGAGATAATATGTATTTATATATATATATACACACACACATATATATATATATACACACACATATATATGTGTTTATGTATGTATGTATTTAATGCTTTGTAAACCTTAAAGTGCTATACAAATAATAGCTATTATTATTAAAAGGAGAAAAGGTTATTATCTGGCATTTTTCTAATCTTAACTATTCTTGTTAAGTGCCAAGTTCAGTTATTTATATGTTGCTTAAGGACAGAATGGTAATAACACCTCTCTAAATTTGAGCTGTTTTGTTGTTTTCCAGTTGTTTTGGACTCTTTGACCCTATTTGGGGTTTATTTGATAAAGATATTAGAGTGATTTTGCATTTCCTTCTCCAGATAATCTTATAGGTGAGGAAAGTGAGGCAAACTGGATTAAATGACTTGTCCAGGGTCACATAGCTAACAAATGTTTGAGGCCATATTTGAACTCAAGAAGATGAGTTTTCCTAATTCCAGGTCCCCTATGGACTATATCCATAGTCTATCCACTATGCCACCAAGCTGCTCCACTAAATTTTAGTAACCTTACCCAAAGCCTGATAAACTGACTTAGTTATGGCTCTGGGAAAAGACATTCAAACATTTCCTTAGTTAGCAATTTTCTGCTTTTCTGTGATGGGGGACTTCAATAATATAAGGTTCTGTAAACGCCTTGGCATATATGAATCTTTTTTCTCCCAACATGCAATAAGATTTCTTACACAGTATCAAAGATAATTTATATAGTAGTGCATACGTACATGTGTGTATGTATATATACAGGAATACATATACATATTTAATATGTCATCCCCTGCAAATCAATACTGACATATGTAAAATGTATTAAAAGTAATGACTAGTTTACAAGGATCATTATACATGTTTTTCATCTGGACTCGTGTTAGTGACTAAGAATACAAAAAGAATAGTCCACAATGGGTTTTTAAACTTCAGCAAATCTACTTTGTCAGAGCAATATTATTAATGGAAATGAAACAAATGGTGGAAAAATTATCACCCCTTCTTTAGTGATAAATTCTCCAAAAAACAAGATAGGATGTGTTTCCCTTGTCCTAAGTTCAGTTGTAAATTATTTCCTGTTTCAAAGGCTGTGAACATTATTGTTAGCAATGAATCTTTATCCTCTTTGATGAATCTCTCCAGGCAGCGTAGTGAGAAAGTTTTACCTTTTATTCTTGGTAAAGCCTGAAAAAGAATCTGGGACTCTATCTAGTAAGATCTATGCAACTCTGGATCTTGTAGAAATTTCATACCATTGAAACACTATCCCTTCAGCCCACCAATCTTCTAGTTTCTCATTTGGAGCCTGCCTGCTTTGATCCTCCACTCTCATTCTATTTTCTCTAAGACTTCAAAAAACATTTTTTTTCCAGAGGCAGAAATAATACTCTTTAACTTGATATTAAAATGTTTCTTTAAAGAAATATTTACTTATTTGTGTATTACTTCCCTTAAATTTGCAAGTTGGAAATGCAACACATCAGTAATATCTATGGCTTCTGTCTATGTAGACTCCTAACTGCCCTAATAAAGATAAAAACCTTAGGAGTTACCTGTATCATCTTCCAACAGGAAATATAGGAATATAAACAGTTTAACCTTATTGAGTCTCTTAAACCTCTAAAGTAAACCCTTTTAAAAAGAATTATTAAAGTAATTTATTAGTTATATTATCATTCTTTTTTAGCAAATATATCAGTTATACATGTGAAATCATGCAAAGCACTCTGTATTATCATACATATTACAAAAAAGGCAAGAAAAATAAGGTGAAAAATTATATTTCAATTTATACTCAGATTTCATCAGTTTACTATCTAGAGGTGGATGGTATTTTTTAATCATGAGTTCTATCGAATTGCCTAGGATCATTATATTGATCAGAGCAGTTGTCTTTCACAATTGATCATCATTACAAATTATTGTCACTGTGCACAATGATCTCCCCGTTTTGTTCACTTCACATAGTATTAGTTCCTATAAGTTGTCCCATGTTTTTTTTTTTTTCTGAAACCATCCCTCTCATAATTTCTTATAGCATAATAGCACTACATAACAATCATATGACACATGGAGGAGCTCAAGAAGGATTTTGAAAGTCAAGTAAGAGAAGTGGAGGAAAAATTGGGAAGAGAAATGAGAATGATATAAGAAAATCATGAAAAGTGAGTCAATAGCCTGCTAAAGGAGTCCCCAAAAAATACTGAAGAAAATAACACCTTAAAAAAATAGACTAACTCAAATGGCAAAAGAGGATCAAAAAGCAAATGAGGAGAAGAATGCTTTAAAAAAGTAAATTTGCAAAGTGGAAAAGGAATTTCAAAAACTCACTGAAGAGAGATAATTTCTTGAAAGATGGTTTCCAGACCCTTTTTTTTTTGACTTCATTGTCTTCCTCCAATTCCATGTTTTGATCCTTTTTGTCCCCAAAAGAGGATTCTATGGTCTTATTTTGCTTCCTCTGCTTGCTCATCTGGTTAGTCAATTACTTGACTTTTGAGCTCTTTGCCATGGTAGAACTCTGCTTCCAGAATGAAGAGAGCTTGGTCCCAAACTGCTGAGGTTTTCACAGCTGCTAGAGCTATTAGGAGGGTGTCCTCTCTACAGACACCACAAACTCTGGCACACTGGTCACACACCCCAGGACCACCACCCAAGACTGCAATCCAGATGCCAGCAGGTAAAAGCAAGATAAATTACCCTCTGAACAGTTGCTTGGTCCCTCTACAATCTGCAGCCCAGGATCTCTGGAGGCAGCCATTTGGCAGCAGCTGCAGCTACCACACCTCTGACACCTCTTGACCTAGGATCAGGGACCAGACCACAGTATTCTGTTCCCCTGTTCCAACAGAGTTTCCCACTGACCTTTTACTTTGTCTTTGGTGTTTATGGGTTGAGAAGTCTGGAAACTGCCACAGCTGCTGGTGATTCACTCTCCTGAAGTCTGTTCCAGCTGGTGGGGGCATCCCTGGGGCTGGAACCACTAGGCTCATGAGGGACTGTGCTTGGCTCCCAGCCTGGTGCGATAGACCCTTCCTGTTGGCCTGCCAGGCTGCCTTCAGGGGGAGATTTGTTTCTCTCTGTCACTTTGTTGGTTCTGTAGCTCTAAGTTTATTAGAGTTATTTTTAAAATATGTGTTGGAGGTGGGTCGAGCCAGAGCTGCACAAAGGTCCTGTTTTTACTCAGCCATTTTGGTTCTTATATGACACATCTAGTTCAGTCATTCCTCTATTGATGGGTATTCCCTCAATTTCTAATTGTTAGCCACCACAAAAAGAGCTGTTTTAAATATTTTTGTACATACATATCTTTTCCCTTTTCCTCTGATCTCTTTGGGGTACTGACCAAGTACTGGCATTGTTGGATCAACTGGTATGCATAATTTTGTAGCCCTTTAGGCATAGTTCCAACTTTTTCTCCAAAATCTTTGGACACTTTCACTACTCCACAAACAGTTCTTTAGTACACCTATTTTTCTCTCAGTCCCTCTAGCATCTACCATTTCTGATAGGTGTGAAGGGATACTTCAGAGTTCTTTTCATTTACATTTCTCTAATACGTACTGATTTGGAGCAATTTTTCATGACTAAAGAGAGCTTTAAAATCTTCTTTAAAAATTACTTGTCATATCCTTTGACAATTTATAAATTGGAGAATGGTTCTATATTTATAAATTTGACTCAGTTACCTATAACTTACAGAAATGAAATCTTTATCAGAGAAACTTACTATAAAGATTTTTATGTCTTTTAATTGCCTAGGATACTTTTTAGCAAAATATAGTTTCCTTGATTATCTTTTTTTAATTAGGTCTATTTTTGATTTTGCTTCCTGTGAGATAATTGCTAACCCTGCTTTTTTTTAGTTCAGCTGAAGCATGTTAGGTTCTGTTTCAGCTCCTTACCTATACTTTGTGTTTGTCCTTCTCTTTAAAGTGTGACTTCTTAAAATAACATCTTGTTAGATTCTAGTTTCTAATCCATTGTTATTCATTTTATGAGTAAGTTTGTCCCATTTGCATTCACAGTGGTGATTACTAACTGTATATTTTCCTCCATCTCATTTTCTTTTGTTTATCATCCTCTCTTTTTCCTTTAACCAGGCTTTGCTCAAAAGTCTGTTTTGCTTCTGACCAGTCTCTGCCTCAAAATGCCCTTCCTTTTATCACCCACCCCTTTTTCTCTTATCTACTTCCCCTTCTATTTCCCTGTTAGATAAGACACATTTCTATTATCCAACTATATGTCTATCTGTCTTTGTCTGTCTGTCTATCTATCTATCTATCTATCTGTCTTTTCTCTTTGAACCAAGTCCAGTGAGATTAAGGTTCAAGCATTGCCTGACATCCCCACTCCCATATTTTCCACTTTATTGTAAAAGCTCTTGCCTCTTTTATGTGAAAAAACTTTCCCCATTCTACCTCTATTCTCCCCCTTCTTCCAGTGTGTCTCTCTTTCTCACATCTTTATTTTTTGGGGGTAGAATGAGATCATTCCAAAATCTTCAACTCATATTCATGGCCTCAATCTATGTAGACTCTCAAATGCCCTAATAATGATAAAGATCTTAGGAGTTACATGTATCATCTTCCCCTATAGTAATATAAACAATTTAACCTTATTGAGTCTATTATGATTTCTCTTTCATGTTTACCTTTTTTATGTTTCTCTTGATCTTCCATTTGAATATACAATTTTCTATTCACCTCTGGTCTTTTAATCAGGAATGCTTGAAAGTCCTCTATTTTATTGAATATCCATTTTCCCACTGAATAATTACACTCACTATTGCTGTGTAGATTATTTTGGATTGTAATATTAGCTCCTTTGCCTTCCAGAATATCATATTCCATGCCTTCTTTTTTATGGAAACTTAAATTTTGTGTGAACCCAAATTGTCGCTCCCCAATATTTGAATTGCTTCTTTCTTGCTGCTTGACATATGTTTTCCTTGACATGGGAGCTCTTACATTTGGCTATAATATTCCTGGGATTTTTTTTTGTTAATTTTGAGATCTCTCACAGAAGCTGATCAGTAGATTCTTTTTAATTTTGATTTTACCCTCTGGATCTAAGCTCTTGGGGCAGTTTTCCTTTATAACTTCTTGAAATATGATGTTTAGGGTCTTTCTTTGACCATGACTTTCAATGGTCAAATTTCAGCCCAATAACTGTTTAATGTTATTTCTCCTAATCTATTTCCAGGTAGGTGAAATATTTCAAATACTCAAATATTTCAATTTTTTCTATTGTTTTTTATTCTTTTGACTTCATTGATTGTTTCCTTATGTCTCATAAAGTCATTAGGTTCTACTTGCACAAATCTAATTTTAAGAAATGATTTCCTTTAGTGCAATGGTTCTTAACCTGTTAGGGGTGAGAAACCCTTTCACAGGGGTCACAGGGGTTGCCTAAGACCATCAGAAAACACATATTTCTCATGGTCTTAGGAACTGAGACACTGCTTCTCTATCTGTCTTCAGGTGGGTCTGCCCATATTTGGATACACCCACATATGAGTATTAAAGGGTTGCAGCACTGGGAAGGTTGAGAAACACTGCTTTAGTGAGATCTTGTACCTCTTATATTTGGCCAATTCTGCTTTTTAAGATTTTTTTTTTCCTAGTGAATTTTTGTACACCCTTTTTCATTTGACTTATTCTACTTTTAAAAAGCTCTTTTTTTCAGTGAATTTTTGTGTCTCTTTTGCCATTAGACCAATTCTGCTTAAGGTATTATTTTATTTCAGTACATTTTTAATGCTTATTTTACCAAGCTGATAATTCTCTTTTCACAATTTTCATGCATAACTCTCATTTTCCCCTCAATTGTTCCTCTACCTCTCTGCTATCTTTCTTTAACTTCCTGCTTGCCTTCAGTCCAATTAAATTTTTTCTTTGATGCTTTGCTTTTAGCTGTGTTCACATGTTTTTTTTCTTCTAAGTTTATGTCAAGTTACTTGTTGTTTGTGCATTTCCCTAGCATATTTCTTGCCTTTGAAGTTTTTGTTAAAGTTTGACTTTACACACATGAAGGAGGACAGGCACTGTCCCAAGCTTCAAGTTTTTTCATGTTGCTGTTTTCAGAGCTAGTTTTGAGGATCTGCAAGTTTTCAGTGCTTCTAATTTTGTGTGATCCTGGGAGAGATGTCATTGCTCTCCTTTTCTCAACCCTGGTCTTTACCCAAGAAAGGACCTGCTCCCAAGCGGTACTGGTGTTCCTCTTGCACCAGGAACTGTAATAGGGACCCTGCTTCCTTGTGAACAGTCACAAGCACTCCTCCTGGAACCACATCCAGAATTGCTTATGGGCAATAGAGTTACTGATCAGCAACAGCTGCCTCCAGTGCTAATAAAGGATTCCTGTAAACTTTTGCCAACCAGTTGTCTGATTCCCTTGCTATCTCTGGGCTAAGAGCTCTTGAAGTTTAGGCTACTAGTATTGTGGTGATTGCCTATCAGTTTTACTGCTGGTACTCCTACCACGCTCCAGGGTTGTGTCCACCACAGTATTACAGACCTCTACCACAGACCTCCTAAGTTGTCTTAGGCTGGAAAAAATTCTCCTTCTAACCTTTTATTGACTATACCACTCCAAAATTTGAGGTGAGGCATTACTTTAGAGTTGTTTGCAGGACTACTGGGAGAGTTCAGCTGGGTCCTGGTCTATACTCTGCTTTCTTCCTGTCACCTTTTATTGAATATCTCAAACTTGGTGTAAGGTTGACCATCAGTGGAATGTTTTTGGTTACTGTGTTTGAGCCTCTTATGGAAGAGATCATAAAATTCAGGGTTAAGAGGTACCTTCAAGGTCATTAAGTCCAACTTTCTCTTTTGACAAAAGAGAAGCTGAGAACAGAGAGGCACATTATCTTGTGATTTTGCCCAATTGCACATCCCTATTAAGTAACAGGACTGAGGTTCAAATTTAACTGAACGCCCCAAATGAAGTTCCCTTCTCATTCTACCAAAAATGACTCTAAAAACAGCAAGCTTTCTAAAACCAAAATTAGGGAAGGTCTATGATAATAGAACACTAACCAAAGTCAGCTATGTTGGAATTGTTCACAAACTACCTGCACAGGTTTTTCAATAATTTACTTTTATGGGTTTAGTTTCAATTGAATTTTATAGGCTTAATGGCTTGGGGAATGATTATGGGAAGCAATAATTCAGAGTTGACCTTTTCTGAGCTACCTATTCACTGATTGGTTTAGTTAGCCATAGCTCTAATTGAATTTGTCAGCAACAAAAATATGTGCACTAACAGCTGCTGACTTACATTTTATAATTATTGTTATTACACCAGATAAATATTTAATTAGTCAAGAAAACAGTGACAGTAGAACAAAGTCACCTACAGTAACAGAAGGTCATTGCGTCTATATAGTATAACTTCTTACTTAGGTTAACCAAACATTCTTTTTCTTTCTTTTTCCTGTCTCTTCTTTTCTTTTCCTTTTTTTTAAGGAATGGAAAGACTAAAACAAAATTTAAAATGATAGATAGATTGATTAGTTTTTATTATCAATTATACATGAAGAGATTGTGATTCATCAGATTGTAGGACTCCCCTGGGAAATTCTCCCATCAAAATTCTAACTGTGATTTAGTGCCAACCTGCACAACTTGTAAACTTTTTCAGGTCATAGATAGGTTAGACTGGAGAGAGACTGATGATTATTGGCTGCCATGTGTCACATGACAAACAGGAGCTCACGTAGTGGTAATCCTATATTTTTCATATGGCTACCTGAAATCCTTTGGTGGGCTGCAAGAGGCCCACAGGCCATATGTTATGCAGGTTTGATTTAGTAGATTTAGTAGAGGCACAAAACCCAGGGAAACAAGAGCTAATTAAGTTTCAGAAATAAGATTTGAACCCATTCACTGATCAGAGCACTGTTCCGGACCACTCATTACCAATTACAATCCATGTCAATATTTATTGAGTCCTGAAAATTATGTCAGATACCAAAGAAATGTGAAAATTTTGGTTTCTTCAAGGAACTTGCGTTCTTGGGATAACATGTTCAAAATAGATCCAAGATCTATTTCTTTGAGTCACCCATGATAATAACCTTGAAGTAATCCTCAACTTATTTTCTTTCACTGCTGCCAAATCTTGATTATTCTACCTCCTTTTTATGTCTTAGTATTTTTCCTTCTCTCTCCACATCCTAGTCGAATCCTTTTTATATTTTTTGCTTAAATTGTTGCAAAAATTTCCCAACTGATCTCATTGCCTCATGTTTCTGCCCTCTCCAATCCATCTTCTATGTAGTTGTCAAATTGATGGTACTAAAGTACAGATATGACTATGTAAGTCTCCTACTCAATAGATGCCAGGAACTCCCTACTGCAATTAGGATCAAATATAAATGAATTCATTTTATGATTAAAACCCTTAACAAATCTGCTGTAATTTACCTTTCTGGTCAAGCTTTTATGAAAACGCCCTTCCCTCACATGGCATTTCATTTCCTATCCCTGCACCACTGTATAGGCTTTTTTTTTTTTTTTTTTTGAGGCCTGGAATGCAAACCTGCTTTTCCATCATCTCACTTCTTAAAATGCAGTTGTATTGTTGTTGTTCAGTAGTTGCAGTTGTGTCTGACTCTTTGTGACCCCATTTGGGGCTTCCTTGGCCAATATACTAGAGTGGTTTATCATTGCCTTCTCTAGCTTATTTTACAGAAAAGGAAATTGAGGCAAACAGGGTTAATTGACTTGTCTAGGGCCACATAGCTAGTAAATGCTTGAAGCTGGATTTTAAACTCAGAAAGATGAAACTTTCTGACTCCAGGCCTGGCATTCTATCCACTCTGCCACCTAGCTACCCAGAGATTTCTTCGAAGCTCAATTGAAGTATAACTTTTTAAAAAAGACCCTTCCTAAGGCAACCAGGTGCTTACACTGCTTCCCCAAAAGAAATTATGTAATTCTTCTTGTTTGCAATTTATATATAACATTATATGCAAATATATATGTTCATATATCCATATATAAATCTATCTCCATTTACATTCAAATATGTATAAAATGTTCACATGGTGACTGGTTCAAGGTAGTGTATATTCAATGGCTAAATTGTACAGATCATATTATTTGTGCATTAGTGCTATAGAAAAAGGGAAGATGAAAACCAGGATAGAGAATATTTTAGTGAAGAGGTGGGACTGTAGCTCAGCCTTGAAGTACTAGTGGGAAATAGCTACTACATACTGAAACCATTCTAGATGAATGGAAGAACATTAAAAAAAAAACATCCTTGGAAATTTAATGCTAGTTACATTTAAGTAAAACATGCAGAATGACTTGGCATAGTAGAGAAAAGAAAAGAACAGAAGCACATAAACATTTATATAGCACCTATTTTAGCAGCTGGGTGGTACCATGGATAGAATGCTGGTCCTGGAGTCAGGAAGACTTCTTTTTCTAAGGTCCAATTTGGTTGTGGATACTTACTAGCCTAGGTAAGTGACTTAACCCTGTTTGCCTCATTTTGTTCATCTGTAAAAATGAGCTGGAGAAGGAAATGGCAAATAACTCCCGTATCTTTGCCAAGAAAACCCCAAATCAGGCCACAAAGATGTTACACAAGACTGAAATGATTCAACAACAAATATTTATTGTGTACCTCTTACTGTGCCAGGCACTTTGCAAAACACTGGGAATAAAAAATGCAAAAAACAAAACAAATAAACAAACAAAAAATAGTTAAGTCATTACTTTCAAGGAAATCATAGTCTACTAAGTTATAGTCTGTTTGGTGTAGGGCATTCGCACATCTACAAAAGGAAACAAACAAAAAATATACCTTTATGAAATAACCACCTAAATATAACCTATTGACAAAGAGGGGTTGGTTTATATCACCAAATGTCATCACACACATGCTGCCCCCATGGGGCTCTTCTAATATCATGCCTTCTCTCACTCCCCATATTCTTCAGGTACCCTCCCCTTCTCTCTGGATGGGCCTGTCTCTAGTGATTTAGATTCTACTTTCCTTGATTGTAGATGATACTGGTTTTTTTGTTGGGTAGGGGTGCAAAATGATGTTGACATTTAGCTGAGATTTGTGAGTTATTATCTCTAGATGAATCTTAAATACAAAGTAGGAATTTTCTAGGGGTAAAAGTTGCCTTAACTGTCCTTTGAGAAGGTTGTTAAATCTTTTGCTTCTTCATAATATGGACCTTACTAAGTTTGCAAAAGTATCTTAAGTGTAGCGTTAAATATATCTTCCTAGTCTGTTATATAATGGTAATTATATCATCATCATCATTATCATAATCACCATAATACTTAGCATTTATATGGTACATTAAGGTTTCCAAAGCATTTTAATAATATCTTATTTGATTATCACAGCAGCCCCAGGAGATAGCTGCTATTATTATCTCTATCTTGTGAATTGGAATTCTGAGACTACAAGAGGTAGCCTTTTCCTAGAGGAAATTTCCCAGGATTTCTTTCCATTTTAAATGCCAAATTTAAGTTCATATTAGACATACATTTAACAGAGAAGGTATTACTCCTATCCAAGCAAAAGGGAATTAAAATTTTCCCTTAGCAAGCACAAAGTAAAGCAAAAAAAAAAAAATGATTCCTGTTCTACTTAAAACTTAATGCCCTCAAAAGCAAGAGTTTATTTTTCCTTCTTGTATAATAAATTTCTTTAAAAATATTAAAATGAATATTTGTATCTACATTTTTCAAGTCTTCACACTATTTCCTATTCCTTTTTCAAGGCACTGGAGTGGGGAAGTACTGAGTTGGGAGAATTCAAAATGTAAAAACTTAATTCACTTTCATTGCATCACTGAAATGGCAGGTAATTTATATGTATTTCCAGTTTCTTAGAAAGAGTTTACTTCTCAGAGCCAAGATGGAGGAGAAGAGGCAGCAACCTAGCCAATCTCCCACAACATCCCCCTCCAAACACCTTTAAAATAATTCCTTAAGTCAAAGTTTAGATTAGTAGACCAAAAGATTGGGGTAAGACTTTTTTGTTTGTTTGTTTGTTTTTGCCTTTTATTTTTTAAATTATTTTTAAAAATTGATTTGTTTATTTACTTCTAGTTTACAAGATTCAATTCCACAATCCCTTGAGTTTCAAATTTTCTCCCCTCCCTCTTGTTCCCCCCCTCCCCATGGTGGTGTGCAATCAAGTATAGGATCTTCAAATACTTTCACATTGGACATTAGTTTGGTTGTATAGAAGGGTTGTAATCAATGGAGTGAACAAAGAGAAAAAAGAAAGAGAATCAAACATGGAAAAAAATGATAGCATGTATTGCTTCAGTCTCCATTTAAACTCTATCCTTTCTAGATCTTTCTCTGAATGTAGATATCTTCCATCCTGAGACTTGTAGAGTGGTCTTATAACTGTGTGCTGCTGAGAAGAGTTCAGTTTATCAAAGTTGGTCGTCACACATATGATGTGTCTGTGATTGTGTACAAATTTTTTCTGGTTCTGCTCTTCTCACTTAGCATCAGTTTGTATAAGCCTTTCCAGGTGAATATGAAGAATGTCTCCTCCCCATTTCTTATAGTGCAATAGTGTTCCATTACATTCATATACCACAACTTGTTTAGCCATTCCCTAATTTATGGACATCCCCATAATTTCCAGTTTTTTGCCACCACAAAGAGAGCTGCAATAAATATTTTTGTACATATGGGTCTTCCTCCCACTTCTATGATATCTTTGGGGTACAACCCCAGGAGGGGTATTACTGGGTCAAAGGGTATGCAGTTATTTATAGCCTTTTGGGCATAGTTCCAGATTGCTCTCCAGAATGGTTGTATCAGTTCACAGCTCCACCAACAATGCATTAGTGTTCTAGTTTTTCCACATCCTCTCCAACATGTCATTTTCCTGTCTTGTCATCTTAGCCAATTTGACTGGTCAGATGTGGTATCTCAAAGTTGTTTTGATTTTCATTTCTCAAATCAATAGTGATTTAGAGCATTTTTTCTTATGCTTATAGATATCTTTTATTTCTACCTCTGAAAATTGCCTGTTCATATCCTTTGCCCATTTATCAATTGGGGAATGACTTGTATTCTTATAGATTTTACTTAATTCCCTGCATATTTTAGAAATGAGGCCTTTATCAGAGACACTGGTCATAAAAATTCTTTTCCAGTTTCCCACTTCCCTCTTAATCTTGATTACATTGGCTTTGTTTGTACAGAAACTTTTCAATTTAATGTAATCAAGATTATCCATTTTGCATTTTATTATACTCTCCAACTCTTCTTTGGTCATAAAGTCTTCCCTACTCCATAAATCTGACAGGTAAACTATTCCTTGCTTCCCCAGATTACTTACAGTATCAGCCTTTATACCTAGATTGTGCACCCATTTAGACTTGACTTTGGTGTATGGCGTTAGATGATGGTCTATGCCCAGTTTGTGCCATACTATATTCCAATTTTACCAGAAGTTTTTGTCAAATACTAAGTTCTTATCCAAGAAACTGGGGTCTTTGGGCTTATCAAACAGTATATTACTATAATCGTTGACTACTTAGTCTTTTGTACCTGATCTCTTCCATTGATCCACTACTCTATTACTCAGCCAGTACCAAGCAG
This sequence comes from Pseudochirops corinnae, assembly GCA_028646515.1. Classification (NCBI taxonomy): domain Eukaryota; kingdom Metazoa; phylum Chordata; class Mammalia; order Diprotodontia; family Pseudocheiridae; genus Pseudochirops; species Pseudochirops corinnae. The sequence continues at coordinate 91,487,552 of CM053590.1, forward strand.
TTTTGATGACTGCTGCTTTATAATAGAGATTAAAATCTGGTACAACTAAGCCACTTTCCCTAGCATTTCTTTTCATTAATTGCCTTGATATTCTGGACCTTTTGTTCTTCCAAATAAATTTTGGCCCTATTTTTTCTAGTTCTATAAAGTAATTTTTGGGTAGATTGATTAGGATGGCACTAAATATGTAACTTAATTTAGGTAAAATTGTCATTTTTATTATATTAGCTCGATCCAGCCACAAGCAATTGGTGTTTTTCCAATTAGTTAGATCTGATTTTATTTGCATGAAAAGTGTGTTGTAATTGTATTCATCAAGGTACTGGCTTTGTTTTGGCAGGTAGATTCCCAAATATTTTATGTCTACAGTAAATTTAAAGGGGGTTTCTCTTACTATCTCTTGCTGTTGGACTTTGTTGGAAATATATAGGAATGCTGAGGATTTATGTGGGTTTATTTTATATCCTGCAACTTTGCTAAATTTATTTATTGTCTCAAGAAGTTTTTTACTTGATTCTCTGGAATTCTCCAAGTATATCATCATATTATCTGCAAAGAGTGATAGCTTAGTCTCTTCTTTGCCTAATTTGATTCCTTTGATTTCTTTTTCTTCTCTAATTGCTACTGCTAACATTTCTAGTACCAGATTGAATAAGAGGAGTGATAGTGGACATCCTTGTTTCACCCCTGATCTTATTAGAAATGCTTCTAGTTTATCCCCATTACATATAATACTTGCTGATGGCTTTAAGTAGATGCTACC
>CM053590.1:91488814-91546088 GCA_028646515.1 Pseudochirops corinnae
GCATTAATATAATATGTATATAATATTATCATAAAGATAAGCATCAGATAACATTGTAAAGTGATGGAAATTATGTAATATTGCTGTGAGGTATAGAAAAGTTCAATTTTAATAGCTAAAATTAAATTTACCTAAGTAAAATTGAAATATTTAGCAGACTACAAGAAAATATTAAAAACTATCTGAACTGAGTTTATTCATATAAATCAGCAATAGCCAGTGACCCAAGAATATGTGTTTCACACCTAAAAGTGTCTGTTCATATGTGTTTAAGTGACATGTCATGTCTTGCAATATAACCCCATTTAAATGGAATATTTGCTTCTAGAGAAACACAGAAATGGTAAGAAATGAAGTTATAATGTTGGTTGGTACCTTATAAATTATTTAACATATATTATTTTATCCTCTGTACATTTCTATGAGGTAAGTACTATAAATTTTATTCTTCCCATTTTAAATAAGAGGAAGCAGTCATTCAAGGAGGTGAAGTAACTCACCTATAGTCACAAAGTTAGTTAAGTTCAGAAGCAGGATTTGAATCCAGATCTCCCAACTCTGGGTTCAAACCTATTTTTACTCCTCAGCATGGATTTCTTCAAGTAAACAATCTTTATTATATACCATTTCATCACTATACTTTTTGCCATATGTTCTATACTTTGTACACCAATGTTTATAGCACTTTACTATGATGATTATATTCAGAAGAAGAACCCTAAGTTGTTGCCCAAGCCACACTACCAAATAAGAGACTTCAGCTTTGTTCAGTGTATTCTACTTACCAAGTCAAGAAAGTGTGCTAACATATTTTAGGAAGATTTTGAATCTTGAAATAAAAAGGATTTTCTGGTTAACCAGAAAATAAATCACCCAGAACACCCCATTCCCCTTGCTTTCTGGGTAATCAAAGTTTTAGTATACAGCAGAGGAGCATCAGAGAGCAGTAATTCAGTAGGTTGGCATCTTTTTCCTCTGAATCAATGGGTCCAAAGTCCTAGCATATTTTCTGTGGTACCTTGCTGATGGAAATGTCAGATTGGATGTAAATTATAGATCTGACTATATGCAATCCTAAATGCTTAGAGGGCTTTTTGTTATTATTTCTTGCATGAGTTAAGGACACAAAAATTCAGAGTCAGTAGTTAAGTTCTGCTAACCTAATTTACTCTTCCAATTTCAGTTAGATAAGACAATGTTCTTTTTATCTAGCCTGGTGATGTGAGTAATGTTTATGCATTGTTAGGTATCTAGCAACTTATACTTTGGCAAGGCCTGAATTTCTCTAATGCAAGAAACAATCATTGCTGTTGTGATTTGTAATCAGAATGTGAGGCCCAGGAGAGAGGTTGCTATCTGAATGAAGCATGTTTTAACACTTAAATAACCCTCTTTGTAACAAGTGAAATGATAAAAAAAAATTAAGTCAAGGATATTGTTACACAATTTTAAAAATGCATTAAGCCTTGTTTGGGGCTCCATAAACTAATGAACCTATATCACAATCTAGAAAGTTAAACTTGCCATTAGTGGGATACTGTGTGGAATATGCTTTATTTGAAAACCACCTTCTGGCATATGAACAACCTCTGTTATAGTAGGAGTCTTTTGGATGCTTGATTTTCTTGAATTAAATTGGTCTAGGGGCAGCTAGGTAGTACAGTGGATATAGGACCAGCCCTGGAGTCAGGAGGACCTAAGTTCAAATCCAGTCTCAGACACTTGACCATTACTAGCTATGTGACCCTGGTTCAGTCACTTAACCCCAATTGCCTCACTCACTAAAAAAAATGATCTGGTGAATTGAATTGCATTAGACAAGTGGTTTATAAACTATTCCACTGAGTTGTTAATGATATGGTCAAGATTTTAAAATATTTGCTTCTCCTCTTATCCATTCCCTGATACCATCATTCTACCTCATTTGTACTATATGCTTTTAAAGTACAATATCTGGGTGAGTGATATTGAACTGGAGGACTGAAAAATCAGGAAAGAACTTTTGTGTTGACAAAAATCTTAAAATTTATATAACCCATTCCACAATTGACTGAGAATCCCTTATACAATATTAGGAAGTGATCTCTCTAACCTCTTCTTCAGTATCTTCAGTGAGATGGAACTTTCTCCTTCTAGAGAGATTCTCCTTTTTCATAATTAGTTTTTTCTGAAAGTTTGTTATTCTTATAGCTTTATTATTATCGCTGCTGTTGCTATTGTTATTATTATTTTGTTTTTATTTAAAATTTTCTGACATTGACTTGAAATCTATATTTTTTACAATTTCTACACATTTCTTCTAATTCTTTCCTCTGTAGACTACCAAAATAGGTCCTGTGTATTTTTCTAAATATAACCCTTCAAAATACTTGAAGAAAAACGTTATCCATTCCAAAACCCAGAATATTCACTTCTCCATGTTAAACATCCCCATTTTCTCCAAGAAATTTTCATAAATTCATAGGATCATAGATTTAGGGCACTAATGATGTCTTAGAGGGCATCAAGTCCAACATTTTCATTTTAGAGATGTAAACACTAAGGCATAGAAATGTTAAATGACTTGTCTAGCATCATGCAAATTTTAAGTATTTAAGATGAGATTATGAAACTAGGTCTTCTTTATTCCAACTCCAATATTTTATATGCTATATGCCATGCCTCTTCTGAAATCTAATATGCTCATATCTCCCTCCTCTAGGCCTAGTCTAGGTTATTCATGTATCTCCTAAAATATGAGACCTAGAACTGAGCATATGTACAGGTATGGTCTAGGCAGGTAGAGTTCAGCCAAACTATCAGCTCACTCATTCTGGGCAGCATACATCTATTCATGCCTAAGATAGCATTAGGTTTTTATATGTGATTTGGTTTTGGCTGCCTTTATAACCTTGATATATTTCTTGTGTGCAGGCCAACCTACTCTCCCAACACTTCTACCCCATTCCTTGAACTATTGCCATAGTATACCCTGTCTGTCCGTCTGGCATATATAGGTGAGGGAAAGAGAGTGAATATTTCTGACTGGTGCCTTGGACTTACCCTTTCACATTAAACTTTCAGCCCCCACAACTTGGAGAAAAATAAAAACCAGAACTTAGAAATGAGATACTAAATCAGAGGTCAGTTAAACTCTATTTTCATGTTCATATACTGTATCGACATGTGTGTGCACACACATGCTCTCTCAATCTCTCTTTGTCTCTTTTTGTCTTTCCCTCTCCTCTCCTCCAGCCTTTTCTCCTTTTTTTCTCCTCTCCCCCCCTCATTGGTTTACTTTATGCTGGTAATATTTGATACCTAGTTTGTCCTAAACTCCACAAAAAGTTACAGCTTATCCTTATGTTTGATTGAACACATGATCCAGTTTTTACTTCTTGCTTAAAGAAACTGATAATGGAGGCACCAAAGGTCAAGTTCATCTTCCACCTAATTATCCTTTGATCTACTTCTGAAAGGATGAGATTTTTTGTTGTCATTATTATTATCCCATATGCATATGCAGAGTCTATTCATTGTTAAAAGTTTACCCATGGAAACTGAGGCTTGGCTCTACCTTATCACTGTTAGGAGGCTTTTCCTTAAATGCTCTTTGAAAGGTTTAGGATATTTAATTTATTTTCCTTCATCAGTCATACTACTAAATGCTCCTTTTGTGGATATTATAATAATATTTATAATTAGTTTTAATTTTATTTGTATAGAAAAATAAAAATTACTTTTCAAAAAAACAGTGTTAAAGTATCCTATTTTCAAACCTTTTCATGACAAAGACCTATTTCCATTGACTTTAATATTTTACTATGGTTTTAATTAATAAGACATTTATAAAATAAAGCTACAAAAGCAATAGGTCACAAACTACTGCTTAATTCTTTGATGATTATTACTTTGTTATTGCTGTGATATATGAGTGAAGTGATCTTAGAGACAAAGCTTTCCAAATTGGTATTATAATATAACTTTAACCCTAAAAAGAATTTTTGTTTTATTATGTAAAACCTATTAAATAGGCAATAGAATCCCTATCTCCCATGCCCAGATATTTATGTTATAGAAATTCACAGTTATTTAAATATTTATAAAATGAGAGTTGAGAGCAGCACTTTTGAAAAGCAGTTAATAATGAAGAGACATCAAGGGAGCCATCATTATAACAGCAAAGTGCTTTGCAACTCCAATAACTTCACTGGTGCAGAAGCAGGCCATCAAATTTAATTAAAAGCAGTCAAAAATAAACTGAGAAATTGAACTGTAAAAGGCTGTCCTTTGCCAACAGCTGAAGGCAAAAAGAAAGAGAGGGAGGGCCTTGAAAGTAGTAATGAATTGATAAGCCCTACTGCCTGCAACTTGTAATTCGCTCTGTCAGATTTTAGTATCAGTTAAACTAGATTAATAGAGCAATCACTGATTCTCTATCTTAAATCCTTCTTTGTACTCCTGTTATAGGTTCCTGTGATAAATGGAAGCCTGAGTAGGTCAAAATTTTAATTCATTTCCCTGCTTATTCCCTTTCAAAAGAATACTGGCCTTTAACATTTGCTAGACACTAGCAGCCACCCTGAGATTTTTAAAAGCAGGTATAAATTTTAGTATTGACAGACTTTCTTTCACAGAGACTTTACTTCCTATTTGGTATAAGTAGAAATCCCCAGGAATCAGAGTTTATTGACATCCTTTTTCTGCCACTAGGGGCTACCATAGTGAAGTGAATGGATGATGGAGGAGGCAATACATTTATTCTAGCTTTAAACACACAGATTAATGTGGATCTTCAGAAACAGTACCACAAGGACAAAAACAATTTACCCTCAATCATTTTATTTTTATAATAATGTTCTTTAATGAAGCTAAAGCCTCCCTGCTGCGACCTTATTATTTTTTTCCCCAAGATCAGGGAGAAATAGATTTTTCTGAATTGTAAGAGAGCTCATGAAACAGCAGGAATTTTGAAGTAGAAGATCAATTACTTTTGAGGGGGTAATAGAGAAATCAGAAAACCTAACACAGTCCATGTAGACAAGAGAGTAAACCAACTTGTTGAAAAGCTATGTAAAAATTATATGGAAGTAAACAAAAGCTTAGGTAAATAAACTTTTATTTTTCTGTCTTTCAAACAGGAGCACACACTAGCATTAAAATAGGAAAAGTGTTGAGTGCTAGGTTAGAAAGAAAATCCAACTGAGAAGAATGTAGGCAGATAATGAATGGGATTTCACATTTGATTCAAATTTAAATGTAAAATGTTTTAAAGCAACGTGTTTGAAGACTTCATTAAAATGACTAACATTGCTGCATCTATAGAGCTTAATCATACCACCATGGAAAACCATGTTTTCAGGAACCAAGAGGATAAATTTCCAACTGTAGAAGGAAAAGTGGTAGAGGAAGAGGTAGTGGGACATATTTTCAAGAACTCTCACCTTCCAAAATGTAAATCATTTAACAGTCCTTCAGTTATCATGTTACTAGAGCATAGAGTTTCTATTTCCATCTGCTCATGCCATACAGGATTTGTTTTTCCTTCATTTGGCTTAATACTAGGAGTTACATATATCAATAAGCATTTAGTAAACATAAGTTATTTCATAAATCTCATTTATTTGAATGACTTCTACAACTCATTGGTCTTTTGTTAATATCACAAAAAGGCATGAAAGCTCTAACATAAAAGAGGTGTATAAATGATATAACAAGAGTCGTGTAGAATAAGGGGACAGTCTGGCTGACCTTTGGAGGTTTATATATTAAGAGGCCCAAAGGAAGACCTGAAGATTTCGGGGGGACTCTCCTTTAAAACTGTAGATGATTTATAGGAGGACATGGCCAAGTTATACAAGATGGAAAGTCATGGGTTTCTTATGAACTATATTCTTTGGAGTCATGTATTATAGTTCCATTTAAGCAAATATTAAAATACCAAAATCATTTCAACTTTTAACCATAACATTCAATATCCTCCATAATCTTGCTCTAAATTAAACATCCTAATTTATTTCATATTAATCTTCTTTACATAGTCTTTATTCTACCCATAGCAGACCACTCTTCATCTGTTGTTTTTGTCCTGTTCCTTTGTCTCTGTTTTTGTTCACGCTTTGTTTCTTTGTTTCTTGCCTACCTGTAAGATCCACTCAAGAACAACTTGCTCCATGAAATCTTCCTTGATGTTCTTAGAAGAAAGTGTTCTCTCCCTCTTCAAATGCTATGTAACAAAATATCTATCTTTCCTTGTCTCTAATACATTCTACCCAGCTCCATACACTGTTTTATCCATTTATCTCTCAATTAGATTACAAATTTTTCAGGACAAGGCTTATTATTTCTTATTTTTATAATTTTAAAGCTGAACATGGTTCTTCACTCATACTAGGTTTTTTAAAAAAATCAGAATTTATTAAATATCAATCAGTTAATAAAGATTTATTAAGTGCTTTTTGAGTGGTAGGCACTGTGTTAAACACTGGAAATACAAAGAATGACAAAAGAACATCCCTACTCTCAAGGATATCAAAATCTACTGGGGAAATAACATGAACAAAACTGTGTACAAACAGATTATATACAGGTAAACTAGAAATAGTCAACAGAAGAAAGACACTACAATTAAGGATGATTAGAAAAGACTTCCTGTAGTAGGCTGGATTTTAGCTGTGACTTGAAGGAAGGCAAAAAAGCCAGAAGAGAGAGATAAAGAGGTATAGCATTCCAGGCATTGAGGAGAATCTTTGAAAATGTTTAGAGTCGTAAGGAGTGTCTTGTTCGAGAAAGAAAAAAAAAGCCAGAGTCAATTGGATAAAGGAATATAGAGATAGGAACTTAAAATATAAGAAAACTGGCAAGATGGAAGGAACAGGTTATAAAGGATTTGATCAACAAAAAGAGGATTTTGTACTCAATCCTGGAAGCTTTAGAGAGCAAATGGAATTCAATGAACAGAGTGAAAGGATACAGGATATGACATGGTGAGAATGATGCTATAGAAAGATGACTTTGACAGCTGAGTGGAGGATGGATTATAGTAGGAAGATATATCAAGGAGACCAACCATCAGGCTGTTGGAATAGTCCAAATGTGTGATGAAGAGGACCTGCACCAAGGTGATATCAAAGTCAGAGGAGAAAAGGAGACATAGGAGAAAAATTTTATGGAGTTATTTTATGACATGCCTAAGCAAAAGACTGGTTATGAGGCAAGAAGAAAGTCAGATAACAAGGATAACATCTAGATTATGAGGCTGAATGATTAGGATGATGGTATTTTTGGCAGTAATGGAGAAGTTGGGAAAAGTGGAAGATTTGAGGGGAAAGGTGGTAAATTGAGTTTTAGATATTTAAAGGATATCCAGTTGGAGATGTACATTAAGAAATTAAAGCTATAAATGACATAAACTCTAAACTGGGTATCTTGCCACACAGGAGAGTAAGGGGGATGGGGATGAGAGGTATGATGATGGAGGGGAGGGCAGAGTGGGGGGAGGGTTGATGGAAATACACACTTCTGTAAAGGGACGGGGAAAGGGCAGAGAATAGAACAGCAGGGGGGCAGGATTGGAAGGAGGAACATATAATCAGTATCTCACAATATGCCCACTATGGAGAGGTTCTGCATAATCACACATGTACAGCCTGTATTTAATTGCTTGTCCTTCCATTGGGGGTGGGTGATAGGGGAGGAAGGGAAAGAATCTAGAATTTAAAGTTCTATAATCAAATGTTAAAAATATATATGTATGTATATATATACACAATTATTATTATTATTATTATTAACTACATCCAATTGGGAATTAAGATACACAGGCACTGTGGTAGGGTGATCCATCCTACCTTACCTGAAAGTCAGAGGGGTGAGGGGGAGGACATAGCATAGAACAGATTGGGAGAGGGATTATACAGTGGGATGGCTGTTTTGAGGTGTTGGGTAGAGGAAAGATGGGGAGAAAATTTGTAACTCAAAATCTCATGGAAATGAATGATGTAAACAAGAAAATAAATTAATTTAAAAAAATAAAAAGAAATAAAAGAAATTAAAGATATGAAACTGGAGAATAACTGAATCTATAGTTGCTGATGAAAACTCCCAAGTGAAACAGTATAGAAGGAGAAGAAAAAATGAGTTGATGACAAAGCCTCATGGAATATACAGTTAGAGAATATGATTTAGATGAAGGTCTAGTAAAGGCAATGAGAACTATTGATCAGAATTGTAGGGGTAGAACCAGGAGAGAATGGACTTATTTTCATGTACTAGGGAAACAAACAGTACACAGGGAGAGATTGAAGATAAGTGAGAGTTAGGATGATAGAGATGGCAATATGGTAGAATTAACTGAATGAAATTGGATCACTTTTGCAAGTAGCGGGGTTCTTCTTGGCCAAGAATGGATACCTCATGTGTTACAGGGATGAAGGAGGATATAATGCTAGAAGGCATCTGAATGATGTAAGTTGAGAAGGAAGGGAGAAGAGAGATATTTCAGAGAATGACCTCAATTTTTCAGTAATATATGAAGCAAAGTTCTCAGTTGAGGAGCTGGAGTAAGGAGTAGCCCTGGCAATTTAGAGAAATAAAAATCTTTAATAGTGATACTGTGATTAGTGAGATATTGAATTAATTAAGTAAGTATAGGAGGATTTTCTTACAATGGAAAGGGCCCAGCAGAGGATACTTAACATAAAATTTCAGTGGATACAACTCATATAATTTCTTATTTTCTCCAACTTCAGCAAAATATAGGTAGGAGTCAAGGCAGTAGATAACAGCTGTGATCAAAGGACATGATTTAACAGGGTTGTATTGGCAATTAGATAAGAGACAAAGGGCTCAAGAGAAAAGAATAATAGAGTTGAACTGATTAACCAAGGGCTCAATATGGGACAAGGAGGAGTATAAAGCCAAGCATAAGCAGCTTTCCAGAGGACTACTTCAGTGAACAGCGTCAATGCTCTGATTACACAGTATAGTGAACTCTCTATTTATTCAGTAATAAACGGAGACAAAACATTGACAGAAACCAAAGTACAGAATTCACAATGTTATAACATAACAAGTTATCAAAGTGGCCACATAGTTTTCACCAAAGGGGCCACATAGTTTTAAGTAAAAGATACCATTCAGTAGGTCCTTAACTCAATTGTCCTTAAAGAGCAGGCCTCCTTAAGGGACACAAAGTGCAAAGGTCAAAGTTCTTGCACCTATTGGTCATAGTAAATCATGATCTTCTCAGTCAGCATTAGGTACTCAAGAAGAGGTCTTTTCATCTTGACTTGAGGCTGGCTCTCAGATTCTATGCTTCTTCTTCCATGGTCCCAGCTCTTGCCCAAATCTACCCAATGTCATCTGGATTCAAAGGCAGGCATTTCTGAGCTCCTTGTCCAGTTCCTCATCTAGTTCCTGTTCCACACTGAAGATCAGTGTCTGGTCCACCTCAAGTCCTTCACATTTCCTGTTTCTGGGAAGATAAAATTTAACAGAGCCACAATAATATTCATACACATTGCTGGCATCATCATCAATTCACTGTCTGCCTGTGAAGTCGACATAGACCCATATACAAGCTCTGAGAAGTCAACACAAGTCATCAGCATAGAAATCAACACAGGCCCATAAACAAGATCCAAGAGGTCAACGCAAATCATGAGTAAAGTCCCAGGACCTCTTAAACCCTCTTCTAGGACTTATGTAAACAGATAACCAGAAAATCCTCTTTCAGGGCTTCCAGTAAGTTCCCTGGGTTCCTGTACAGAATATCACCAACAAAAATCAACACAGACAGAACAGACAAACATAGAGTGCCAGGATATAACAAGTTTTCTCCTTCTTTACTCTGCCACCACCAGAGTTCTCTTGTCAGTTTTTCTTAGTCTTGCTCTCTGCTCAGTTCTGATCTCTCCAGCCTGGGCCTCTCCTTAAATATGGCTATTAGCTCCTCCCCTTCCTGTTATATCAGCAACAAGAGTTCACAAGTTCTAGTGATACAATCACAAGATTGTATCAAGGCTCAAAAGAAAGTACTGAAAGTACTTAATTAAATAGCTGAAAGAAGGTATTAAGTACTTCTTTGCTTGCCATTAGAAGGGGCTAGTACAGGTGTAATAGTATCCTCCTTCACACCTAATGAGACATCCATTCTTGGTCAAGGCAAACCCCTCTGCTTGTAAAAGCGATCAAGTTTCATTCAGTTTGTTCTACCATATTGCCCTTTCTATCATCTGAATAAAGTTGCAGATGAGGCAAATTTATTTTTGATATTAAAAAAAAAATAACAAACTTGTTGAGTATCTTTTAGAGGAGACTGTGTTTCAGGTTTGACTTGAACCAGATAGACACTGAATTGCCTTTCAAAACAAATTCTTTGATTTTGTGAAAATTTAAATCAACATCTTATTGTCCTACATATATCCAGATTATGGTAAACTGGCAGGAGGCTCATTTTATATTATGGAGTAATAAGAGGAAACTATATTTTCTACTTCAGTAGTGTAATCACTTAAATTTCTAGTGGAGTATTGTCAAATGAATGGCACCCCATGATCTCAATTTAGCAATATTAGGAACTTATTTTAACACAGAATTGAATTGAAAATTATTTGCTGTGGACTATTTAGGCCAATTGATATTAATTATTGTTAATCAATATTAACAGGTTATAATAAAAATACGAGACATCTACTCAAAGAGATCACTTCCTGTGTTTGCCTATTTCCTTTTCCACCATCACAATATTTTGAGCTATACTTTAAGAATAACTCATTTTGTCAGGGAGGTCAATATCTCCTTGAGTGTAGATCAAATTTTTTCTAGAACTTGTAAGTTGGTCTTTACTGAAATCTATCACCTAATGGTACAACTTTTGGTGATGAACTTTTCTAAACATTGATTGGTTTTTAAAGGACAGATGTGCAATCTATCAGCAGACCAGTTCTCAAATACATATAAACTTAGGAAAGCCTTCTGGATCTCTATTGCCATAGCTTTCCAGAACCTAGGATAATCTCCAAATCATGATGAAATATCAGAAGACTTTAGTGGGAGGTAACCAGGCAGGCAAATTGTGGGATCACATGATGGTTAACATTCAACTCTAACTTTTCTTTATTCTTAAGTCCAATAAAAGCCTACTCAACTTTAGGCCTTCAAGAAAAACCAACTCTCTCTTATCATCATGGCTAGGATAAGAGCTGAAATAATCTCCCTGAAGACACTTGGGAAATATAAAGTGAGCTGCTTTATAATTCTGAGCTCCCCCAGGATGTGAATTTTTGAATCTCTCTCTCTGTCTCTCTCTCTCTGTCTCTCTGTCTCTCTGTCTCTCTCTGTCTCTCTGTCTCTCTCTCTGTCTCTCTGTCTCTCTGTCTCTCTGTCTGTCTGTCTGTCTGTCTCTGTCTCTCTCTCTCTGTCTCTCTGTCTCTCTCTCTCTCCTCTCTGGATACATCAATCTTTTTTTCCCCTTGATTAGTTTCCTTTTGATTTTTCTTTCCTACCCTCCTTCCTTTTACTTAGTCCTTCTGTTTCCAAATTAAATTGACCCCCAAGTTGTCTCTTCCACTATTTTGAGATCTCTTATCAGTCAAATTCCATTTCATTACATTACCATCTTTAAATCCCTTAGAAAGCAAAATCTCTTGCTTCTTTTCCTAGTTCAAAGAGCTTTTGCATTATTTGAATGTGATGAGAGAGGAATATAAAACCACCCCATGGAAAGATGTGGAGACAGAGGACTTGGTTATTGAACTTGGATTAAAGCTAGGCTCTGATCATTACTATCTGTTTAACTTTGTACTAATCAAATAACCTGTGTGTGTCTCAAGATCTTCATTGGTAAAATGAGGAAGTTATACTAGATTATCTCTAAGGTCCCTTACAATTCTAAATCTAAGAGTCTATGATCCTGAAAGCACAGATCCAGGACCACTCATTAATTTGTTGAAATGAATTATTCAACAATATTTTAGTATAGGCTGGATGCCCAGAGTATATAACATTCATTTCCACCAAAGGATAGCATATATACTAACACAATTGCATTTTGTCTCCCCCCACCCCCCCAGCTTAATTGTGAAAGGTCCACTCTTGTATCTCAAAGTCAAGAAAGTTTTGCATCAGGTTGTATCAGCTAATTCAATTAAAAGATATCCATGACTGGCTATGATTCATCATTTCAATAGAATTTCCTTTATGACTTTTCACTTAAATGATGGCTTCACAGTGGCAGAAAATAGAAAGGAATATTCTAAACATTTGGAGGTGACTTAATAGAATATAAAATAAATTGAACTGTACTAGTAATATTCTGAATTTGCAAAACGTTCAGATTGAAGAAGAAAATTAATGAACTGGCTAGGATAACTGAATCAAACAAGGCTGAATCAACTCTGGCCTGCCAATGAACAAATATTTCCAAAAGAGAGCAACTCCAACTTGAAGAGCTTCTTGTGTTTGCACAGTACTGGCAGTCTTAATACTAGTGCCCTCCCTTGCTCAGGCTGCTTTCACTCCCATCTGATTTACAACAGTCAGAGGGAGTTTTTACTGAAGCAGGAAATCAAGGTAGAATTGAAAGAGTATTGGTCTTTCAGGCACTATCTATGACACTTACTTGCTCTGTCCTTGTGAGCAATTTACTCTACCCATCTGAGTCTCAGTTTCCTTATCTAGAAAAGAAAAAGAAAACATCAAAGACATATGATGAGCAAAGGAATTGAGCTAGCCATGTACTGCAAAGAAGGATCACAGATTGCAAGTCCAAGTACTACATTTTTACCCCCAATATATAGACTTCTTAAGACCCTTTCAACTCTGAAATTAAGACCTTATCTATAAAGAAATAGCAAATGCAATTTGATCTATCATATTGGACAAAATTTGCACTTGGGAGATCTATGTGGGTAGGAGTGCCAATACTCAAAAGACTGAAGATCACCATAGATCTTCCTTGGAGTGTAAAAAAAAAATCTTGGACAAAAAATGCATGTGGGAGATCTGTATGAAAAGAAGAAATGCCAACATTCAGAAAATTAAAGATCACCTAAGGCTTGTTAAACCTTAAATTACTATGTAAATGTGAATTGTGGTTTTTATGTATCTATTATCTATAGCTCTGGGTAGTTAGGGCTATCAAATGAGATCACATATAAAGTACAAGTACTTCTAAAACAATATAATATACACATACACATATGTCTCTACACAGATATCTTTGGGTAGATATGTATGTAGATATAAATATGCAGCAATAAAGTGAAGGCAATTTTTGAAAAAGGAGGGAGCAAAGGAAGGTTTTCATATGTGGGATCTAAGAGGTCACAATCAATCATATAACATTTGGAAAATAACAGCTTGACGACATAAAACTTGATAATTCCAGATCTGAATTCATAGACATTAACTGCCTTGCTTGGCAGACTCCATATCATCCACCTCCTCATAGAGTCCTTAGAACTTGAAGTAGAAATAGAAACATGGAGGGGAGACTACAAAAGGAGGAAGCCAAGCAAACAATAGGTTAGAATCACAGTTAATAACCAGTCATCAATTGGCAGATTACAGTAGACATGCCAAATTTTGTCTTTTAAAGCAATTTCCTCAGTTCCAAATGAGGAAAACATCCAAACATTTACAAGGCAATAAACAAAACTCTCATTACCTTTTCCATTCCCCTATGTCCCATTTCAGGGTAGAATAAACTTTATATATGTAACCTAGACATAATAGGAATAACAACTAGAAAGAAGTAAACAAAGTGTTAATAATAACTGTTTTGAAATTTGCAGAGTTCTTTATACCCATTATATCATTAAAGCCTCAAAGAAACTCTATGAGGTAAATACTACAGATGTTATTCTCATTTTACAATTGAAGAAACTGAGCCTCAGAAGTTAAGTGATGTTTCCATGGCATTCAAGATTGCATTTGAACCCAAGTCCAACCTATTTTTCTCTCCATGATACTTTAGCTAGAGATGGCTCTTTGAGGAAACTGTGGCTCTAAGATCACAATAGTAATAAGTGGCAGAATTTGGGGTCAAACATACATTCCCTCTCCCCAATTTTGATGTGATGTCATTTTACAGAGGAGTTTCAGATAGTGACTTTCTGAAGTCACAAAGAAACTAAAACCTAGAGTGGTTTTCACTTTTCAAGATTATTTAGGTGGTAAGTAGCACATCCTCAAGTCTTCCGACTTAACTTTCATACACTTTTACAAAAATGGCTTCCAAAGTGGAAACTCTGGCCTCATGAAGACTGAGCCATGATCATAAAGGAGATATCATCAACCACTTGGAGGGGGGAAATAGATACGATCCCACCATTCCTATAATAGCCAATCATGTGTCTTATGTTTAATTCAATGACACTACCAAGGCTTGCATCTCTTATCTCTCAGAGTTTCCCACTGTATTCTTTCCTAAGTCTGTGCAAACTCACCCCTTCTTCCTTTATTTATGCCCCAGTGTGAGATCATCAGAGTGCTTTTGACCTAATCTCAAGCAGGTCACCCCATAGGAGGAACCATAGAGATGTCATGGGAAAAATTCCCTTCTACTGCAGATTCATTTTGATTTTTTCCCCAAAAGACCTTCTTCCCCAAAGATCACCTTGCCCCTGTAGCAGACTGCTCTCCTGACTCTGCTCAGGGAGAGTGGTCAATAAGAACCATTCCTAAACCTTTTTTAATTTTTTAATGGGACAGAACAGGCTATGTGGGATAAGAAATTATGGATATACTACAATCTCCATTATAGATTTTCCTACATCATCCTTCTGTCAGAGGCAGCCAATGATATAGGGAATAGAGTGTTGAGCCCAGAATTAGGAAGACCTGAGTTCAACTTATTAGACACTTATTAGCTGTATAACCCTAAGCAAACCACTTTACCATCATTTGTCCCAGTTTCATCAGCTGTAAAATGTGGATAATTATAGTACCTACCTCAAAGAGTTGTGAGAATCAAATGAAATAATATTTGTAAAAGTACTCATCAGAGTGCAAGCAAATCGTAGGTGTTTGTCAACTCTAATCCTCCCTTTTCATTATTCTGCATTTTTATAATTCCTATCATCATATCTCTCCCAGTTGTCCCTTTTCCTTTCTTCACATAGTCATCATCCTAGTTCACACCTTCATTGCAGCCCTGGTGAAATAGCTAATTGGTCTTCCTGTCTCAAGTTTCCATCCTCTCTTCTCCTAATCATCTATAACATAGCTTCCAAAGTGATATATCTGAAGTTCAGAGCTATTCATTTCATTCCCTATTTGGTAAACTCTTCTGACTCCCTGTTTATTCTAGGATCAGATATTATTTTGTCTTTATATAATTTTTTAAATAAATTTTTACTTTTGTGTAAGTTTTATAGTACACATTATTACCAACAGTAAATATATCTTATAAAATATATGCTTTTATTGGTGAAGTTGTGTTCCTTAAAACATAATAATAATAATAATTAAGGATAGTGATGTATATTCAAAAAGATTTAGACCACTGCACCATTGTATACCCAATAATTTCAAACTCCAAAGACCCTATCCACAAACAAAAGCAACATAATTCTCTCTCTCTCTCTCTCTCTCCCTCTCTCTCTCTTTCTCTCTCTCTCTCTCTCTCTTCTTCTTTCCCAGCTCATTTGTTATAAAATCCTGCCTGAGGCATTACAGCTTACTAGACAGAAAACTGGTATTAAAGATAGGAAGACTTGAGTGCAATTTCCACTTCTGCCATATACTGACTGTTTGACCATAGGCAAGCCATTTAATTTCTCAATGTCTCAGGGTCCAATATGTAGCCAGCTCTCTGGTGCTAAGTGACAACTCTCTGATTCTCTAATTCTATAACTCCCCTCCATTAGAAGAGGGAATTTCAATACTTGGGAGCTCACCATGCCAATGAAAGCACAGATCTAGTCCCCATCACTCACCCTACATTGGCTCAGCCAATGTACAGAAGAGATTTGAAAGCATAGGAGATCACAGCAAACCCCTTACTCAGTTTTCACTAAACTCCTTGGTAAACTGTGGATTTTGCCTGAGAAAAATGTGTGTTTACAGTGCTCTGCAAAGCTAAAGGAATACTTTTAAACATAAGAAGCAGTGTTTCTCAAAAGTACCTTGTGTTAATGCATGCCCACTGTAATATAATCTAATCTGGGTTTTCTTTCATAATGTTAAAATGCTTTTTTGTTTCCAAAGCTTTCTCACAGTACACCTGTGAGCTAGGTATGGTTATCCCCATTTTAATTGTGTCCAACTCTTTGTGACCCCATTTAGGGTTCTCTTGGGCAAAGATACTAGAGTGGTTTGCCATTTTCTTCTCCACTTCATTTTACAGATGAGGAAATGAGGTGAACAGGGTTAAATAAGTTATTCTGAATCACATAGCTGATATGTGTCTAAGGCCAGATTTGAACTCAGGAAGATGAGTCTAATATCATGGCAATTGGACTCATCATTTCCTGGCAAACAGAAGGAGAAAAAATGGAAGCAGTGTCAGATTTTATATTATTGGTCTCAAAGATCACTGCAGATAACAACTACAGTCATGAAACTAGAAGACTTTTGATCTTTGGAGGAAAAGTTATGGCAAATCTGGACAACATACTAAACATTGGAAGCATCACTTTGATGACAAATTTTAGTACATTCAAAACTATGTTGTTGTTGTTTTTCTTTTAAACCCACTAGCATTGTATGGTGATGAGAGGTGGACCATAAGAAAAAGCTGAGTGCCACAGAATTTGCACTTTCAAGTTGTGGTGCTAGAGAAGACTTTTGAAAGTCCCTTGGAAATCAAGAAGGCCAAATCAGTCAATACTTAAACAATTCAGACTATTCACTAGAAAGACAAATACTGAAACTGAAATTTAAATACTTTGGCCCCAAAACAAGAAGTTTGGACTCATTGGAAAAGACCTTGATGTTGGGAAAGATTGAAAGCAAAACGAAAAAGGGATGGTAGGGGATGAAACGGGTAGATAGTGTCATGAAAACAATGAACGTGACCTTTGACAGACTTTGAGAGATGGTGGAGAATAGAAGGGCCTGGTCCATGAGGTCCCAAAGAGCAGGACATGACTGAACAACAACAGCAAGGTAGGTTTTCCTGGCTGCCTTCCCAGTGTTCTATACACTGTGCCAACTAGTTATCTCCATTTTTCACATGAAGAAACAACCTCAGAAAGGTTAATTGATTTGTTCAAGGTCACATGGATAGTGTCATAGCTAGAATGTAGTCACAGATTCAATTCAGAGCGGAAAGTAGCCTTAAAGCAAGTTTCCGAATTTGGATTCTGTGGACCCCTATGGGTCTGTAGATATATTTTAAGTGAGTTAGGAAAAAGAAATTATCTATTTTCACCAACTTCTAACTGAAATTTATCATTTCCTAGAATTATTTATAAACTATGTTTTTGAGAAAGGGTCCATAGACTTTGTCAGACTGCTGAAGGGGTCTCTCTGTCTCTGTTTGTCTCTCTCTCTGTCTTTCAAACACACACACACACACACACACACACGCCTCAATATCTCAAGTCTTCAGAATTCAATTCTAGTTCTCCTTTCAACTAAAGCAGTGTTTCTTATCCAACGCCAATCCCTGATTTTTTAAATTGGATTTAAAAAATATCCTTTAAGGAAAGGAAGGGGAAGCAGTAGGGATCAGTCAGCCAACAGAAACAGAGATTCAATTCTCACTGGCTAAAAAAGGAATAGGACAGGACTTGGGAAATAAAAAGTGGGAATACCCAGAGTAATTGAGTTGCAAGGAAGTGAATTAGCACTTTCTTCCTTAGAAGTAGTTAAATGTTTGATCACTTAATCAGCCAGTATAGTCTAGAAGAGACAACAACAAATAGTAAATGGGTAGGTAAGATATAATCTTGAATGTCTAGCACTTTTTAATGCCCCGAAGCATTATATTTATATAGCACCTAAGAGAAAATAGTCATATCCTATAGAAATATCCTTGCAAATTCAATGGAATAAAATAATGGTAGATATCATAGAAGACTTTGAAAGGAGGTAGGTCAAGAACATCAATCATGGTCAACCAACCCTTGCTTCTTTCACAATTTTGCCTACAGGCTCTCTCAAGTCATTTATTGACTTTAATTATGGTTCCATATATAGATGAGAAGCTATGGATTTATGAAATTCCAGATGACCTCTGGCATTTAGGAGACAAGGAAAAACAACAAAGATAGCCAAAGCCATTGAATCAGATGGTGCACAAAGGTAGTTGAAAGATAATCCACTCTCAGAAGCATTACAGGTTTTGATCATAAGTAGTATAATTGTGAACAAGCTAAGTGGTAAAGAAAAAAAAAAATTAAATGAAAATACATTGGTTTGTTTTTTATTTTTTTTCCAAGATGCAGGTGATAATATTTTGGCCTGAACCAAGGGCAAGCAGACATGGGGGGAAAAAGTTCTGGTACTGAATTTACAGATTTCATTTGGATAGCTGCTGGCTCTATGCACAGGCTTGGGTCATATCACTTCTGTGCTAAAATACTTTTAATGATTCCCCATTGCCTCCTAGCCATGACTCTCTAAACCTTTTCCCTCAATCTAAACTTCCAGGTTTATTTTCCATTCTCTTTCATTAACCTTGTATTCTAGTCAAACTGACAAGTCAGTGTTCCCTAAATACACCCTTTACTTTCCTGCCTCCATCCCTTTTCTCTATGATATTACTTTGCTGTACAACTCTTCCTTCCACCCCTATCTATTAAAATCTATCCATTCTTTTATTCCCAGCTAAAAAGTTGTTCTCCTTATGAAGATGTCCTTGGCTCCCTCAACCAGATACAATCTCTTCCTCTTTGAAACCCCATAGCACTCTGTATTCCTTAAGTAAGGTGTATGTGGTTGAGCCATGTAAACAGTATGATGGCTCAGATGTTGGCATAGAGATATGTCTGAATTGAAATCTGGCCCACCCTTCTCTAAGGGTGAATGCAATTTCTTCATTTATGGGGAAACAAGGGGAGGACTGTAACTCCATCCTTGTTCCTTCCCTCACCTAGCTCAAATATGGGTATTCAGCTAGAATTATATTTATCCACTACTGTTCAATTAGTTATAATCTGAGAGATACAAAAATTTGTGAGACCAGGATGAATTCTACTTTCCCTGATTACTCTCAAGGATGGAGAAGTACTTCGCTTAACTTCTACTCACCAAACACTGGTAATGCAAAAACAAAACAAAATAAAAAATACAAACAAAAACACACCAGCAGGAATAACTTGTATTATGTAAATAGTCAATATACAGAAATCAGGGAAGGTAAACAGATTTAAGAAGCCAGCAAATATATAAAATTAAATGGATCTTTTGACTGGAAGTAAAACCAGATTTTCTCTCAGAACAGGAGAGAAAATCTCACCAAGTGGCAAAACATTCTTAGAAATCTGTAGGATTGTCGGACCTGGAAGTCAGGGGATAGGAAGGGATGGAGGTGGGGATTCTCCATGTGACTGGCTCCAAGAGCATTTAGTATCCATTCAGAATTTTGTACCTTGCCTTCCTTGACTCATACTTCCCAAAGTTTTCCAAATATGTCTGGAGAAATTCCATCTTTCCAAATGAAGGCAGGCAGCTAACCACTTTAGACTTCTCTCAGCCAATCAGGAGTGATGTCTGCTTTGGCTTAGCAATGAACCCTGACAGCTACAAAAGCTGGGCTGTCCATGAGGAAAAACAAAGAAACAAACAAACAAAAACTCACAAAAAAAATTATGACAGATTTGAGCAGAAGTCAGGTGACAGTCCTATAGAATTTAACACATTCTACTTTGTATCACGGCTATTTTATCCTTTTCTTTTATATTCTCATTTTATTATAAACTCCTTTGACATAGGAAATGATTATCCTAATAGTTTATGTCCCTGTGCCAAGGACAATGGTGTTTAATAAACATTTCTCAAAAAAAGACTAAATTACGGAGAAAAGAACGAAATATGAATTAGCTCTAAAGACAAAATAATAATGATATTTAAGGTTTGTGAAGTTCTTTTACATATATTACCTCAATTTGATCCTCACAACAACCCTAAGATTTGGGTGTTGTTGCTGTTGTTGCTATTACATTTTACAGATTAGGAAACTGAAGTGCCTTGCTTTAAATACAAAAAGCTACTTAATATCTGAAATTGAACTCAGGTCTTCCTGACTTCAACTCCAGTACTCTCTTGACTGTGTCACCTACCAGCCTTTGAATCCAAGGAAATGCTAATATTAAAATGTTCTGACTATGAAGGAAAAGAAAGGTCCCTTTCTTGTCCCTTTCCATGTAATAGACAATTATAAACAAAATGATAGAATTACAGTTACCTTTTTAAAACACTTAAGCGTAACACATTATGTTCACAGAAATCCTACACCTTGTCTTGACAGATTCAAAAATCAAGCTTATGTTAAGAAGTTCATTTTTCAAATAACATGGATCTGTCCTTTTCCCTGTGCAAGGAATTTCATACAGCTTTTCTTTTAGTGAAATAGATTAGCATCTTTCCTTCAAGTTATGGTCTTAAAGTGTTTTCTGTGGCCTGGAGAGGTTCTGTGTATGTCAGGAATGGGACATGAAGATGTGAAACCAGGTCTTTCTGACTCCAAGGATAGCATTCTATTCATTATGATTCTCAAGAAGTTCAGAGATAGATAGATAGATAGACAGACAGACAGACAGACATGGATATAGATATATAATCTTTGCAAAGTTGTTTCTTGGAGACAGCCTTGTGAATTTTCTGGTTAAGGAAAATGAGATTCAGGCAATATAGATGATGTTCCCAATCTCACACAAAAATTAAATATCAATGACTGTACCAGAACCAAATCTTGTAATTCTTGTCTAATATTCTCTTTACTATATCATTCTTCACACTTTCTGAAAGTTCTTGATAAGTGTAAAATATTTGGTGAGATGGTTCGGGACTTGGTGGGCTCTATTCTTTTCTTCTGTGTTATGAGGTGATAATGATAATGGTTTTTAGGATCCTAAGACTGATAGAACACTGATATAAGTCAAAATTATGAATAAAATGTAAAATGTAGAGATAGTTTTTTTTTAAATCAGTAAAATTGACCTAATTTTTAAAATATAGGAGTGAATTCTGAATAAAATCAAGTTTATCCTAATTTTGAAGCTGTCCTGTCCCCTTGACTTGCTGAATCTATCTAGTCATTTTTTTCTTTTCCTTTGACTGCTCCCCTATATGTTTGCCACTAGAGGGGGGTGACAACTTGCATTGAAAGGTACAGTACTGATTAGCTATGCACAGCATTCAGAAATATTCAGCAATCTTAGAAATCTGCAATGCCAAATGATTTCAAGACTCTGATAAGGGAGTACATTTGCACAAGTTTGGGACCTAAGTATGATCTCAGACCTAAATACATGTGACAGGAATAAGATTATGTTATTTAGAACACTCCCTAATACCCTAGAGAAACAATAGCATTTATAGCTTTATCAAAGCTAATGTTTGACAAGGGAGACATCTACCTACTAATAAATGAGTTGACTCTCTGCATTTTGGACAAATGCCTTCTTTTAATGCTGTAGTTTGCATATTTTAATTCAAGGAGAACAACATAACCTCCTTGTTTCTTTGCTCTGAAGTGGCAGGTTTTCCAGTGGGAAGGCCCTGTTTGTTTTGAACAAAAAGATGAAGAGAATTCTTTATTTTCAGCTTTCATTTTCAATTTGAAAGCACTTCAGATGATAATTTATCTACTTCGGAGTATTTTTCTCAAATTTTTTCCCCTTTCTAACTAATGTTTGCTTCAGAGATATGGTGAGATATTTGATTATTTGACTTTGTTTTTATTCCCAACATGTTGCACCATTTGCTATTGTTAGAATCATTAAAGAGCACTAAGGAATTTTATTTTAAAGAGTTATTAATGCCAGAAGCATGTACTTGTCCCATAAAATTGACATGAAGAAATGTATAGCTGCTTTATATCTTGTGTCATAATGAACTAATAACTTGAGAAGACAGCCTCAAAATAAGATTTTATTGAAGAATAACTTCCTGGGACATTTTTATTTTGTTTTGTTTTAAGGTTCATTTGTTAATGCTTTGTTTTATTTAGTATTCAGTAAGAACTGTCTTCTTCAAAAAATATCAAACTTCATCATATTTTTAATGTATCACACTGTTATCTGGCCCAGTTAAAAGTATGCTTTGAATAATCCTTTGCTAGATCATAGCTAAGTAGAAATTTGCAATAGCACTGATTTCCTTTCCCTGAAATCTGGCTGGTGAAATGTAAATCATTACTAAGACAAAATAAATTTGGCTTTATTTCTTTTTAGAATATTGATTTTATTAAAATAAGTATAAATGTTCAAGCAATTTATTTTTCCAGCTGTGTAATTGATTGCATTGTCATTTGTTTTATTTGTGTTCATTGTGATGGGTGGGCCACCTTTGACTTTAATGTTTTTGAATAATCAATGTTCCTCTTCATTGTAGATCATCTTCATTTTTATGTTTCTTTAGAAACAT
The DNA here is from genome assembly GCA_028646515.1 of Pseudochirops corinnae. Classification (NCBI taxonomy): domain Eukaryota; kingdom Metazoa; phylum Chordata; class Mammalia; order Diprotodontia; family Pseudocheiridae; genus Pseudochirops; species Pseudochirops corinnae. The sequence continues at coordinate 91,511,333 of CM053590.1, forward strand.
GTTAGTGTATTTTTTTTTCAGTTTGACAGACTTATAGATAGATAAAATAACTGATAATGATGAGAAAAGCTGACGTTAAGTAATAAGAAACTAAGCAATATTCTCTTGTACCATGCCAATGGTCTAACAACCAATATACTACCTCTGAATGTAAAACCAAAGAATCAAAGGAATCTCAGAGGGCATCTGGATGGTACAGTGGATAATACTTCTGGATTGAAGTCAGGAAAACATGACTTTAAATCTGGTCTCATATTTTAATTAGTTGGATGACCTTGGGTAAGTCACTTAACCTCTTATTCCCTCAGTTTCCTCAACAGTAAAATAAAAAAAATAATAATGCCTACCTCACAGGGTCATTGCTAGGATCAAACGAGATAGTAACTGTAAAGTGATTAGCATAATGCCTGGAACATAGCAAATTCTATGTAAATGATAGTTTTTATTAGTATCCACATCTGAATAATAATACCCTCCATAGGATCTCTAAGAAATGTTCACATAGACTTAAGGAACCCCAGTGAAGAGAACCCACCAACACCCATGGCGTTTTGGGATAGCTCTAAGTGTTAGGAAGTTGTTGGTGTTTTTTTCCTTACACGAAGCTTAAATTTACCTCTTTTCAGTTTCTATCTAGAGCTTCTACTTCATCTCTCTGACATTTCATAAGGATGTAGTAGTCAACCTCCTCCTTGCCCCCAATTATAATAGTTTCACAAGTAAGCTATGCACACCAACTATCTTAATGTGATATGGAATGCAATAGAAGATAATTACAGATTACTGTGCAAGTGATTGGTATTTCAATGGTTCCAACATGATGTCATGGAGATGGTTGGGGGGAAAGCAATAAGAAAACTTTCTAACCATTAGAAATATTCAGCTTCTCAAATTCTGTCCACACCATTGAATTTCCCATTGCTATGCTCCAGAAACTCCCAAAATGTGTCACCGAAAGAATTGAACTTGGACATAAATATAAATCAAGGAGTTAGGACTAATGAGAAACTTGAATACCCCTGTGAAATAATAGGTATATGCAATAGACAAATAATTAATCCTGAAGATTTGCATTTCCATATTTTCAAAGCAATTTAGTTGATTTTGTAATTTAGTCCCATTAAAGCACTCAAATGAGGAAGCAGGCTGATAATATCAGATTGAGAATTTCAGAAAGGAATTTTTACATTTAGAAATGTTTTAACCCACTGAACCAACTGTTTTGCATTTTACCCAGCAGTTTTAGATTGTGGCTAAGGTAGTGACATGATGTTAAATTTACATGCATAATATATGAAAAGATAATGCATTTTGAGTGAGTGGGTCATGAACTGTATTTAATTTAATGCTAGACTACTTTCAGTAGTTATTGTCATTTATTAATAAACTGGTACTAAACAAATATGTACATATTTGCAAACCCTCCTCTCCCCACTTTCATTTTTGTTTATTAGAGTAGAAAAAGTCTGTATATTTTTTTCTTCTGTACTGAAAACTCACGCTTAAAATCCATTAATCAGCTTGTTAGTCATCCATAGCAAAATTTTCTGGGGGAAAAACATGCTAACCATACATTTGACAGGCATGCCTTTTCAGGTAGAAATGTGCTTGCTTTATTTAATTTTTGATGAGCAATGTATGCGCATCAGCAATCAAAAACTATTACACTCTGCAAAAAGCAAAAATCGAACACTGCATTTTGGATTGCTTTTTTATTCCTGGGGGGAAATGGAGAAGCTGAATATTTATTCATCCTTCAAGGTTCTTGGAGAGACACTGTGATTTAATGGAGAAAGTTTTGACATATACAGGAGGCCTAGTTTCTATATCTTGTTCTTCCAGAACTCGCTATGTAACATTGGACAAATTATATCATGTCTCTGGTCCTGTTTCTTCATCTTTAAAATGAGGTGGTTTACCTGGCACATATTAGATTGACTAATAGGACAGAAAAGGAAAATGACAAATGTTGGAAGGAACGTGGGAAAAGTGAGACACTATGGCACTGTTGCTGAAGTTGTAAACTGATTCAGCCATTGTGTAGTGCAATTTGGAACTATGCCCAAATATTTATAGCAGCTCATTTCTGGTAGCAAAGAATTGGAAATTGAGGGGATGCCCAGGGAATGCTGTTGTGATATAAGAAATTATGAGCTAAGGACTCTAAGAAAAACCTGTACTTACAGGAACTGATAAGAAATGAAACAAGTAGAACCAGGAGAACATTGTGCACAGTTACAGTAATATTGTAAATGATCAACTGTGAGCAGCTTAACTATTCTGATCAATACAGTGGTTCAAGACAACTCTGAAGGACTTGTGATGAAAAATATTGTCCATCACTAGCGAAAGAACTGATGGTATCTTAATATAGGTTGAAATATTTTTTATACTGTATTTGTGGTTGAGTTAGATAGTTCCTTACGCATATGGAATATATAATTGTATTATGTGTCAAATATAATTTTGAGATAAGATTTTTTAAAATTAAGCTGTATCTAAAGAAATGTGGTAGATAGAATTTTGATAACTATTTTGGAAGGAAAGGGTATTCTGAAGTTAGGTTAGGGAACGTGTAGAAGATGCAATGCTACCATGAAATACTAAACCAATCAAAAACAAGGAGCTCCAGTCAAAGAGAAACAGGGACAGATTAAGAAAGAGACAGGAGAAAGATACTGAACCAGACAAAATATGAAGGAGAATGGAAATCTTTAAGAAAAGAATGAGAGAGATAATAGAGCCTGAAACCTGAGGGGAGAGAGAATCTTTCTCAGTGGAAATCAGGGGAACATAAGGAACTGTATAAGTGGGTTTAGGGTAGAGTGTCACGAAAATGCTGAAAAATAGCACAGAGGTGCTATTGTTGGAAGGTTTCTATTTAGGCCCTAGATTCTCACACCCTTAACTGAGAGGTAGAGAAAAGAAAAAAGAGAGAGAGAAAGCTGAAGAAGCAGATTCTAAAGTTTTATGATATGTAATCCTAACCAGTCAAATTTATAACATGAATTAGGTCAGAATCTAATATGCAGACAGGCAGGAGGTAAGAGGGAGCTAAAAACAATAGGCTAGGCATAAGCCACTCTCTACAATATCCTCCCTTCCACTTGTGCATGGTCTAGGATGGTTTTTCCCCTCAAGGAAACAAAATTGACTTTGGGAATTCCTGGTAGTTTTTTTTTTTTTTAACCATATTGTCCAGTGCACCAAAGCTGAGTACTGAGATATTCCTATTGAATACCCTTCCTAAAGTAAACTTCTTTTTGTTAACTTTTTGTTAATAACCTAAAAATGTCTCATTTCATTCTAACATCAAACATGAAGTAACAGGTCTGAGTCAGACCTGCCTCATCAAAGAGATCCCAGGGAGAGAGGGTATTGAATGAATGTGTATTGAATGAATAAATGAACAATTTCTATATTCTCTAAATCACTTCTGAAAAAATAATTTTGATTTGTGTACTTTTTTATAACATGAAATTTTAATACAGAAAAGGCAGCTATATTGAACACAATGTTACTTCAGATGCATGAGAGAAGTATGAAAGGACATCCTGTAAAGCTCCTGCTAAATAAAGAGATGAAGACCTGGAATAATAATAGAGTTTGGGTCCTATGTTTGCACACATACTAACTGTGTGGCAAGAGACAGTTTCCTAAACTAAGATCATCCAAACTAGAAATTAATTTTACTGATCTGCAATGATGGAGAGGCTTTCCATGTGATGAATTTCTCCCAGTCATAAATTTGATTAATTTCTGTCCTCACCATAGTTCTTGATCACCACTCTATCCTTGACCAAAGTCATCTGAATCCTGTGCATATCAACAGTGTTATCTAAATTTTCTGTCTTTCTACCTACCCACCGTGGACAGTAGGTGTTTCAGAAAGGTTTGTTGAACTAATGGATAGATGTATGTTTCATTTGTAAGTTATACTTGTGTAATAGAACTGGACAAATGAGCCTAGTATGAGTATGTGCACAGTGCCACTGATGCATTTTCCAGCATGTTTCTGGGACGGTAATGATGATGTGTGATGAAAGTGACTTCAAGAGACTTTGGAACATGGACAGATATTCTTTAATTGTTCTTGTGTGCTAATCACATGTAAGCACATCAGTCACATTCATTGACTTAAGTCACAGAATCAGGACTGGTAGAGTCTTCAAAATGACATTCATCTACCTTGGCCTCTCTATTAAGCCTTTTCTCTTGGCTTGATTTCTCTCTGGCTGACTCCTTCCTGTTAGATGACACCCAGCAAGAGACAATACTGTTAGGGGAAAGATATAGTATCCTGCCACTATTCAAGCCAACATACGACCAATTAATATAGACTGTGTTTCTTTGCCTGCTTTGATATTTGTTCTTTCATATTAGGTGTTAGAAAGTAGAGGGTATGACCTTGTGAGTTTGAAAGATCAAGCGAGCAAGCCATTTAGAAGTGTGGAGGGGAAAGTCCATGCTAAGTTTTGTAGGTAGACCTTCATCAATGCCCCCATGATCAAGTAGTGATCTATGCATTTCCAACCATTGGGAGCTGAGACCAGGACTCATCTAGCAGTAGTGCTTTACTTAGCTATGAACTTGATGGAACCAGTGCTGTGTAGAAATTCTGTTAAGTCTGAGATTACTTTTCCCCAGGCACTCAAACTTCAGAGAGACTGAGGTGGTATAAAGGAATTTGTCCCTAAAGGTTTTTGGGGAAAAAATTATGTATCTCTTTTTACCATACCTTTGAAGTAAATATCATTTTGTCAAGGCGTATTGAAGTTAATTGGCAAAATGGAATTGGTAGATAACAATTAGGGGACACGCCTAGGATAGAAACTTGAACTGAGAGCATTAGAACCACTCCGAAAGCATCCCTGGACTATATAAAGGGAGATACAGTACTCTGAGTTTGGGACAGTGATTTCTGAGTGTTCACTACCCTTGTTTTTAACTAGATTTTAAGTAGAATTAGATTGTGGGCACATAGTAAACACCTGACATATTTTTTTATTAAATTATTTGTACCTCAGATTTAAGATTTATTTCAACAAGTTTTTGGTAATGATTGTGCAACTCACTGCTGAAGTTTAAACATGTAAATGGTATAAAAGGAAATAGGAGAACCCATGATTAGAAATATTTTGCATTGTGGTTGATGTTCTAGTAGTCACTTGCTATGGGTGAAAAATTATATGGCTTATTACTTAAGTTGATACCTAAAAAAATACGATCTAGGTTACACAACTATACCTTTCATTGAACAGAACATAGACTTTATAATGAAACGAACTAAACATAGTTGTTGTTCAGTCATTTCACTCATGTCTGACTCTTCATGACCCTGTTTGGGGTTTTCTTGTCAAAGTTGCTCTAGTGGTTTGCCATTTCCTTTTCCTTTGCCATTCCCAGATGAGGAACTGAGACAAACAGGATTAAGTTATTTGCCCAGGGTCACACAGCTAGTAAGTGCCTGAGGCCAGAGTTGAATTCACAAAGATGAGTCTCCCTGACTCTAAACCCAATATTCTGTTAACTGGGCCACCTAACTGCCACTGGAGATGAAGATGGAATAAACATAAACTACTAAATATAGTATGTTTGGTAAACATACTAAACATAGAATGATGGATTTACCTGGGAAGACCTACAAAGAAGATTGAAAAGTTGTGGGTTTCAATTTCTAGAAAGATTTATTTTTGGGATATTCTTTTCTAGTGTAGGAGACTCTTGCCAAATTCAGACCCACAAAGGTGAAGTAGAAATGTGATAAGCTCATCAGGAAGAAATACTGAGTAGATCACAATGAATATTAAACAGAACATTGATAATGTATGCTTCACTGATTTGATTCTTTAGGTTGGTGATTTAAACACACTAAAAATTCCATGTTTATGCATTTTGTAACTTAAATGAACTAGAATAAAAATGTGGAACAAATTAAAGGCACTTTGAATAAGAGTCCAAAAAGCTACAAAGTTTAGAAGATCTTTGAAAACCATTCCCCCCCTTGCCCCCTTTGGGATCCACATACTCTGCTTCTCTTACTTCTTCTGAATTTAGCTTTTTATTTTAAATGCACAATTTAAAAAAAAATACACACAACTTTCTTATAATATATATGGAAGGTATCATGGTATAATGGACAGAATATGGAACTTACAATCATGAGGCCTGGTCAGATCTTGCCTCAGGAACTTATGAAGTATGTGACTATAGAAAAGTCACTTATCCATCCAGAGGTTCATTATTTCCAACTCTGAAATGGAGATAATATTTGTATTACCTGCCTCACATGGTTGCAAGGAAAGGACTCTGTAAATTCAAGTGCTGTGTGCACATGTGTTATTTTCTAAGGTCAAATTGTTCATCTGTTCATAACACATATACCACATTTTATATATATATATGTATATATGTATATATAATGTGTATATATATACAAATAGCTTTTAAAATTAATATATTGTTTATTATATTCAAAATTTATGATTTTCAAGATGTTTTTCATGTATTTTCTCATTTAACCTTAGAATAATGCTCTCATTCAAGCAGTTTTTATTATCAACATTTTATAGAAGCAGCTAGGTCCCACAGCAGATAGAATACTGGACCTGGAGTCAGGAGTGGCTGATACCAAAACCAGCCTCAGATACTTCCTAATTGTGACACTTGAAAATCACTTTACTTCTGTCTCCTTCAGGTTTCTCATCTGTAAAATGGGGAAAATAATATCTCCTAGGGTTGTTATGATGATAAAATGACAATATTTGGAAAGTGTTTTGCCTATCTTAAAGCACTATGTAAATGTAAGCTATTATTATTGCTATTTATTTTTATTATTATAGGGAATCGTACGGCAAATAGATTGAGACTTATCCATAGTTGCTAAGTGATGGAAGCTAAACTAGAATTCTTAGAGAGAAAAAATGAAATGGCTAAAATAAAATGACTGTAACAGATTGACTAACCTAGTAAAATTATTCATTAAAGATAAGTTGTCGATAGTTATGAACAAATAATTCTCAGAAAATTTGCAAATTATTAACAACTATATGAAAGATTGAGTGAATCATTAAAGATGAAATGAATACAAATCAAAACAAGTCTGAAATTTTGCCTCATGATTAGCAACTTGGTTAAGATGACAAATAATGAAGATAGTGTTGGAGGGGTTTTGGAAAAGTAGGTACAGCAACATACATTTGGTAGAACTAGGAGATGGTCCAATCATTCTGGAAAGTTATCTGGAATTATGCTAAAATGTGACTAAATGATCCATGCCATTTGACCCAGAAATCCTACTGCTTAGGCCTATATCCCAAGGAGATCAAAGATAGAGAAAGAAAGATCCAAGCTAAGGGGCACAGTGAATAGAATGTTGGGTCTGGAGTCAGGAAGCCCTGAGTTCAAATTCAACCTCAGATCCTTACTAGCCATATGACCTTGTGTAAGTCACTTAAACACTCTTTCTCTCAGTTTCCTCACCTGGAAAATGCAGATAATAACTCACAGTGTTGTTATGATGATTAAATCAGATAATATCTGCAAAGTTCCTGACACATAATAGGAGCTATGTAAATGCTGGATATTGTTGTTATTATGAATAATTGTTATTATAATTATTACTATCATCATGGTAGCCCTTTTTATAGAACTAAAACACTGTAAATAAGACAGATGTCCATTGATTAGAAAATCATTTAATAAATTATGGAACATGACTGTGAGGGAGTATTATTGTTTCAGAAGAAAAGAGGATTATGAAGAATACAGTGAGGCATGGATAAGCTTACATGAACTTATATCAAGCAAAGTAAGCAGAAACAGAAAAAGCAGTAGACACAATGCCAGTAATACTGTGCATTGAAAGAACAAGAAATGAAATGATGGAGCTAGGCAAGGAAAGTTATGAGAATATACTTACTTTATTCTTTCCAGTGCTTATAGATTAGAGGTAGAATAGTATGTATTATAGGACTTTGTAAGGTGACTAGTTTTTAGTGACTTGCCTTTTTCTTCATGGTAGAACTAGGTTTGATCATGTACAGAGAAGGAAAGATAAGGGATTTAAGGACAAAAAAATTGCCTTTTCTTTTCCTGTCTTTATTTTGTTTGTTATAAGAGATGGTTCTCTGAGTGAGAGACAAGGAAAGACTATATTGAGAAATGAAAGTGATATGAAAGCAAAATATTGCAATATTTAAACAAGTAAATATGATGACAAGACAAAAAACAAAGACGACTAAAAAATGTTGATTCAGTAGGTAAGTAGAGGAATAATAATCTTACACTTCTAGTCTATGAAGATTTGTTTTAAAAATATTATGATTGCCTCTACACATAATATAATAATTGACACAATTCTGTTTTAAATATTCATTATTATAGCATTGTCAAAAGACTTCATGGGGAAGTGGACAGAGACAGGATTGGCCTTGGAGTTAAATAGATTTGGGTTATAATTCTACCTCTCACACATTCACACAAATAAGTTCTGTAAGTATGGACAAGCACCTTAACCTTTCAGTATTGTCAGTCGACTCTCTATAACTATACATTATAAAGGATTTGCCAAGCCATATTTGTGGAGGGAGTTTCTAAATTGGCAATGCCTTATACCAATAAATCAAAGGCCTAGATAAAAAAAAAGTCTAAAAGTTTTGTCAAGTAAAATAATTAGTTATATATATATATATATATATATAAAACCTATGTATATGTGTATAACATTGTATATAAACATTCACACACATCTATATCAAATATGTATATCAATTGTTGGTTGATTAAATAATTCACTAGGCAACTGAAAGTGCAAGATAAGTCAGGGAGAGACAATTAATAGAGAATATTGACTATTGTGCAGGGAATTGAGGACTTGTTTGAGTCATATGAATAGCATAAAGTAGCTAGATATAAAAGCAAATGCCTGTGATCCCTCCTACTAAGTGGGCTGAGACTGATGGATGACTTGAGCTCAGTGGTTCTGAACTGCAGAAAGCCTAAAGTTAATTAAATATCTACATTAAATCTGAGATAAATATGGTATCCCACCCAAGGGGGAATCATGTGAATGACTAAGGAAGACCCTTCTTATGAAATAAGTAAAATTAAAACTTCCATGTTAATCATTGGCATTATAGGAGCAGTAGGAGCAGGGATGTGGTTGCCTCCTACTTTAAACTGTAAGTCCTTCAAGGACAGGAAATGTTTCACTTTTTTTTTCTTTTCATCCCCAGTGTATTATACAGTGTCTAATTCACAGTGGATATTTATTAAAATATTGATTAAACCAGAGAATCAATGGAAGACAAATAAAGATTCTTGGGGCCATATTCTGTTTAGACTGTAGAAATTTATATTTCAACAGAAAATATACAAATTGTTCATAAAAATAATTAGAATTACAATAATTTTTAGACCATCCATAAATATTTACTATTGGTACTCAGTATAAGAGAACCATACCCATTTAATGTTAAAAAAAAAATAAGGAAGTCTTCCAGCACATTTAGTACAGTCTATTCAGAGAATATTAAGATATTCAGCATGAGAAGATACAGATATATATGATCTGTACTCTTTCACTGTCCTTTATAATAATAAAGCATGCCATAAAAATGTATGATGCTTCAGGTTTTTTCATCTGTTATCAAAAGTTACTATGTGATGAAGAATTTGTACATGGCTGTTCTTCAGTGATGGCCTCAGATTAAAAGGAAGACACCCACTCCTACAAGCAGATGACCATCTAACACTGGTTACCAGCTTGGTTACCACATAACCCAAAACTACCGTTGTGCTGCTTTTGCTAATCATTTATAATAATGCTTCATTAGCGGTCGGGTGGTAGTGGTAGTATTATCTGAGCTCCAATTTTTCTGTTGATGTGGTTTAACTCTAGCAGAACATTTAAACTGCTTGAGACAACTAAGAAATATATACATTTTTACTGCACCTCTCCAGATTATTTGCTATTACATAGATATAAGAGAGATTTTTAATTGACTAATGTTCATCCTCATGGAATTCTGACCAGTGGGAAAGATGATTTTGTGAAACCATATTTGGACAGCTAAAACTATCTAATAAAAATAATCCATATGATCTTTATTAAAGTCCTTGTGAAGAAGTAAATACTCAAGCATTTAAGTGCCTACTATGTGGTGGTCCCTGTGCTAAGTGCTGGGGATACAAGGAAAGGAAAAAGAAGTATTTGCATGTGCTTTTCTTTTTCCTGCCTGAGCCCACTGAGATTGTTTTTAAGTGCTTTACATTTGAACCAAGTAACATAGATCAATTACTTATTGAGATAGTACCAGCAGACAGCATTTTGTTTGTGTATTAAGGAACTGCAGTGATTTTTGGTCCTGAAAAACCCACTGTAATTGGATTATAATTGATTTCACATTTAGGTTGTTTCAGTAGAGCATATTAAAGTAGCTGATTTGCAAAGACTGCACTAGATATAATGCCTCCTTACCAATTTCAGCAGAGGTTTTAGAGACTGCTATTGGGTTGACTTTCTGAAGACATCTCCAAAATGCTGAGATAATTGGGTCAATGACAGAATGGTGACAGAACAGTGTTGTCCCTATATATGCCCATGTTCAGAGACCCAGGCTACATTTAACAACCTGCAGTTGACTTAGGGACTGATGTTATACCTCCCTCCAATGGGTTCATGACTACTGTGAAATGGATCTGGACAGATTAGGAGGTGACAATGGGAATTTCACAGATCAAAGTGCAAAACTTGCCACCTCCTTCAGCAGGTGTGGAAGTCAAAGATCTCATGCCTTTGACTGCCAGCAAAATTAAACCCACAGTTTCATTGTGTCTGTATAAAAATATTCCATGTTTTAACCTTAAATTGGAACTGTCATACTCATTTTTCATAAGTAAATCTTATATTGGGCTCAATTTTCTATGTAGATACTATGTCTTAGGGGAGCTGTATATGAAGTAAGGCCCTCTACGTGTTGCGTAATGGATAAAAGTTATTGTCACCCTCAAAAAGATATGAGATCTAATCCTGCCCCTGACATATACTGGCTGTGTGACCCTAGAGAAGTGACATAACTTCTCTATACCTCAAGTAACTCTCTAAGAGTCCAAGTTTGTGAGTAAGTGTTCATCTGCATTGGGAGGGGGAATTTCTTCCCTGAACTTTTCCTTATGTCAATAAAATGCGTTTGGGTTTAAAAAAAAAAAAAACCTTAAATGTCTAGAGGTTGGGTGTACATCTATATCTATTATCTATATCTATCTGTCTATCTATCTATCTATCTATCTATTTATCATCTATCTATCTACACACATATTTACTGAATAGGGTATAGTTTTTACCTTCTGTAACTTAAAGTAAGTCACTAGATTTTGAAAAGTAGCTATCTTTTGAAGCAAATAATTTTCTTTCAGTGATTACATCTCATACATCTAAAAGATTGCATACATATGAATGAAATGCATATGATCCAAATTATACTGCCTTCAATTTTGAATCCTTAGTTGTTTCTGTGAAAGAAATATTTTCTTAAAAAACACATTCTGTAATGGGGCAGGCAGTAAAATATTGTGGGAAGGAGGGCTAGCTGGACATGTCTAGAAAAACCTTGGTGTGAACCCTGCCTCTGACATTTATGGGTAAGTAATTCAAACTTCATTATCTTTGCTTTACTCCTTTTTAAAATGGGGATGAAAAAACTGCCCTATCTATTTCTCAGGGTTGTGAGGTTCAAATAAGATAATAAAAATATCAAGTTCCTTGTGAATCTTAAAGTGTTATTAATGGTCAATATTGTTATGGAGGCCTGTTAACTTTTTTCTATCCAGGTAAAGATGGTATAATAAGTCAATTGCTACACTGGTAAAGATTACCATATTTGTTTAATGAGGACTCTTCATTATATATTTTCAAGTAGTGTATTTTGTAGTGCTCATATAATGAGATAATTTCTAAAAGGATGAAATATAATTCTTATGAAATAATTATCCCTAGGTGTAAAATCACATTCATGTACATAAACTCAAGTTTATACCAAGTCAAATACCTACGTAGTATAAACCTGTACTTCTCATTGCATACATTGTAGAAATATCCTCCACATAAATTTATTGCTCCTAAAGAGTGAGTAAAAGGAAGGACTTGAGATCAGGGAGTGTTTTTGCCTTGTATTGTATCCTCAGTATTTAGCATGGTGCCTGACTCATAGGAGCAAATGAATAAGGGTTAAAAATTTCAGGCAGCACAATACCACTCTTATGCATTTTTTTCATATGCATACAGTCTTCTAGATGTATGAGAAATATAATCATTGAAAGAAAATTAATACATGCTTATTGATTGACTAATAGGTTTCTAATGCTTTTTGCATCAAACTTACATGTAGTCAGAAGCTATTTTCCACTTATGACCTATGCCATAAATTTGAATTATTTAATATATTTTACGCAGTGTTCCAAAGTTCTTGGTACAATTAACAGCTAAATCTATTAAACTATTAAAGTTTAAAAGAGTCCCAAGACTTTTAGAATACCATATATAGACAATAGCCTATATACAGGAAAGCCAAAATTTGAATGTATTAAAGAAATGTGATTCTAAAGTGATTTGACTCATGAAATCATGGGATTCTTAAAGTCTGAATTGGACTTAACAGTTTCTATAGGGTCACCCTCCTTAATTAGAACCTAGTCAAGAATTTTCTTTTTTTGGTGGCATAGCATTTGAGGGGAATAGAGAAGATGAATAGGAATCCTTTCTATGTATGAAGGCATGTACATGTATACTACAAGAATAAATTGCTACTTATTCTTACTTCCCACTTACTTGGTTGACATGTGTCACATTTTACTTTCTGTTGAAAATTCACATCCCCCTCAAAAACCCCACTGACAGTTGCTACCATCATCTTCATTTTGTGGTTCGAGTAACTTGGTTTAAACTCTGGTTTTGCACTTATCTGTATGGTCCTGGACAAGTTACTTAATCTATGAGTTTCCTCATAAGCAAAATGATCAGTCGGTAATTCTTCCAACTCTGAGAATTTATGATTTTTTTCAACCTTTCCTTTAGGTTTTCTATGTATAATCAAGAACTAATAAGCATTTGTTAAGTGTCTCCATGTACTGGTGTAGTTCATAGTGTATGGTAAATATAGATTGAACTCAGAATCTTGAAGATCTGAGTTAAATGGAGCCTCTTGCACATGTTAGCTGTACAAGTCAATTAACTCCTCTCAATGCTTTGAGACAACAATGAATTGCAGAAATGGTGCCTATCTACACTGGCATTGGGAGTTCACACATCTGGGAATTTCCTATGCCAGTGACATCACAGATCTACTCTCTGTCCCTAAGTACCTGATACTTTGCTAAACCTCTCAGGTATTTAAAAAACAAAACAAACAAGCAAAAAACAAGAAATGCTTTCTGTCCACAAAAGGCTTATATTACAATGTGGGAGATAACATGTTCTTAAATAGATATACATAATATAGACACAGATAAGGAGAAGAAGACTCAAAATGTTAAGTACCTAGCTCAGAGTCACACAGTTAAGTAATGGAGCCAGGCTCAGTAACTTTGGACTCCAAAGCCTGTCGATCAAAAGGGCTTGTTATTTTAAATCTTAATGATTCTTGTATCTATCAAATTTTATTTCATTTCTTTTTTTTTCTCCTGACCATTTCTCCAAAACAAGTTTACTAGTTGTCTATGAAGGCTAGTTCTGCAAATTGGAAGGAAACTTGGTCTTACCTCTGTCCTAGACTAGCATTTATGTTCCTTTATTTAAAAGCCTATTTTTAACTTGAATAGTCTAAATTTTGACCACCCAATTATTCATAAAACCTTCTAGATATTCCTCTCATCATAAAAACTCTTCCATGACTCCTCTTGTCTCTTATCTCCTCATAAAGTTTTTTAAAAATAGAAATAATAATAGTAGCTAACTTTTGTATAGAACTCCGTATATGCCAGGTACTATGCTAAGTGTTTTGTAATTGTCTCAGTTGATCTTCACAACAATCATGGGAGGTGATGCTTTTATTATTCCCATTTTACAGATGAGGGAACTGAGGCAGAAAAATGGACTGACTAGTGTCGGGTCACATAGCTAGTGATTGTCTGAGGTCAAATTTGAATTCAGGTCTGACTCCAGGCCCAGTGCTCTAGCCACTGTACTGCCAGCATTTTTGTCAATGCCTTTCCTTTGTCACCATTATGATGAACTTTATATTATACCTAGCTAGTGTACATGTCAACCCTCCCTCCTCAGTTGTTTATAAATTTCCTTTTATCACTCAACCTTTGTATCTAGATCCCTGGATACAGTATCATATACATATTGCTGGGACTTAAGCTAATAAGTATTTAGGTTAGACCTCTGCTTTCATTGACATAGGAAACTTTTATTGAACAAACTTCCTCTATCCAGGAAGCTCTCTGGCCCCATGGAAAGAGTACTGGACCTGGAGTCAAGAAGGCCTGAGTTCAAATCCAGCCTCAGACACTTACTAGCTGTGCAACCCAGGGCTAGTCATTTAATTTCTCAGCTATTTAATGGGGAAAAGAGTAGCACTTACCTGGAAGGGTTGTTATGTAATCAAATTAGATTGTATTTGTAAAGAACCGGACACAAAATAGGCATTTTATAAATGCTGGCTATTATTAACAGCATGCTAACACTTTTTGTGGCAACAAAGTACTTGAAACAAAGCAGATATCCACTGATTGGGAAATTATTCAACAAATGATAGTACATTAATGTGATAGAATGTTATTGCTTCACAAGAAAGGATGAATATGAAGAATATGGAGAGGAACAGATAAACCAATACGAAACAATGTCAAGTAAAGTGGGCAGAAGCAGAAATGCAATAGACATGATGTCAAAAATGATGTACAAGGAATGAAGAAAAAGCAACATTAAAACTGAAGGTTATATAATTAGAATGATCTAGCTAGGTAAGAAAAGATATCATCTGTAAAATGAGGGTAATGATGGCACTCATCTCCCAGGGTTGATGCAAGGATCTATTGAGATAACATTGGCTCAGTACAATGTCTGAGAACATAGTAGGTGTTATAGAATTGTTTATTTCCACTGCTCCTTCCCTTCATCTTTCCCCAACTACTTTGTACCTTCTAGTGTTAGACCTTTATGTGGATGCACAGAGTAGTTAAGTGACTTGCCTAGGATCACATAGTCAGGAGGTCACAGAGCCTGCACTTAAATCCAAATTTTTATGATTCTAAGGCTTATATATGGTTATATATACATTATGTTGTCTCAGTAAATGTTTATTGAAGTGAACGAAATCAACTGACAATTCTGACAAGTTGAGATAGTTGATATAGGTACCTCTTTAACTTTTTGCCTAAATCTGTAATTTTATCCATATGGTGAAATTCCTTAGGGAGGAAGAAAAGTCACTCCACTGAATTAGAAAAGTAGCTTACAATTTGTAGAGTTGCCTAGGGGGCACTGAGAATTTAAGAGACTTGCCCCGGTTATACATGTGGTATTGTTGAGGTTTAGGGTTTGTGGTGCTCCAGACCTCAAAATATTAACACACCGGATCTGCTGGATGAATTCAACTCAAATCTTCACTCAGCCAAAGTAAAACAACATTTATTAAAGATTTGCCATAATGGGTAGACTCTTAAAGAGCCCAAGTATCTTTGATGCTTATATTGGACAAGCGGGCCAGAATAACTGACAAAGACTGAGTCTGTGCTAGATTGAATTCTCAGTCCCTTCATGGAGGCAAGATGGATCTTATATACAGAAAGATTGTGGGAAGGTTTGGGGAGGATCTTGAGGAAGAGTCTAGGGAGGACCTTTGATGGAATTGAGTTCAGACTTTTGTAATGGGATTAAAAATGGGAAATAGTTAAAAGCTACCTGGAGATGACAGGCAATGGAGGGCTAGGCTAGTTTAAGGGTAACAGACTGGGTATAGATATTTTAATAGGATCAAGGGTGGGAAGTCACTGAACAATGGAGGGCTAAGTTAAGAGTAATAGATTTGGGACTAGCAATAAGGAAAGGTTTATGGCCCCATCAAGTGGGAAGATTTAATCAGAGTTCAAGGAGTTTCACAGAGCCTGCACCCCATCAGTATGTTTCAAAACCAGGACTTGAGCCTTAAGCCTTCTTTGGTTGGCTACTTCTCAGGGCTGCTGTTTGTCTTCCTTTGGACTTCCATCCAATCATAAATTTGTCATGTTAACCTTAAACATGATATAATTATATACATATATAAAGATACATATGTGTGTATGCATGTATATGTATATGTGTGTTTGTGTGTGTGTGTCCTTAGGCCCCTATTTTATGTTGTGACAGTTATTTGAAGGTTTTTTCTTTTGTACATTATCTTTCCCTCATGATTTAATGGGCATTTAAAATTCTATTTTAAAATGTAAGGTCCACTCCCCAATCTTTTTGTCATTTACATAATAATTTCTTTAAATATTTTGAACACTATTGAATTATGATTTTTGTTTTTGAAAGAAAAAAAAATACCTAAAACTGAAAGGCTGCAAACCCTTAATGCTGACCTCTTAAGCTAGAAATTCTCTCATATTTTATAATATGTAAATTCAGTAGAATCAATCAGTAATTTAGTGACTTCTCATGACCTTTGGGGTATTTTATTTCTTGTTTAACAGAAATAAAAGTATCAAGTGTTTCAAGATAGCAAAAATTTAATCAAAGAATCACTCTAGCTTAGAGTGCTATTGCTAGAGAAATTTTTCATGAGAGGTTAAAGAAAGCATTGAGTTTGTAAATGTGCAGTATCTGTTCATATAAACCCTGGGATTTTTCTTTCTTATTGTCAGGCAGCAAATGGACCTGCAGTTAATGATTTCTCCAAAATGTTATTAAAAGAGTATTTCATTATAATATAAATAACTTCCCATTGATGTTAGATTGGTGATGTCTTTATATTTGAAAATGTACTCAATTAGGGGAATTGCTATTATCTGAACTTGCAATATTGCAAAGTTGTTGTTTTAAGCAACTGAAATTTCTGACTTGTCATTGGAAAAGTTTCTTTGTAGCCTCTTGGTCAGTTGAGTGTCCCCAGCACAATTCTCTCAGCTATAAATCTAGGAAGAATGTCTCCCCATAAAAGGAATATCATTGTTTATGCTGATTTAAATGCTGTAGGGGCAGTATTGCCAATCATTCTTGGCTTCCCCTTTCACATTTAAAAAATGTTTAAAAATCTGGATTGAGGAGCAGCCCTACACTGTTATGCAGATGAAAATTCCAGGCATTAAGACTTTATCAAAGAGTAAACATTAGAGGCCTCTTCCAGTTTCAGCAGTCAAAGAGCCTCACCCTGTTAAAGAGTTCCTTACCTGGAGAACAATTTTAAACTGGAAAATGGATTCCAAATAGTTTTAAATTTTAGTCTAATCTCACTCTTCTTCTGTCCTTCCTGTTCCTTTCCCCTCCCAGGAACAGATTCAGAAATTTCAGCTTTTTAAAAAATCTATTTTCTTCTGTAAAAAGTGAAAGTCATTCAAAATATAAAAATACTTGGCATTGGCGGGCAGTTTTTTTTTAAAGGAAGTTCTTCAGCACCAATAATATATAAACTGACATTCAAAATGGGAATAAAAGATGGAAAAATGAGTTTGGATTTGTGTACAAATGACTGGGCCCTAAGCCTTTAAGCTATCTCATTTCTTGCAGACTGACTGTGACAAACTGACCCTTTAAATTCACATCATTCATTCTTTGAGCAAGGCTTCCTGTCTGTCTCTCCATACAACTGCAAGACAGACTGGTTTTCCGTTACAAATAAAATATCCACTTTATTTATTATTGCTTTGAGAATTCAATCTCTTATTAACCTATTTATCATATCAATAACAAAGGAAAAGCAATCAGGTAGGTTATGGAAATTTAAAGAAATTCTGAGTTAGAGATGTGACAACCCCAGAAATACTAGAATATTTTTTCCCAAAATTTGAGTAGTGTTCATTCAACTATATAAATGCATGCCATATAATATATGCATTTACAAATATATATTTGAACTCAGACTAAAATTTGTCATATGATGCCCATTGCTATTTGGGAACCCTTGTATTCATCTCTAATTTACTATCTAGAACTTTCCTCCCACCTAATCCATTCCAATTATTTCCCCACATTCTGACACCCACTTACCCCAGGTGGGCAGCTCCCCCAAGGTCATAGAGTTAGAAAATGGCAAAATGTGGCCTCAAGTCCAAATCTTCTTTCTCCAAGTTTAGTTCTCTTTCTCAGTTTGACATGGTAGTTCTTTTGTGGAATTATCTTCATTCATTTTGCTTTACAACTTTTTATATATTAGAATGTTAATTATCTTGAGAATAGATATTGTTTTTTATTTGTGTACCTAAAAGTTAGTGCATTTTTTGTACATAAAAGGCACTTAGTAAATGCTAGTTGAATTATTGATTAAATGATTAAAGTTTCTCAACTAGACTGTAAACTCAATGAAGTGATAGCTATTAATCTTTATTTCTCCCTCTGTGAAGAGCATAGTACCCTTTACAAGTGGGTGCTTCTAAAATGTTGCTAAATGGACATGAATTGAATTATATGGACTAAACTTGAAGTGTCACCGTATTTTCTATATAAAGACTCAGGTTAGGGACTTGGCATTAAAAAGGAAAGCTAGATATAGATTTGAGAGTCATCTGCATGGAGGTGATAACTAAACAGAAGCCTATATAATTACCAAAGAAGAAACATATGGATTGAAAAGAGAAGATAGTAGAGAACATTACTGGAGAATACTTATAAATAAGAAGTAGAGAGTAGAAGAGGAATCACAAAAGAAGAGAGATGATCAAAATAATGCAGGCTCATGAAAGGCTTAAAGAGGCTAGAATTTACAGGAAGGGATGGTTGACAGAGTAAAAATCTATAAAAACATCAAAAAAGTTCTTACCAATTATGAGTTTATAATCTCTCATATATTATCTAAAAAAGAGAAATATAGTTTTGGCATAGTAATTCACTGGGGATCTGTTGGAGAACAGTTTCAGCCAAATATAATAAAAATAAACTCTGAGAGGCCAGGATCTATTTTTTTTGGCTTTGTATCATCAATCACCTGGAGCAGTAAGTACCTATTGTTCAGTCATTTTCAGTCACATCTAACACATCCAACTCTTCATTAGAGTTTTCATGGAAAATATACTGAATTGGTTTGCCATTGCCTTCTTCTGCTTATTTTGCAGATGAGGAAACTAAGGCAAAAAGGGTAAGTGACTTGCCACCCAGCTAGTAAGTGTCTGAGACCAGATTGGAACTGAGGAAGATGAGCCTTCCTCATTCTAGGCTCAGCATACTATCCATATCCACTGAACCACCTAGCTATTATGGCAAATATTTAGCAGGTCCTTAAACAAATACTTGTTTGATTGACCAGAACTGAAATATTTCATAAATCAAATGAATATGTGAGACATAAATGATGAATGAATGAATGAATGAAAAGCATTTATTATACATTCACTGCATGACAAAATATATTCTCATTACTAAGAATACAAATGAACTAAAAAGACATTCCCTGACCTCAAGACATTTGCATTCTATTGGAGATTGCACATATGGATGAGGAAATAGGTCTTGGAAAGTTAAAAGGGCTAAAGGAATACACAGTATTTTTATATAGACCCTGTCCTTAGAGAATCTATGTTGCAAACTAAATAGTGATCCAATACTAAAGGCAGTTTGATAAAGTGAATGTGAGGCCAGATTTGGGGTCTGAGGACATGGCTTAGAACCATCAAAAAGTCATTTCACCTTTGAGCATCAATTCTCTCCATCTATAAAATAAAGCATATGGTTGACAGGTATCTTTATGGTCTTTTCCAGCCTGAAATTTATAAACCTTTGGAAAATTGTGTTTTCTAATTAAATTATGTCATTACTCCATTTTCCTGATCTCTTTCTTCTTCTCATTATAGTATGAATATTTTAAGTACTATGACTAGGAATGTGATAGAACAGCATAGCAATCTTAATATACTTACCATTAATCCATTTCTGTTGCACAGGGGAATTTTACAGAGGTAAAGGTGTTTCTTTTTTTTTCCTTCATCTCATTGATATTTTGGAGATAAAGAATAATAAAACAATCTATTGTCAATGAGGTTTTAAAATATTATATATTCAAAATTACACGAAAGCCTGAGACACTTTACTAACCAATCATCGTACTATTGCTTCCCTTTTTTTGGTATAAAAAAAAAATCAATAGGATTACCATTATCTCAGTTCATTTACTTCAACATTTTAAAAAATATGTCTTTCTTCCCCATTGAGAGAAGAATTTTGTTACTAAATAGTTATTAAATCTATACAGGACGGTGATGGTCCTGTGGCCTTGCAGACAAATAGCAGTTAAGGATACAGTAGCAATAGCTTTTACCAATTATATTTATTAAAATTCCATTTACGTCTGACATTTGTGTGTTTATATATCTGACCAAGGAATAGGTGAAATTAAAAAAAAATGTTGTTACAGATCTTTAATAGCTATCATTTAAGCTCAGGATATTATTTATGCTTGTTCTGGGATACACCAAGCTTGTTAAAAGAAAATTCCTAGCATGTTTTATGCCCATTTATATTTCTATTTAAGTCAGGGATAGCTATCTGGAATGAATAAATTGATATTTGCTTAAAATTATCTATAAATAAGGAGAGAATGTATATAGAAAGGGGGGGGGGACTAACAGGGAATTCAAAGCAATGAACATGATACCATTAAGCTCTTTGAAAAATTTTAACCTGGGAACACACAAGTGACTGAATCTGCCAACAGGTATGAAACAGGCAGTTTGCCATGTTAATTAACAGTAAAAAAAATTTCAATGAGCCACAAAGGATGATACTTCCTTTTTAGAAACATAATCCTGACTTTAATGCTTTCACATCTGAGATATGGAAAATTGATGCAATTGTAACAATGATTAGAGAATTAAGCTACCTTTATCTTTCCCTCAAAACTGATTTAAAAAATATGTGTGTTAAATGAAAACTGGAACACTGGTCACTGCAGTAGAAGAAGGTGTGGTTTGAGTGATATCTCTCTCTGTTAAAAATAATAGAATGTGTATTGGCTAGGTGGTGCAGTGAATAGAGCACTGGCCCAGGAGTCAGGAGGACCTGAGTTCAAATCTGGCCTCAGACATTTAACATTAGCTGTGTGACCTTGGGCAAGTCACTTAACCCCGATTGCCCTGCTTTCCCCCCTCCAAAAAAGAAAAAAAAAGTGATAGAATGTTTAATAGAATGTTTCCTATTGAGGGTGGAAGAAATTATCCAGAAAGAACACAGGATGATAAAGACTCTGAGAATTAAAAGGACAATCAATACCAGTGAAAATACATTGGATGACAGAACAACATGATAGAGAAATGAAAAGTCTAGATAATGAATTCTGTTGGAGCTATGTAATTGGTAAGAGAGTTTTCCCATAGAGGGTATGTCTAAACCTTCTGAGGAAGAAGCATCTTATTACCCCAGAATGATGAAAATGCCTTGTTAAAGTTCAAGGAAATCTATCTCTGGCCTGAGGAAGTAGAGACATTAAGTTGTTTGATCAATACTAACTGTTATTTTGCTTCTATCTTTCCCATCAAGTTAAATAATCTTTAGGTTAAAAAGTATAGAGGAAAAATAGTGGTTAAGAGGGAATTTAAGGACAGAGTATCTGAAGAGGTAGTAATATGGTACCCAGCTGTTTCAATGACATCAGGTCATGTGATGTGAAAATCTCAAAGGACTGAAAGAACTTTCAGGTGTGATCACTGAATCTTAACAGATTAAAACAAAGGAATAAATTTAACAAGAGTAAATTAAATAAGAATAAATGTAAAATCTTATGTATACATTTTAAAATGCATAAATACAGGTGAAATTAAAGGGCAGAAATGTATATGAAAAACATCCTGGTAGAATTTAAGAATGAGAACCACTAGTCAACAGAGTTAGGAGTGTAATGTGACTGTCAAAAAAAATAATTAGGAGGTGAGGCTCCATTAATATAAATATAGCTTCTAGAGAGAACAAGGGAAGTAATAATTCTTCTGAACTCTTTGTTAATCAGTGAAATTTGGGAAATTATCAGTAAAAGGCATCCTTAAGGCAAAAGTTTTAATTTTCAAAGTAAGAGATTCTGTAAAATATCAGTTGATGAATTTGATGTCCATTACTTGCATAGCCACAGATTGTAAAATTCTGAGATTCTGGGGGACTTGCCTGGATTATTAAAATTTTGGAAGACCTTCACAGTATCATAAAGCATCCTTATGGCAGGACACCCAGGTTATTCATGTGCTAGGTGCTTACAAGTGCTCAGTAGAAGTATTTCTTTAGAATGTTCAGTGACCTAAGGAAGGATTTTTTTGCCTAAATTTGCCTAAACTCCTAAATCAGGAGTCTTCATATATAGAATAGACAGTGAGACATTAGTATGTAAGCACATGGACTAGGGTATGAAATAAGAGAATAAAGTCACATGGCAAGAGAAGATTGAAACGGAGACAAGACTGAACCACCATTTGTGAAAATTGTGACAATTCATGAGAGTGAAGTCCAGTAAACAGTTATTTTGTTTCCTCCTCTTCTGAAGGTTCATCTCTAGGAAACCTTTTACTCAGTTTTATTCTTGGTTGCTTACTTTAACCATAGCATGTCAGAATGACTGAGGGTAGAGGAAAAGTGGAGAGTAGAGTAGAAGGAAAAGGTGTCTGGAGGAGGGTTGCCAAAATAATGAAATGAGGTTAAATCACTGAGAGAAAATTCGTTTTTTTGTGGATTTCTCTTGGTGAAATTGAGGTATATTAAAAAAAATTTGGAAGAATTATAGAAATAAGACTTTCGCTATATAACTCTGTTGTTGTGTTTGTTCTTCATTTTGAAGAGGATTATGACATCAGGAAAATGATGACATAACCTGCATTTGACTTTGATTTGAATGAGGGAGGGCTATGTAAGGTCACCAGCCTTACTTTCTTCTCCAGAGCCATCTGGGACCAGTGGCCTGATATTCCTCAGGATGAACGGAGATGGCCCAGGATGCAATGGGAGACCCTGACCCTTTTAGGTCTTTTCAGGTTCTCACTTTGAGTGGGATAACACCCATTCAGTGAATAGGCCTCTTGAAGAAGTGAGTCAAGGGATGGCACCTTTAATTAGAAAAGAAAAAAGGAAAAAATCAAATTGGGAGTGGAAGACCCTCAGGGTTGCTAGTGAAAAAAGAAACAGTTACCATTGACATTCACTCTGAGCTAGGAAGGCCCAAAATTTGGTCAGGGACCTATTGTGGTCCCTATAAGCTTCAGAGTGATGAAAGAGAGAAAGGCAGGAAGGCAGGAAGGCAGGAAGGCAGGAAGGCAGGAAGGCAGGAAGGAAGGAAGGAAGGAAGGAAGGAAGGAAGGAAGGAAGGAAGGAAGGAAGGAATCTAAGCAGTAAAACCCAAGTTAACTGGGGAGTTTCTGGTCATAAAAATTTACCTTCCTTTGGACAGAAGGAGAGAAGAGCTAGAAGCAATGTGTAGAAGATACAGGAAGTTGTTTCAGGTTCAATATTATGAATTTAAGAATAATTAGAATTATGAGAAAATGAGGTGTACTTCTAGAAATCATTTCCCCTTAAATATGGGCTGGATAACCAATTATCAAAGACAGTATATTATGCATGAGAGATAATAGAATGTGGTGGGTAGAAAAATCTGCCTTGGAGGCAAGAAGTTTGGTCTGTGATACGTACTAACTATATGACCCCAGACAATTCAGTTAACCTTTCAATACCCACAAGCAACTAACATTATAGCTTCCATAAGTTGCTGATCTAAAATTGTAAAATAAGATTTTCCTTTCATTAGAAATTTTCTTCACCAATGAAATCAGAGTTCTGAACCCTCCAAATAATCAAGAAAATCAGAAATAAATAGATAATCTCAAATCCATGAAGTAGTAATTGTATGAAATCATTTTTCAATGCTGAAAGGGAACTAAATTAGCCTAAGATACTTAGAAAAGGGGAAATCATTTGATTAGTTTTCTAATACATTCAATTTTTATCCATGGATATAACTTTTCAGGAGTACCCTACAATACCTGGGCTACTATAGTTTGGGAAAAACCAGACTTTCAAAGTCTTAGATTTGGGATTGAATGGAAGTAAACCGAAGACCCTCCACTGAAATATCCCTTGGATGCATATCCGTCTATAGATCATTGCCCTACAAATTCATATGTGGCTTAATATATTCCCTAGTGCTTTCCTTAGCATCTTTATTTTGAAAACCTCCATCTCCTCTACCCTAAAGACAGTTAGGTGGCACAGTTTATAGAGTACTGGACTTGGAATCAGGAAGACTCTTCCTGAGTGCAAATCTAGCTTCAGACATTTACTAGCTGTGTGACCTTGGGCAAGTTACTTAACATTGTTTGTCTCTGTTCCTCATCTATAAATGAGATGGAAAATAAAACAGCAAATCACTCTATTGAGGTCTGGGGTTTAGGGGTGCTCAAGACCACAAAATACCAACATACCAGGTCCTGTCAAATGAATTTGACTCAAACCTCTCAGTTAAAGTAAAACAAAGTTTATTAAAGAGTTGCCATAATGGGTAAACTCATAAGGAGCCTAAGTAGTTGTGAAGCTTGTATTGAAAGTGGGCTAATTGTATTGAAAGTGGCTTGGTCAACCTGACACAGACTAAGTTTGAGCTAGATTGAATCTCAGCCCTTTCATGGAGGAAAGATAGATCTTGTATACAGAAAGATTGTGGGAAGAATCTAGGGGTGGTCTAGAGGAGGGGCTTGGAAATGTCTCAAGGAGGAATTTTAGGATCTTGGTGGGACTAAAGTCAGAGTCCAGGAACAGAGAGAATGGGATTAAGGGTGGGAAGTAGCTAAAGGCTACCTGGAGACAACAGACTATGGAGGGTTAGACTAGGTTAAGTGTAAAGGAGATCCCATCTTTGTTAATGGAAGCCTTATGGCCTCAGGGAAAAATCAGATCTGGTGGGAAGATTCTAGGAGTTCAAGGCTGTTGGTTCCCAGAGGCTATACTCCATCAGCTCCAGTATCTTTGCCAAGAAAACTCCCAAATGGGATCACTTAGAGTTGAACAGACACAAGACTGAACTGGAAAGACAGGAACAACAATAACCTCTGTCCAGGAAAGCCACAAAGTTCCACAACAATCTCTCTTGACAGCCTGCATCTGATTCCAATTTTTCTCAGTTCCTGCTGATCTGAGTCATTGGTAGGCTTCTTTCACACACATAGAAGTTTATTCAGGTAGTGATCCAATAATAACTTAACTAAGGGTTACAATATACTTTGAGCAATATTGCTTTAAAATATTATTTTGTAACTCATTCTGTAATATATAAAGAGAACAGTGCTATTTAAGAAAATAATTTTACAGCATCTATTTTAGATTGTAAAGACGGATACCAAAGTGATATTTAGTTTTTCTCTTGCCTTAAATTTAAAAAAAAATAACAACCTTCCCTCAAAGTGTTTTTCCCTCTTAAAAAAAATCTGTAAATGATTATGAGTAAATTAATGGCACTTGACTGACTCTTAAAGAGTTTCCCTGCTGGATTCTTGCTAAAGAGTAATGAATTACAGATTGTCTACTTGCTGAGTGTTATGCTAAATACTTAGGGATACAAATTAAAAAAGCAAACATTTCTCCTCTGGGATGAACTAATAGGAGGGACCACACCTATAGGTGGTGGCAGTCAGAGTGGGGAGACATATCAAGGAAATCTCAAAGAGAGCGAATACAAGAATGGGACAATCAATTTGCTAGCCCTTCCCAGAAGCACTGATGGTGTTGATTAAATTACAATTCTAGGAGCCAGGAGATAAAAGGAAAGCTTAAGGAGGAGACTATAAACTCTCTAACTGGGATGAAGATGTTTGAACCTTGGGAGTGTCAGATATGATTGTAATCTACCCTTATGGTTACTTCCAATATATGTGATGTTATCATTGAATTTGCACATTGATGCAGATAGCATATCCTCCATGCCTCTGCAGATAATATTCATAAGTTTTGTACTGAAAAAAAAAATTCATCTTCACCTCATACCCACTTCTCTGGTCATGAGCCTCTCAGACTTTAAGTAGACCAAATCTCAGATGACATACACACTGACATCACATTGCCAAACCTATTTAATCTTTCCTGATTGGTAGGACCTTTTAGGGCTTCCTCTTTGCTTATACAGTTTTTGATAACCATAAGTCACCAACTTTTCTTGATACAACAATAGAATAGGACCTATAGGACCTGAGGAAAGCAAGATGTGTATGTACATGTATGTATGCATGTATGCATATGATACATATAGAGTTTGAGGAAGATAACCTTGGAGTTTTAATAATATATTTCACTGTAAAACATCTCTAATTAGTGACCATCCATCCTCCCTGAGAGGAATTCTTTGATGAGGATATCATTATTATCTAAGACATCTGATGAAAGTAAAGAGGAAGGATGGACAAGAATCAAGTTAAGTTATCAGAATCTGTACTGGTATTGAATCTGACTAAGGACCTTACCTTACTCTTCACTAGATGAGAGAGAGAGAGAGAGAGAGAGAGAGAGAGAGAGAGAGAGAGAGGAGGACATTCATTTACCAAGAGTATCTTCTCTTCTCCTCCTCTGCATCTCCCATCACTTAGATTCAGGTGTATGCTGATGAATGTTTGTTAAACATTTCTCTTGAAAAAAATGTACATAACACTTTAAGTTTAATTTGCATCATCATTATTGTCTCCATAACTTTTTTAAAGTCCAGAAAAACAACAAAATAATAAATCAAACCCTGATTTGTAGCATTTCCCAATTTCCAAAGTGTAAATGCTAACAATGAAAATTTAACAGTCAGACTCTAGAGAGTTATTTTGAACTGCCTTCAGGACATGTCTTTAAGATGATTTTCCTCACTATGTCAGAATTCAGAGTTGGGAGAGCTGGTTCAGATTTTTGAAAGAATTCAATCAGACCTTCTCTTTAGCCATAGGGAGCTTTATTAACTCAAAAGCATGTGGACCTGAGATTTAGCAAGGAGACAAACAAAGGCAATGATAATAGGACAAGGACAAGACTTACATAGCCAGAAAGCTATATAACCTATAGGATGGTGATGTAAGTTTTAGCGTTTCTAAAGGAGGTTGGAGATTTAGGGACAAGATGAGTCTTGCAAGATGAGAACACAAGATAAGGGAGACAAGGGAATTTTTTTATGACCCAGGATGGGAGGAGACAAGGAATTTTAGGTTAAGGGGAAGTTTTGTGGTATTTCAGATAAGAGGAGATTTTAGGATGACAGGGAATGAGCAACTCAACATTTAGGGCACCTTTGTATCCACATCAACTATATTCTCCTTCACCCCATTTCGCATGAAGAAGTATCCCTTCTCCTATCTAAGGCAATCCCTTCTACCTACATGTTTGATCTTATTCCTTCCTGTCTTTTACAGCAGATTGCCCCCTCTTATTTATCTTCCACCTCTTTCTGCCTACGAGCTATTTCACTGAAGCTTATAAACATGTCCATGTCTCTTCACTATCATCCTCTATCTTTTCTTTTGTGGCCAGGCATGTATAATCAGTGGCTCCATCTCCTCTCTTCTTGCTCTTTTCTAAACCCTCTGCAGTCTGGCTTTCTACTTGACTTGTTGAAGAAATTGTTCATAATGCATAGTCTATTGTAGGCTTATGAATGAATGAAATGCATGAAGGAATGAAATAGCATTTGTAAAGTGCTTACTGTCTTGATTATTAACTGACCATGTGCCTAATCATTATTGTTAAGTAAGCCCTGGGGACATAAATACAAAAGCAAGACAGTATTTGCCCTCAAGAGGTTTGTATTCTTATAAAGCTAGACCCCACATATAGGAGAATGGTGACCAGGGAGGCATATTTTGGTTCCTGAAGTCACAGGGAGTATGAATTAAGCCATAGTACAATTGATCAACTGTCTTTTTCCAGGGTAGTGTAATGGCAGGAGGTCTAGAACTAGCTATAGAACCTAAGTTCTGCTGTTTACTATAGGAAGTTCTTTGGTGAACTCACTTCTTTTTGGGCCTCAGTTTCATCATCTGTCAAATGAGAGAGTTGGTTTCTTAGGTTTCTTTCAGCACTAAAGGCTAACACCTTATAAAATGTAAGCTGTACTTTATACAGAAACAGTATGAACAATGGCAGCATAATATTCTCTACAATTAGAGTGAAAATGTACCCAAGCTATTAAGTATGTTTCAGTATAGTTCAAGAAGTCCTCATCCTTTCACTTAAACAGATTTCTGAAGGTATATGAGGATCACCTATTTCTCCCCCCAATATAGTATTCTAACCAATAGACAATGATATGGTGAATGTGATGATGCTAAAAAGGTAGATTTTAGCCAAAAAGCAGCAGCTATAGCCTCCTGGAAAGGAAGCATAGAAAGAAGACTACAATTCTCTGTCATCACAGGTTTAACTCTGGAAACAGCATGACAAAGTCCAGAGAGTGTGAGTTAGAAGTGCCCAAGGCTGCTTTTTGAATAGTTCTTTCACTTATAAACTGGAATTGGCAATTACTGGCAGTGCTTGAGGGGGTCACAATTTAAAGAACCCTGCTTTGTACCTTGACATGGTTTTCTAACAAAAACATAGAAGACAGTTGCATTTGAATTCATATTATTAGCATGCTGAATTTCTAGCTGCATGAGTTTCTAACAGAGACTCTTTTTTATAGTCACAATTAAGAACGATAAGCCGGCAAAAACTAAGTAGTGATAAAGTAATTAGTGAATAACTTCTAGACATTTTATTTTAATATTATTCATTTTCACTACATATTTAAGGCAGTTGATCATAAGATCATATATTTAGAACTGGAAAAGAACTTAGAGGTCATTGAATCCACTGTCTTCTTTTTAAAAAGGAGGAAACTAGACAGTATTTGAACTCTATTCTTCCTGAATCCAAAAACAGAGCTCTACTCATAGAGCTCCTCAGCTGATAGGGGAATGGATTATGAAAGAAGGAAAAATATAGGTTTCTTCCCTTAAGGGGTCTACTATCCTCCTTTTACATAGAAAAGATTATATTTTTATAAATTATATTCATGAATATTCATGGGTTGTTATATTTCAGTCATGTCTGACTGTTCATGATTCTGTTTGAGGTTTTGCTTTCAAAGATACTAGTGTGGTTTGTTATTTCCTTCTCCAGCTCATTTTATAGAAGAGGAAATTCAGGCAAAGATTAAGTGGCTTACCCAGGGCTACACAGCTATTAAGTGTCTGAGGCCAGATTTGAACTCAGAAAGATGAGTCTTCTTGACCTCAGGCCTAATGCACTGTGCCAACTAACTGTCATGATGCATGGATAGGTATAATTAAAATTAGTTATTTTTCCAATAATGACTTCTGTATAAGAAACAGGAAAAAAGACATCATTCCATATCTGTATGACTGAAAAAGGAAATGGGTCAGTCATGGAAATTGAGTGTAGAATGACAATTGAACAGCCCAAGTGTTAAAATGCTATCACTATGATATTACAGAGAAAGTTCCCCAGCATCTTGGGTAGATACTTTATGGAGGATTTATGGAAATAACCAGAACAAGAATCACATAGGGTAAGACAATATATGTAGGTTGCAATGTGTCCCTTCATAATCCAGGAACAATTTATCTTTTAATACTTATTTAACCTTCCTCTTATGAAATCTACATTCCAAACAAAATGTAATGCTGACTGTTCCACATGATCAACATTCTACCTTTCTTTGTGAATTTGAATAAAGTGATTTCCTTGCCTAGATTACTTTCCTTCCTTACCTTCAACTCTTAGAATCTCTACCTTAACTCCATCTCCATTGCACCCAAAGTGATTTTCCTAAAATACCTGTCAGAACATGCCACCCCATATACACACAAAACACAGAAACTTAATAAACTCTAGTGATTATCACCTCTGGAAAAAAATATAAATTAATTTACTTGCCATTTAAAGCCCTTTGAAACATGGCCTCAACCTACTTTTGCAGACATATACATTATTTCCCTTTCTATACTCTCTTGCTTTGTTCAGTCATTGAGTCATGCAGACTCTTCATTACCTTCTATGTGGTTTTCTTGGCAAAGATATTGTAGTGGTTTACCATTTTCTTCTCCAGTGAATTAAAGCAAATGGAAATTAAGTTATTCACCTAGGGTCACAGAGCTATTGAATGTCTGAGGCTGCATTTGAGCTCATGTCTTCTTGACTTCAATCCCGCTTCTCTATCCGCTGATCCACCTAGCTGCCCTCTGTACTCTGCTATGAAGCAAAATGATCTTGCTTTTTCTCACACAGAGGACTTCAACTCCCAACTCCAAACTTTTGTATCATCTTTTTCCATGCTTCGTATATACTTTCTCATCAGCTCTGCCTAATCAGGTACCGTGTTTCTTTAAAAAACAAACAAACAAAATTTAGACACCTATTTCTGTATAGTCTTTTTTCATCCACCCAGCAGCTTTCAAAATTACTTCATATTCAATTTTATATATCCTAAGTATACTTATTTTTGTGTACATTGTTTCTCCTGACAGAAGGTCTCATATCTGTCCTTGATTAGCATAGTAACTGTATATTGAAGATGCCTAAAAATATTGTCTATTGATTGATCATTTGAGGAAATTTCCAATTTGATGAGTTCAAAGATCCATCTGAGTATTTGAGAAACCTATTTACTCTCAATATGTAAACATTTAGCTGAATCCTAGGATTTATTAAACACAATAGGAAAAATGAGAGGTTAAAAAAGTTATGAGAAAAGGTATGTAACATACTGAGTTTTATACTCAAGTATTACAGAAAGTTGAAACATTTCACTAATACATATTTATTTGGTAAATAGTGCTTTGAAAGAAAAGAGGTTCAGAGAGGTTAAGGGACTTGCAAGGGGTTACAAAGATAGTAAAGATGTTTTGCATTTTTATTTTACAAAATGACAAGTGTCTCTTAATTGCTGACCTCTTTTGTGGTAACCATTGGATGTCACCAATATGCAACCTAACAGAGATTAAGAAAACAAAACAAAGCCAAATATACTTAACTTGTCCCTTCAAAGCAAAGATAACATTTAAAATTATATTTATTTTTATCTTTACATTTCTCCAAAATCTCCCTCCTCTCTCCATCCAGACAGCCATTCATTTATAATAAAGAATCAAAAAGAAAGAAGAAAGCAATTCTGCAAAACTAACCACACCTCTAGGTCAAGAGCATGTTAAATATTACACAGAAGTGATGCACCTCCATGAGGAAGGGAGAGAAGTACATTCTCATCTCTTTTCAAGGTACAAGCTTGAAAAGCTTGGCTACTAGGCTACAATAATTGTGCAGTGTAAAGTTTCTATTTTTTTTCTTGTTATTTTTCCTGATTCTGTTCACTTAATTTATATCAATTCATTTAAGTTTTCTTAACTCTGTATATTTCATATGCTTCCTTTCTTTGAGATATTATAATATTGACTAATATTTTAATGTACATTGAACCTTTTTTTTTCTATCTTTAGCCTCCTTGGGGTACATAGCTAGCATTGGGATCTCTGGATCAAAGGAAATTTTTGTCAATGTCTTAGCATAATTCAGAATTGCTCTTCAGAAAGGATGGAGCAGTTCATAGCTTCATCAAAAGTATATTAAAATGTCTTTTTCCCCACACAACCCTCAAGCTTTACCAACTTTCTTGGTGTAAGCTAAATCCTTGGAGTTGTACTAATTTTATTTCTTTTCTTATTAATCACTTAGAGCATTCTTCCTTATGGTTAATAGGTTAAAATTTTCTTTTGAAAGCTTTTTGTTTCTATCATTTGACCACCTATCCATCAGAGAATGTTTTTTAATGTTATATATTTGTGTTACTATTCGATGTTTCTTAGATTATCTGACAAAAGTGATGACTTATCAATGAGTGAAAAAAAATTATTTTTTTGAAATTTTTTTAAAAGAAGTGTATGGAGAGAGCATTTTGAAAATGAATGTTTGGAAATGCTTGCACTATTACATTATTTCATTGTGGAAAATGATGCATGTCTCATAAAAACAAAACAAAACAAACCTAATACATTTACTCTATGAAGACATGGAAACAATTTTTGTAACCTGTTTAAAAATCTTCCAACTGAAGAGCTTCAGTGTGTTTGGAACCATGTTGTAAAAATATAAAAATTCTACACTTTTGAATTAGTTTGCAAGAATAAATGATTGACATCAGGGGAGATGGAAATTTACAAGCTGAATTTCATTAAAATTTTTCGCACATTTGGTAGATGGCATTGAAAAGTGAGACAATATTTTACTAAGCTCAGCCAACATGGCCTTTCTTCCATCTGCATCTAAGTACCTTTGTGAGTTATATTTGCAGTTATCAAGCCATTAGGACCAAATATGGAAATAAAACTGAACTTAGAACCAACTACAGATTTGTATAATTTATAAATAAATATGTATACATTTATTGTTGAGGCCTGCTCAGTTATATTTTACTGATAGGAATGCATAATCACAAAGCTGGAGACCCCTTTTTAAAGCAACTGGCCTTAATAGTTATAGGCATACTATATGCATACACAAAAATGAACTATGCTCAATTCCTGTCATAGGTATGTTCTTTTTATAATTGGACTAGGTGGTTTGGGAAGTAAATGTTCGTAAGCTTTCCCTACCACAGTACAAGGATTTCTTGCTAATTAGCTAAACAGATGAAAAAAAAGTCACTTTAAAGTAAATCAGTAATGAGAAAACATTTGCATAATATAAATTAGTATCCTTAAATTCAAATGAAGTTATTTAGGATGGAATGAGCTTTAATATTATGGTTTATTCTGTAAAGGAAGGCAATTCTTACATTCTGGCACATAGTTTATCTGTTGTTACTGAATATATGTGCATGAGCTGATGAATTTAGTTTTTCACTGCTGTAACTTTTATAATAAGGAATCACTAATATACATTACATTTCCCTGATGTTTTTTAACTTTAGAGATGTTGGTTATTCAGAGGGAAGATTAGTTTGAGGCATAGTTTCCCCAAAAGATCTGTACATTTCTGGGATAGTTTTAATTCTATTTTTAATCCCCTATCATTCCATTAAGTTCTTAGGGAATGTCCAGATATTTCAATAAGGTGATATAAAACTTGGGAATTTTTTTAAATTTTATGTGCTATCATGTTTATTGATTGCTGTGCAGTAAAGGAGCTAACAGACAATGGGATGGCTTAAAGTTGGGTAAAGCTGAAAAGAGTAGGAAATTTCCAGGATATTCTACAAAGCAGATAAAGAATCCTACTCATGAAATAGATTGAGTAGCTGAGCAGATGTGGTATTGTGATGGAGCAAATGCAAGTTGATTGAGATGCAATACATTGTAGTGGACGAAAAATTTGACACTGACTTTGAAGACCAAAGGTTGAATCCAGGTCCTGTCATGGAAAACATGTGTGGGCAGAGAAGAGTCACATCCTCAGGATTTTTCAAGTATAAAATTACTAAGACTCAGCACCATCCTAGTCTCCAAAACGAATTTCACCAATATGGAAGATAGTAGTTATTAATATCTATGTAACAGGAATAATTATATTTACAGTTCCAGTATTGTGTGGCATGTATGTTCTGTTTCCACTCTCTCAAGATTTGGTAGGCTATATTTCCCCTCAGGGTTTGAGGCTATCCTAGGGTTTTGTGGATATTCTCTTCTCTATTGACATTGACCAAACCTCCAACAAGACATCTTCCTCCCAATGTTAAGGACTTATGACTAGCATCCTAGTTTCTTTTAAGCACTTTGTATCAGTTAGCCCTTACAAAGAGGTATTTACTTCAAAAAATATGTGTTCTGTTATTTTTCAGTTATATTCAGTTCCCCATGACCCCATTTTGGGCTTTTCTTGGAAGAGATACTGGAGTAGATTTCCCTTCCTTTCTCTAGCTTATATTACAGATGAGGAAGCTGAGGTAGACAGGTTTAAGTGACTTGATCAGGGTCACATAGCTAATAAGAGTCTGAGGCTAAATTTGAACTCATGTCTCCCTGATTCCTGTCCCAGCACTGCACCATCCAACTGATCAAAAGAAGTTGTGGAAGCTACTAGGTCTTTTTTTTTTTTTAACAACCAGTCAATTAATGAATCTCCTTTTCAATACATGGTTAGCCCATCAGAATCAGTTACAGAATGTCTATAGATGCTCTGCAGTCTCTTTATACTACTTCTTTTATGATTCGTTTCTTTATGATTCTCTCAGAAGCAAGACTCTCAGGTTCTCCACTCTGGAGAGGTTTCATCCAAACTCCCATTATAATTGTACAGTAGATAAAGTGGCAGATCTGGAGTCAGGAAGACCTGTCTTTGAATTATGCTCCAGATATTTACTAGCTATATGATCCTAGGCACATTGCTTGTCCTCTCTGAACCATTCCTTTCTTGTCTGTAAAATGCAAAAAGAACTCTGGTGCCATCATACAATTATCATGAGCATCAGACAAGATAGAAACTAGAAGTGTCATTTCATTGATACATTGTAACAGCAAGCACCCTAGCATACCTAGGGCGGCTACTAGCACAGGTTCTTAGATCTGCTTTTCTAAAGGAAAGCAACTCAAAATGGGTTAACAATCTCACTTTAATCAAACATATCATTTACCTAGTTCAGGG
>CM053590.1:91546588-91570451 GCA_028646515.1 Pseudochirops corinnae
ATCACAAAGCTACAAGGCACGGGCATTCCTGGAAAACAAGCCTGGCGCCACAGGCTCCATGTGACCGCATTCAGCCTATTAGGGAACAGAGTATACTTTCAAATATCCAAGGGTCCTCAGAGTCACGTAGACACTTTAGCAAAGGGCCTGGGGCAGGGAAGATCTTCAGATTCCCATAACATACATGTAATTTTCAGGAGTAGAAATTTCCTCTACTGTAAGATCAGCTCCTCTGCAATTTAGTCTGATCTCCAATGGCTCTCTATTGCCTCCAGGATCAAATATAAACTTCTTTGTTTGTGTTTCAAAGTTCTTTTTAATCTGACTTCATTATTCCTTTCTAGGCTTGTCACACTTTATTCTCTTTCATGTAGTCTACAAAACAGTGACTAACACCCCATTTAACAATTTAGCATTGAATAGCTTTTACAAAAGTATATTTATTTCAAAGATATAGTGAGAACAAATGTACAAACACAAACACACACACACACACACATGTCAGGGGTAGAATCTTCCCTTAACTACCTCAGTCTCTAGGGGAATAGGCCTAATTTAGCTCAGTTCCTATGTAACCTTGGTCCCAACAACCTTATTCTCTCAGATGGGGCATTTCTGTGTTATGAGTCCTTCTTTTAACACTCTCTTGGCTGATGTCCTCAAGAACTTTCCAAAGGTTGGTCCTTACTCCTCAAAGCATTGGAGCTAGACTGGCTGCAATATCCAGTTTGGCATCTAACTCCTGAATTCCTATGGCTTACTGTCTCAATCATTTAAAACTCACGAGGTTGAAGACTCCACTCCCTTCATTGAACAACATGAATAAGTCATTGAAAACCTCCTAGAGAAAATCACACACACACACACACACACACACACACACACATACACACACACACCACACCACACCACACCACACAAACCCACCCAGTAGCTGAAGTTCACAGGTCTTTTAGAATATCTCTCCAGCCAAAGAGCATTCCCTTCAACATGTAATCAACCAATCCGAATTAATTACACAATGTCCATGCATGTTCCAGTCTTTTCAACATTTTCTCCTTGGTTATTATCACCACCCTTCTCAAAGCAAAATTTGTAAAATTTTTACAAGTAGAGTTGTTTCAGACAAGTAAATTGATGAAATTTGTGTATATGCCAAGCTCAAGATACATGTATCAAGTGGGGGGAATAACACTCACTCTCTACCTGATATGAGTTGTTATAAGGCAAGCACTTAAAAAAAACTCATGATGCTATTGACAAGTGAATTATTGTTATTATCATTAATATCATTATAACAATAATTAGTAGAAGTAATAGTAGTAGTATGCAAAATTGTGTAATGATCTATAAGAGTGTGAAATAAGAATGAAAAGTTAAAATAGTCACACTGGTTTCATTTCCCAGCCTCCAGGTCTGATAGCTGGGGGTCTTCTGCCAGATTAACCACACTCTAGATTCTTATTTAGACAGCACATCTATACTTGCACAGCTCAGCAATCAACATAAACTAATATTGTGCCTGGTTCTTCCTGACCAAGATCTTGCTTGGTATCTCAGCTAAATAAAGTTTCTTCCCTTATACTTCTCACTGACCTGTACTTTTTATTGCATGCCACTGGGATCTCTCTTAGTCATTTATGTCAGTCTCAAAGGACTGTTTCTTCTTAAGATTTACAGTTAGGAAGCATGTTAGAGAGGATCACCCCCGTTTATCCATACAAAAGCCTAGAGTGGGTAAGTGACTTTCCCAGGGTAACACTGGCATCAAGTGGAGGAACTTATATTTGAGCGTCAGTCTTCAGTCTCCATATTCAACCCATTTCCATTAGCCTTCTTTGCCTTTAGACTATATTCTTGGTTGCCTCTATCCTGCTCTTCCCCTGACCAAACCAGCCTGGAAGCTGACAGTAGTTATCTATATTTGCTGTATTCAAGTTTGACTAACCCCTATTATATTGAAATCTTTTTCTTTGTTGACCTTTAAGGAGTTAACTATTGAAAGCTTTCAATCTACTCAACCATAACTTCATTGACTCCCTAACTCCTATTTACTTTCCATCTAGAGAGTTTCTTAGAAATCAAAATCTTTAATCTTCCATTCAGCTTCAGAGAAGGTCAGAAAGGAAAAAAAAAACACACACACATCACTCAGAAATCTATTTTTGCCTGGGCTATTGTAGAGAAATACCTGGGAGGATAGAATGACACAGAATTAAGAAGTTGGATATTATCCCATAACTCTTGATCATGTGATTAAGAAAATATTCCAAGAATTTTAAAATTAGAAGGGAAGACTATCATAATAAGAGATACCATTGATAAATTGTATAGTCCAATATTCTAATTTTTTTAAATGAGGAAGCAACAGTGGAGGAGACACTTGCCCCAAATCACATAATGAATTAGTCACAAACAGAACTAGAACCCAATGATCTTTCCATCATTTTGGGCAGTGGAGTCCAATGATATATTATCATCAATGTAAAGTTGGTGAAGAAACTTAACCAGTGCAGAACAGTAACTTTTCTGCAATTTATTAATCTGAGAGTGCTTCCTAGGACATTGAAACATGAAGAGACTTACCCAGGTTCACATAACCAGTATGTGTTGAAACATGAAGTCATCTTCCTGACTCTGAGAGCAGTACTCTATCCACAATGATCCACTGTTTCTCCTTTCTACCTTACTATAGAAAATATCTTATATGCATTTTTCTATTTAAAGTTTTCAAATCACTTTTTACTTTTTGAAGCAATTACAGGTAAATGTTCTCACTAGTAACTATTAATTTTGGCATTTCATTTTATTCATCTTCCATTCAGGGGCTCTTTTTGCTATGATTTCAGGGGCACATGGAAGGTGAAGCTGTAGTGGAAAGCACATTGGAATGGGAAATCTTAATAAAAAAGAACACAAGGATATGTCAAGAAATTGTTCACCATGACCAAGTAGGATTTATCAGAGCAATGCAAGAATGGTTCTCAAAAAAAAAATTATCATATCGAGAAGGAAAATCATATATTCAAAGCAAGAGATTCAGCAAAGGTCTTTGGGGGAAAAAGTTGATTCATGATAAAGGGACTAAGAAGGATTTTTTTCCCTTAATATCATTTAAGAAGCTTATTAAAACAAATAGTTAATGTGGTAATATAATATAATATAATCAGTATCATTCCTATTAAAAAATAGGGTCAATGAATAGAAGGAAATGATCAGTCAGAGCTATAACTAGGGTAGGCCAACCAGGACTTTGTCTCAGGACACTAGTATCTTGAAGGGGGGGGACTTCTTTCTGAAGGCAGAGTTCTTATGCCAAGGAACCTCATATGTCTATTCCCACACCAGAGTCTGGCAAAATCCCAATATCATGATATCTCCTTTACATAATGAAATTGCAGTTGTGATAAGTTTATCATCCACATCTATATTAGCACTGGCTCCCAATTGTTTTTGCCCTAGATAAAAGGTTCTTAATTATGACTTTGTTGCAGGAACCAGTTTAGATGGAGAGAAGAGAAGGGCAACTGCTTTCTGCTTCAGATTGTCAAAATAAATAATATGTCTAGAAGTTTGACTAGTTTGGTTAGGGAACTGATCAGTCCGTTAATAAAAGTATATTAATGCTTAGTATGTGCCACACACCTCGTTAAGCACTGGAGATAAAAAGAAAAGCAAATAATGGTCCCTTCCTTAAATGAGTTCCTTATCCAATAGGAGAAAACACAAAAAAGAAGCTGAAAAAGCAGGGGGAGGTTACAAAGCCTGGAGGTGATGATTGTTCTAAAGGAGTGCAGCCCAGGGGAAAA
The DNA here is from genome assembly GCA_028646515.1 of Pseudochirops corinnae. Lineage (NCBI taxonomy): Eukaryota > Metazoa > Chordata > Mammalia > Diprotodontia > Pseudocheiridae > Pseudochirops > Pseudochirops corinnae. The sequence goes on from CM053590.1 coordinate 91,550,398, forward strand.
CAAAGAGATAGCTGGCCTGAGCACTTTCCTTAAATTGAGGATCTAGGTGAAGCATTCTATTCTCCACCCTCTAATCAGAGGAAGCAAAGGGCTTAGAAAATTTAAGGGAAACTTCCCAAACCTTAGAGTTGTTTGAAAATGGAATTACAAGCCTCTGGAAATTGTGGAGTATCTATCAGTGTAGATCTTCAAGAGGAGCCTGGATGAGCAGTTGTTAGGGACAGTACATAGAATATTCTGTTCTTTGTTTTTTTTGAATTAATTACTCCTCTCCCAGCTCTGAGCTTCTGGGAATCATGACACCTATGGTGTAAGTCCAGTATCAATTTGGATATGACTGTATCACTTTGGATAAGTCACTTCTGCTTTCTGGAACAAAATTTCCTTACATGTGAAATGAGGTGATTGTAATACACAACTAGTGTGGCTTCTTCTAGCTCTAAAGCTCTATAACTATGCATATGGGAAGAATTGAATTAAATCTATGACTACTCATTGAGACTACAAATTCCTTTTTAAAAGATACAGAAATTTCTACCATCAGAGACAAAACTGAAAATACTAGTTTGCAGGTCTATTTCTTCAACTGTCAATTGAGAGAGTTAGATTATATTATTTCTAAGGTACCTTCCAAATCTGACAATCTTAGAATTTGTGATTCTAAGAGGTAACACCTTGATTTAAATTTACATTAAGATGCAAATCATGATGGGTCTCTGAGTCATTCCTGGAGAAGGTTATAATTTTTTGGGGGGAGGGGAAGTAGGGAATCTGAGAAGGGGTGTCTGGAAGGAAAGGAAGTTCCTTGTCACAAATGAGGGAGGAGGCAAAAATAGTTGGAGAGGAGGAAGAAGGTATGTCTCAAAAAGGACTAAAGAAACAAAGTTTCTATTTCATAATTTCAAATTTTGCCTAGTGCAATCATGGCAGTTAACCTGGGACTCTTGGGGATGTCTTCTTCTTTTGTAGAGATTACCTCTGTTAGGAGCATTTAAAAGAACATAAATATTCTAGTTAAATAGGTGCAAATGAATTATATAAAGGTTGATGCTGATGGAATTGGAAAAAAGTGTAAATGTAAGATTCCTAAGAAATATATCTAATATTTAGGTTGGCTTCCTTGGGCATCACTATCAGAATCATCACTACTGAATATCATTCCTGATACATCCCATTTCTACTTCACTTGCCTTCTCCAGGGTATTGAAAAGTTTGTACAGTAAAATGAAACATTGAGATGATAGGAAAAAAATTGCTATGGACAACTGAATGATAATGAAAAACTAAACATGTTTTATAAATTAGGGAAGAAGTGCTGGCAATGCTGGAGTAAAAGAATGAATAGTGTAGTTGTGTAGCTTTCTGAATGTCTAGAAGTATAGACTATCTCTTCCATTTCCTATAACCAGTAACCTTCCACCCAATCCAGCCTAACATAAGCAACTTCTTTTAATATTTCAAGTCTCCTTGATTTCATCAGTGTGAACGCTTGGTCACCAGTCAACAACAATTTCAACTATTCCCCAGCCTAATAGAGCATCTTTGTGAGCTATTGTGTCTAAAACCAATCATCACCATTTTCATGATGAATCTATTACTTCTCTTATCTATGGTGGTCATCAAATGAGCAACACACAGTCCATCAATAAGTCTTTGCAGCTTAGTAGGACCTGCCTGAACATTTGCTCTGATTTGATAACTTTCAAGGACCTAGGGTTACTTTGATAGTTTTGTTTAATGTTTACATCTGTTCTAGGAGATGATAAGGGCCTTAGAGTTTCAAGTTCAGATAAATGGGTAATGTATAAACACTGACAGCATTTCATAACAATTTAGGATATGGTAATTCCTTTATACTTGAGGCAGCAAGGTGGTACAGTATATGGAACACTAGGCTTAGAATCAAGAAAACTCATATTTGGAAGTTAAGTTAAATTTGGCCTAAGACACTTACTAGTGATGTGACCCTCAGTCACTTAACCTTGTTTGCCTCAGTTCCTCATCTATAAAATGAGCTGGAGAAGGAAATGACAAATCACCCCAGTATCTTTGCCAAGAAAACTACAATGGGGTCATGCAGTCAGGCAAGACTGAAGAGCAGCTCCGAGTGCTTTACCTATTTTGTCTCATTTGAATTTCCAATGACTCTTTGTTGTGGGTGTTATGGTTATCTCTATCTTATAAATAAGAAAACTGAGACTGATATAGCTTAAATTACTTGTCCTTGATCACAGAGTTAGTATTTGTGGTGGGATTTGAACTCTGCTCTTCCTGATTCCTGGTCAATAAATTTCATTATGGCTTATTTTAACTCACAGTAGGCTAACGTACTAAGTCAGAGGAATGGGACGAAGGAAGAACAAAGTAAGAATGCAGTTTGGTCAAGTTTGGGGATTCCAGGTGGATTAATTGTCAGGTCATGGCAGGAAGAGGAAAGCTATTGATGATCTTTTAAGAAACCATTCTCAAGGTTTGCATACCTGGTTCTATCAAGCTCTCTCCAGCACTTCTCCTAGGCATACTGTAGGATACCTGGTTTTCAACCAACTTCAAGAAAGGGCAACTCCCTGAGGTCTCTAAAGGTCATGAGTTTTAGGAGGTGCTTCTGGTTATTTCTTACTTCTTTTATGAAAGGCTAATCTGAGAGATTCAGTCAAGCCAAGTAGGGAATGGAGGAAGAGATGTGGAAGTTTCCAGGAGCATGCTGGAAAATGAGGGGCCAAGCAATATGAAGGGGCAGTCCCAATGTCTAAAGTGAAAACCTAACATGTCTCAGAGAAGCCTATAGGCTCTAAGTATTTGGGGATTATTGCAGTGGAAGTGGTGCTCTGGACCAAAGAACATATTCAGCAAGACTTGAATTCAAATTTTGCCTCAGACACTTACTATCAGGGCAAGTTTTCTTATTTCCCCATCTACAAAATGAGGATAATAATGGGTTGTTTTCAGGGTTAAGGGACATAAAATTGAGTAGTCATGGGTGTGGTTGTTGAAAGACCATAACTATCTGAACACTTCCATCTTCACCTTTACGTTCCTTATTGACCTAGGAACTGGAACAATCTTTTGTAGATTTAACTCTTTAGGTTTTCATTTTTATATTTCTGTCTCTCCTCAAGACTATTCCTTCGTTTCTCTCTCTCTCTCTTTCTCTCTCTGTTGGATCTAGTGGTGATGCCTTGTAATAATAACAAGAGGCAGTGGTATGCTGGTAAATGTTTTAATAACTAACTCTCTGAAAAAAGAAAATTCATAGAGCTCACTTTTGAATTTAATCTACATTATTAAAATGTTCTCCATCACTATCTTAAGATTAGATGATCAACAAAATAATTAATCAAGTTTTGGTTTGTGGTATTTGACCATTTTCAGGTTAAAAATTCTCAAATTGAAATTTTAACAATGGTTCTCTAGAGTTGGTTTGAACAGACTCTACCATACTACTGAATGGCTGACATTTCTATAGTTCTTAGGTTTATGAAACATTTCCCTCACAAAAACCCCATGAGGTAGTCTGGGCAAGTATTATTATCGATATTTGACAAATGAGGAAACTTGCCTATAATCAAACAGCGAGGGTTGGAGCCTGTAGTTCAGTGGTTCTCAACCTTCCTAATGCTGAGACCCTTTAATACTTGTATATGGGAGTATCTGCATGGGGGTGGACCCTCCCGGAGACAGACAGAGGAGTGGTGTCTGGGTTCCTAAGACCATCAGAAATATGTGTTTTCTGATGGTCTTAGGCTACCCCTGTGAAAGAGTCGTTCGACCCCCAAAGGGGTCATGACTCACAGGTTGAGAACCATTGCTGTAGCTGTTACTCCATTAATTCCACTTATTTTTGTGTGATACTGACTTTTAAGGTCTTTGTCCTTAAAGCCTGCCTCTCTTGCTTCTGTATCCTTTATTGCTGATAGAGGTCACAGAAAATTAGAACTAGAAAGGACCTTGAGAGTCACCTTGCCCTAGCCCAAGTTTATCTTATTTGTGTTATCTATTATAGTGTATGCTCCTTTAAAGGCAAGATTTGTTTTGTTTTGTTTAATTATATACCATCCTCAAATTATTACCATGAATGGGAAGATATTTAATGTACCATCAAAAGCATATTATTTGGCAGCTGACATCTGTCCTAGAAAAAAGATCAAGGATTACTTTTCAGAATTTTGAAATATGCCTATCTAATCTCATTCATTTCTTCAGAGCACAGGGCCATATGTGTGTGCCTTCTCTATCCCAAGATTTGATGGATGTGACCCTCTTCTAAATTATAACCAGGTTCATGGTTCTCTTGGACTATTCATTGAAATTCATAGCTCTGAACCCTTCCTTTGGCAACACCTTTTACCAGACCATTCTTAATGATCTCTGAATTAAAGCAAAAGGTATTTAATGAACACAATAGCAAGATATCAAAGAGATGAATCAGGTTTTAAGCATGTAAAGCATATATTCCCAAATGACTGCTGCCCCCATATCTCCTGAAGTGATATCCTCCATTCCCAAGTACCCTTTTGTCCTCTTGAACACAGCAGAAGAGACAGTATTCACCCAGAGATAGATATTAGTGAAACTTTCCAATGAGGCAAACTTGGAAATTCTGGTTTCTAAGCACAGTAGGTAAAGTGTGCTGTGGAAATTGATTTTTGACCTATCTTGGCATCATATTTTCAATTTATAGTTCAATAATCTTAGCCAACTTGACTAGCTTCATCATAGTCTAGATGTGGTTCTCATATTTACTAATCCCACCTATCTTTGCTAGACCTTCAAAGCTCTACCACATTCCCCCATACCCCAACCAACTCCCACACACACACACATATATATATATATATATATATATATATATATATATATATACACACACTCATCAGGCTTTTAAAATGTTTAAATTCATGTACTTTTAAAATTCACGCACCAAAAGAATATTACCTGTTTTTATCCTGAGAGATGTTGCCACAGTAAGGATCACAGACTTCTAGAAAATATAGTTCAGAGAATTCCCTGGAATGAGCAAATTTTTCTCAGTCTTTAGCATTAAAGAAACATGGCATTCACTCATGGACACTACTCTATAATTCTATGGAAAAAAAAAAAAAGAGCTCAATAAGTAGTTCCTTTCCTTGAGCTTTTGGATGAAGATTTCATAAAAAAGAGAAAACAAAATAATGTTTCCTCCCTATTCCAGCTTGAGATGTTTGAACATAAGTTTCCTAGCCTAGGAACCAGAGCTTGCCTTTGAAATATGACTTTGGCTTCTAGTTGATCATAGAATAAAATGATATTTTTAAAAGGGAGACATATACACAGTCACAGACACAGACACACACACACACAGACACACACGCACACACAGAGACACATACACACACGAGAGAACCCTGTTCCCCTAAAGGCATGAATCATAAGAATTTTTAAGGCAAAATGCTTTATCCTCTCTACCCAAAACCTTAACCCTCACCTAACTGTAATACTTTTTTACATTTTTATACTATGGAGATCAGCAAAGCAAACTGTGGAGAAGGAGAAATTATTTTTAAATAGTCTTCCTATCTATGTGACCTTGGCAAAGTGTGGTTTAATAAAGAGCACCAGACTGAAGGTTGGAGAATTTGGGTTCATATCCAAAGTCTACTACTTTGTACTTGTGTAATTTGAGGAAATCACTTCACCACTTTATGCCGTAGTTGTTTTTGAGTTTTTTTTTTTGTTTTTTTGTAAAAATAGGATACCAGGCTAACTAACCTATGGTTTCTCTGTTTCCTTCCTGCTCCTATAATCCTATAAGTCTTTCCAGGTAACCATGTCATAGTCTTATACTTGATCATACATCTAAATACCATTGTGCTCCATCTCCATGACTTTCCTTCTATTATAAGCTTCATTGCACAGAGATACCATGGTCTTAATTTTATTGACTAGACAAATCTCAGTTTACATTCTACATGTAATATATGCTCACTTTTTAAGCATAGTATTGCTGCTACAATGTAGAGTCTTTATAGAAATCAATCATTCTTCTGTACAAAGGGAATAAGTAATTTCCTTTATTTTATTTAGAATAATCTTGAGGGATTTTTTTTGTTCAATTAAAATAAAACAAGTTGCAATTTTTGGGGTTCTAAATGTATACAAAATCATTTTATTTGATAGAAAGAAATATTTATAGAATGCCAGCCCTAGAGTCAGGAGGATTGAGTTCAAATCTGGAATCAGACACTTACTAGATGTGTGACCCTGGGCAAGTCACTTAACCCTGCTCACCTCAGTTCTTCATCTGTAAAATGAACTGCAGAAGAAAATGCAAACCAGAAAAGTATCTTTGCAAAGAAAATCCTAAATGGAGGCACATTGACTCAGACACCACAGCAACAGCGAAAATATTTGTTTTTACTTGTCTTCATACTTTCCAGTTAAAATGTAAACTCCCAAGAACATAAACCATTTCATTTTTCTTTGCTTCTCCACAATATCTTACACACAGGAGTTTACTGTTTATTAAATGAAGGCATGAATGAGTGAATGATCCAATATCACTTCTTGAGTAGTTTGTCCCAAGATATCTGGGTTTTTCATGTGTTCAACTTCTACAGTATTTGTCATTATGTAAATGTCTAGGTATTTTTTCTCCAGTGAAAAATATTCTCATTACTGAGAATAGTTTACTTTATTATCCAAAAACTTATGGGCATTACTTCCATTATTGCTATTAAAAATACTGCCTAAGTAACTTCATACTTTGAGATGAAAGTTCCTTTACCCCTTAGTCTTGTAATTTACTAAAGTGACTAGATATCAGTAATTGACTACACCGAAGTAATGGAAATTAAGTACTGTTGACCAACTAACTGAGGGAAAAATAGCAATGTCTGATCTTTGTTTAGAAAGCTGATCAAAAGGCCATTTGTTGGACAACATCGAACTAAAGAATCTAAGAAGCAAGGGTCAAAGCAGTATCAGTCCAATGAACTGTCTGGGGCTAATTGATCAATAGAAACATCTACACACATGGCCGCCTTTAATAGCTATCTCAGCAATAAAAAGCAACTGCTTGAAATGATATCCAACCACAGAAATGAACTGCGATAATAACCATTGTTCACATGTGTGTGAACATGGATAACCAGGAGAGAGTATCTGGAGGAGACAAGAGCAGTCTCCTTTGGGGGGGCAAAGGAACTGGGGGAGAGGGGCTGAAAAAAGCCACAGTTATGTCATTAAGTTTATTTTATACATTACATAACACAGAAAAAAACCAGGTAGTTGTCCTGAAGAATCTCTAAGGTGTGTCGTTTTGGGCTGTATATATATTTCAGTAGTAGCCAAATTAGCAAACTTTCTAATGGACAGATTTGCTTTGGCGCTCCCTTGCTCAAAGACCTTCAGCAATTTTATTTGTTGTTTGATTGAGTATAGGCTAAGATATATACACCTCTTAGATCAGGGATTCACAGATATTTTTGTGTTGCAGACCACTTTAGCAATCTGATAAAGCATCTAGACCTCTTCTCAGAATTATATTTTAAATGTCTAAAAGAAAATGCAGTAGAGTTACAAAAGGAACTAATTATATTGAAATAAAGATGGTTAGTTTTTTGGAGTTTTTTTGCACATCCACGTTCATGGGCCCCTAGAAATCCATTCATTGAACCCCTTAAGGAGTGGATCCCAGGTTAAGAACTGCTGCCTTAGAATGACATATAAGGACTCCCACTCTTCCCAACCTGGTCCCAATTAACCTTTGCAGGCTTTTTCACATTGCTACATGCATTTGACTTTACAGTTAAACTGCATGATTAGCTATCCTAACTTCATTTTGCCATTTTCCATCTGTGAATTCACACAGGCTTCTTGAATTCCAATACTGTCCTTCCTCTACAGCTCCTCACTTTCTTAAGGGCAGCAGCACAACATTCCTCTTACTTGATCCCTTGAAATAAATGTAATCTGTCACTCCTCAATTTTCCTAAAGAACTCTATCCAAATCTCTCCTTTGACTGTAGCATGTTTATCTTTTTCCAAATCAAAACCTTGAGAGCAGATTATAAATTAATCAAAGACAGGGATGGTTTCATTTTTCATTTTTTTTTTTTTAATCTCCAGTGTCTAACACAGTACTCTATATGTAATTGGAACTTAACAAATGGCCACTGAATTGAATTGAAACTGGACTTAGAGGGAATGGGAAACCAATCAATCTTTTATTTATTTATTCTTTTTTTTTCTTTGATTTTTCGAGGGAGGAAGATAGGGCAATTGGGGTTGAGTGACTTGCCCAAGGTCACATGGCTAGTTTTTTTGTGTTAAGTGTCTGAGGCTGGATTAGAACTCAGGTCCTCCTGACTCTACGGCCAGTGCTCTATTCACTGTGCTGCCTAGCTGCCCCAATCAAATTTTTAAAATTCTGGAGAAAACACTTAGGTAACTAAAAAAATATGTAATATTTTAACCTAAATATGCATATTTTAACCTTAGTTAAACTTTAAGAACCTCGTGAAAGAAATTCATAATATCATCTTGATCCAAGTACAAATATGTAAATAATTTCAAGACAACCACAGAATCTTAACATCAATACTGAAAGAGCAGTCTTAAAAAGAGTGCACTAGAGTCTGATACAGTTGCAAATTGTCCTTTCAATTGTATCCTGATTGCACCTCTGCTGTGTTGATACACTAGATGCTGGGATAGTTACAAACTTGAGACAAAATACTATCCCTACTCTCAAGAAGCTTACAGTTTACTAAACTGATCACATACTGATAGAAATTGTGACAGAATATTATACAGTAAGTGCATTAGAAAAGGTATGAAACAATGAGATCTTGGGGGAAGGTTATTAGAATCTAAGTGAAATAAGGTATACTTATGAGAACTGGAATTTAAGTTGGGCTTTAAAAGATAAGTAAAAATTCAACAGCAAAGAAAGCAAGAAGAGGATGTTTTAGATACTGGAAGCATCTACAGCAAAGGCAAAAAAGTGGGAAAAAGCTAAATGTATTCTGAAAGCATATAGCAGTTCAATTTTTTGGCTTAGTACATAGTTCATGGAAAGAAACACTATGCAATAAGACAAATTAAATCTGATTGTCAAAATAAGGCAAAATTACATCAGATTTTCAATGGCCTTGAGTGCTAATCAAAAGTGTTACAAATATACACAGTCAATAATGTGGGAGTCATTGAAGATCATAAGAGTGGACAAATGACATGACTGAAATCTATATATAAGAAATATTAATTTGGTGATAGAATAAAGGTTGGAAGATAGATGGGTTGAAGGTGTCAAGTTATGGAAATAAACCAAGGTAAATAGAATAATTTTAGGGTGTCAGATATTTTAGTCTTATTTAAACTTCTTCAGTAAAAATTTTTAGAAAATAACCTCTCATCATTCATTAACAAAAAAAATGTAAATTTCCAATTCTCTGGAAATTCCCCATAATACAGTTTAGTTGGGTGGCATATGAATGCATAAAGAAAGAAAATGATAGCAGCTGGCATGGGTTTTCTTTTCCCTTTTATATGATTCTAACTTGTATTTCCTTCTTCCCATAAGACCAGAGCCATATCAGTAATTCATCCTTAAGAAGAGATCTACTGATATTCATCTGATAGCGCTGCCTACAAGTTTAGAGCACATTTAACTATTGGGTATTGTAAATTTGGCTTGTTACAGAAGACAGGAGGCAGAGATAGGGCAAGGAATTTGTGCAGACTAGGCAGGGCATGGAAATTGTGCTTTTTTGTGTTATTGCCCACCATAGGCCTTGTGCCTTCAAGATAACACATGCCACTTGACATATTATAAAATAATTATCTAAGCACCCCAGAAAGTGACATCTTCATGTGAGGGAGCATAACACAATGGAAATAGTACTAAACAGGGAGTCGGATGACCTGGGTTTGAATTTTGCTTCTTTTACTATGTATTTGATCTTTGGGAATGATCAAATTTTGTGTGAACTGACTAGGATGGAATAATCCTGGCTGACATGTATATAGACTTTAAAGGTTTACAAAGTATTTTATATAAATTATTTCATTTGAACTTCATAGCAACCTTATCAGGTAATTGCTATTGTTGATATTATCTGTGTTTTAGAGATGAGGAATGTGAGTCTCAGCTGAGGCTAAGCTTAGACTCAGAGAGGCTAAATGGTATGCATGTCTGTGGTTGCACAACCAGAAGAGGTCAAAGGTAGTGTTGAAAGCCAGATACTTTGGGCATCACATTTCAGAATTCTTTGTGAGAACTGTTTCTTATTTTTCTGTGCTAAATATGTTCCTTACATATTATTCATATTCTAATGAGGGAAAAACAAGCAAGGAAAGGCAAATTAAAATTCTTAATTACCTGACTTAATGGAAGAGAGAGAAGGGTATGCAAGGGTAATTCAAATCCATGGGTAATGCTAAACATTTATTTTAATCAATAGTCTCCTCCTTTTCTATTAAATCATGTTCCTCAGTCAGAGTAAAATGTATTGGGACTCATGTTTTTTTGTTTTCCCTTTCTTTCCTCTGGAAGAGATGCTAATAATTGGTGAAAAGGGCAAAAATCCCAAAGACTTTTTGAACACGGAAAAGTAGAAGAGAAATTAGAGATTGGTAACTTACTGACTAGAAAATCAGCTCCAGAACATTCACTGGTTTTATAAATCACATAGTAAATATCATTGAGTACCTTATAGTTGTAGAAAATCAGTGTCAGATCATTAGGTCACAATGATTACCAAAACCTTTGACTGGGGATAGTAAATTCTATGTAATAAAATTTTATACACCAACAATAATAGGAATTATATTTCAAGGATCCATGATTTAGTCATTGTGGATGCCCCTTTTACCAATGCAAATACCAACTCATTCTCACCTTAAAAAACTCTTTTAGAGCTACTGTACTCACTAATTCATTACTTAATGGTGATGAACCTCTCTGAACCTCTCATTCAATATTTATTGAGTATGCTGCTGTATGTATATTTAAAGGCTAGATGAACTCTGATAGAGCTTTGTCATAAGATATGAGATTCCACAGTCAACTCTACATTCCTATGAGCCTTGGAAATCGGAATCAGTAGAAGGACATTAATGGTATGCTGGGGAATATTTGAAATATGCTATTTTGAAAAATTGTGTAGCAATTTGCCAAATTATTCTCTGTCATCTGGAAGCAGTTAATACTTTTGCAGATCCACATTAGTAAGCAACTTTATTTGTGGAATTTCACCCATTCATACTTTAACTGCTGTTTCATAATTTATTAATATATTGTCTTCATTTTGACAACATAAAGATCTTTTCCTGAAAGAGTACCAGTACAAATATGTTAAAGGTTTTTTTTTCATATATGTGTATGTTTGTTTGTGTGTGTGTGGTGCAGTAATAGTAGCAGTGGTAGCAGTAACACCTAGTAGTAGTAGTAGTAGTAGTAGTAGTAGTAGTAGTAGTAGTAGTAGTAGAAACTGAAAGGTTAACAAATATACAAGAAATATATAATAATTATTAATATTAATGAGTTTAATATCCTTCTATGTTATACAAGAATATATTAGTTAATTCTCTGAGCAGACATGAATATTATTCCTTTTTTCAGTCTGTCTTCATTCCCACTCTCTGAACTCTGGCTCTTCACTTAGTTCATTCCTCATATGCATATATATTTAGGCTTTCCAACTCAACAAGCCATTATTGAACACTTGCTATGATGAGGGCACTATGCTAGGTACTGAGGATACATGAATAAAAACATGATACCATTTTTGCCCTCAGGGAGTTTAGTATCTGAAAGAGGAGATAATGTCTATAAGAGAGTTCAAAGTTGTGTGAGAGACTTGAGGGTGACAAGATTAGCTGTATCAGAGAGAATACACAATTATTGGTACTTTAGTGCCCTGAATAAAGCAAAGTTAAACATCTGGACAGTTGAATGGACATTCATTCCAGGAACAGGCAGTGTCATGTGGAAGTACATGTAGGAAAGAGAAGGTAGAATAAGATCCAAGAACTACAAGCATTCTGATTGGCTTGTAATATAGTGTGTTAAGGCAAGTTTTATGAAATAGAGTTAGAAAGGTAGGCTAGAGCTAAATTGTGAAGTCCCTTGAAGGCCAGAAAAAGAGCTGTCTTACTTTATTTAGTAGAGAATTTTCCCACTGAAAAATTTTTTGAGAAGCATAATGATATAATCACCCCTTTGCATTTAGGAGATGACTTTGACAACAGTAAGGGATGAAGAGAAGAGCATAGTGGGATAGCATAAAATGTTCTGAGCTCCCAATCAGAACACCTACATTTCAGCTCTAATACTTTCTAGTTATGTGATTGTGGCCAAATCATTTAACATTCCAAATACTCAATTTCCTTCATCTGTAAAACTGGACAAATAATACTTGAAATACCTGCCTAAAAAAATCCTGGGGTACTCGAGCAATGAATTGATGTATTTTTTTTTTTTTGAGAGGAAGTTGTTTGTGTGGGACTATGGATTGCAGAAACCTGGGAGGTTTCAGCATTTCAATTCTGCAATCCATAGCCCCACAGTGCTAAAGAGGTTATTATGGTAATCCTGACAAGTGATGATGAGAAACTGAATTGGGGAGGGGGAGTACCAGTGGGAGCAGAAAGGATTAGATAGATGTGAAAAGGAATATTGGTGGAATAATCATCCTTGGGACTTGATAATTATTTGAATGTGGGAAGATAAAGGGAAAAGCAAAAATTGAATGTGGATAGTAATAGAAACAGAGAAGTCAGAAGTCAAAAAAAGAAGAAAAATCCCACTGAATTCTAATTTAAAAGAACTGGGTTCAAAATATAATTCTGGTACTTATTCCATTTATGACCTCATGTAAGTCAAATATTATTGTTGGATCCCAGTGCAACTATCTGTAAAATGAAGGCATTGCACTAGATCATTTCTAAGATCCCTTTTAGCTCTAAATTCTTTAACACTATAAAATCATTAGAGAGACCATGGACAGGGTGGAGAAGACAATAACAAAAATAAGGGGAAATTTTTAAGTTCGCATTGTTCTTTCAGCTTCCCATGACATTGCTAGGTACAAACCTGGCTTTTCCTTTGTCCCTTTTCCTCCATCTCCTTGTGTCATTTTATTCCTTTTGCCTTCACAGAGTATCATCTAGACACCTCAGCTCTGGAAAGGGTTAATAGCATTCAAAGGGCATAACATGTATGTCATTATTAGCTCTCCATCATGCTATTGCCAACATTTATCCACCTCATATATATATAGATTCTAATTCTGTTTGAAAAGGCGTGACCTTGAGAATTTCTCATATCTAGATCACTTTATCAAATCCAAATAGAAATAAGGATTCCTGTGGACCAAATATTGATTTAGTTTTAAAAATGTAACATTATCTATTCTTGACTTCATTTTTATTTATTTGGTTAAATATTTTCCAATTACATTTTGATATGGTTTGGGCTGTACTAGGGAGTGCTGTGGGCCACATGTGGCCTGTCGAGTGCATGTTTGACAAATCAGATCTACAATGGTCTCAATCGACACTGGACAACTTTCTCAGAGTCACAAACACATATATAGTACTGGAAGAAACTCAAATGCCATATAGTCCAATGCTTTCATTTTATAGATAAGGAAACTGAGATTCAGTAAAATAACTTCGCTAATGTCATTTCAAAAGGATTTGAACAGAGATTCCCTGACTTCACATGCAATGGTCTTTTCAATGCACTGCTTTTCTTCTTTTCTCACTCCATCCCCAAACCTAAACTTCAAACCACTGAGCTTTCACTGGGGGTAATGGTGTTCTAGAGTATGTGCTTCACACAAATTGGAAGTATGATTGGAATTTACAGTGTGTAATAGCAACATATTCACCCTCCTAATTAGAGTTATATTGTCCCCCCCCCCCAAAAATGAAAGATTTATCAAAACCATATGCAGCAATGAACTAAGAATAAGGAGTAGCCTATATCCTGTGCATGGATCTGGTATTCCAAAGGAATATGAGATACCTATAAAAGTTCAACAAATATTAGAGAATGAAAATGAACTGAAGATGTGGGTTAAGAAAGTATCTTTAAAAAGCATAGTTTCAATCTGGAACCTTTTCAAATAGACGAATAATTCAGCTTTTAATACATAATGCATGGAAGGTTTTTTGTTTGTTTGTTAAATAAAGTTAGCACATTTAAATACTAAGTGCCTTTGATGTTATACAAATCAGCAAGAAACATACAATTTGTACTGTGGACTGGCAGTTTCCCAGAATAAAATGACTTCATGTCACACTTAATGGACAGAATGTCATCCCTAATTTTGCATTTCTTGACTTAGGTTGGTTTGTGTCAGGACTGTAAGAAAACTTAACTATCTTTTATTGTAGTTTATCATACAGAGTCAGTATATGTGTGTGAAAAAAAAATAGGACAAAAATTTACAGAAATGGCAAATCCAGCCAAGGGTAGATCATCAGGGGCAAATGTTTTCTGAAAATAGGACCACTGCACTTAGGGAGCTGTAATTCTCATCTAATGAAGCTGAAGCAATGTGATGATCTCATATTTGCCTTACTGTTAAAACCGTGTAGGCGGCTTAACAAGTGTTTCACATCATGTGTGCTTTGTTGGAGGTTGGGATTGTTTCTAGAAGTGTGGCTGGCTGGAAATAGAATGGTAGGTGTCCTGTGGAGATATTCACAGTTCTGTTTAAATATAAGTAAAATTTCACAGATGTTAGCCAAAATGCTACAATGTCTGCTTGTTTCTGAAACCATAATTTGAAGAATGGTCTTATAAAAGCATTTTCTTCAGGCCTTTTTAGTATGTCTCCTTCAGTTTTCAAGTACCCTTAGGACAAAGGAGAATCTACTTCCCTTTCTTCAGGGCAAGAATAAATTTGTTAAGTGTGTAAAATCAAGTACGCTTTTATTTTACTTAAGTAGGATTTTTTTTTTTCTGCTTAAAAAGAAGTGACTATTTGTCCTTTGGATAAAAAAGGGGAAAATGGTGTCATTATCCATCTTGAATTATTAGCCCAGGCAGTACCCAAATTAGGAATGAATTGTGTTCTAAGAATTCCTTCTTTGGAATTGTAAACACATTCGGTCATAAAAGTCAAGTTAAATGGGATGCTTCACTCCCAGTCAAGTCCAAGAAGATATTTAACTCAAAATATAATGGAGCTATGCTAATTTATATTTATACAGTATTTTAAAGTTTATAGATCATGTTCTTTCTTCACAAAGGCCCCGTGAGGTAAGTAATGAAAAAGGTATTATCTGCATTTTCATAGGTGAGGAAACGGAGATTCAAAGATTTGAAACTTGTTCAAGGTATTTAGACTACTAGGCTAATTGCTACACTTTGAGCATTGGGAGCCATATACAATATTACAGAAGAGAGGAGGAGGAGAATTTCCTTTTGAATGATGTACTTTCTTCATCTTTTCTTCCTTTCGGTACCACTCTCACCTCTTAGATTCCTTTTCCTAGGCTATCAGTAGCTTTATATCACCCACACCTTTCTTCAGAGAATGATTTCTAAAACATGCCCCACTCTCAATATACTCTCAAAGTATCAATTACCCCTTCCGCAACTGGCAAAATTCCCATTTCTTCAGTGTGAACTAATGTCAGCTGGTGTTAGTAAGAAAGCATTCTGACTGAATAAATGCACACTAATGTGTGACTTGTCAGCCCCTGAATTCTGTTTTATTTGCATTTTTTTTAAAAGAATGCTTGTTAACCTAAATTCATTTCTAAATGGTTGCATTTTGGGCCATATTACAAAGTGAAATGAAAAAAAAAATCCAGCCTGTAAATTTAGGGAATGATAGTGTTGTTTTGGGGGAGAGGTAATAAATAATGATATGCACTTGGAAGGACAATATACAGAGTTCATCCAACAGGGTATATCTTAAACACTGCCAAAAGATAATGAGTTGAATTCAGAATTAAACAGGAGAACAAGCTGGATTGCCTTTGGGAAATTGCAAATTTTTTAAACACCCCAAGCTTCTCCCTGATACGAAGGTTCATTAAAAAAATAAAATACTAGTATGCTTCTGCTGATGTTGTAAAATTTCAAGTCATAAAACATTATTTCCTCTGCAAAAAAAAATGAAGTGTAGGATTTACCCCAGGGTCAATGGAGAAATGTGTGATGGGCATGAACAACCTGCAGCACTCTACAATTAAAAGGAGAAACTGTGGAAAGGATACCAAATAAATATGTGCTCAAAAAGCACTGATCATAGGATGAGAGTAAAGGATAATTGACAGCCATCTCACTTGTGGAATTGATATTAATTTTGCAACATCAAGAGAACTTGAAGATGTCCCAACATAGTAGGTGGATCTAGTGTGAAAAATTTGTGGACAAAGGTTTCCTAGAATGAACAAGTATGCATGGGATGACATCATCATCATTGAAAGAACTCAAGTGAGTATTATGAAAGATAGATAAAAGTTCTAGTTTTACTTCTTGGCAGTCAGGGATATAGCTCTATGTAGTGTAAGGAGATGGGAAACCAGAGTAGTCAGGAATGAAGAGGGAAAAGAAATAAAGGATGCAGTGAGACATCTATATGTCTGTATTATATACAGTGCTGCTGTAGCTAATTTTTGAAAGGCCCTATACTAACAATATCCTTCCATTATTCTATTTTGGATTCAAGTTCATATCCAAAAAAGGCAGGGGTGGATACTATGTAAATCATTCAGTGATATAGTTTTACCATCCCATTGGGTCTTTGGACTACTTACTGAAATTACCTGTCAAATATCAAACTGAGCAGATAAAGTCAGACTCTATTAGTCTATAGAACCAAGCCCTAACTCAGAAAGAACATGACTATGAAGAAAACTAAAGAGCTACAAGATTAAAGTAATTATAGCTAGGAAATAAACTTGGTGCCTGAAAAAGCAGGTTCTGAAGTGCAGAGGGGAAGACTTCTGCCTCAATGAGCATTCTTTTCTCCCCTAAAAAAAAATGATATATATAGTTGCATATTAACAATTGTATTACTTCCAGAAGTCAACTAGTAATGTTCTAAAGGGCTATTGAGTGTATTTTAATGACTATTGAGAACTATTTTAAGCAGAAGGTGGGGGAAAGTAAACAGTCCATAGTCCTCAAGATGCATTTAGGGGCAGATAGGTGAGGGTGATATAAAATTCAAAACAAAATCAGAATTAGATATATTAGAACTAGATATAAACTTTCATTATGGGGCAACTAGGTGGCACAGTCAGGCAACACAGTAAATAGACCGCAGGTCTGAAGTTAGAAAGATTCATCTTCCACAATTCAAATCTGTCGTCAGATAATTACTAGTTGGGTGATTCTGGGCAAGTTATTTAATCTTATTCATCTCAATTTCCTTTTCTGTAATATGAGCTGGACAAGAAAATGGCAAACTACTCCAATATCTTTGCCAAGAAAATTCCAGATGGTGTCATGAAGAGTTGGACATGTGTAAAACAACTGACCAACAACAAATAAGCTGTCGTTAGTGATGAATGATTATAAGAGGTTTTTTTAAAGAGGGTTCCGTGCAAGCTTGATAGAAAAAAATAAACTGAAAATATGTGTAATCTTAACTAATTCTGATGTTGACATTGTCACATAGTTTGATGAGTCTATGATGCCATTGAAAGACAGTCTCGTGTAGTGTACAGAAAGTTGACCTAGGAGCCTTTGATTCAAATCCTCCCTTCGGACACATAATTTTTGCACAACCCTGAGCAAATCTCGTAACCTCTTAATGTTCTAGGCAAGTGTTTAAGCCTGCATTTAAAAGAAGGTATCAATCTACATTAGTGGAGGGAGTTTTCTCAGTTGAGAGTTCACTTTACCATGCGAAGTTACAGTTCCAAAGATCCCTTTGATCTCATTGGCGTGGGCAATTTTTTTTTCTAACAGTGGGGATCAAAATCCTGTGGATTACTTGATATTTAAATGAAATACCTATACACCTGATGCCTCGGGGAACTTTTCTCAGGTTGTTTTTATTCTTTGTTGGTGCCACTTGTTATCCTTTTTCACAATATGAACAGCCCTTTCCCTTTTCTTTTTTATACAATTGGTTCCATTCTGTTCATCACTGGCAATATACTTCAATTGGCTTGACCCCATCATCACTTTTCCATTGCCCTTTCAGAAAATTTATCATTGTAATTTTTCTGAGGGGTTGATATTCCAAGAATTAAAGTCATGTAGCATCACTAATATAATATGAGTGTTAAAAAGAAGAGCTTTCATATAGCTGGGAACAGATTGAGCTCATTGGAGGCAACATGGGATAGTGGTAATAGTGACTGATTTGAAATAAGAAGAACTAGGTCCAAATACTGGCTTCATTTTATATTATCTGTGTGACCTTTGACAAATTATTTAACTTCTCTAGGTCTCTGTGCCCCACTGATAAAAAGGATTTGTATTAGTGTACTTCTAAGGTTCCTTCTAGCTCTAAATTTATGATCTTATGAAAGTTGTAGATTCCATTTTCATATGGCAGAAATAATGAACAAATGATTTTACATGAAAGAGTGATCGCTCAACTCAGTATTTAGTTTTGAATTCTAATCTTTTAATCAAATTTTCTATAAATCTAAAATGTTTCAAAATACATTGATTATTAAGGCTCCATTCTTTTAAATAGCACATATATTCCCCATCCCTAAAGTAGCACCATAGTTCATTTTTAACGTCTGATTTCCTAGGAGAGGAACTAAACCTCTGATTCCATTAGTATAGGGAACTTCTGGGTAAGGAAACATATTTTAATCAAATCAAGTTGACACCTCCACAATGTGTAATATTTGTAATATTAGAGAGCATTGTCTAGAGCACTGAAAGTTTAGGTGACTTTCCAAGTCTCATATAACCTAATATGGGTCAGACGCACCACTTGAACCCAGGCTTTCTTGATTCCAAAGCCACCTCTCTCTCCACTCTGCCACATTGACTGTCTTGTAGTCTTGTTTCCCTAAGTGACATGAAATGGATGAATATATATATATGTATATATATATACACACACAAATATATGTATATATATACACACACACATATATACATATATATACAGACATATACATATTCACACACATATATATTATATATGTAGATAGTATTCAGTGAAAGACTTAGTTTAAGGTTTTGTGTTTCAAACTCTGAGCACAGTGCCTTGCACATAGTAAATAAATAATAAATGTTGGTTCTTGTTGTTTTTCAATTAGACTTTGTAGCAAATTACCTGGGGAATCTTTGTTAACCTTTCATGGAATAACTTTCTATTCATAAGAGACAGCAGAATCCAAGTTTTCACAAGTGTTCTTCACTTTAAGGATAATTGCTTTTTTTCTGAGTATGTAGGAATTATATCAATTGAGTGTTGTGCTATCAGAATTACTTTACTCTTTAACTCTCCTCTTGATGAAATGAGAACTGGAACTTGCTTAGCTCACTTTTCCACTGAAAGTGGAGACAGAAAATGAAAACATTAATTGATATGTCAAGCTGAAATGGTTAATCATGTGTGTGTGGGAGGGTATTATGTGTGTGTGTATGTGGGTGGTTGTGTGGTTGTGATTGTGGGTATTAAATAGAGCCTTATGGTTGTTTTATACATCTATATAGCACCTTGGGGCTGGACTCTCTTTGGATGGAGAATCACTCCAAGTCTGGGACTAGGTCAGCTAGATAGTTTATAGTAACAGAATTGCTTACACCATGAATCACTCATGAGTGAGGGAAAGAATCTTGAATAACCCTCTCTTTGAGTTTGCTTAATACAGAAGTAGCTATTAGACTCTTAGGATCTCAATGCTGGGTTTTTGTTATTCTGCTGAAGGCTAGGCCATGGTTAGGAATCTATCTTCAGTGGCTAAATAGGAAAGAAATTTCCCAAATAATATTTCAGTATTCTAGAATATGAATAACTGGGAGATTTGGCAGTAGCTTTTTGACCTGGAAACCAAGGTACTGTATTTCTTCTTCTTCTTCTTCTTCTTCTTCTTCTTCTTCTTCTTCTTCTTCTTCTTCTTCTTCTTCT
>CM053590.1:91570951-91599556 GCA_028646515.1 Pseudochirops corinnae
GACCCCCAAAGGGTTGATGACCAAAGGTTAGAACCGCTGAACTAGAGGAAGACAGGAAAGCCCTCTAAATGCTACCCTGAGGAACATAAATTGTGTTCTAGCAGGGGTCCATGAAGTTGATTGTTTAAATATATATTTTTTAACAATTTAAATTTAGTTGGTTTCCTTTATAATTTCATGTATTTTATTTTATGTGTTTAAAGACATTACTTGGAGAAGAGGTCTCTATCCTTCATCAGATTGCCAAAATCGTCCATGTCACAAAAATGGTTAAAAGATCCTATTCAAGGGGTAACAGGAAATTACTGAAATTTCTTAAACAAACTCTAACATGGTCCATTTTGCCCTTAGAAGAGTATTTTGATCCCCAATTTATAAATGTTCCAAGGATATGAACAGGCAATTTTCAGAGGCAGAAATGAAAGATATCTTTAAGCATATGGACAATGCTCTAAATCACTATTAATTCAAGAAATTCAAATCAAAACAACTTTGAGGTACCACATCTCACCAGTCAGATTGGCTAAGATGACAAAACAGGAAAATAACAAATGCTGGAGAGGATGTGGAAAAGTTGAAACACTAATGCATTGTTGGTGCAGTTGTGAACTGATACAAGCATTCTGGAGAGCAATCTCGAACTAGGCTGAAAGGGCTATAAATAAGTGCATACCCTTTGACCTAGCAATACCACTTTTGGAGTTATATCCCAAAGAGATCACAGAAGTGGGAAAAAGTCCCATATGTACAAGGATATTTCTTGCAGCTCTCTTTGTGGTGGCAAAAAACTGGAAATAGAGGGGATGTCCATCAATTGGGGAATGGCTAAACAAGTTGTGGTATATGAATGTAATGGAATACTATTGTGCTATAAGAAATGGGAAGGAGATGGACTTCGTAATTACCTGGAGAGGCTTATACAAATTGATGCTGAGTGAGAAGAGCAGAACCAGGAAAAATTTGTACACAATCACAGATACATCGTATGTGTGATGACCAACTTTGATAAACTGGACTCTTCTCAGCAACACACAACTATAAGACAACTCTACAAGATGGAAGGAGATATCTACATTCAGAGAAAGATCTAGAAAGACTAGAGTTTAAATGGAGACTGAGGCAATACATGCTATCGTTCTTTAAAAAAAAAAGAGTATTTTGACAATCAAATGGAGGATGAAGTAGAGAGAATGCAAAATGTTAGCTTGCAGTCCAAGTAGGAGGATGTTGAAATAGTCAAGGTGAGAAGTAATAAGGGCATTAACTAAGGTATTGGCTAAGTGAAGAAAAAGAAATGTATGCAGGCAGTTCTTATGAAGATAGACTTAGGAAGATTTAGCAACTAACTAGATACATGGGTAGAGGGAGAGTGACAATCAAGGGTGATTCCAAGTTTGTGAACTTGTATGATTCAAAAGAAACTATATAATGATACATAGTGGTATACAGAATTTTAATTTATATGTTAATCAATTTATAAAAATTTATTAAGTGCTTATTATGTGACGATCCTTTTACTATACATTGAGAATATAAGGAAAGAAAATGCAATCTGTCCCACAAATTCCCTAACTTAAAATGAAAAAGAAAACATTCATTTAAGTTAACAAATTAAAACATATATAAGATAACCTTTGGCTGAAAGCTCTAACATCTAGAGGGACCCAGAAAAAAAAATATTAAGAAGGTGATGCTTGAATTGAGTATTTAAGTAAATCAGGGATTCTGAGAGGTGGGAAAAAAGTAGAAGGGCCCATTCTGTGTACAAGGGACAGCAATAAAACTACATGGAAATAGAAGATGGAATATTATATGAAGTATAGCAATAAGGCAAGTTTTACTAAAGTAAAGCTTGAGAAGAGAGGAACATTTTGTAGTAAAGCTGGAAAGGTAGGATAAGGCCAGGGTTTGAAGAAGTCAAAATATTAAACAGAAGATTTTGTGTTTGATGCTAGAAGTTAATAAGTAAACACTGGATTTTATTGAAAGGGGAAGGTGACATGGTTAAACTTATTGTAAACCTGGGTACTTGAAGATATTGGTGCTGACAGGTAGGGAATGAATCATGGATGACAATCCAGAAAAAGAGACTGAAAAGGAGCAGGCACACAAGAAGAGATCCAGGAAAGAGCAGTGTGTTGAAAATCCAAAAAAGGAAAGAATAACTAGGGAAGAGAGAGTATCTAGGGAGGTACAAATTGCTAAACACTACAGAGAAATCAAGAAGAATAAGGATTGAGAAAAAGCCATCAGATTTGGCAATTAAGAGATCATTGGTAACTTTACAAAGAGCAGTTTCATTAGTAAGGTCAGACGTTAGATCACAGTGGGTTTAGAAGAGAGAGTAGTGATAGGAGAGTCAGTGAGTAAGGTTTTGTTTTCTTTTTGTTTGACTGAGAAAGGGAAGGAAAACAAAGGAAGACAGCTCATAGGAATATTGGAGTCTAGTGAGATTTTTATTTCCTTTAAGGAAGGAGAAAACTTGCATTTTTAGGCAACAGGGAAAGAATCATCAGATAGGCAGCCACTGAGGATTATAGAAACAAGTTCTTGGGTATTATGGAAGTAGAGAGGATTAAGGGTACAGGTAAATAGTTGAATCTTTATAAAAATAGAAAAATGTCATCTCCATCACAGGAGTGACCAGCATAAAGGAAATGATGGGGGGGGGGGGGAGGGAGGTGTAGCACATGACATCAGAGATACAAAAGGAAGAAGACAGAAGAGGGAGTTCATAGTGAGTGAAATCTTTTTTTTTTTTTTAAGTAAAGAAGGTGGTAATGTTTTCAGCTGAGAGGACAAGGAGGAAGGCATTAGAATCATGAAGAGAGAATAGACAGTTTCTTACAAGCATTGTGGTAGGTAAGATAGAGAATTCAATAGAGAGGAATAAAAGAATGAATCATTTTTTCTATTTTGAGGGTACCCATTTGTAATGGATTCAGGCAACATGGTTGGTTTCCCTCCACACAAGTAAGAGTATAGGAAGATAGTGGAAGTAATCCTGGGGTGTAGTTTGGCAACGCCTCAGACAATAAAAAAGAGGGTAAGAGATATGAGAGTAGAGGAAAGAAAGAGAGAGTACAGGGTAGTATAGAACTGAACTAGTTAACAAAAAGGTGGAGATTGGGAAGGTAGGAGAGAGTATTAGCAAGAAAGCATTACGTTATAGATTTGCTATATAATTATAAACACATATGTGTAAAGGGTTAGGTTACTTGTGTGAACGTATTTGCATACATAATAGCATACACACATGCACACACACCTACACACATGCACACACACATGCACACATGCCTATACACATGTACACACACATGCACACATACACACATGTACACACACCTACACACATGCACACACATACACACATGCACACAGCTACACACTCACACACATACATGCACACACACATACACACATGCACACACGCATACACACACATACACACATGCGCACACACCTACACACATGCACACACCTACACACATGCATGCACACATACACACATACACACATGCACACATGTACACACACATATACACATGCACACACACATATATGTATATATAATACACATATATTTTGTTGCTCAGTTATTTTCTGTTGTGTCTGACTCTTCATGACCCTGTTTGGGGTTTTCCTGGCAAAGATACTGGAGTGGTTTGCATTTTCTTCTCCAGATTGTTTTACAGATGAGGAACCAAGGCAAACATAGTTAAATGACTTTCCCAGAGAAACAAAGCTAGTAAATATTTGAGGTCAGATTTGAATTCATGTAGATGAGCCTTCCTGATTCCAAGACTAATGCCTATCCACTGTGTCACCTAGCTGATTTTATATACATACATATTATATACATACATACATATAATATATTTATTTGTATGTATATATGTATGTAATATATCTATGTATGTGTGTATAGCTACCTATCTATCTACATATCTACCTATCTAAAATTTAAACAGAGTTAATATTTATAATTTAACATGCCCAGGTCTAGATTTTCAAGTTGGCAGTTTGTCAAACTAGTATACTTGAAAAAAAAAGTCTCAAATTCATGCCATGGAAAGGGGGTTATTTGGAATAGTATAGCTTGAAAGGTACTGTTTAATGGGTAAGACATGACCACCATCATCATAACAACTCATATATGCATAATGCTTTACAAAATATTTCCCTATAACATCCTGATGAGGTGATCAATGCAAACATTACTAGTCTCAGTTTAATGGGGAGAAAACTGAGTCTCAGAGAATTCCTATTGGTTACCTAAAGTTACATGGCAGTGTGGTACAGTGGGGGAAAAAATAGATCAAGAAGCAGATGACATGGTTCCAATCCTAACTGAGATATTTCTTAACCTGTATTGATTCAGTCAAGTTAATTCACCTTTCTGGTCCTAAGGGTACCTGACCTAGATGATCTCAAAGTTCTTTTTCACCTTTCGATTCTATGATTGCTGGAATTATGACTTAGATGGCAGCCATCTTTGCACAATAACTTTAATTATTCCACAACATAGACCAAATTATGGCTAAACACCATTTTCATTTTTTTCTTTTCATATCTCTAGGTATAACAGAAAATGAACTCCACCAGAATATCCCTAGAAATCTAGTTAGTATTACTAGAAGGGAGAAATATCAAGCTCAAAAACTGTCAGTAAAAGGTACCTTTAACATTTTGCCATTCCATTCTCTTGTGCATATATATGTGATAAATTATATATTGATGGAATTTTAAGTCCCTAGTGTCAAAAGAATTATGGACTCAGTAAAATAAAACAATTTTCCATATCCATTTTGGTTACCCTAGAGCTATGGAAATGAAAATGACTTTTAAAAATAATAGACTACATTTCTACTAAAATGTAGGATCACCTCTAAACCACATTAAGGTCATGGTTACTGACCTTGTGCTTAAAGATTCCCAGAGAAGACCTTTCTAGTCTTTTTGTAATTTTAAACAATTCTTACAAAGTGGTACTTTATACCTAATCTAAAGCAGCAAGTGCCCTTTCCTGCAGGCAGCATATCTATCTTGTTCCAGGCATGCAGTTGAATTGGACATGTGCATGTGGCCATTTTGATATAAGGATATGAACTTGGTAACACAGTGAAACATCTAGCTCTGAAGTCTCATCTTTATGCAGCTTCTTGGTTCCCAAAGAATTATGTTCTACATTCTTTTAAGTCTTGAAAATGAGTTAATATAAAATATCTACATCTGAGAAGACACATCAATTATCATCAAATTACTTAAGATAAAATCCAAATAGAGAAAAGGGATTTTAATTGGAAGGGCATAGGGCTCATCTTGTTGGAAGATCTGAACTAAAGTAATGACTATACTACAGGGGGATACTTCTTGTTGAATGTCAAAAAGTCATGTATCAAAGATGTCCTTGAAGGAAACTGTCTCCTGTATCCCCAGGAAAGTTAGAAAGAATAGAGGATTAGCATGGAGATATATCTGAAACAAAATTGATGGGATGACAGCAGTGTGATGTGTGAAACTGGCAAAGAAAGAGAGAACTACCCCTAATAAAAATAGAATGCCCTGACTACAGTGTATAGTGGGAAAGGGAAGGGAATGCAGGAATTTAAGTAATCACTCAATCTATTCTATTCAAGAGCTTCAAGTTTAAAAATGTTTTCTACCTAATGGTAGAATAACATTTATCTTATCCTTCCTGAGCTGTTTAAATATAAAATCTTAATATGGTCCTGAAAGTATTTCTGAAGTTCTCTCAAAATTAAGACTTTCTGTTGCCAGGTCCCATGGAAAAAAGAAAATAATAATAAATAAAGCACAAATCACACCACATTATTTTTTTAAATGCACACCTAAACATGACTACTTTTTCATTCTAATGTCTTAGGCCACATATGTTAAACAAAAGGAGTTATTAATATACTCCTACGCTGATTTGCAAAATTACACAATATAGTCCCACTTTTACTTTTGAGCACCATCTGCAGGATTCCAACCATGCAAAACATTTTTGATGCCATAAGGGAATTTTTACATAATTGATGTTAAGCTTCCCTGAGTGCATTACAAAGAGCTGGTTATGACATATTTGCTTAGTTTAAGTTACATTAACTATAGAAGAGAAAACCTCTCCCCACTCACCCCTTAAAAATCAACAGATTTTAAAAATCAAACAAATAGTTTGGGGAATATTTGTCATATTAAAACAATCTTGCTCTAGAATGATATGTCCTATGATTTTCTTTTCTTCAGTAAGGAAATATTCATAGAGTATATTGTACATATATAAATATATATATACATACACAAACACACACATACATATATACATATATATTTATGTATATGTATAATATGTGTGTGTATAAATCTTGAAAACTTAGGCCATATTTCATTAAATAAGAAAATAGGATATTTAGCCACATTCATTAAATTCCTCCTTATCATCCTACTTCTCTCTCCTTCTGACTGCTCTGGGGTCTCTTTGCTCCTTACTGTAGAAGGGTATAATTCTGTAGCTAGTCTACCTTGCATAACCAAGAAGCCTTTTAGGTACACAAGACTTACCAGAAGAATCTGAAGTATATGAAGGTATATCTCCCTGAGCTCTAAGGGAACTTGCAGGCAGCGAGTCTATGTATGTCTCCTCAAGCCTGGAAATGAAAATGACTTTCCTTTGCCATCAACCAGCTGAGACACCTGAGTGTAGGTGATGCACATCACACTTTTAAAAAGAGAACACTCCATGTGATAGAGCTACATCCCGTCAGAGCACTGCCTGGGGCAAGAAGGGTCAGGAAAAAGAAAATCACACAATTCACGTGATTCTCAATCAGCATTGGAGACTTTTCTCAAACTGAGGGACCTGTGAAGAAGTTGAGTTGAAATGCTAACATGAGAAATCAAGGAGAAGCTGTTATTGTCGTTTTTTTCTTTTCCATTATGGTTATTAGGATTATACCAGTCCTCAGGTCATTTCCTTTCATTAGACTGATTAACCTTGCAAGAACTGGCAAAAAGAATAAAAAAAAAAATGGTAAAAAAAAAAAAAAAAAGAACATTAAAAAAAACCCCTCTCTATCAGAGGCTTACACTAGTGCTTACCATTGGGCCGAATAATTCCATGGTCTTTGAATGACATTGCTTAAATAGATAGGGTTAGAATTAATTTCAAGCTACACTAGCCTTTCAAAGGCTTCTGTTTGTTTTTAGCAATTTTTTAGGACTCTCCTTGCTCCCATTTTGGGTTTTCTTGGCAAAAGATACTGGAGTGGTTTGCCATTTCCTTCTCCAGTTCATTTTACAGTTGAGGTAATGGAGACAAAGAAGCTAAGTGACATTCTCATGGTCACACAACTAGAAAGTGTCTGAAGGTCAATTTAAAGTCAGGTCTTACTGACTGGAGGCTTTGGTGCTCTACCAATGGCATCACCTAGTTACCAAAAAGGCTTCTATATGTAAGCAGTATACTCCAGAAGCAACTGACTACCAGACACACAGCTGTGTCATAAACATCTGTGCTGATCCTTGACAAGAACCCAAACTCAGTACTGTTGTCTAAATGATTCATATAGAGCACTGTTTCTTTACACAAGGAGAAAGGACAGGCTATGTAAGCTTCAAGCACTAATAAGAAAAAAGTGAGGGGAGAAAGGGGGATAAATGCTCATAGAAATAAATAGATAAAGCTTTGCGTCATGTCTAAAGAGATGATCATAGAGGTAGGAAGGCTTGGGTTCAAATTATGCCTCTGACATATACTGGCTGTGTGATCCTAAGGATATTAATGAAGGCAATTCTCTAAAGTTGCAAATTGAAGAGTAGATTCTTATCCTAACAGAGAGTTTTGACACCAATGAAATTATAGGTTTGGTTCCAAAAAAGAAGAGTAGGGGGAATTTTTAAAAGAATACTCAGGAAATTTATTCAACAGAAGGCAAAAGCAAACTATCATACTATTCACTCAACAGAAAGCAAGAAAATCAATGTTTACTCAAAAGCAGGAGCAGAAATGATTGAAATGTAACAGCCCACCCATAAACCTGGGTCACACTTTCCCAGCAATGAACAGTATAATAGCAAAATATATATTTATATGTATGTATATTTTATATTCTTAATATATAGTAAAATATATACTTACAAAAACTCTGGCAGGGAAACATGTGAGTAGGGAAACCCATGTGATTAGGGCAATTCATGACTCTGGAGACCATCTCTTCAAAGATGGTATTCTCTGCACCATGAGTTACCTGCCTGGCAAAATGATTTCCCTTCTTTTTGCACACATCCTGGTCCTCACAGGTGTCCTGCTAATCAAAACTACTTCCCTGCTCTCCCCAGCCACTAAAACAGCGATGAGCTCTTTAAGTGTATAGTCTCACCTAACAGGGTGCTAAGAAAGTATTACATTCTTTCAGCAAGAAAGTAGTTCCCTAAAGTCACAACACTGCAAGGCTTTACATCCCATACCTCTGCTCTAAGTAGTTTTTCCCTCTCAAGCTGTGTAGTCAATGATAGGGTAACATGGCTTTCCCCATCCTGCTCTTTGAAGAGCAGGAGATTCTGTTTTATCCAATTACCTCTTTGCAAAAAACCATATCTCACACCAAAATAGATGCAAAGCCTTTCTTTCTTCCTCTATCTTCCTCTAAACCAGCAGTTCTCAACCTGGGGGATCACGTCCCTTTTGGGGGTCAAATGACCCTTTCACAGGGGTCGCCCAAAACCATCAGAAAACACGTATTTCTGATGGTCTTAGGAACCGAGACACTGCTCCTCTATCCGTCTCCAGGTGGGTCCGCCCACGTGCAGATAGATCCACATATGAAGATTAAAGTGTTGCGGCATTAGGAAGGTTGAGAACCACTGCTCCAAACAAACAAAAAGAGAGCAATCCAGGCAAAATCCTAAAAACATTTTCCCTCCCTAGTGCCAAAAGGAGCTAAAGGGCCATCTTGTCAGTTAAAAATCACTAATAATGGCATATATAACTAGAAGAGGATGAATTTGTCATTTAACAGGGAAAAAAGAAATTAAATAAAACACCTTAGGTGCTACAGTGTCATATTAAAGATATTAAAACAAAGAGAGGAATAGTTCTAGGCATGGGGTGAGTTCTCTATAAAGGATTTCTAGAAAGATTAATAAAACATGCAAAGGATGAGAAGGCAAGAATTTGATGTGCACTACAGAAGGCAGTAACTACTTTTATGAGCTCAAAGTTCCTTCTATTTAAGCAAGATGCAAAAAAAGTAAAACAAAGAAATAGAGAAAAACTGAAAATATATAACTTTCTTAAAGCAAAAACTGAAACAACTGAGCAACAACAAAAATGCTTATTTGAATTATATTTAAAGAACTCAGATGACCTATAAACAAAGCAAGAAATGGATAGGAATGTCATGGGTTAATAGAAAAGCTGGGAGAGCAACCATGTTAACAGGTTGGAAATCATGATTCTCAGGTATTCATGTATCTTCTGTAGGCCATAGGCTTTCTCAAAATGCTACAACTTGTGTGTGAATTGATTCATGCTTGCTTTGAAGCTTTCTTTGAAGGTCACATAATTTTAAGTAATTTCTTAAGGGTTTTCTTCAGGATTATCTTGAACATTTTAGATGTTCAATAAGTGATTGCTCGACTGAATCTCTATATTGATTAAAGGACAAAATACTTATAATGATAAATATTAGATTATTCTGCTAGTGACTCAGTAGCCTTTCTTTATATAAATTAAAGCTTATTTCCTTCAAAATATAATGTTGTGAATAGAGGCAAAGGAGCTTCTTCAGGTTTGGTTGAGGAGAAAAGATTATCTAGGAATCATCTGGGGATAGTGAATAATTGTCATTCCTAACTTGGAACAGAAGTGGGAGTGATGGTAAAGAGACAATCTTAGGTCACATTTACAGGGCAGATTATACTTCAATTGAAATAATGATGAGTTTTTATAATAAGTATGATTTCTCACTCCATTCAAAAGATTATTCCTAGGGTTTGGTCCCTGAGCAGTTACCATTGCCATAAGCAACAATTTCCTTTCTCTCCCATAATCATGGGAATCTCTGTGAGACAGGTGCTACATTTTAGCCAACTAGATCAAATGTATATGAAATTGCTCCAAAAAATATAAATGGCCATAGAAATACAAAATATTCAATGCTATCATAATCATGACTGTAAATATCTTGTAGTTCCACAAAGCTACAAAAGAACCGATTTGATGGATGACACTAGTTCTATGCAAAGCAAAGGCCTGAGTGTTTCTTTCTGTCCATCTAGTGAATTGTTTATAACTCTGTCTTGTGACAATTTAAACTAAGGGAAAGAAAAAACAGAAACTCCAGAAATTTCCAAAAAAGGAGACTATATGCACATAGAAGAAGAAGAGGCGAGAAAAGAGAGGGGGGAAAGGAGAGGAGAAGAGTTTACTCTTATGGTCTAGAATAGTCTCTGAATTAGACTTTCTAGGAAATCAGAAAATACAGATAGATCTGTCAGTGGTAATGATTTAAGGTACTTAATAGAACTTCCAGATAGTAAAGCAGATAAGGTCCTCAAACATCCAGACCAAGGCTGCCGTCTATCAGGTTGGCTCCTTGCAGGATGATTAGAGTAGTAAAACGATAACAATAATGATTCTGGTAAAAATAATGAATTCCTCATGTATAGGAGGAGAGGTGCTTTACAATGAAGATGAAAGAATCACAAATTTAGAGCTGGATAGAACCTTACAAGGACATCTAGCCCAATTCCTTGATTTCATAGATGAGGAAATGAAGCCAAGAGAAATTAACTTGAATAGGATTCCAGAGCTAATTAATATGTGTTTCAGTAGAGATTTGAACACAACTCTCCCTGACTCTAATATCCACTATTCCATAGTTCCTCAACACAGAGAAACAGAGACAGAGATACAAGACTGTGTGGCAGAGTGAATAGAGTTCAAGTTCTGCCTTTAACAACACACCAGTTGTGTGATCATACATGTCCCTTAACCTTTCACTGTCTTAAGCTATTTCTGAGATGATGTTAAATATAAATTGAGGAGCTTCATCAGTAAAGGGAATCTCTACCTTGAAATTTTCATATACTAATAATACCATAGGACTAGAGCTACAGTGTATATCTCCATCTCTATTTCCCTCTGTCTCTATCTTGTGGTAGGCGATCCATGATCACACCTATATACAATGTAAAATGGACCCTGTAGAGCAGATAGCATTTTGAGGGGGATGTAATTAGACTGTGGTATGTATAGGATTTCAAAGGGAAGCCCCTAAGTGGGATATACACATACATACATACATGTATGTACATACATACATATATATACATGTATGTATAATAGGATTATAATAGGATTATATAATAGTATAATATTGTATAATAGGATTATACAATAATGTATAATAGGATTATAATCCATTGGGGGTTGCTAGGATCAGAGACATTATCCTCCGCCATATAGTTTGCTAAAGTATAAACATGTACTTGTTTCATGCATAACAGAAGTACTGGTGATGCAGTCCTTGACATTTCTTGAACCTCTAAAAAGCCTCTATGGGGGCATCATCTTCACAGATTCACCACCCTGTGCTGGCTGTATTTACTATCATGGAGCTTTGCCTCCTTCTAGGAAAAGAGAGACAAGGAAAGGTGATGGTGCTTTATTCAGCTTAAGCAAAATGACTAATAATGCACCCTTACTTTTATTGGGCAATGGTATTATTAAAAGCCACTAATATTTTCATAACCTCCTTACTTAAGTTGGATCTGTCATATACATCATCCTAACATCTGAAGTTCCGAAGTTAAATTGGATGTCAGCCAGTGCTCTCTTCTTTTTGTGCCCCCCATCTTACACAACACCATTATTAGATATTTACTAAGCAGCACTGAGATAGTAGATATCCTATAAAATAAAAGACCAGAAAGAGGCCATGTATTACTACACTGAAAGATGCAGATATTCTAGTAAAGAAAAGAGCCTCCTGTTTTTCAAGGGTCCATAAATCTTGGCTTTGCTTTCTAGGGTTGTTTTTGATGCTTTCTAGAAAAAGGGTTCTTAACCTTTGTGTGTGTGTGTGTGTGTGTGTGTGTGTGTGTGTGTGTGTGTGTGTGATGTGGACTTCCCTGGTAGTCTGGTTCGGCCTATGGATTCTTCAGAGCAATGATTTTAAATGCATAGCATAAAAATGTAGGGTTGCAAAGGAAATAACTATATTGAAATATAGTTATCAAAATATTAAAAAAAAAAACAAGGCCATAAACACTAAAAATCTCTGTTCTTCTAGAATAAAGAGTGCATAATATTAGGATAGATAGATAGATAGATAGATAGATAGATAGATAGATATGAACAATTATTACTCTTTTGTATATAGTCAATTCGGTAAATATTTAGGTACCTACTATGTGCAATATATTGTGGATAAAAAGATAATGGAAAAATAAAACAAAAAACTAAACAGTCCCTTTCCTCAAGGAGACATTAAAGTTAGAGTTATTGTGGACATTGATCTGTATTACCAGTTAGAAATTAGGCCCTTGAGTTCAAAGGCCTTCTCTCTATATATACTCTAAACAGTCTCTAATTTACTATAGCATTTAAGAAGTGCCCAATTCTATTCTCTAGTGCCTATGGTCCTTGCTCCTTGGAAATAACTTGGGGATTTAGGGAGGCGCATTAACTCTTTCAGGCCTCCAGAGCACTATTTTAAGACTGTATTAAGCCAAAAACTGACACCACAGTAGTACTTTAAATTGTAGTGAAATTGTGTAACAAATGATCCTCCAGCTAATGAACACATTCAATTGTCTAACTCCAGTTCTTTGAGTAAAAAAAAAAAAAAAGAATGAAAACCCAAAACATTGAAACTAATAAGGTTATGCTTAAGGTGCTCAATCCCAGAAAAAATACAGGTACAGAAGAAGTATCTTAATGACTGAGAACAAGGAACACTCATCCTCCCCAATGAAGAAATTCAGCAGCTATCTTGACATTTATTGTACTTTTGAAGTATCAAGATGTCAGAGTTGTTTTTTAGGAAACTTTTATTTTGATATGTGTTATTTGAATATGCATACATGTACACACACACACATATATACATATATATATTAGTTGATATAGAATCTACTATATTTCTTTTTCAGCATTTCTAGAGATTTATCTCTAGAATGAATCAACACAGCTTAAGACTATGTGGAAAGAAAAAGACAGAAGAGAAAATCATAGTACAAGGCATACAAGATTAGATAGTCAATAAAAGTAGAAAAAGGGAAAAAAATCTACCTGTGTGTTTTGAGACAAAAGTCGATTTTTTCTTTAAAATGGAGAAAAATTTGATAGGGAAAAATAGAAAGCATTTCTGTTCCCATGTATGAAGATAGCTATTAGGAAAATAATGTAGATGCTCATATGTTAACATATGTGCTCTCATCTTTTACAATAATCTGTGGAGAATTCTGTGTATAAAATGTTCTAGGCTTGGAGGAATGTTGAGAGGATCACTAGTCTACTCATTCAATTGGAGACAAAGTCAAATTAGCCTTGATTCATTGAAAACATGATAATACTGAATTTTCTCTTTTACAGATGAGGAAACATGGAACAAAGACAGATGAAAAAATATTTTCATAATAACAGGGATAGTAAATAACACACTCAGATTCTCTGACTTCATATCCACCATTTCTAAAAACTCTCTGCAAAACTGGGGAGTGAATCTTCAGTGATTTTCCACTTTACCTACAACACTCCCTCTCTAGTGGTTCTGTTCTTTGCAGACCTCTCCTAAATGACCATTTCCCCTTCACATTTAATACACGCATTCTTTCTTCCCATTCTACCACACCATTCTGGATTCTAGATCTTTCTCATACTCTACCATGCATTGCCCCCAATTAAAATATGCTCCCAATAACTATCCTATTGGAAAGTTTCAAATAAATTGATTTCACAGAAAGGTATTTACTGAACAGGGGCTTAATATGTTACCCTTCTTAATGGAATTTCCTTTTAATAAAAGACAACAACTCAATCCTTGAATCACCAGTGTCATCACTCTGCAAGGAAGTAACAGTAATGGTTTTCATTTATATAGTGCTTTAAAAGGGTTGCAGAGTGGTTCATACACAACATCTCATTTGCTACTAACAGCAGACCTGGGAGGTAATTGCTATTATTAGCACTATCTTACAGAGAACTGTATTTGGAGAACTCATTCTGCCTAATGATTCTGTTTCAGATATTGTTGGCAAGTATGTTGAGGAGATATCCAGAGAAAAGGGGGAATCCTGGGGCCCCATCATTAAACCAGGTAGGCAGTTGCCTAATCCTCCTACTCATAAGGTTGCCACTTTCACTGTTATTTTGATAGAAATCTGCCCTTATATTTAACCTGAATCCTTTACAATATAATTCAACCCCACCAACCTCCATGTAATGATATTTCACATATTGGAACAGTTACTAAATCAGTCCTTAGTCTTTTCTCTTACCAAAATAACCCTAGTCATATTTAACCTTTTCTCTAAGGCAATATTACCCATATTTAGGTCACTTCTTGTACCCTTCTAAATTATCTCCATCAATCTTAAGTTATAGAGGCTAAAACTGATAAATCATTACTATTTGATCAGTGCTAATTAGAATCATCATCAGCCTTGTCATCCAAAACAACATTTGTTTTGTACCCAAATGGATACAATGTTCTATCTAGGCTATATGGGCAAAGTATACTACCCAAACTTGATTCCTATCTTTGAGGAGAGTTTACCATGAATAGGATGAATGAATGACCAAACGAATGAATGAATAAATGGATAAATAAATGTTTATTAAATCCTTACTATGTATAACACACTTTACCAAGCACTGCTCGTTCAAAGAGAAAAGCGAGATCACCCTAATCTTAAGAAATTGGCATTTTAATAGGAGAAATAACATGTACACACACACACACACGCACGCACGCACGCACACACACACACACACACACTCACACACACACGCACACTTTAGATGAGCATTACTTTCACTAGGTAATGGTAGGGAGTAAAAGGAAGGATGTTTAAAGACCAAACTCACAACCTCTCCAAACAGGAAAGAGATGGGAAGAAAGTCCACATAGACCCTA
This sequence comes from Pseudochirops corinnae, assembly GCA_028646515.1. Lineage (NCBI taxonomy): Eukaryota > Metazoa > Chordata > Mammalia > Diprotodontia > Pseudocheiridae > Pseudochirops > Pseudochirops corinnae. Next base: position 91,586,101 of record CM053590.1, read on the forward strand.
CTCGAACCAAGGGCTTAGATTAAGGATAAGAGCTCATAAAGGATATCTCTGGGCCAGGAGTGATAAACCTGCACCCTCAAGGCCACATGTGGCCCTCTGGGTCCTCTAAGTGCTGCTTAAAAGGATTTGTTCTGTGAAACTTGCACTCAGTTAAAGGGCCATACCCAGGGACCTGGAGGTCCACATGTGGCCTCGGGGCTAGGGGTTCCCTACTTCTGCTCTAGGTAGTTCCTTGTTGCCCCAAGCTAAGAGTAGAGGCCTAACTCATTGATTCTGGGAAATTATTAAAAACAAAAGGAGAAAAAAAACAACACATACAGAAGACTACAGTTTCAAGTCAGATGGAAAGGCCTCCATGTTTGTGTTCTGAACAAAGATCCAGGAAAAGAGAGCAAAACAAGTGAAAAAACATCCACAATAATCTGGTTCCTGAATTAATAATATTATTCTTTAAAGTAATGAAAGAAAAGACCTGCTGTGTATACGGTGCTTTAAGATCTGCAAAGTGTTTTAAATATTTTATCTTCATTTGGACATCATAGCAGTCCTAGGAAGTGTTATTATAATTCCCATTTTACACATAAGGAAGGTAAGCTTCATACAGCTTAAGTGACTTAGCCGGGCTCATACAATCATTAAGAGCCTAAGGAACAATCTGAATCTAGGACATCAGATATCCAAGTCTAATAGGATATCTACTATACCAAGCTACCCTGCAAGTAGGCTGAATTTGTAAACGGGGGTTACTTTGTGAACAAGAGTTTGATGGCGAATGGGGGAGGGGGAGTAGGCAAGAGCAGGCAGGGTCATCAATTAATTACTCATTGGTGCTATTGATCTGTTTCTCGAAGCCTGCAAACTTGAGCCCTAACAGTTCTTTTCTCTTTCTTTATTCCATATTAATATAGCACAGTACAATGAAGCTAGAAGGAAAATTAGAGATCAATTCAATTGAACAAACAATAAACATTCATTAAACACCGATTGTGACATTCTTTTGGTTCAAAATTTTCAAAGTTGACATAATTTGTTTAATGTCACTAAGTAAATGTGCAGAAAAGTTTGGATTCTGAACTGGGTTTTCCATACCAAAGATCAGAAGACATTCCATTAGATTTTTCTTGTAATCCTGAAGTAATTCATCAACATCACCCAGCTATTGCTGTTCACTTCATCTATTTTAGCCTAAACTTAGATCTCTGTTTCACTCCTGAGTCTGGTAGATTGCTACTAACTCCTGATTGCTGTCTTTGTTCAATGGCTTGATTTCTGACATTTTAGATCTTATTATTTATCATAATTATAACTAGCTCTAGCACAATGGCATACGAAAAAAGTCTAGTTTCTTTCCCTGAGGAAAAAAAAAATAGGAAATTATATTCATGTCCAGATGTGGGCAGAAAAAAGGAAAAATGATCTATCAGTCCAGGAAGATTTCATGTAGGATGTAAGATTCCACAACTGCTAAATAAAATAATACCTGGAGCCATTTTTAAAGGCTTCCTACCCTGCTCTGTAGAGTCTTCTTTTTAAAGGCTATTATATTCATGTACTTCTCCTTTTTTTTTTTTCCTAAATGACCAAACCTGAATCTTTTTCCATCAGGCTTTATTTGAATGGTTTCTGTGTACTTCCCCCCAACCAAAATAGGTATTCTAAATTCTAATCTAGTCTTTGAAGATGCCATCTTCTCCCTTTCAACTTTGGGTTATCTGCAAAACCAATGCCCCAGACAAGCAATAAAAATGAAAATGGTTCATTTGACCTGTTGCCCAGTGCTACAGATGAGGGCAAATAGCAGGTGTTCTTGCATGTAATTGCAGCTTTTGGCATTGCCAGGAAAACATTTTGGAGCTCCCAGAAGCCACCAGTGCTATCAACCTCAATGAACTGTTTGATTTCCTTCTTTCCACCAAATAATACTGACACATTGAAGATCCCAGGGTACTTGCTTTGAAGCCTTAAGATAAAACTGAAAGAACAGGAGGGTTTTTTGTTTGTTTGTTTGTTTTTCTCCCTATAGATCTAGCAAAATCTGCAGACTAAAGAATGGTATAGTATTGGACAGCTTTTCCCATTATTCAAAATCTCTCTCCTTAGGTTGATTCTTTCAGATTGATCCTTAAAGTAATAACTTCTAAAATTAATATGTATTAATGGTGCTAGTCATCATCAAAGAAACAATATTACCTGTTGTGGTTTGGGTTTTTTTTTTCATGCAAAGTAAAGTATATACTAGCATATTAGTAAAATGATAGCAGCTGAAAAATTTTCCTTTTAATGGGTGGATGATATCCCTTATATAGTACGATATATTACAGATAAGTGTGTGTGTGTGTATGTATGTATATGTATGTTTTAAATACTTAAATATTCCCACATTATCCCATTTGATTGTCCTATCAAATTTGTGACATAGACATATACAGTCAGACTGAATTTCAGAGAATTTAGGTTATTTGCCTGAAGTGATGTTACTAATTAATTGCAGAATTAGGTTTGGAATCCAGGTATTTGACTGTGAGTCCAGAGCTCTTTTGATTTAGAGTCAGAAATTTCAGATTTAAATAAAAGTGTTTCCCTTTATTTGTGTGACCCTGGGAAAGTCAACTGAGTGCTGTCTAAGAGCTGAGCTTTGTACTCTGATGGGAGAATGGGGAGGATCAGTATGTTGGGTATTAGGAATGGGAATCACATCTATAAGATCTTCAGGGAAATCAAAAGTTTGAATTTGGAAGGGAGTGGAGGATTAAAAATACTTATGAGGAAGGATCTCCCACATTCTACTTTCTGATTTTCCTATTTTTAAATACAAAATGCGTGACTTCAATTAGCAGTCTTCATTGGAATATTCACTCATGTTTTATGAAATTCACCCATCTCTGGACCTGTATAAATCAGTCTAGTCACTGAACCATTCAACAACTATTTATTAAGCACTTTCTGTATATTAGTCAGGGCAGCTAGGGGGTACAACGGATAGAGTGCTAAGCCTAAAGTGAGGAAGACTCGTTTTCCTGAGTTCAAATCTGGCCTCAAACACTTATTAGTTATGTGACACTGGGCAAGTCACCTAACCCTGTTTGGCTCAGTTCCTCATCTGTAAAATGAGCTGAAGAAGAAAATGGCAAAATACTCCAGTGTCTCTGCCAAAAAGCTTCCAAATAGGGTCACAAAGAGTCAGAAACGACTGAATGACCAACAACATATACTATGCAATGTGCTAAGTTTGGGGGACACAAAGAAAGGGGGGAGGGAAAGTGCTGGTCTCAAAGAGCTCACATTCTAATCTGGGTCTGTTAAAAAAAAAGTCTGTTAACCCCTAGTATACAGTCAACAGCAACTGGGCATCAACTTCAAAATTTCAAGCCCGGAAGGAAGCCTTATCATTTGGAATGAGAAGACAGAACATTCCATGTCTATGTCATTTTCCTAATGGCAGCCAGGAAACAGGCAGGTCTGTAAAAATGCTCCAACTTTCTCTGACTTCTTGTTGCCAGGGTGTGAACATCATCCTGTTTCCTCCCACTGGCTATAGCATACATTAGTCCAAGAAGGAGAAGGAATAACAATTTGTTGGAATGGAGCCCTAAGTAAGCTAAATGCCGCCTGAATAAATGCATGGTATCTCTTTCCTGGGCCTAGGTAATTGCTTTTTTATTTATCTCTAACAGTTTTCATCCTTTCCTATACCCTAATATAGTCACTCCCAGCACACTGTGGATTTCCATCACATGAGCTCACAGGATACAGGCTTTGCTGATAAAAAAAAAAAAAAAAAATAGGGAAGAAAAGAATAAAAAAAATCATGGAGCCTACATTACAGCCATGGGAAGCTAAGGTTTTACATTTATATATTAAATTAAAACCGCTTTCTGCCCCATATTATTCCAAATGTAAATGGTGATGAAGTCAGGCAGCACACAGAAGTTAGCTTTCTTCAAGCAGAGCTGTCTGAAGGTCTATTTCAGGGCAAATGCTCCCCATGGGCCATATAGCCATTCATTAAGAAGCTAATGTGGCAATATTCATTCTCATCATATTTATTATCTGTCCTGCATTAAAGTGAAGCTTGAGTGGAGGAAGAGAATGTAAATATTTTTAAATGAACATGGTTGGTGAATGCTGCTGTAAAAGTACATGAAAGGCATCAAACTGAGAGAGAAAAAATGAATGAAAAAACAGAAACCCAAAACATAAAGAATACAATGTTGCTATATGCTATTTATATCAAAAGACTCACTTTTTAATAATACACATCAAGACTTTATTCCTTTTTTGCTGATCAGACATGATGGGAATATGATCTACATTTTCTGCAAATGTTTTAGTGAATAAAGTGCTTCAAGCATAGATTTATTCAGACAGGAGGAAAGAGAGAGAAAGAGAGAGAGAGAGAGAAAGAGAGAGAGAGAGAAAGAGGGAGAGAGAGACCACATTTGAGCAGTGAGAAATCTTTTTCATCATAAAAATGTGTGTGATTTCTTGATGCTCTAGAGACCTATATAACTAAAAGGCTCTTTCTTCTAGTAGACACATATGGGCAATAACTATGATGGCAAGGAAAGCTCTTTGTACTGTCTCTGTACTTAGCCAGAAAAAAAAGATTAGTTTCATAGGAAAAATTGAATATTGTTGAATACTGAGCTACACACAAATTTGGCATGAAGTAAACTCTATTAGCCATGGTAAGGAATATACTTCTAGTCAACAAAACACACAGGTTAGTTATTCCTATATATTTGAATATAGATGGATAGTTTCTGAATAATTGAAATAAAATAAAATATACTTTCCCCCACTACTATTTGACACTGAACATAATCCCATCTTTCTTAGATTCAGAAAGTCTGCCTGTGTCATGCAGCACTTAAGAGCCATTGCTATGAACATCAGGCAATGTAACATTGTAATATTAGTGCAATAGAATACATAGTAATTTAGAAGTGGCAGATCACAGATGGTCCTATTTGATAGATGTCAAATATCATCAAAGTGGGGTAGAGTTGGAAAAAGTGATGTATAAGCCCAACTTTTTCATTTTACAAATGAAGAAACTGAAGTAACCAGAGTTAAGTGAGTTGCCCAGGGTCACACAGCTAGTAAATGTCTGAGGCAGGATTTGAGCTCAGGAAGATTACTCTTCCTGACTCCAGTGCCAATACTCTATCCACTGTATCACCTAGCTGCCCCACCTCCCCAGATAACATCCTTTTGTTGTTAAGTCATTTTTCAGATGTTTCCTACTCTCCTTGGTGAAGATACTGGAATGGTTTTCCATTTCCTTCTCCAGCTGATGATGAACAGAGGCAAAAAGGAAAAAAAAAAACACAAACAGCTGCTACTTACATAGACATCAAAGTTTGCAAAGCACTTCACATATTCAATCCATCATCCCATTTTTCTATCATTTTTCCATGATAATATGAGCTACTAAGTGTCAGATCCAGGATTCAATAGAGGTTCATCCTCTAATTCCAGCACTGGTTAGGTTCTCGTTCTCTCTCTCTCTCTCTCTCTCTCTCTCTCTCTCTCTCTCTCCCTCTCTCATTCCCTTCCTTCCTTCTCTTTCTCCCTTCCCTCTTTCTCTCCTTTCCCTCTCCCTCTCCTTCTCTTTCTCTTTCTTTTCTTCTATCCTTCCTCCCTCCCTTCCTTATTTCCTACTCAGAGTCAGTTGGGTGACCTAGATTTCTAGTTTTGCTCTGTTATAGTTTGATTTCAGACAAGTCATTTGGTTTATGCTTCACTTTCCCCATCTGTCAAGTAGAGATTAATAAAATTACAGCTTCATATATCTCCAGTATTATGTGAAAATAAAGGATTATATCCTAAAAGAAAATATCACAATTTATTTGGAAGAAATGTGACATATAAATACAAAGATGATAATTAACTATAATGATTGTTTTAATAAATATAGACTAGGCTATAGCCTTAATGTATTCTTTTGACTCATAGTCTATCTATGGTATATGTGTGTGTGTATGTGTGTGTATAGTGTATGTGTGTGTGTGTGTGTGTGTGTGTGTGTGTGTGTGTGTGTGTGTGTGTGTGTGTGTGTAATCTTTAAGAAAACCCCTTATCATCAGCTTCAGGGGAATAATAATATTGTTTTGTTGCAATGAGATTGTGTTACAAATGAACATAAACCCAGAAATAAGATTCTTTGTCTACAATAACTGGGAAAGAGGGACAATATGTCTGCAGTGAATTAGGAAGGTGAAAATACTGTGAATCCACTAAGGAAAAGTGAGATTTCATGCAAATATCAATAGTGTCACTCCTTTTCTTCTCCAAGATCCTAAATTTTATATACGTGTGTTTCTGGCATTGGTCTGGTTCACAAAATGCTGGATTCCCTCTACATTACTGGTACTTTACCTTTAATGATGATGTATTACATGGAGACAAACATATTATCTGACTCAATAAACTAATCAACAAACATTTATTAGGCACCTATTAGATGCCAAGTATGGTTCAAGGAAATGGGGATATGAAGACAAAAATGAAAAGAGTTCTTTCCTTAAGGTACTTGTGTTAGATGAATAGAGACAAAATGCACAACACATCTAAATAGATACAAAATAGAAGCAGACTAGTGACATGCATCAGAGGACAGATGGCTAAACAAAGGGCTACAAAATAAAGCTATGGATCAGTCTTTTTCTGTACATGGATTTTTAGAATCTTTAATGTATTTCAAAACTGAGCTTAAGCACAATGGTCTACATAAATCCTTTCTTTACTCACTCTATTGCTAGTGTCTTCCCCCTCAAAATTACTTATAATTTATATATGTGTATGTATATATATATATATATATCTATTAGATAAATATATATAAATATATTAGTTCCTCCCATTGAGTATGAAGTCCTCAAGGAGAGGAAGAGTTTTATTTTTTGGCCATGTGTACATTTTATGTGTGCAAGTAGTAATGACTAAAGGAACACTTTTTGTGGTTGATAGATTTATCGATTAGAGTCCTAATTTTCCTATTTGGAGACTGGGTCTAGAGTCAATTGAACAGGGTACAGCTCTTGTTAGATAACTGATAAATACAATATTTAACTTACAAAATAGATAAATAAAGAAATGTCATTTACCAGGTCCTATTAAGTAAATAGCTCCCCTCAAGTGTATTTCTGAAAATGAAGATTTCTCTTATTTCAAAAATTATCCACAAGTAATGTTATATATAAAAATCACGTGCTTGGCAATATGTGCCTTTAAGAAAAACCTTTTGAATTTCCATATAGTGTCAAATTATGTCTTATCCTTGGAGATGTTTGCATAATGTTGCACGAAACTCACAAATTATTATTTTGATTTTTATCTGCTGTCACTCACTAAGGCCATAGATACTCCAAAAACAAAATTCAAAATGGCAAATTGTGAGAGTTCTCTTTGTTATCACCTTCAACTCAATGAATTATTTTTATAAATCAATTTAAACAGTACACTATCATATGGCCTAACCCCATTCTTTCTCTTTCCATTTTCTCCCTACTACATTTAAGAAGTTAGATGGCAAAAAGGATTTGGAGTCAAAGTTCAAATCACAAATCCCACAATTACTGGTTGTGTGACTATGAGAAAATCTCTTAATCTCTCTAACCTTTGTTGTCTTTTAGATAAAATCGTGCAGTATTTTGCTCATCAAGTTGTTAGGACCACATGAAACATGGCATGTAAACTGCTTTGTAAACTTTTAAGTGTTGTATAAAACATTTCAATATCATTGTACATAAATTCATTCACTCATTCCATAAATATTTATTGAGCATTTAATATGGAAAACGCACAACTAGTAGAGGAACTATAAGCTTCTATTTGTTTTAGTTGTACTCAAATATTACTTATAGTATTTGATTAACAATGATTTATTAAGAGTCTACTTGGGGGCAGCTAAGTGGCACAGTGAATAGATCATCAGGCCTGGAGTCAGGAGGACCTAAGTTCAAATCTGGCCTCAGACATTTGACACTTACTAGCTGTGTAACCTTGGACAAGTCACTTAACCCCAATTGCCTCACTTCCCCACTCCAAAAAAAAAAAATAGAGTCTATTGGATGCATTTAATTCTTTAATTCAGATCAATCTTGCTATACAATGAAGATAAATCTGATTTATCATATATATATATATATATATATATATGTATATGTATATGTACATTCATACAAGTTCTGGTATGTCCCACTAAGTCAGAAATACTTCCTGTGGCTAGAGTAAGAGATGAACTTGTGTGTGTGTGTGTGTGTGTGTGTGTGTGTGTGCTCTCTAAGAACAAGGCTTGCTAAGTTTAGAAAGGCTGATCCTCAGATAATCAGTTTTTTATTATTATCTTATCCTATACACACACATGCACACACACACAGACTCAAAAATGATTCATTGAGTGATGGAATGTTTGCAGTGTGAGTATACTCGGCTATAGAATTATGGGTTCTTGAGGTGCTGATGTATTTGAAATTTACTATGGTAAGTACCATACGAAATACATAGATGACCAAAATGTAAATGTAATTCTTCTGTCCTCAAAAAGTTTATAATGAGACAGTAGAAATGAAAACCAGGATATACTGCATTTCTTTCTACTACAGTTTAAATCTAAGAACTTTTTGGAAAGTTTTTTTATTTCAGAAACAGCTGCACAAGGTCAGATGATGGATATGGGTTAGTGTTTTCCCTGATGCTCTTAATGGCATAGCTAAAAATGGGGTTAGTGGCATCATGCCATTATTATTTTAGCCACCACATCTCAAATTTACTATTTAGTATGGTATACATCATAAAATTGGCATCTCTTCTTCAAGAGGAATGAAGCAGTGGATGAATTTGGAATCATGTAATAGATTACAGAAAACTGGCAGAGCTGGTTGGCATAATTTTTGCACCTGAAACCTCTTGAGTTTTTCTAAAATATTTAGCTGTATTTCATAGGATTTGTGGCTTTCAGCATTGCAAAATGGAAGTAAAATTACATTTTTTGAGAGACAGCTTGGTATAGTAGATACAGTGCTAGACACTGAATGAAGATCTGAGTTCAAATCTCATCTCAGAGACTTACAAGCTATGTGACTTGAAGCAAGTTACTTGATCTCTCTTAGTTTCACTTCCCACATATATAAAATGGTGATAATTAACAATATCTATCATACTGAGTTATTGTTGGGATCAAATGTGATCATACATACAAAGCAGTTCAAAATCTGAAGTTATTATAGAAGAGGTAGCTGTTGTTATTACTATTGGACAAAATTATATATTAGTACTGTAGTTGAATGACATGGTCAAAATTTTCATTTTCTCTCTTCAAAGAGAAGCTAGATCTTTGCCTAGTGTAAGAAACAATATTCAGCACCACAACAATCATGTATTTCACTCTGAGAGCTGGGAATGGAAGCATCTCTAGGTCCCTATTGTATCTTCTAATTCCTCACATCACTTAATAGAGATCGCTAAACAAAATAAGCAATTAATTCTTTATGTTGACTGAAAGAGATGAGAAATACATAGAACAGAGAAAATCGTTTATGATAAGAATGTGTGTGGCCCTGTGTAGTCTAAGCTACTTGCATCTTACTTGTCTCTTATTTCATCCACTCACAGCCAAAAAGAGCTCACCAAATGTATTGTAGCCAGTTGTTGAAAATCTTTTGTTGAATGTTTCTTTAAAATCTAAAATGTGCCCAATATTTTCACCTAAACCTTCTTGATTCTAGCTCTGTCTTATAGGTCATTGTTTTGTATTGTATATGTATTTGTATATGTGTTGTTTTGCATATGCTTTGTGTTTATGTCTGTGGGAATAAGTGGTATCTTTTCAGTATGCTTTAATCTCCTTGAGGGCATTGATTTTCTTTTGCTTTTTGTGTTCCAGCACTTTATACATAACAGGGGCTTAAAAATTTGTTGAATCTCTCTCTCTCTGTCTCTGTCTCCCTCCCTCCCTCATTCCTCCCCCCTTTCTCTTAAATATATGCAGAACTCAAAACTATGAATAAAAATTCTCTAGTATGTATATCCTTTAGGCCAGTGGTTCTCAACCTATGAGTCATGACCCCTTTGGGGGTTGAACGACCCTTTCAGAGGGGTCACAGAGGTCACCTAAGACCATCAGAAAACACATATTTCTGATGGTCTTAGGAACCAAGACATCGCTCCTCTATCCATCTCCAGGCAGGTCCGCCCACATGCAGATATGCCCACATATGAGTATTAAAGGGTCACAGCATTAGGAACATTGAGAACCACTGCTCTAGGCCCACTTACATACAAACAAAACTCAAATCCATTTTTTGAGCATCCAAACGTATTGTATACATATTATTAACTTATATCTTTTCTATAGAATTTTCTAAATTCTTCTTTTTGATATTGTTAGATTCAGAAGTAATTGATTAACTAATAACAGGATAACAATAGGATTAATTAATTTATTTATTGGGATTACTAATCATAGTCTTAAAAGCTAGAAAGAATCTTAGAGACCATAGAAGTCAACTCCCTGGTTTTATAGATGAGGAAACTGAGACTTAGGGAGGTTAAGAGGTTTGTGCAAGGTTACACAGATAATAAACCTTAGAGATGGGATTCAAAGAGAAAAGGGGAGAAATGTCACCTAAGCTTTCACTTCATGGAAAAACAAAAGCATTAATGGCAAGAACTGTGGCATTTGAAATGTAGAAACATTATGTTATTTCAAGCAAGCTTTGTACTTTGTGGTAAACATTTCAGAATTGCAATAAAGTTTAAGTGTTACTATAGTTTAAAGGTTGCTAAAGTTTAAGAGTTAATATAAGGCCTAGAATGTGCAAATGATACCACATGTTATTACCATGAAATACAGCTATAGACATTATCATTGTGATGGTATGATGATGCTTCCCTCTGACGACCCTCAAAATTTCTCTGTGTTGTTTAACTTCATCTCCCTTTGTTCTCTTAGGTCTATGGAAGAATTTTCCTTGCTAAACCTAATTCCATTAACTGGATTCCTATGGTGTCTTGCTGCTTCTAAATCTGGCATTAGAAATCATCTCATTTTGTCTGTTTTTCATCTTTAATCTCTGCTATTTTCATTGGCTCCTTATTCATTACCTGGTGATATATTCAAGTTTACCCAGTTCTTGGAAGAATACAAATCTTCCCTTAATCCTACTAACTTCTCAAGCTATCATGCTAAATCCCCACTTTCCTTTGTTACCAAATATGTTGAAAGAAGTCTGTTCTCTGTCACTCCTACTTATTTAGTACTTTACACTCTAACATTTCCCCATCATTGCTGAAACTGCTATTCCAAAGATCATCAAAGACCTACTAATGGCCCAACCAGTCAGATCTTTTTGTACCTCTCTCTATCTGTATCTGCTTTATTTCGGTGTGTCTGTACTGCTATCTGTGACTTTCCCTGTCTCTGTATCTCCTCTCTCTCTCTCTCTCTCTTCCTCTATCTTTACCTCTGTTTCTCTCTCTGTCTTATCTCTCTCTGTTTCTATCTTACTGTCTCTATTATACACATATGCACACACACACACAAACACACACACACACACACACACACACACCTTTGATTATTCTACAATGTTGATCAAGTTTTACCATATCCCTATTATTGATTTTGTTTGTTTGTTTGTTTCTATGATAATGCATTATCCTGGATCTCCTTGTACTTTGTTGTTGTTGTTTGGACAATTCCTTCTCTGTTTCTTTTGCTGGCTCTTCTTCCTCTGTTTACTCTTTCAATGATATCTCTCAAGGTTCTCTCTTCAATCATATTCTTTGTCTACACTCTCCCTTGGTAACCCAATAATCCAATCCCTTAAAGCTTTAATTATTACTTCTTTAATAATTGTTTAAATCTATACCCATATCCTCTTTTCCAACATCATTTCCTACATCTTCACCTGAACATGAGATGTCACAAAAGGACAACAAATTCAACATTTTCTACTGTCAGTGAATATCTATGCTCCAATTTATAGAGTATCTACTCCAACAAAATGAAAGATCTTTGAAGTATACAGGTTTCTGCCTACATTTTATCTCCCCCCTACTAGACAGTAAGTTCCTTGTGGGCAAGAATTATGTTTGATTCATTTTTATATACTCATGTCATGTACTTTAAATGTAATTTAATGAATTGAGTTTTACAGTAGACTTTTAAAGAATAAATGCTTCAATGCACTTCTGATAATGCAATTTAAATTCAGCACATTAAAATGCATCAACCAAAAACCTACATGTTTTGAATATACTTCAACTACTTCATGCTAGCCTAAAGTCATTGGTGTTTTGTAATCCTATTTTTGTCTTTCTTTCCTATATTTTGAAAATGTCTTTTTTAAAAAAGTTATTTAAATTTCCTAGACCATGCCATTATCAAAAAATAAAAACAAAGTATGCATAGTACTGAATGACCACAGGAAATTTTCATTTAATATTGTTGGGTTTTTTTTGTCAAAACAAAGAAATCTGTGTACAAATGAGAAATCAGGTCAGTTATGCACTGCATTAAAGGAAGGAGTAAATACTCTATCATCACAGAGACTTTGAAGTTAGGCTTTGTTCAGTTTCCTATCATTTATTGCTGAAGTTATGTTTATTATTTTGGGAAAAAATAGTATGTAAGTATTTAGTATGTGGGTATAATTACATAATACTAAATTAAAAATATTTTATTTTAATGGATTTTAAAATAATTTAACATTTATGAAGGTATGACCTTATACCACCACACTTGATATTATTTCCTTTTTTAAACAACTTAAAATGTTTCCTAAGTCAATCCAAGAACTAAATCCTCAGTTTGACATTTCATAGGTGTTAGACTTGAAAGGTACCTTATATGTAACAGAAATTGACTGTGTTATTTTGCTCAGATTCAAGGAGGTTCAGTGACTCATTCAAAGTCAGTAAGTAATAAAAGGCAGCATTAGAATTTGAACTAAGATTCAGCCCTGTTTTAGTATTTTGAACACGAAGACTCAGTATCCTTTGCTCCTTACTACACCATATCTCTTTATCTATTACCTGTCTCTGTTATACACAACCAACTTTATTTCTTATGGCTACTCAATATTCTGGTCCTATTAGAGTAGTTTTTTTTTTTCCTCATAGCTATAATTCATGCCCCACCCCCACGCCCACCCAGCCTTTTTCCCCTCTCCAAGACCAACTACAGATCTACATTTTTATTCACCATTCTTGATAATTCAAGTATCACTTCTTTATGGTGTTGGCATGTATGGGATTTTTATTTCCCTAACATTCCATTCCATTGATTGACTACCAGTACTGTATATGTCAATGTTTGTTATATACTAAACTTTTTGGGGGGATAATTACTTCTTACATGTACGTCTTTTCTCACTTCAAGCAGAGGGTGAATGATGAGTTCTCAGCTATGTTATAGTGTCAATTTGTTTCAGGTAAAAGTCACACTATA
>CM053590.1:91600056-91618387 GCA_028646515.1 Pseudochirops corinnae
TGGTTTTCATTATATCAATGTTATTAATTTCTACTTTGATTTTTGAAATTTCTAAATTGGTATTTATTTGGGGATTTAAAATTTATTTTTCTAGCTTTTTCAATTGCATGTTCAATGCATTTATCTACTCTTTCTCTATTTTATCCATGTAATCACTTAGAGATATAAAAAATTTCCCCTGAGAAATGCTTCAACTGTACTCTTAAGTGTTTTATGTTGTCTCATTGTTGTCATTCTCTTTGATGAAAATATTCATTGTTTCTCTGATTTGTCGTTCAACCTGCTTGTTCTTTAGAAGTTTATTTAATTTTGAATCAATTTATAATCTATCTTTCTATGTAATTTCTATTGCATCATAATCAGAAAAGGATGCATGTAATATTTCTGCCATTCTGCATTTGATTGTGAGGTTTTTCTGCCCTAATACATGGTCAAGTTTTATGTAAATGCCATATACCCATTTAGTTTTTTCCAGAAGGCTACCATATCTAACTTTTCTAAAACTCTAATCACCTCCTAAACTTCATTCTTGTTATTTTGTTGTTAGATTTATCTAGTTCTGAGAAGGGGAGGTTGAGGTCACCCACTAGTATAGCTTTGCTTTCCATTTCTTTGTGTAACTCACTTAAGTTCTCCTCTAAAATGTTTGATGTTATACCACTTGGTGCTTGGCATTTAGTATTGAAATGATTTAGTTTCTTTTTTTGTCTCTTTTTGTTAGACCTATTTTTGTTTTGCTTTCTCTGAGATGAGGATTGCTATCCATGCTTTTTTTCTTTAACTTCTGCTGAAGCATAATATCTTCTGCTCCAGCTTTTTACCTTTACTTTGTGTGTGTCTCTCTCCTTCAAATGTGTTTCTTGTACACAATATATTGCAGGATTCTGCTTTTTAGTCCACTCTGCTATTTGTTTTTGTTTTATGCAAGAGTTCATCCCATTCACATTCACAGTTTTCATTACAATGTATTTCCCTCCATTTAGCCCCTTTTTATACTTTTCTCTCTCCTTTCATTCTGTCCCACCTTTCTAGTATTTTACTTCTGACCATCACCTCCTTCAATCTGCCCTGTGTTCTATGAGCCCTCATCCCTCTTCTTTCCCCTTTCCCTTCCTACTTGCATATAGGTTAAGATAAATTTCTCTACCCAACTAAGTGTGTATGTCATTCCCTTTTTGATCCAAATCTTATGAAAGTAAGTGTCAAACAATGCTCACCTTTCCCTTCTTTACCTCTACTATAATAGGTCTTTTATGACTCTTCATGTGATATAATTTATCGTATTGTACCTCCTCATTTCCTCTTCTCCCAGTACAACCCATCCCTTAATCATTTTTTTATCATCATATCAGTCAACTTACACCAACATCTTCTGTCTAAGTATACTCCTAACTATCCTAATACAGATACAGTTCTTAAGAGTTATAAGTATTGGTGAGAGGATTCTGGGAAGATGGCAGAGTAGGCAGAAAATTCCAAGTTCTCAAAACTTCCCCCCCAAAAAGTGATGAGATAAAACCTCAGGGTTGTCAAATCAGAGTAGGAAAAGGACAGTGATCCTCCTGGGACAAAGATCTGAAGAAAAATCCCAGTTCAAGGTTTGATCTCTGTAAAGAGAAAAATACCTCCAGGGTAAGTCCTAAGTCCACTTAAACAAGTGGCAAGCCTTGGGGATAGCTGGTTTGGGAGGCTGCCTCAAACCCAGTCACAAGAATGTTTACCCCCAGGACAGTGAGGGAAAATGGGCATCTGAGCCAGGGAAGATCAAGGAAACTTCTGCTGACAAGGAATGCCAGACCCAACTGTGCTGTAGAGTTGTGTTTGGTGGCAAGAAGTAACCAACACAGACCTAGTGAGTGCAGTGAGGAAATACTTAAAGGGGGCTATAGAAGGGTGTTTGGATTAATGGGAGTGGGAGAATAATGGAGGGATCCTTGGAAGGACAAAGGAGGGATTTTTAGAGGGGCACATGAGGGTATAGATTAAAGAGGTTTTAGAATGGTGTTTAGATTTGTGGGAATGGGAGGATAAGGGAGGGATCATTGGAGCAGGGCTAGATTAAGATATAGGAGGGCAAGGTAGCAGGTAGAAAGAGGAGTCAGGAGGAATAGAAAATAAGAGATATAAACAAACATAAAAACAAAAATCAGAAGAATTTGTCAGAGAAAGTATGTCTATATATGTATGTATGTGTGTGTATCTATGTATGCATATGTATATGTCTCTCTATATAAATATATCCATACTTAACTGTAGCCTTCTGTAGGAGCAGGAAGAGGAAAATGAACAAAGTAAACAGTACACAACAGAGAGCAAATATTCTCCTAGGTTCTGCTGTGAATATGACATGCTTTTTCTTCTTTACTTATTTTATATTTGTTTATAATGTTTCTTTTTCTTTTCTCTATTTTAAATTTAAGTCTAAATTTTTTTTTAAGAAGTTACAAGTATTATCTTCCTGTGTAGGAACGTAAGCAATTTAACTTTATTGAATGCCATGTTTGTTTGTTTTCTTTCCTGTTCAGCTTTTTATGCTTTTTTTGAGTCTTATGTTTGAAGATCATATTTCCTGTTCAGCTCTGCTCTTTTCATCATTTTGACTCTTGTTTTCATAATTTCCTTGCGTAACTTTTGTTTCTTTTTCCAATTTTTCTTACTCTTCTCCTACTTCATTTTAAAAATTCTTTTCAAGTTCTTCCAAGAGGACATTTTGGACTTGGGATGACTTCATATTCCCCTTTGAGGCTTCACATGTGGACATTTTGTCACTGTTGTCCTTTTCTGAGTTGGTGTTTTTATCTTCCCTATTACCCTAGTAGCTTTCTATGGTCAGGGCTATTTTTTTATTTTTAGTGTTTTTTTAAAAGTTGTACTCTGCTCCTGGGGCACAGGGGCCACTGTCCCAAGCTTCTCACGCTTGGAGCTAAGGGTCTGGTCACTGGCTATCAACACCAGGGCTTCTGGGCCTAGCAGCTTGCTCACAGCTCTAGGGTTTCCCTCCAAGTTGAGCCTATTGAACCCTGGGTTCCAGGGACAGAAATTTTCCTAGCGTACTGGGGCTGGAGGCCTCACAGCTGGCATGCTTTGCTGCTGGCCTTACTGCAGGACCTTAGTTACTAATCTGTGCTGTGGCTAAGAAATTCCCTTTGGCTTACCTGGATACCACTTGTGGTAGGCTGTGCTCCCCTTTTACCCAAGTGGGACAGACATTTCCTGAAATCCTTCTAAGTTACCTTGGGCTGGAACATTGTTTCACTTCATCTTTTTGTCGATTCTGTTGCTCCAGAATTCTTTTAGAGGCTTGATTTAAAGTTGTTTCTGAGGGAAACTGGGGAAAGCGGAGGCTACTTGCTGACTTTTCTCTACCATTTTTACTTCTCCCCCAGGTACTGGATATTTTGGGCTATGCGCTGCAGAGACTTTATCATGAATTGCATAAAGAATATTTATACTAAGGGAATTCTCTGTGATCAGAAGAAAATAAAGTTAATCAGATACTTCCACTGCTTTTTAAAAAAATTCTATCTTGTTGATGTGTCATTACATGTGCCATTACACATATATTTATGCTTGCCTCAGCAAATTTCTTTAGTTGGTTAGTTGTTTAGAATAGATTATAATGCTATGGAATTCAAAGGTCATCCATGTAACACAGGTGATTTCTTTGTGATACAGTTACATGTTTTTTGTGCAAATCGTTTATCACTATTGAAAAAAACTATTTCAAGTGATTGATCAAAGAGTATATTTCATATATAGTTGTATCTAATTAGACCATAAGTAATAAGATCATAATTGTATAGCTGCAAGGGACCTTAGAGTCCATCTTTAATAATCTTCTTATTTCAAGGATGAGGAAATTGAGGCACAGAGCAATTAATTAATTTACTTGAGGTCACACAGGTGGTAAGTTCCAGAGTCATGAATCAAACTTAGGTTCCCTGACCTCAAAGGCAGTTTTCTTTCCAATGTAGCTCATTGCCTCCCTATATTTAAACTTTAGAAAAAATATATTTATTAATTTGATATACTTTAATCAACTTATTGTGTGAAAATGTATCTGATTACTTTCATTCAGACATTTTAGTAATACTGTAATAATACCTGAAATGACAAAACTTTCTATCTTATCTAAATTTTGTAGTTTTGAACTTCTAGATATTTCGTATGTTTTATAAAATAAATGAAAGCTGTGTCTAACAGTGATGATATTATCACTAACCCAGGGCATCAAGAAATGAGCTAATTACTCCCATTGGATCCTGGCTTTATCTTCTTAGAAATATCTATCATCCTTTCTTTTTGATTTAGAAACATTTTATTGCTCAGTTTGTGGTGTTAAATTAACCAAATCCTATTGATTACAAATCCTCTTGTATGCCTTTTACCATTTTACATGGATGTGCATTTACATAGTAAGTTTAATTCAGAAAACATTTTAAAATGTCTACTATGTGCAAGGCACTGTGATAGGTACTGAGGAAGGAAAAGCAAAAAAGAAAACAAAAACAAAACATTCCTTGACTTAAGAAAATTACGTTCCATTGGGTAGGGGAGGAGGTATGGTGGAGAGTAAATAACCTATACACCGATAAGCAAACAGAAAGTATATAAAAATTATTGAGAGAGGAAAATAATATTAAGAGGGTGGGGCCTTCAGTTGCAATTGGAGCTTATTATTGAATTCATAATGTTGCAAGTAAAATATGTAACTTTATTTTTAATATTACAATTAATAAACATTTGAGTAATTTCTCTGTAATCAAGTATGCATAGGGGGCATTTAAATTCTAACATCTTACTTTCAGGAAAGCATTGTGGTCATATTTTATTTTATAGCTAATAGATAGTATTGAAGATCCTTCCAAAAAGTAAATGGATGATATGATTTTGTTAATTTTGACTTGCAGTATACCATTATTTGTAAAAACATCATTTATAAATGATTAATATTGACACTAGGGAAAAATAGGCGATACAGTAGGTAGAGTTCTGGGCCTGGAGTCAGGAATTCTTGAGTTCAAATCTGGCCTTAAATAGTTACTACCTGTGTGACCCTAGGGAAGTCACTAAACCTTTTTTGTCTCAGTTTCCTCATCTGTAAAATGAGCTGAAGAAGGAAATGGCAAACCACTCTACTATCTTGGCCAAAAAAACCCAGTATGGGTTACAGAGAGTCAGACATGATTGACATGATGGAACAAATATTGACACTTCAATTAATTCTTGAGGGGGAAGGCAACGCAGAGTCAAAATATGATTGGATTTGGATCCCAAGGATCTAGGGTCAAATCCCACCTTAGCTACTTGGGGATTTTCTGACATTAAAAAATGTTACTAAATATCTTTAGACTTCAATGTGCTCTTCTGTGAAATGAGAAAATTTGATTATTGGGGATAGAAGGATACTTCTGGCATGAAATCTATGATTTTAAGATTGTCAAGTAATGAGAATGTTAGACTTGGGGTCAGAAGGCATTTTATATTCTAGTTCCACCATTTATGGAACTCTCATATGAGTCCTTTAACCTTTCTGAGTTTCAGATTCTTCTTCAGGAAAACAAAAACAATTAATGAAATGATTTCTAAGATTCTTTTCAACTTTAACACTCAATCAATCCATGAATCTTCCTTTGTAATTCTTGTAGGGTATACAAAAGATGAAGTGCTCAGTAAATCCTAAGTCACCCTGCAAATTGAAGACACTAGTATTAATAACTAGTATTTTAGACTATATATAGTATATTATAATCTTTACATATATGTAATCTTTACACACATGTAATCTTTACATATATATAATATTTACACATGCATATGTTTGACATACTTCAATGAATTGATACATGGCAATTTATCCAATTACTCTACATTAAGATTTTTAAAATTATTCCACATTAATGACTGTAATTGACAACCTTTTTATGTGAGCTAGACTTTACATTATTAAATTTCCAGATATTTCATATAGTCCATGATATTTCATAGTGTCCACACGTACACATGTCTATATACACACATATTCTCTCTCTCTCTCTCTCTCTCTCTCTCTCTCTCTCTCTCTGTCATTTTTATGCTTTCCTAAACTTTTTTTTTTTGTTTCCTTTTCTATTGTTTACTCATCTGAAATTTAGTGACTTTCCATACCATCATATAACCTGTTTTCAGGAAAGGTTGTGGCAGTGACTTTATAGTCAGATTACAAGGCAATATTTTGCAATTTGCAATTCAAAGAAATGCCCCCTTGTTAGTGGAAGTAAGAAATCATTGATGTATCCATGTATGAGGCTAGTCTTTTGTTTTCTTGAGTAGCAAGGAGACTGGCAGGAGATCCTTTCTGAAAAACTGGAAATCATGTCAAACATATACACACCTGTATGCCCCACTGAACCTAATTTTAGCTGATTTGTATGCCCTACTTTTTAAAGTGTTTTTTTTTTTGTCTAGCGTTTTAATTGCATTAGAATAATATTTGTATTGCAGGGCTAATGTAAGATAAAATGAATCCTAGTCATTTGGTCTGATACATTGCACTGAAAATAATTATAAGACCATTTTCAAATTGTTTTTCATGGAATGCATATCAAAATCTTCATTCAGTGTTCCCATCTCTTATGAAATGAAGAAGATAGTTTGATGGTTTCTGCAAGCGCAGAGGCAGCAGATTTAAAGAACTTGATGTCTCAAAATGCAGCTTAAGGCAGATTAGAAAGTACAATTCTATGGTGGCATGTGAAACCTGTTAACTCTACTTTCAAATGGCCTCACTTCTGGAGCCATTAGGCTGCATTTTTTTCATTCATTTATTAATTCATTCACTCATTCACTGAACAAATTTTTATTACATGTCTTTTGCATAAAGAGTGAAGTGCTTGGTTCTCTGGGCAATGCAAAGTTTAGCCAAGTCAATGTTACTTATCTTCATGTCAGTTATACTCTAGGAGGGGAATGTAACATAAACACAAATAATGACAATATAAAATATGAT
The DNA here is from genome assembly GCA_028646515.1 of Pseudochirops corinnae. Classification (NCBI taxonomy): domain Eukaryota; kingdom Metazoa; phylum Chordata; class Mammalia; order Diprotodontia; family Pseudocheiridae; genus Pseudochirops; species Pseudochirops corinnae. The sequence goes on from CM053590.1 coordinate 91,607,045, forward strand.
AGAGTATAGCTACCAATATATATTGGTATATGGAGTTTCCTTACAAGGAGGTCTCTATACTGATGAAATTACAGATCTTGTTGGAAACAAACATGGTATCTTTACTGAGCAGGGTATAAAACAAAATCGTCATACCACTTCCATCATGATACTATGCAAGAATGAGTCAATGGTTTCTGATTGGAGATTTTAGGTTTACTTTTTAATTTAAATAGTATTTTTTCCTAATTACATTTTTTTAAAATAGTATTCATTGTTAGAACATTTTGAGTTCCTCAACCCCTCAGTTTCAAAGCTTTCCCTCTGTTAATTATTTTGTATTTATCCCATATATAAAGTAACAGTTTCTGATTGGAGATGACATTGGAGTTGTATTGCAAAGAGAAATAAGAATTCTAAGGGACTGAAGTGAGGAGGGAATACATTCCAGACACTGTTGGCTGGTGTTGACTAGTTGGACTAGGGTAAAGGATGGCAGTTTGGAATGGTTTGTTAGAAGTTGATTTATAAAATAAAATGGAAGAGAATAAAGGAATGGAAAAGTATTTGAAGAGAAGTTAACAAGTATGGAACACTACCATTTCAAAATAATTGAAACAAAATAAATATACTAAGGTTCAATGATGGGCATAAAATATCTGCCAGATCTTCCCACTGATGACTTGGAAAGAAAGTATATAAGAAGTCCATAAAAGACATTATCAGGGACATATGTGACAAGAATAATGTGACCCAATCATGGAGAACAAATGAGAGGTGATGGTTGTGACATTCTTTAAACAAAGCTAAGGATGTGATTGCAAATACATCAAAAAGGCTCTGTTTTCATACTCTTGGACCTGAGCCAGTCTTTTTCCTAGCCTTGGTCATAGCTCCTGCCATAGCCTTACTCAACCCAGCTTTAACCCTTGGCTACAAGAATATATATTTATCATTATAAATCTCACAGGTTGAACAAAGTGCTTTGTAAATCTTAAAATCTATATATAAATACACCCTATTATTATTAACACAATCATTTACCAGAAATTGTCTTTACAGCTCTCTGCCTTTCTTGCTTCTCTTCTTTCAGAGTTATCTGTCTTTGATTCAGATTCCTCTTCAACATCAACAAAAACCTTAGCAGTATTTTCCACATTTCTCTCTGATACTACTAATACTATTCTCCATTTGTTCTGAAAATCATTAGTATTTAGAGTTTTTCAGACTCTGGCTCTGGACAAATCATCATGTGTAAGAAGGCCCTTACCACATTCCCTCCCACCCCCTGGCAATTTTCAAGCAGAGATTTGAGGACCCTGTGAGAATATGATAAAAATCATTCCTAGTGACGTTGAGGTTTAGACTAGGTATCATATCCCACCCAGTATCTAACACCAAGGTTGTATAATTTTATGCTGCTCTGATGTCATGCTCAGTGAGTCTCTTAAAACACATAATATTTTTCTCCCATGTTGTTCCTAAATCCACTAATCAAAAAAGTATGATGTATTAGTAGACTGTATAGGAAGCATGAAAATTTGGGTATCAGTTTTATCCAATCTCATTGGGATATCTTTTTTGAATGAAAACTTTAGCAGTAATCATAAAAGTAAAATTCAAGTAATTAAAATATTAAGACCAGATATAAGACCATAAACCAAAAATCTCTTTTCAATTTCTTTTCATAACAAATTATATTAATTTTAACAAATGCTCAAAAGCATCAGTGGTCATAGCCGTTTTGATGTACCTTCCAACAATGCAGAACATAGTCCATTCATGCTTGCCCATTTTCTGCAATTCATGACCATGTTTTCTTTTAAGTGCACCACAGAGGATCCACCCAATATATTAGACAATTTCCTTACTTTCTCCTGATAAAATGTGGGTGCCAATGGAGCAACCTTGGCTATCTACCTGCCAATGTTTGTCCTTAATGGGTGACCAGCCTAGGTTCTTTTTTCTATCATCCATTTCCCTGATGATATTTTTTTTTTGTTCATCTTCATAGGCCCTCGTTGGTTCTATATTATAGTCTGCTCTAGTCTCTTCAATGCTTTCTTTCTGGTATTAGGGTTCTTTTGTTGGAGACTGGTGCTTTCCATGTATGTAATCCATATAATAACAGCACAATATTCATGTAAAAAAGATAGCCCTTTGTTGCTAGAAGAAGTTTTGGGTCATTAAAGCTTTGCAGGTTTCTTAAGTTAGTCCAGGACATCTTCCTCCTTTTATTTTGTTCTTGGCCTAAGTCACTTTCCATTTGTATTTTCCATGTATAAACAGATAGTGTTATAGAGATAAATTAGATATCGAAAATATAAAGACATACTGAATGATAATCTCTAGGGTGTCTATCCAACTGCATGTCATAATTATCTTGTAGATATTCTTCATCAACAATGTTTTTCTACCATTAACTGATTAGGTTAAGACCTCCACTCCACCTCATGCCATTGGTAAATTTTCTTCCCTCATATACCTTGTGAATCCATTTTCTACACATTCTCATAATTATCACTCTTTATGGCATTTCTCGTTTTGTCTCTCCATTTCCATTTTTGAATAACTTTAGGATGACTTTCCTTAGGTCTTTCACCAAGTTTTCTTTAAACTTGTTTTACTCTTTACTAATTCTATATGTTATATGAAATAACATGGCTCATAATCTTGTATTATCATATTTCTTCAAACTGACCAGATAAATTTATATTTTAAATGAATGTTTATTTTCAATGTCATCCCTCACCTTGGTCAATAAATCAACTGTTAACTGTCTAAGGTGTTTTTCAGGCCATTTTGTTGCTTTCTTTACCTGGGATCACTGTATATATCTTTCCACATTTTTATAATTTTCATGCCATAAGTTATAACAAAAATATTTTATTACACTTATTTACTTTAGACATTACTCAAATACTAGACATGTTTGCCTACCAGTTTTTTATTTACTAATGATACTAGTATAAATATTTTGGTAGAGGTGTTTTATTCTGTAACATTTATCCATTAGTTTAGTTCCTTTCACTTTATCTTCCAAAATGGAATCATTCAAGAAATGAATTCAGAGATGTACAGAAGTCATGAATCAGTCTCTAGGGCTATTGATCTCCCTCCCTAAAACTAGAACTCTGACCCTGGGGCTAAGTTGCCTTGAAAGGTAGGTAAAGGAGTAAAAAAAAAAAATGCACCTAACTCACTCTCTCTAGCCAAGCACAGAGCAGATAATGTTTCACATGATAATGAGTTTTCTACATGGACCATTTTGCAATCTGTCTTGACATGGAGTATACCACCTTCCTGTGACCCCTCTTTCTGTCTCCTGCTCTCTGTAATTACTTCTATAAAGGATATTAAATTGGGTTCTTTATGGATCAAGTCATTATTCTTTTCACTTCTGAGATAAAAACAGTCTCCATTGATATGGATTGTCCCCTACCAGCCCTCATACCCCCTTTTTAGAATGTAAGCACCAGGAGGCAGATATCATCTCATTTGTTTTTATTTATTAGGACATCATCTGTTACAGTGAGAATATTTAATAGTTTTCTTTCCTTCTTTCCTTCCTTCCTTCCTTCCTTCCTTCCTTCCTTCCTTCCTTCCTTCCTTCTTTCCTTCCATTATTTCATCCTTTTTTCTCTCCTGTTGTATCAAGAAAATTGGAATTAGAACCAAATGGCCTAGCTTCAAATCTCACTGAGGCTTACAGGATAATCCCATATAGGTCACTTAACCTCTATCTAGGTCTCAGTCTCATTATCTTCAAAAAAAAAAAAAGAATTGGGAGAAATGATATTTATTTTGCTACCCGAGGATTGTCATGAGGAAAGAGTTTTAGATGTATGTTATTTTTTAAGCTACATTTTTGATCTCCATGTCCTGAAACTCAAAATAGGAAATTTACCACCTCCAGTTTTATTCTTCCACAAGTCTTCTGCTCCCGGTATGAGAGAAGTCATGTCCATTTGCTTTCTAAACTGGAAACACTATTACTTACATTGTATATTCAGGGATATCATACAGAGCCAAGAACTGAGTGGAGATGTTCTTTTTTTTTTTTTTCCAGGGGAGGGGAAGGGAGCTTCAAGTTGATTTAAAATCAAATATACACAAACATAATAAATCTTTCTGATCATCAATAGACAGGATTAATGTGGAACAGATATGCCTTTTGTACCCTCTCTAACCTATGCAACAAAAGACACATGGGCTGCTTTATTTCATAATACAATGCATAATAGCTTGTATCAGAATTTCAGATGCCCTTTAGCTCTAAATACAGTGGATTTAATCAGCCTAATGGGAATCTTTGATTTAATATAGATTTTATTTTTAATATTTAAAGATGAATGAGCCATATAGCTGGATTTCCAAGAGATAATGATTCATAAGAAAGCCTTTTTCTGCCTCAAAGTCAATGATAGCCAGTAGGTGGCAGCATGGCAGCTGAATAGGGATTCAATGATCTCCAACTCCTATCTACAGAGGAAAAAAAAAAACACTTCTGAATTTTCATACATGGTATTAGGATATCCTATAGTGAATTTCACAGTGTAGGAAAAAAATATTTTTCAAAAGAACAAAAACACTATATGGAAAAATTACAATGACAGGTCAACAAAAGCAGAATTTCAAAAGCAAAATGGATTTTTGCACACTCCCTATTACAAGATGAGATGAAAGAGGGCTGGAGGAGGGAAGGTTATCAAGTGTGTTAAACAGGTGCTTTTCAGAGACATTATTAATAGGTTCGATGGAGCCTATTGTGAAATGGAAGGTAATAAAAGTAAAGGTGGTTTGTAAGAATCCAAACAAGATGTGTCCCATTATGGAAATATCCATTTAATCCAACCCAAGGCATCAGAATGAAAATTAAGAATCATTTTTATAATTGCACAACTTCAAAGCAGACTCCTCATATTCAGCTTCTCACAGGCTTTCTTTCTGTTCTACAACTCCAAATATTTTGGAGATCAAATGTGTGTGAGTAATTTTCAGCAAATACTTGAGAAAATGGTTATGTCCCTTTTATTTATACAGTTCAGATTCCATTAAAATTAGCACTGTTAAAGGTTTCCAGGCCCCAATGGAATTATTTGAAGTAATAATCGATAGAACAAAATTATACCATGGCAAACTATTTGAAAATCTCTTTGATTTAAAAACATCTGTATAACAGGATTTGATCTATAATACAAGTGTAATAATATTGCAGGTGGATATAATCATGAAATGTTAAAGCACACAGCTATCTATTGCACATATACATTTAAGCATGTATACAAAAAACTTCTATTCCACAGAAAATCGAAGCCAAAATATATCTCCACAGGTGATTCTGATTTTGTTACTGAGTTAACTAGTTAACTAGTTAACACACTTAACTTTGATTGACAGATACTAAAGTTTAGAAATAAATATAAATCATCTGAACTAAATAACTTTTTAAAAAAATTTCTATTTATTTCATTAGATATCACCTAACTACACCCAAAATTTGTAACAATTATTTTTAAAAATTGAGTTTCAAATTTTCTCTTTCCCTCCAACATATACCCACTCTTTGAGAAGGTAAGAAATTTTATGACAATTATGAAAGTGAGATTATGCAAAGTGTATTTCCATATTAACCACATTACAAAAGAAAACACTAGCAAAATAAATCAATAAACACAAAAATAGTAAAAAGAATTATGCTTCAATCAACATTTAGAGTTTAATGAATTCTTCCCCTAGAAGTGGATAATATTTTTCATCATGGATCCTTTGAAATTGTATCAATATCTTGATCAGGGTAGCTAAGTCTTTTACAATTGACCATCTTTTTATTTTTTTTAAATTTTAGACTCAAACACCAGAACTTTAATACAGAATACAGAAAAGAAAAAGAAATATATCATAAACCTAATTATTAACACAAATACAAAGAAAAGAAAAAAAGAATATCATGTACATAGCAAAACATAGGATTGTATTCAAAATATGTAGCAATGAATTTTCATTTCAAGAAAGCCTGTATGATAAATGTTACATTTTGTAAAGAGTTATCCATCTTTTTTTTTGCTTCCTTGTAAGTTTTTTTGTTCTCTACTGTGCACTTTTTACTGTTCTTTTCCTTTCTTCCTCCCCCTGCAAAGACTTCAATTAATTGCAGACATGTTTATATAGAGATATATACATACACATATACATGAGTACACATACATACATGTATAATACATACATAGAAATATTGTTTCCCTAATAGTTCTAATCCCATTCTTTTTTATGTCTGTGCATATCTCTTATTTCCTATCCCTCCTTACTCCTCTACTTAAATTCTACCCACTCCCTTGCCCTCTTATTACTTAGCCTACCTCCCCTCCAAGGATAGTTCCCCTATACTCCCAACAGTTTATCATCTTAACAATATTGCTGTTACTATGTCCAATGTTCTCCTGGTTCTGCTCATTTCACTTAGCATCAATACATATAAGTCTTTCAGGCTTTTCTGAAACCTTTCTGTTCTTCGTTCCTTATAGCATAATAGTATTATATCACAATAACATAACACAACTGTATAGTGGACATCCCATCAATTTCTAATTCTTTGCCACCACAGAAAGAGCCACTCCAATTTTTTTGATGCAAATAGGTCCTTTTGATCTTTTTGGGCTACAGATTTAGTAGTATATTTCTGGGTCAAATGGTATGCAGTTTTGTAGCCCTTTGGGCATAGTTCCAAATTGTTTTCAAGTCACACTAGTTTACAACTCTACCAATAATGCATTAGTTTCCCAATTTTTCCACATCTCCTCCAACATTTGTTATTTTCCATTTTCTCTCATGGCAATCAATCTGAAAGATATGAAGTGGTATCTCAGAATTGTTTTGATTTGCCTTTCTCTGATCAGTAGTGATTAGAGCATTTTTATTTTCATTTTCCTATTTAGAGTGTTGATTTCTTCTTCTGGAGAAAAAAAAAACATTCCTATCCTTTGACCATTTATCAACTGTAGAATGATTTTTCTTTTTTATAAATTTGAATCTATTCCTTATACATTTGAAAAATAAGACCTTTATCAGAGAAACTTGCTGCAAATATTTCCCCACTTTACTGTTTTTCTTTAAATTTTGACTGCATTAGTATTTTTTGTGTAAAAGCTTTTTTATTTCATGCAATCAAGATTATCTATTTTACTTACTTTAATCATCTCTAACTCTTATTTGGTCATGAATTATTTCCTTATCCATGTATTTGACAGATACACTTTTTGCATGATTCCTTATATTACTTATGAAATTACCAGTTATGTCTAAATCATTTATCTATTTTGACTTTTCTTAGTATATGGTGTGAGAAGTTTGTCTATACTTAGTTACTGCCACACTACATTCCAATTTTCCCAGAAATTTTTCTCAAATGGTGAGTTCTTTTTCCAAAAGTTTGGATCTTTGAGTTTATCAAATACTAGATGACTTTATCATTTACTACTGTGTGTCATGTACTCAATCTATACAACCAGTCAACTACTCTATTTCTTAGTCAGTACTAGATTGTTTTGTTGATGATCACTTTTTAATATAATTTAAAATCTGGTGCTGCTTCCTTCATATTACTTTTCATTGATTCCCTTGATATTCTTGAATTTTTATTCTTCCAGATTACTTTTGTTACTGTTTTTTTTTTTTAGCTTTATAAACTAATTCTTTGGTACTTTTATTGTTATGGCACTAAATAAGTAAGCTAATTTAAACAGAATTGTCATTTTTATTATATTGGTTCAGCATACCCATGAGCAATTAATATTTCCCCAATTGTTTAGATCTAATTTTATTTGTGTAAAGTGTATTTTATTATTGTGTTCAAATAATCCCTGGGTTTGTCTTGGCAGGCTTAGTTTCAAGTATTTTATATTTTCTGTGGTTTTTTTAAATGGAATTTCTCTTTTGATCTTTTCCTGCTTGGTTGTGTTGGTACTATATGTAAATGGTGATGATTTATATGGGTTTATTATATAACCTTCAAGTTTACTGAAGTTGTTAATTGTCTCAAAGAGTTGTTTGGTTTTTTTTAGTTTTTCTCTAAGTATAGCATCATATCCTTGTAAAGAGTGATAGATTTTTCCCTCCCCATTGCCTGCTTTTATTCTCTTGATTTCTTTTTCTTGTCTTATTGATACAACTGGCATTCCTATAACAATATAGAGTTACAATTCTGATAATGGACATTCTAACTTCCTAGTCTTATTGAAAAATCTTCAAGTTTATATATGTTACTGTTGTTTGCTCTCAATTTTAAATACATACCATTTTCATTTTATGAAAGGCTCCATTGATGCCTATGCTCTGAAATGTTTTTGAATAGAAATGGATGTTGTATTTTGTCAAAAGCTTTGTCTGCACCTGATGATGTAATCATATGATTTTTGTTATTTATATGGTCAGTAATGCTGATAGATTTCCTAATATTCAACCAAAATCGTTTTCCTGGCACAAATTCTTTAGAGTGTAAGGTTATTGTAATCTCCTTGATAATATTTTATTTAAAACTTTTGTGTCAATATTCATTAAGGAAATTTTTCTGTACTTTGCTCTTTCCCAGAAATTTTCCCCAATTTTCTCCCTAGTTTAGATATCAAACCATATTTGTGTCATAAAAAGGATTTGGTAGGACTCCTTCTTTATCTAATTTTAAAAATAGTTTATATGTTATTAGAAGTAATCATTCCTCAAATGTTTGTTAGAATTCACTTGGGAATCCATCTGGTAATGGAGATTTTTTTCTATTTCTTTTTCTTAGCTTTTATTTGGCATTTTATTTTTCTCTATTTACATGTAAAAACAATTCTTAACATTGGTTTTTAAATTTTTGAGTTCCAAATTCTATCCTTTCCTCCCTCTCCATATCACATTGAGAAGTCAAGCAATTCATATACCTGTCTTAGTTATGTAAAACATATCCATAATAGTCATGTTGTGAAAGAAGGCATAGACAACAACAACCCCCCCCAAAAAAAAAAAACTCAAGAAAAATAAAAGTTTCAATCTATATTCAGACAACATCAGTTCTTTTGCTTGGAATGGATAACATTTTTCATAAGTCCTTCAGAGCTGTCTTTGATAATTGTGTGCCTCTTTTTCCATTTGGTCAATTGTCTTTTTTAAGGTGTTAATTTCTTCAATATGTTTTATTCCTCTTTCTTTTTTAACCAAATTGTTATTTGTAATTTCATATTTTGTATTTCTTTACCTGTTTTTTCCTCTACCACTCTTATTGGATTTTGAATTTTTTTTCGAACTCAGGAATTCTTGTTGGGCTCATATCTAATTCACATTTTTCTTTGAGGCTTTGTTTCAGACTCTTTTGATTTCTATGTCTTATTATGAGTTCATTTCTTGATCTTACCTATCACCACACCAGCTTTTTATGGTCAGGTTATTTTTTGTTGTTGTTGCTGTTTGTTTATTTTTCCACCCTATTTGTTGATTTGGAACTTTATGTTTATGTTTGTCTCTGTCCTTGGTAACTGGTGGGAGGGGTTTTGTCTCAAGCTTCAGGCTTTTTCACACTTCTATTTTCAGAGTTAGTTCTATGGGTTTGGAATGTTTTTAATGCTTCCAAGTAAGTGTGATCTCATGATAGGTATGGTAACTGCTCTCTTGGTCTGCGCTCTGTTCCGTACCCATGAAGAACCCCTGATCCCCTGAGATGGCAATCAGTCCTGATCCTCATGGCCCTTCATCCCTTGTGGCCAAAAATAATATTGTTCCTCAAGACTTCCACTTCCTCTTTCCCAAAATTGCACCTTGAACTATGTCCCAGAAGTGAGTATAGGGAATAGATTTTTTAAAAAAGCATCTGATCCTGTGTCTGGTGCTAGTGCAGGCATACAAGTTGCCAGGATTCCTCACTGTCTCTGGTTTTAGAGTTCTTGAAGCTACAGTTGCTTCTGTCTCTACTACCTACTACTACTAGTAGTGTTTCATCCTCATGGCCTCTGGGCCAGCCTCTCCCACACCCTCATGTCACAAATCTCTCTTTCTGACCTCTCATGTTGTCTTGGACAGGAAAAATGTATCACTCTGACCTTTTTATTGGCTCTGCTACTTCACAATTGGATTTCAGGCATTGTCTTAGAGTTGTTTGGAAGAGAATCTTGGAAGAGCTCAGCTTTCCCTACTCACCCTTCTTATCCCGTCCCCATAAGCCAATTAATTTCTTGAAGGAAATTGATGGGTGTGAAAATAATACATTTGCCTGAACTAATAAGTGCTCATGCTTAAGTAGTTCCACTGTGTTGCACAAATTATTGGGACCCTAGCAAGCCAGGGAAATGCTATCAGGTGTTTAGAAGATGTAGGAAGCAAAACATTAGTTCAATTTTATTTAAAGAAAATATGTGTTGCTCTTATGGAATTTGGCAACAAGGGATTTTCTATCAAAATGAGTATGCCCAGACAGACACTGTCACAGTCTAAATGCAAGTAAACAAAGTTCAATTATGTAACAGAAAAATGGGGGTAGGTAATATGGAGGAATATAAAATAATTTTTAGTTAATTCAAAAAGAGATATTTGAAAAACAAAGTGACCTGTTTGATACATAATGTGCATTGGGGCAAGGAAAATGTATATTCAACCCATCTCTGATACATACTAGCTCTGTTATGCTAAGAAATCATTCTCAGTGCCCCCAACGGAAACTCTCTAAAGCTAATTTTCAATCAATTAATTAAGGAAATTCTTCATCAGGAATGCTTTGTTGATACCAAAGACATCACAGACACAGAACAAAAATTAAGAAAGCAGAGAAGCTTAGAAGAGTTCCTTGCACATAGTAGGTTCTCAAAAAATATTTGATTAGTGACTAAATGAACAAATATAAATCTTTGTAAAACTAAATAAAATTTTGATGGAAAATCTAATAGAAAAGGCACTAAAATTTAATATTTCAATAACTGGTTTTTTTTAGATAATTGTTAAAGTGCACTTTTTTTGAAGGATGGTATGATTTAGAATGATGATTTCATTGATGTCAGGAATTCTCAATATTGAAACTTTTTCCTTAAATGGAAACCAGAAATTTGTGTTTCACTTACAGTCTTAGAGAGTGGACCTCAGCACTTACAGGCAAGACTGTACTAAACCCAGCTCCTAGATTTCAGAGTCAATTATTAAATTTTATGTTGGAATTTATACTTTGGAAATTGGCAAACTACAAATCAAGGCTTATTTATTTTTTCTTTTGATTGTCAAGACAAGAATGTGTTGGAGACAATGGGCATAATGAATATTAAACTTAAATGTCATGACTTTTTTTCTCCCACAGAGTGAATTGTTGAATATTCATCAGCAGTCTTTTAGTTTAGATTGTAATTA
>CM053590.1:91618487-91629685 GCA_028646515.1 Pseudochirops corinnae
GTGTATATATGTATATATATATATATATATATATATATATATATATATATATATATATGGATTATATGGAACAAATGTAGGAGCTAAAGTTGACTCAAAATTTGCAATCCTAAAAAAAATAAATCTGTAATCCTAGTGGAATTTTCTCTGCTTCAATATTGTTTACAAAATGTTGTGTTAATTGCTACTAACTAATGGTATGATGGAAATAAATTTAGTTGTTTTCTGGGCCTCTGTTTCCATATCTGTGAAATCAGAGACAACCATTACGTGATCTCTAAGAGTCTCTCCAACGCCCAAATAGTCCTATTCATTTTATTCACTACTCAGTGATTAGAATTAGTTTTGCAGGCTCATAAATGCCCATTTTCTAGATGAGGCATCCTTGATTTTTCTCTCTAGTAATATATAAGCTCTTTGAGGGAAGAGACTTTTAATTATTTTTCTTTTTTGCTGTTGTTATAAACCTAAGAATTAACATGGACTTTTCAGTATATAAACAACAAAAAGGGAAAGCTATATATTCAACTTGTTTTATGTACAAATGTATGTATATGTATATACATACTTATTTAAAGAAGTGTTATTCTAGTAACCATCAAACATATTGATAGGTTCAGTAATATCCTATAGGAAATCATATACTGTAAGATTCTTGAGAATCCAAAAGTAACTCATGAGGAATCATTCTTTGACGAAAAGCACATCTTTGTCATTTCTTTTCTACTTCTTTTGATTTGAAAATTCCTTCTAATTATAGAAGGAAAATATGAAAGGAAAAGAAGTTGAGAGATATTGCTCAAAGTTAAACCTTTGTAAAATCTCTTGTCTTTCCTGTGGTCTTTTAATCCTCCTCAGTCTTTGAAATTTTGTAACGGTTTTTTTTCCCTTTTATCCTTCTTTCCCTTTATCAAACTGAGAACTCCCCATTTTGCCCCCTTTCTTTTGAGTCTTCTTTTTTCTTCTTCCTCACTCCCTCCTCCCCATCACAAAAAGAGCTGCTATAAATATTTTTGTACTCACAGATCTTCCTCCCACTTCTGTGATCTCTTTTTATGCATCAAAAGGTATGCAATTATTTATAGCTCTTTGGACATAGTTCCAGATTTCTCTCCAGAATGATTGAATCAGTTCACAACTCCACCAACAATGCATTAGTGTTCCAATTTTTCCACATCTTCTCCAGCATTTGTCATTTTCCTGTCTTGTCATCTTAGCCAATCTGACTGGTGAGATGTGGTACCTTAGAGTTGTTTTGATTTGTATTTCTCTAATCAGTAGTGAGTTAGAGCATTTTTATTTTACATTATGAATGTAATGGAATATTATTTGCAGATCCTGTACTTGATGGCATGCCACCATGGAGCGGGGAAGGGAGGGGAGAATATTTGAAACTGAAGTTACTGTGGAACTGAATATTGTAAACTAAAAGTAAACAAATAAAAAATTAATAAATAAAAAAGAATAAATCCCTAAAGGAAGGAAAAAAAAAAGAAAGTAGCATAATAAAACACTACTGCCTAGCTATATAAAGAGAAAAAAGTGGCAAATATTAGACCAAAGTGTCCATCCCTCTCCACCAGCTTTAAACGAAGGCAAGCAACATCATCAATATCTCTATGAACTTAATTACACAAATATTCATTGAGCATTTGCTATGTTTACTGCACTACACTAGGCACTGAACGTAGAAAGACAGAAAAGAAATCTAATCTTTACTCTCAAGAAAACTACATTTTCCTAGAGGAATACAATGTGTGAACAGATAAATAAATAGAAGACACAAAAAGCTATTAAATACTATTAAAATGACTTGTTATAATTTTGAGTGGGGCAAAGGAAAAGATATTCAACCTTTACCTTTTAACAATCCATCAAGTTCTCCCCTCCTTAATTTCTTTTCAAAGACATCAGCTGAGTTTGGATGGAATTCCACATGGAATTTAAGCTATATTATGCTTATGGAAGTAGTTTTTGCTTCTGGCTCCTCCTCTCCCAATATTATTTAGGTACAAACTGAGATTGAAATACATTGTTTCGTTATTAATTTTTCAGTGCTAATAATATTTGTGAGCAGTGCACTTTGACATTGGAATTTTCTTCAGATTTTTAGCAAGCACTGCTCCCTTAATGAACCAATACATCCTAATTGCTTTGAATAAGCTTGCATGGTCTGTTAGGTCATTGATCTGCTAATTAAAAATTCTTGAAATAGTATGTGCCATGGTAGTTTAATGGGTTTAGTTTAGCAGTTTCCTTATCACAGACTTACTGTATCCATTGCAGGAAATACGAACAACAAAAGCAAAGCAATTTATGAGACAATTTTAAACTTTCAAAAAATTGGGGGGTTGGAATGTTGAAAGAGTTCATTAAAATGCTACAACTGATCAATAAAGTGAATTTAAAAAAAACTTGCAAGCTCAAACCAAAATTCTATAATATGATTCGAGTTCGTTTTTTATGTTTTTATCCCAGACATTATTCTCACATAAGTTTATGTGCTTTTATATGATTTGAATGTTGAGAAGGGTTGTCTTCATGCTGGGTGCAACTATTATATTTGCAGAAAATATTCATTAGAACTACAGGTATTGTGTGCAAAAGAGGGAGAAAAAATCCTCTACTTTTTATAAGTCTGGAGTGACAATGTGTTTGGTCATTTTGCAAGAAACTCTTTGCCCTTCTGGATGGCCTTTTGTAAATTGACCTGATCAAATATTAATGCAAATTGCATTGTCGGGTTTTGTGACTTTTCTACAGTTATCATTCAGAGTTCTACCTCAGACTCACTAAGATATCCCCCCTTTTCTCCTGTCTTTTTTTTTCCTTTAAAAGTATTTTAAATCACTAATGGATTTGCAGCTAACCTCTGGCTTCAGTCCTGGTCAGTTGACTTCAGTATTGCTTGGGTATGCATGGAGCTGATAAGTACTGTGGTTCATTTTCTTCTCAACCTGGCAGAGTTTAAGAAAAAGTAGAAGGATGGTAGTGGTAGGGAGCCCTCAGACTAGTAATTACCTTTGCTTGAGATGAGGTTGGTCAAATTCACTTGATTGCTTCCAACTATAGTCCAATATAATAAAATATGTCTGATTTCAAAGGAGAGTGGGAATAGGAAATGGTTTCCTTGTCATTTTTGATACTATTTCACTGTATACTTTCAAAGTACATTTCTTCATTCAGGGTTATCAGTTTGATTTTATACAGGCACATATACATACCCACATACATACATGTGTATATATATATATATATACATACATATTTATATATACATAGATGTGTGTGTGTGTGTGTGTGTGTGTGTGTAAAATTAAAAGGCATATCTTGGCCTAATTAAAGATTCCTTAACACATCAAATGGTAATCCCTAGTATTCACAGTGTCACAATTTCATGTTACATTTTAATTTGTTGGTTCAACACAATGAACAGTATATCCTGGTATAATAAGTATTAGCCATCATGATTCAGTAGCCTAACAAAGCTTTTTGTTGAAAGGGGAAGTCATTAATGAAAATGAAGGTAAGAAGTTACTCCTTATGGGTCATATTAATAACAAAGTTTCTCATGCAAGAGGGAAATAAGGATTTTTGATTTCATGATGTTCCATTCAATTTGCTTATTTAGAAAAAAAGAGGCACAGAAGTATTGCTCTTATTTTGGGAAAGAAATATTGTAAAACTATAGTCTCAGATTTTTTTTTTTAAGATCTCTAAATGAAATGAGAGAGGTGCTTTCAGCACCATTAATTAATTAATTAGACACACAAGCAAACTCATCAAGCATCTACTGTATGCCAGAAACTACTGAAAACACAAAGACACAACCCCCAAACAATTCATGTCCTCAAAGATCTTACTTTCTATTACATTCTATTCCTCATGTTCTGTGAAAATGAGATTCCCAACCCTAGAATTCAGGATGAATGTATACAAGATGGATTGTTAGTTTGGTACCTAAAATAAAAGGATTCTAGGACAATTCAATCATTCTTGTTCTCTAATTTGAAGTCTTTGATTTCCTTTGCAGGATTTATCTACCCAAGTATATCAAACTCCCACATAAACTAAGTCAGTCAACAATGCTTATTGATTACCCATAGGGTGCATAGCATTACACCAGGCAATTGTTCAGGGAAACAGATTAAACAAAAAAAGAGCAAAAGAAACTGGTCTTTTATCATAGAAGTCCTCTGAGTTTTTAAAGTCTTTTTTTGGCTTAGACAAGGTGTTTTTAAAAAATAAATATGAAATCTTTAAAAGGTAGAACAGATTTGATGGTATACTAATAAACTGGGACTAATAAAAGAGATTTCAGAAGGTTCTATGCGTAGCACTGTCTTGCACACAGAAGGTCCTAAATAATTTTCTGTTAACTAATATTTTGTTTCTTTGACCTATCTTCCATGTTACAACCTCAACGCAGGTTTGAGACTGAGTTAACTTCAGCCAAGAGGCAGCAGTAGAACTGTAGAAACAATGTTGAAATAAAAGTGTGAAGTACTTGACATTCAAAACCTTAAAAATCAAAGCATCTCCCACTGTTCCACTCCAGTGTGACCTGAAGTAATTCATATAACATTTCTGAACCTGTTTCCTCCCATAAAAAATGGAGTTAGCATTTGGAGTACCTATCTGAGGACTGTTAGAAGGAAATAATTCAACAAACCTTAAATTACTATAAATATGAATTGTTTTCTATCTTTTTTTCTCAGATTTGTCAATGAGATAGAGATAGAAATAGTCTTGGGAGAAATTGCTATCCTTCTATTATTTATTTACATTTAATGTCCCATAGACTATTTCAAAGGTAAATAAAATAACTTTTTGTTTTTTAAATGTATTAGGATTGAAGCAAACTGAAAACTTCCTTAGTAGAGTTGTAGCAACAGACAGGATAACAGAGATTATCAGATAACAGAGATATATTCCTCATATTATCCCCATGTGATTATACCCTCTTCTGCTTTGCCTATATATTTGGAAAATTTTTCATTCTGTATCGTTTAGTGTTTTTAGTATTTGGTATGCTGCCATGTATTAAAAATGTTTTTTTCCCTTAAGTTTTTAAAGGATTAATACTTTATCTGGAAAACTGCCTCCAATAAGTTTGTCTATGATAACTATCTGATTTAATATAATTTATTTGTTTATTTCTCTTCATAGAGGGGGGAAGGCAGGGCAATTGGGGTTAAGTGACTTGCCCAGGGTCACACAGCTAGCAATTGTTAAGTGTTTGAGGTTGGATTTGAACTCCGGTCCTCCTGACTCCAAGGCCAGTACTCTATTCACTGTGTCACCTAACCATCCCATTTACTATAGTTTATTAATGGAGTTCTCCAAGATATTTTGGAGTGTGTATTTTTAATATGCAATTTTCTTATCTATTCATAAAAGGCAAGGAGCTGCTGGTGTATAATTTTATTCACTAGGTCATGGCTTGCTGGGAGCTCTATTCTTTATAGGTTACAGTGCTGTGATGCATAGTTTCAATCATTAAGTTGCATAAGCTACATTGATCACTAAGTCAAGTTTCTTTAACTCTAACCTTTCTGTTACACATTAGTTGATGACATGGGTTTGAATTACCATCAAAAAGTCCTATGTTCCCACAAACAAATACACACGATTCAACCATTTACTAGATGATTTTTTTACTGATTTATTTTGCACTGAACTCTTAAGTATTTTACCCATGGAGAGCTTTTGATTTGACTTTTGAATCATAACTATTTCATATGCCCCCTCTTGAAGTATATCATCCCCTGCTACATTTTACAAAGACACCAGTATGTACCTATTATGTCCTTACAATATTGCTCAGTTTAGAACACTGACCTTTTTGGGCCATATTCTAAGAATATCTATCAATTCTCTTCCTTCTTTTTGGCAAAAATGTCAATGCCATTTCTATTTGTTGCTTAAGGTAATAGGTGCTGAGATTCATTAATATTGTGTAAATTGTTTTAGTATTATTTTTATTGAGACTATGTTGCTCCATCTCACCTAATCTGCAAGTGCAGCCTGATGTCATAGACTTGATGTCAATATTGCTTGCCACAGAATTTTTAACATTTTGTTTTTTTCGAACTTGAGCAAATTTGCCTCTCCTTAATTAGCCTGGTGACCTCTGCTACTTGGATCTCACTCTATTGGTGTCAGAATTTATGTGGACACTCAGTCATATTTAGCCCTTCTACAGCTCAGAACTTCTGAACGTAAGCCATCCTCCCCTCCATCAGGGACTACCAGTATATGCCTACACACTTGTGCTAAGATACTTTCCACATCTGTTTATGGTTCATTTTACAGTACTGAATAGTCAATCTTATAAAACTCTCTTGTCTTCATAGTTTGTCCTTAGAATATTTTTTTTTTTCCCTACCAGACCAACAAGTTCCCCTTTCATCAATCACTGGGCTTTTGAAATGTCACTTTTTTTCTCACATGTTTTTATAAAGTAAATCAATCACCAAATGTTTACTAAATCCTGGTTCTTGGGATTACATTCAATTAAATTAACTAGAAGGAAGGTAGGGAAAATTAGTACTCTTCCTATTTTCTGTTAACTGGCTGTTATCTTCTATCTAGCCCTACTTCTAGTGTTAAAGTTAATATCTATTGTAATGAGGATAAAAATGGTACTTTGCTTAGATGTATTTATCTTCTATTTTTGATTTGTTTGGGAAAAAGTCATTTAAAGAAAAGCAGAAGTCTAGGGAATGTCCTCCATCACCTTCATTATTATATGCTGTGGTTGATTAGCTTATTAAAGAATCATGTTCATTTTTCTGTTGTGAGGATTAAAAGGAAATAAAGTCTGTCCTCAATTAATGTTAAAAAAAAACCTTGGCATGTCATAATGAAGACTATGAGACCCCTATTCCAGTATTAATTTATTCTGTCATTCATTGATTCATATATTCAATAGAAATATATTAAGTGCCTATTATGTGCTAGGCATTGCGCTAAACTTATCATGATATTAAAGGGAACATAGATTATGTCCCCTTCATACTCAATTATTTCATTTTTAATTACATTTTTAAAATTTAATAAACAAATTCATTTGATCCCCTTACTGTCTCTTCCACTTTGGGGCATCTTATTGTCATAAGCTGTTTTTGTTAAAATTTGAATAATAGTTAATAGCTAACATTTATATAGCATTTACTATTTGCCAGAAATTATACTAAGCATATTGGACACAAACTATTCTCTTATTCATAGCTCTGAAAGTTAATTTATTCCTTTCTCTTTCCATTTGTTTATGATGTGACCATTTATCTTTTCACATTTTATATTTTCGTGAGCACATTTGGAGCTCAACTTAATATGTGGTGTAATATTCCACTTTGTGACTATTTTCTGCTTGCCTGCTTTCCAGTTTTCCCAGTAGGTTTTTCTTTACTAAATATTAAGTTTTCATCCCAGAAGTTAGAGTCTTTGTGCTAATCAAATACTAAGAGTCTTTGTTCATTTGTTTCAGTATGTTGGGCACTTAATTTGTTGCTCTAATCAATCTTTTTTTCTTAACTAGTACCAAATAGTTTAGATGATTATAATCATGTGGTTTATGTTCTTGTTATTTGATAGTTTCCTCAGTACTGAATGAACCCTGCATCCTTGATATTTATCCAACCCTAGTTGTAGTTTATATATAATCTTTGCAATGTATTATGTAGCCTCTTTGCTAATACTTAATTTTTTTTTTCAATAATCATTAGGGATATTGGTCTATAGCTTTATTTCTCTTTTCTGAACTTCCCTGGCTTAGGTATCAAGATCATTTTGACCTTGGGTTTTTCAAGTCTGTTCTTGACAAATGCAACTTCTGGTTAGTCCTACTCAACTACAAAAACATTGAGAAGTGGTCTGCTGTTATCCAAAGAGTCACAGGATCATAGATTTAGAACAGGAAGAGATCTTTGATGCCATTTTGTCCACCTTGCTCATTTTGCAGATGAGAGAGAAAAGAAGAGTGACCATCCCCAAAGTCATGCAAGTACTGATAGATCCCAGCTCCTCTGATTCCAAAACCTGTATATTTTGCAATCTGTCACACTTGGCCTCTAAAAAAAAATATGAAATTTGTGGAGGATCATAATAAGGGCTGAAACCCATATGATTCAGTTCTTGAAGGGAGTTTTCTATAGTTTAGAGACCTCTGTTGGTGGTGGGAGTACATCTATAATTATTAGATGAAATTATAGATCCCTGAAGGGAAGTATGGCATACTTAGTTTAATTCGGAAGTAGATGGTTTCTATTCTGTAATGTGTTATTCAATCTCTCCACATCCGTTCTTTTCTTCTTTCCTACCTTTCTTCCCCCCCTCCCTCAAAACACAAACAACAAAAAAAAAATGATAGAGAAAAATAAGAGATAGAAGCAAAGAAGTTTTGGACTGAAAAGTACCTTAGTAATTATATAGTACAACCTGGTCATTTTATATGTGAGAGAACAGAAGGTCTTCTAGGTGAAACTTGCCCATGTCTACATAACTAGTTAGTAGCAAAGCTTGAACTGATATCTAAACTTCCTGGATCCTGCTCCATCCAGGGCTCTTTCCCCTGGGTGAGGTTCCTTCCCATAAGTTCACAGAAAGGACACATGCATATTAAAAAGGGAAAACCCCTCACACATTTTCATAGAGATATTATAACTCTTCCATCAGCTCTGAGGACCTGTGTTAACACCAGAATAGATCACCTGTCTTTTAAAGACATGACTATCTTTGCCTAAAATGAGAGACAAAGGAAATGAGTACCTCCCTGTTTCTGCAATGTTAGAGATACTGAGGGGCTGATATATATTGAAGTGTCATTTATTGCTGATACTGGGGCATCAGAATCTTGATGTTAGTGCTTAAGTCTTGCTCTCAAAAATAATGAGGAATCTGTTTGCTCTAACCTGCCTGGTGGAGAGGTGCTAGTGCTCTTTTCTGAATAATGAAGCTAAAACCAAGAATAATTAAATCCCTGCTGTTGCTGCACGTTAACTTCACCATTATTTCCTTTCCTGTTGTTCCCCTGGTGACTTTTCTCATATTCCTCTTTTCTAAATTTTAGAAGATCAGAAATTTACAAAGTATTGTCAAGTGCAGTAAATGGAAAGAAGGTCATGCTTAAATCTTACAAAAGTCCATTTCTTTTTTTTCCTCCACTTTCACAGAGGTAAAGTCAATGAAATTCATCAAGAATATTTTATATTTGCATGTGGGCAGTGGATTGGA
This sequence comes from Pseudochirops corinnae, assembly GCA_028646515.1. NCBI lineage: Eukaryota > Metazoa > Chordata > Mammalia > Diprotodontia > Pseudocheiridae > Pseudochirops > Pseudochirops corinnae. Next base: position 91,627,725 of record CM053590.1, read on the forward strand.
TCTAGAGTCAGGAATATTTGAGTTCAAATCTGTATTGACACACATTGCCCACATGATCCTGGGAAAGGCACTTAACTTCTCTTAGCCTCAGTTTCCTCATCTGTAAAACTGAAATAATAATAGTAATTATTAACCTATAGGTGTGTTGTGAAAATAAAATAAACTTATATTTTTAAACTGCTTCACAAACCTCAAAGCACTATATGAATGCAAAGAATCATTCTTAACCTGAGATTTATGAATTTTCTTTTAAAAACACATTTTAATAACTTTTAATTATTTTTGTAATACATATTTTATGTAATAAAAATATAATTTTTGAGAAGTAGTACATTAGACTTCACAAGACTACCAAAGAGGTTGATGAAAAAAAGAAAAAAATGGTAAAGAACCTCATTATAGAAGAATGCAGTCAATTGTACTCTTGAAGTAGTGTTCAAGTTGTTCAATAGTTATTGACAGTGGCAGCAAGGAGAACTATTGCAGGATTTATGGGTACTGGTTTACTGGAATAGTAGCTATTTAAGAATGAGATTATACTTGGGTTACTACTTTATCTTTAACAATATTGATCACTTTCCTTTTCTAGATTTTCTTTCTTCTTCAATTTTTCATGACCCTTCCCTTTTTGGATCTCCTCCAACCTGTATGACCACTCCTTCTTAGTGTTATGCTATTCATCCAGGTCATCACTACAAATTATGAATGTCTCTCAAGGCTTTATCATGAGGCCTCTTCTCTTTTTGATCTTTCCCATTTCTCTTAATGATCTCATCTGCTTCCCTGTGTTCAATTATCATCTTTATACATGTGAGTCCCAGATCATTTTATATATTCCTAATCTGTCTCATAAGCTACTATTTCAAATACATATCTGCATTTTGACATCTTGAATTGAGTGCCCCATAGTCATCTCAAACTACACATATCCAAAATGAAAGTCACCGTCTTTCCCCCAAACACTATCTTCATGATGCTACCCTCTTTTCATTCATTTTTTAATATTGAAGGCTTTTTTTTCTAACTTTATGTTTATTTTTAGTTTACAACATTCATTTCCACAAGATTTTGTGTTACACATATTCTCCCCATCTTTCCTCTACCCATCACGCCAAGCCAGCGATCCCACTGAATACCCTGTCCCCTAATCTGCTCTCTCTTATATACTCCCACATACCTCCTCCAACTTTCTAGTAGGACAAGATGTATCTCCATACCCCAGTGCCTCTATATCTTATTTCCCAGTTGCATGTAATAATAGTAATAATAATAATAATAATTTTTAAAAAACATTTGATTTTAAAACTTTGAATTCCATATTCTTTCCCTTCTTACCTTGTCACCCACTCTTACTGGGAAGATAAGCAATTCAATATAGGTTGTACATGTGTAGTTACAGAAAACATTTCCATAGTGGATATATTGTGAAAGACTGACTATATTTCCCTCCATCCTATCTGACCCACCACTTGTTCTATTTTCTACTTTGACCCTGTCCCTTTTCAAAAGTGTGTACTTCTAACTACCCTCCCACCCCAATCTGCCCTCCCTTCTATCATCTCCCCTCTTATTCCTCCCCCCTACTTTCCTACAGTATAAGATACCCAATTGAGTGTGTATGTTATTTCTTCCTTAATACAAATTCATTGAGAGTAAGGTTGATCCATTCCCTTTTGCCTTCCTGTCCTTCCCCTCCATTGTAACAGTTTTCCCTTGCATCTTTTATATGAGATAATTTACCCTATTCTGTCTCTCCCTAGCTCCTCTCATTATATTCCTCTCTCACCTTTTAATTTTATTTTTAAAATAGCATCCCTTCCTATTGAATTGATCCTGTGCCCTCTGTCTATGTATACCTGTACACATACATACACACACTCACAATATGTATTCATATGCGCATATACCCTCCTATATAGACATATATATGTATTTATGTGTGTGTGTGTGTGTGTGTGTGT
>CM053590.1:91630185-91682632 GCA_028646515.1 Pseudochirops corinnae
CATATATACACACACATTTATATTCGCTTCAACTATCCTCATACTAAGAAAAGTTTCATAAGTTACAATTATTGCTTTTCCATGTAGGAATGTAAATAGTTCAACTTTGATAAGTTCCTTATGATTTCTTTTCCCTGTTTACCTTCTCATGTTTCTCTTGCTTCTTGTATTTGAATTTCTATTTCAACACTGGTTTTTTTATCAAAAATTCTTAAAAGTCCTCCATTTCATTGAATGATCATATTTTCCACTGAAACATTATACTCAGCTTTGCTGGGTAGGTGATTCTTGGTTTTAATCCTAGCTCCTCTGACTTTCAGAATATCATATTCGAAGCCCTATGCTCCCTTAATGTAGAAGTTGCTGGATTTTGTGTTATCCTGATTGTGTTTCCACCATATTCAAATTGTTTCTTCTTGGCTGCTTGTAATATTTTCTCCTTGATCTGGGAAATCCAGAACCTGGCTATAATATTCCTAGGAATTTTCAATTTTCTTTTTTGGGAACTTTTTAAAAAGGTGATTGGTGAATTCTTTCAATTTCTATTTTGCCCTCTGCTTCTAAAATATCAGGGCAATTTTCTTTGAGAATTCCTTGAAGGATTATTTTTAGGTTCTTTTTTTGATCATAGCTTTCTGGTAGTCCAATAAGTTTCAATTTATCTATCCTGGATCTATTTTCAAGGTCACTGGTTTTTCCAATAAGATATTTCACATTGCCTTCTATTTTTTTGTTCATGTGTTTGGTTGTGTTTAATAGTATCTTGATTTCTCTTAAAGTCATTAGCTTCCATTTGGTACACTCTAATTCTGAAGGAATTATTCTCTTCAGTGAACTTTTGAAATTCTTTTTCCATCTGGCAAATTCAGCTTTTTAAGGCATTCTTCTCCTCATTTGCTTTTTAGACCTCTTTTGCTGTTTGAGTTAGTCTATTTTTAAGGTGTTATTTTCTTCAGTCAGGTTGTTGACTCTCTTTTCATGATTTTCTTGCATCATTCTCATTTCTCTTCCCATTTTTCTTCAGCTTCTCTTACTTGATTTTCAAAATCCTTCTTGAGCTCCTTCATGGCCTACAACCAGTTCATATTTTTCTTGGAAGCTTTTGGTGCAGGAGTTCTGACTTCATTGTCTTCCACCCATTGTATGCTTTGATACTTTTTGTCCCCCAGAAAAGGAATCTAAGCTTTGATTGCTGTGATTTGCTTTGCTTTCTTTCCTTGCTCATGTTGCCACTCAATTACTTGACTTTTGAGCTCTTTGCCACAGTAGAACCTGCTTCCAGAGAGGAGAACATTGTCCTAAATTACTGGGGTTTTCACAGCTGTCAGAGCTACTATTTGGGTGCCCTCTCTGCAGCCCCCAACAAGCTCTGGCTTGCTGGTCACACATCCCAGGACCTCCACTCAAGCAGCAATCCAGATCCAGGCAGGTTAAGGCAAGAGTGATTAACCACTGAAGCGTCATTTGGTTCCCCTATGATCTGCAGGCCAGGAGCTCTGAAGCAACCATATGGAGGCAGCTGCACAGCAGTGGTACTTCTGGAGATTCTCACTCTTGGGGTAGAGGTTGGACTGTGCTTCATTCCCCCTCCCCCCCAGTTCCAGTAGTGTTCTTCACTGACCTTTTACTTTGTCTTTTGCATTTATTGATTGATATTTCTGGAAAACACCATAGCTACTCGTGATCCACTCTCCTGAAGTTCTCTCCAGCCAAGTCTTGTCTGGGCCAACCTGGGGCAAAAACCATGCACTCACACAGGGCTGAGTTTGGCTCTCAGGGGGCTCTGATGGACCCTTCCTGCCAGCCTGCTGGGCTGCATTCAGCGGGAGATTTGTTTCTCTCTGTCACTTTTTGAGTTCTGTTGCTCTAAAATTTGTTCAGAGTCATATTTTATAGGTATTGGAGGTGGTTATAGGGGGAGCCATGCAATTTTCCTGCTTCTATGCAGCCATCTTGCCTCTACACCCCCCCCCCCCTTTTACATTCTTTTGTGCTTAAGAGTATGACCATCTTCCCAATCACAACCTTACAGCATCAGTACTGTCAATCCCTCATGTGTACTCATTTGGCATGTTCAATCTGTTGCCAAATTTTATCATTTCTACCTGTACAACATTGCTTAGATACACCTCTTTCTTTATAATTGCATAGTTACTTATCAGGCCAACTTCTCTTCTCACCTGAAGCATTTCAGTAGCCTATTAGTCTCTTCACCTCAACTCTTTTCTGAAATTAAGCTATTGTTAACACAGCTGGCAAAATGATTTTTCTTTAAATGCTGACCTGACACTCTTATCCTCTCCCCTCATTCAATAAATTCAAGTTGTTCCCTATTTCCTCCATCATCTAATATAAAATTTTCTTTTTGTCCTTTTAAAGACCTTCAAAGTATGAACACTTTCTAACTTTCCAGTAATCTTTTTATTCTATCATCAAATAATATTGACCTTCTTACTATTCCTCACCCACAACACTTCATCTCCAGACTTGATAACTTTTTGCTGGATGTCCTCCATGCCTGAAATCACCCCTCCAACTTCTGACTGCTTTGGCTCCCTTTAAGAGTCAGCTCATATCCCAACTTCCTGCAGGAGGCATTTCCCAGTTTCTCCTGACCTACAATGTCTCTCTGAGATTATTTCACACCCACACACGCGCACACACACACACACACACACACACATCTTACATGTTGTTTCCATCATTTGAATACGAGTTTCTTGAGAAGAGAAAAGATATTTTTGCCTTTTTTTATCCCTGACACTTAGCATGGTGTCAACTATATAGTAATTGTTTAAAAATGCTTATTAATTGACAGACCAATTAATCTTACCTAAGTAATTTACCAATGTTTAAATTATCTATCTGCTGTGAGTTAATTGCTACCAATCTGTTATGACTGCTAAAGTCCCATGATAAGCATTGATTTTTTTTCCAGGTTAAAATATTATTCCCTTTGAAAATATAAAAAAAAAATACTTAGATAAACTATCCCATTAAAGCACAATCATTCTTTAGCCCCCTACAGTAAAATGGTTTATTAGGTAACCTTTCCAGCTTAATACTTAATTCTGAATATGTTTCTAAAGTTAGAAGAATGAAAAGAAAAAACTATATGAAGGGAGATGAGGATTGGTTAAAAGTCTAAGTAACCAGGGTCCTTAATTGATGTTTTCAATTATGCGAGCACTTTCCCCAACATATAGATCACAACTAATCTTATTGACCATGTTCTCTCACAAACACTTCCTATTCTGTCTACCCAACATACCTGTAGTCTTCTAGTTCTCTTTATGTTTAGAATGTAACAACGGAGCTTTCTATCAAATATGTCTTGCTGTCCCTAGAGAGCAAACCTATTATTTTCAAACCATAAATTCTCTCATGACATTCTTTATGTTGCTTCCTCTGCACAATTTTTATTTATTTTTTTATTTTTTAAATTAAATTTGTTTATTTACTTTGAGTTTACAACATTCAGTTCCATAGTCCCTTGAGTTTCAGATTTTCTCCCCCTTTTTCTCTGCCCCCCCCCATCATGGCGGCATGTGGTCAGATATAGCATCTACAAATATCTTCCCATTAATCATTAGTCAGGTTGTAAAGAAGATTGTAATGGATGGAATGATCAGTGGGAAAGAGAAAACAAAACAAAACAAGAAAAAGAAACAGAGCAAGTAGTTTGTTTCAATTTGCACCCAGACTCCGCATCTCCTTCTCTGAATGTGAATATTTCCTTCGATCATGAGTCTTTTGAAGTTGTCCTATACACTTATATTGGTGAAAGGAGCCCAGTCTATTGAAGTTAGTCATCACACGTACATTGTGTCTGTGATTGTGTAGAAATTTCTCCTGCTTCTGCTCTTCTTGCTCAGCATCAGTTTATATAAGTCTCTCCAGGTTATTATGAAGTCTGTCTGCTCCTCATTTCTTATAGCGCAGTAGTATTCCATTACATTCCTATACCACAACTTGTTCAGCCATTCCCAATTGATGTGTATCCCCATGTTTACCAATTTTTTGCCACCACAAAAAGAGCCACTAGAAATATTTTTGTACATACAAGTCCTCTTCCCAGTTCTCTGATTTCTATGGGATATAACCATAGAAGTGGTATTGCTGGGTCAAAGGGTATGCACTTATTTAGAGCCGTTTGGGCATAGTTCCAGATTGCTCTCCAGAATGGCTGGATCAGTTCACAGCTCCACTAACAATGCATTAGTATTCTGATTTTTCTACATTCTCATCAGCATTTATCATTTTGCTGTTTTGTCATCTTAGCCAGTCTGGCCAGTGAGATGTGGTAACTCAGAGTTGTTTTTATTTGCATTTCTCTAATCACTAGTGATTGGGAACATTTTTTCATATGCTTATAGATGTCTTGAATTTCATTTTCTGAAAACCGCCTGGTCATATCCTTTGACCATTTATCAACTGGGCCTTTATCAGAGACACTGGTTGTAAAAGTTCTTTCCCAATTTTCCACTTCCCTTTTAATTTTGGTGTATCAGCAATGCAGTATTCACAATGCCTACCGTAACTATCAATATGCTGATATAGTTATTAATCACAAAATGGAACAGGCTCTCTACATAAGAAATATAGATAGTGCATTCATTTAAATACCAGAAAACTGAGTCCCAAAACCAGAAAGTCAAAGCCAACCCAGTAGTGATGAAGTTGGCACATGTGGTCAAAGTAGTAAACACCCACATCCTCAAGCCTTCAGACAGGACAGGCTACCTCAGGCAAAGATCCTCCTCTCCTCACGCAAGCAATTGCTCAGCATGCAGGCAGCTTGGTCCCAGCAGCTCCAGCCCCTGCCAGTTCCTGCCCCAGGCAGTCCTCAGCAGGAGTCCTTAGCAGAGATTCTGCCCTGCTCAAAGCAAAAGGAGTTCGCAACCGCAGCCACTGCCTCTGACGCTGCTTCCAGTCAGCACCGCACGGAGACCACCTTGGTTCTGGCATTCTCTTGCTCCACCCCTTCCTGCTACATCAGCAAGTTCAAGGGGCATGGAAGATCTTCAAATCCCAGTATCATTACACTTGGTAACATTGGCTTTGTTTGTACAGAAGTTTTTCAATTTAATATAATCAAAATTATCCATTTTGCATTTTGTAATACTCTCTAACTCTTGTCTCATCATGAAGTCTTCCCCTCTCCATAGATCTCACAGGTAAAATATCCCTTGTTCTCCCAGATTGCTTACAGTATCAGCCTTTATACCTAGATCATGTACCCATTTCAACTTTATTTTGGTGTATGGTGTTAGATATAGGTCTATGACCAATTTCTGCCATAATGTGTTCCAGTTTTCCTGGCAGTTTTTGTCAAATAGTGTGTTCTTATCCCCAAAACTGGGGTCTTTGGGTTTATCCAACAGTGGATTACTATAGTCATTGGTTACTGAGTCTTGTGTGTCCAATCTATTCCATTGGCCAACTACTCTATTCCTCAGCCAGTACCAAGTAGTTTTGATTACTGCTGCTTTATAGCACAGATTAAAATCTGGTATGGCTAGACCACCTTCCCTAGCATTTCTTTTCATTAATTGCCTTGATATTCTGGTCCTTTTGTTCTTGCAAATGAATTTTGCTACCATTTATTCTAGCTCTACAAAGTAATTTTTTGGTAGACTGATTGGTATGGCACTAAATATGTAATTTAATTTAGGTAAGATTGTCATTTTTGTTATGTTAGCTTGACCCAGACGTGAGCAATTGATGTTTTTCCAGTTAGTTGGGTCTGACTTTATTTGTGTGAGAAGTGTTTTGTAATTATGTTCATATAAGTCCTGGGTTTGTTTTGGCGGATAGATTCCCAAATATTTTATGTTTCCTGTAACTTTAAATGGAATTTCTCTTTCTGTCCCTTGCTATTGGATTTCATCAGAGATATATAGGAATGCCAAGGATTTATGTGGGTTTATTTTATATCCTGCAACTTTGCCAAATTAGTTTATTGTCTCAAGTAGTTTTTTACTTGATTTTCTAGGATTCTCTAAATATATCATCATATCATCTGCAAAGAGTGATAACTCATACCCTTCTTTGCCTAGTTTGATTCCTTCAGTTTCTTTTTCTTCTCTTATTGCTACTGTTAACATTTCTAGTACCAAAATAAGGGTGATAGTGGACATCCTTGTTTCACCCCAATCCAATTGGAAATGCTTCTTGCCTATCCCCATTACATATAATACTTGCTGATGGTTTTAGATAGATGTTACTTATTACTTTAAGGAAGACTCCATTTATTCCTATACTTTCTAGTGTTTTTAATAGGAATAGGTGCTATATTTTGTCAAAAGCCTTTTCTGAATCTATTGAGATAATCACATGGTTTCTGCTAGTTTTGTTCTTGATGTGATCAATTATACTGATAATTTTCCTGATATTGAACCACCCTGGCATTCTGGAATAAATCCTACCTGATCAGAGTGTATTATTCTCATGATGATTTGCTGTAGTGTTTTTGCTAATATTTTATTTAGAATTTTTGCATCTATAGTCATAGGGAAATTGGTCTGTAAGTTTCTTTCTCTGTTTTGTCTCTTCCTGATTTAGGTATCAGTACCATATTTGTGTCATAAAAAAGAATTTGGAGTCAATTGATTTTTAAATGTTTGGTAGAATTCACTAATAAAGCCATCTGGCCCTGGAGATTTTTTCCTAGGGAGTTCATTGATGGCTTGTTCAATTTCATTTTCTGAGATGGGGTTATTTAAAGTAGTTTACTTCATCTTCAGTTAGTCTGGGCAACTTTTATTTTTGTAAATATTCATCCACTTCACTAAGATTGTCAAATTTATGTGCATACAATTGGGCAGAATAATTCCTAGTTATTGTTTTAATTTCTTCTTCATTGGAGGTAGATTCACCCTTTTCATTTTTGATATTTGTAATTTTGTTTTCTTCTTTTTTTTATCATACTGGCTAAAGGTCTATCAATTTTATTGATTTTTCCCATGATAACAGCTCTTATTTATTAATTTATTTATTATTTAATTTTATTTATTTATTATTTATTAATTAATAATTATTTAATTTTATTTATTTTCCAATATTTATTAATTTTATTAATTATTTATTAATTCAATAGTTTTCTCAAATTCAATTTTATTAATCACTACTTTGGTTTTTATGATTTCTAATTTAACATTTAATTGGGGATTTTCAATTTGTTCTTTTTCTAGCTTTTTCAGTTGTACACCCAATTTATTGACCTCCATTTTGTCTATCTTATTTATGTATGCATTAAGGGATATAAAACTTCCCCTAAGAAGTGCTTTTGCTGTATCCCACAAATTTTGGTGTGTTGTCTCATTATTGTCATTCTCTTGAATGAAGTTACTGATTGTTTCTATAATTTCTTGTTTGACCCACTCATTCTTTAGGTTTAAGTTATTTACTTTCCAATTAGTTTTAAGTGTGTTTTCATCTGTATTCTAACCTCATCAGTTCTTTCTCTGGAGGAGGACAGCATTTTTTTAATCATAAGTCCTTTGGAATTATCTTGATTCATTATATTGCTATAAGTCATTCCAGCTGATCATAATTATAATATTTCTGAAACGGGTACAATGTTCTTCTAGTTCTGCTCACTTACCCAGCACCAGTTCATGCAAGTCTTTCCAGATTTTTCTGAAATCCTCCTGTTTGTTATTTATTATTACTCAATAGAATTTCATCACAATCATATACCATAACTTGTTCAGCCATTCCCCAATTGATGAGCATTCCCTCGATTTCCAATTCTTTGTCAGCATAAAAAGAGCTGCTATAAGTATTTTTGTACATACAGGTTCTTTTCCTTTTCCTTTAATCTCTTTGGGATATATATCTAGTAATGGTCAAAAGGTATATATACTTGTAGAGACCTTTGGGTATAGTTCCAAATTGTTCTCCAGAATGAGTGAATGAGTTCATAAGTCTACCAAGAGTACATTAGTGTCCCAATTTCCCCATATCCCTTCCACCATTGATCATTTTCTTCCATAACATTAGTCAACCTGATATATGTGAGGTGGTTCTTCAGAGTTGTTTTAATTTTCACTTCACTAATCAATAGTGATTTAGAGCATTTTTTCATATAAATAAAGATAGCTTTGATTTCTTTGTCTGAAAACTACCTGCTCATATCCTTTCATTATTTATCAAATGACTTGTATTCTTATAAACTCCAAGGTTATTTTTAATAAAGTATAAGTTCTGGCAACTCCAGCCAGCCTTCCTAGCCTCTCCAAAGCTCTTTCATAAAGACCTTGTTCTGTGATTGTTATTACCAGAAAGATAGACTGGAGTCTCACTATGAATTTGGTGACAAGATGATAAAACTTTAAGTCACAGGGACTCACAAACACCATCTAAGTTGTAGAGAGCCTATTCACTGCAACAAAATCACAAAAACTTGAAGCAGGAAAAGAATTGGCAATATGAGAACCTGTTCCCTAGTGGCAATATAGTGCCCCAGTGCCTCTAGTATGGTTTATAACACACTGAGGACTGCAGAGATTCAAGAAGATGACTCTTGTCAAATTTTAGTTATTTAACTTAAATGAGGCCTGCTGAATCTTACCTTGATCCTTGGCTGTTCTGTTGTATTCTCATCTTTTTTTCTCAACACCAGATCCGTATTACTTAAACTCTGGGATTGCCTTGCCATTTCTCAATTTGTTTGCTCCACAAACTTAATAATATTGGTGACCAAATGCAAAATAAGATGATCCTTTTTTTTAAAGCCATGTGATTTCATTGGTATGGTGGATTCCCAATGAGGAATACCTTAAATAAAGGAGATTAGAAACTTATCTTCAAATTATATTCACCAGAGTAATCAGAGAAAGGACATAAATTCAAGTCTACTTGATGTAGAAGCTAGTTCTTTATCAATTATGCCACATTAATAGGAGCACAATGTTCAGAAGGCAAGAGCTGATATATACCCTTTGTTGTGCTCATGCCATATCACATTGGAATATTGCATTTACTTCTGGATTCCACATTTTGGAAAGGATGTTGACAGAATTAAATAATTTATTCTGGACTTGTAATTATTGTTTGTCCTTTTTTTTTTTCAAAGAGGATCAAAGATATCAGAGGTGATGTCTTACCTTGCTTATGAATTGTATTCAAGGGAAGCAGAGTTGTGTGAAGTTGTCAACCTCACTCTCTCTTCTAGAGTCATTGAAGTCCAGGGCAAGATAAAAATCAAGACAACTAGCAATGGCCTCAGATTCAGGAGATAACCTTGGCATCTTTGACATCTGACTAAGCTCTGAGAGTAATAATGTGTTAAGCACAGCTATAGACCATCCCTGGGAACTATTAGTCATTCTATCCCTTTAAGTTCAGTATAGAAATCCCCTGCCACAAGATGCTAGATTCAGAGTAGGAAGGAGATTATCCATTGCAATCCCTTCAATTTAAAAATGAGGAAACTAAGATCAAGGGACTTGTTCAAGCATATATGTGTGGTAAATAGTAAAACTATGCCTGGAATTCAAGTCCTCTCACTAAAAATCTAGTGTTGACTCCATTTCGTTGTGCTGCCTCTTAGTGATTGACCTTTGGATGCTCTATGATCTTAGATTACCTTGGGCAGTGGCAAAGTGACATTATTAATAATCTAACTGACTATTCCAATGGCTTTCTCTCATTAAAGACAGTATACACTTTTAAACGTTTAACTCTTTTTATGCTCTAATACTTTAAGAGGCAGATGTCCTCATCATCTTTCCCATTTAGTGAATTCTAGGGTATGAAAAGGAATGGATTATAGTGAATTAATTATTTTTTCAGATCTCTTTATGAACATATTGCCTGTAGTGCCCTCAAAAGCCTAAAAGGGATTGACAAGTTACTTCTCTAGTGAACTGTCAAGTGGGTTTGCTATTTCTGACTCTACAATAAATGGGTGTGATTGTTTTTCAAGTCAAGAATTTTTTTCTCTCAGAAGAATACATTTCCTTTAGCTGTGTATATTTACCCATAATTGACAAGTTGTTTTAAGGAATTAAGTATTCCCCAGATTCTTGGCCTTTGCAGAGAAGAAGATCCTTGAAGGCAATCAACAAGCTGAATGAAACACAGCATGTTTTCTTAGCCTGTAATTCCTTGTAAATCAATATCAAGCAAACATTCTTACTTTAAAGGTTAAATGCTTTGAGCATTTTGATAGTAATGAGAGTATTTTCAAGAGTGCAAAATGAGAACGGAAAATTATGCTGTGATTTACATAAAATAGTAACTATTCCACTTTTGTTCAAAGATCTGCCTTAGTTCAAGTACTTTACATATTGCTTGTTTATGTTAATGTCTAAGAAAATATTCTCATGAGAAATTCAGCTCTATTTTACTTTGATTTTATGTAGTTCAGTTGCCACAGTTGGATTTTGATAAATTACAAAAAAAAATTAAGCCATATTTTTATCAAATAAATTTTTAAGTTTAAATTTCTAGTTAATTTTTAAAATAATTTGCATGATCCATAATAAAATGATATATTTGTACTAATCAAAGTAATTTTTCTTGAACTGAATAAAATTTGAGCCTTCAATGCTTCTTCCTTGGATTATAGTAATAGGCTACTGTGTAGTCTACCTTCTCCAATCCATCTATTCTCAATAATGTTCCTAATATGCCTATGGCATTATTCCTCAACTCAAAAACCTTCAGTGACTACCTATTATTTATGAATTAAATTATCAAATCCATGCCTTCATAGTCAAATCAATCCACAATGTGGCTTCAGTCTACTTTTCTAACACTGGTCAAGCTGTATTGCTGAATGTCTCCAGATCTATCCCCGCTAACTATAGCTTCCCTTTAAACATACAAGTATAGCTGGACTTATGCTTTGGAAAAAAAAACTAATTTTACTTGTTAAATGGAGGATAAGTTTCAATGAGGACAGACTTGAGGAAGGCAGACCTACCAGTATGCAATTATACTGGTCCAGGTATGAGGTGATGATAGCCTACCCATCAGGAGGGGGCATAATTGAGAGATGTTACAAAGGTGAATTATACAGGCCTTGACAACAAACTGGATGTAGGCAGTTGAAAGATAGTGAAAATGACATCTAGGTGATGAGCCTAAAGAATGGGGAGTATAATGTTGCCCTCACCACTAATAGGAAAGGTAGGAAGGAGAGAGGGTTTGGAGGAAAAGATGAGTTTCATTTGGACATGTTGACTCTATGATGTCTTCTGGAAATCCAGATCCAAATGTCTGAAAGGTAGTTGGATATGCAAGGTCAGCAGAGAGGTGAAACAAGATATATACCTTTAGGAATCATCAGCAAAGAGATGGTAATTAAATTCATGTATCTAATTCGATCACCAAGTGAATTTGTATCGAGGAAGAAAAGAATTGTACCCAGGATAGAATCCTGAGGGTCACTTTACAGTGAGAGGTTGTGATCTGTATGAGGATTCAGCAAAGGAGACTGAGAGGAGCAATCTGAGAGGCAGCAGGAGAATAGGAGAGAATGGTGTTCCAATAATCTAAAGTGAAAAGAGTATAAAAGAGAAGAGGGTGATCAACAGTGTCAAAGACTGTGGAGAGGTTGGGGAGAATGGAGTTTGAAAAAAGGTCATCTGATTTGGGAACTAAGGGATCATTGGTAACTTTGAAGAGATCAGTTTCAATGGAATGATGATATCAGAAGCTAGACTGTAAGGGGTTAAAAAGAGAGTTAAAGGAGAGAAAATGGAGGTGTCTATGATGGACAACCTTTTCAAAGAATTTAGCCAAAAAAGGTAGAAGAGGTATAGGACAAAAGCATAAAAGGAAGGACCAAATGAGGCTGTATTTGTTTGTTTGTTGCAGAATGTGGGAGATACAGGCATGTTTGTAGACTGGAGGGAGTGAGGATTTATTTGGAGAAATGAAAGATTTTATGCAGCAATTCCTGACCATGTCATTGCATCCCGAAATTGCAGAAGCTTTATCCTTAAGAAGTCTGGACCTATTGATCAATACAATATTTGCAAGAAATGGTAGAAAGTGAGCATAACTTCACTGTTAGTTGCAAAACTATAGCACTTAACAGCACCTAGCAAGATACAAACTGGTGGCTAGGAATATATGTTAGAATCTTTCTACTTTCATGAACAAAAGAATTACATTGCTTATGTTAAAATGACTGCTTTAAACATGCTCTAGAACAGAGATATCAAATGCACCAGTCATGTGTCACATAAAGCCTACAACATTCTTGAACACAGGCTGCTTCCTGGTCCAATTAAAATGTAACTGACAAATATATAACAAAATAAAAAAAAATTAAAAAACACCATAAATAGCATTATATTTTCAAACAAAGTTGATATGAGGCCAGCAGGGATCCTTATATGTGCATGGGTGGTTCCATTCTATTTGAGTCCACTGTTGTAGAGGATTCAATCAACAAACCACATGAGATCCAGAACATTTTCATAGACAGAATTGCTGCCCAGTATGTTTAAGTCCGGTATGTTAAAAAGGTGTCACTGCACAAAATACTCCTAATTTCTAGTCTATGTGGAACCAAAAAACTTGGAAAATAAAGGGACCAAGAATAAGAAAGCAAAATCATGTGGGATCAGGGAAAGTTGTATATCACACTCTTTGCCCTGTATGTCATTACAGTTGCCCTGAATATACTCTCAGTGAATGTACAGAAGATGAATTTCCATCCCAATATTTTAATAATTTTTCTTAGTTACAAAGAAAACATTTATTTTATCAACAAGTACCATAGACTACAGAATATTAAATATAAAGGAATAATAGCAAAATAGTGAGTTTTCCCCGGGCCATTTATACTGATTCCTTACCAAATATGATGAGAACAAGATTAAAATAATGATCAACAGGAATTCATTAAATATCTACTATGTTATTCTCAGTACTGTGGAAATGAAGAGAGAAATGAAACAGTCTCTGTCTAGAAGAAGCTTTTAGTCTTTCAGGGAAAACGACATGTACACATATGTGTAGACAGAAATTATATAAAAAGTACAAAGTAATTTGGGGGGGGCGTGGAGTGTCACCAGAAGCTGGAGGGGAGTTTAGGAGAAGTTTCTTAAATGGTGATGCTTGTGTTGAGCTTTTGAAGAAAAGTAGGACTTTGAAGAGTCAGAAATGAGTAAGCAGTGCCTTCCAGACATGAAGAACATTTACAAAGACACAGAGTTGAGAGATCAAGTTGTACATACAAAACAACAAGAATGCCACATTGCCTTAATTAAGTAGTGTATTTAGGGGACTGATGGAAAATAAGAAAGCTTGGAAAGTAAGTTAGGGTCAGATAGTGGAGGCTTTTAAATCCCAGAAGGTTTCTATTTAATCCCAGAGAAAATAGGGAGTCATTTGAGGTTATTGAGCAAGGAGGTGACATGGTCAGTTTTATGTTTTATAGAAGTTATTTTTTTGCATCTCTGTGGAAAATAAATTAAAGAGAAGAGAATCCGAAGGAAAGGAGACCAGACAAGTGGGTATTTCAGTAGTCCAGGTGAGAAGTGATTGAGGCCCTGAAACAGTATCGTGACTTTTTCTGCTTATCTCATGCCTGGCCTATACATGGTGATTTCCATTCCAGAAAGTGATTTTGTTGTTTTTGTTTGTTTGTTTCTTTGTTTGTTTTTATTATTTTGTTTGGTTATTTGCTTGAAATTCAAAGTTTCAGGTTGGCTGGGTTTCAAAAAATCTTTAAAAATCTCAAAAAAATTACTTATTCATCCTTCCTATGAAATTGAAAATTGCACATTCATATTTGTAGTGTGATATCTCAGATCTAGATCTATGCTTTATATAGGTAGAGTACTTCAAGCTTATAGATATTGGGGCAGCATCTCCACCCCCCCAATGCAAAATGAAAATGGAAAGAAATTTTAGCAGATCCTGGAATATAGCAACAGTCTGATAACAAGCCAGTGCTGATTATCACTTGTAGATATGGTCATCTTTTATCTGGAAATATAGAAGAGATCCCTTAGTAATGAAAGGCTTGAAATATTCATTTTGGTGATAGTGTGACCTTGAATTTACCACCTTCTCAAAATTTCCTGTGTTCAAGCATGGTCATTTTGCTTTGCTTTGAAATCATAAAAATATTTTAGGAATCACATTTTTTTGGTGTTTTATAAATATATGCTAATTAAGAATTTAACACAATACTCTGAGAATTTCCTTAAGTCACTGGTTTATATCAAATTTACCTTGGAGTAGCAATTAGCAAGATCTTTATCTACTGTTTTTGAAAGGAAATAAACCAATGGATTTGGGGTATTACTATAGGAACTTGATTCAAGGATATATATCTCAACCAAACTAGACTTGCTCATTTCATGGTACAATCTTTCCCATATCCATACATAATTTCCTGCACAGAACAAACTCAACATACTGAGACTTCTCCACATATTTCCCCGTCATCAGAAGGATGCCAATGGACTGTCATTCATTTATTCATTTATTCAAAATTAGTTATTAAGTACATACTGTGTTCAAGGCAACATGCTAGTTGGCAGGAATAGACACAAAGATGAAATAGTGTCTACCTTTAAGGAGCTTGCATTATATAGCGGGGATGGCGGAATTGGATGCAGCTAATGAAATATCAAGAATTGAGGTGAGGATACTAGAAATTAGGGTGGTGGGTCATTTCCAAAGTATGTAGCCTATATTCTGGACATTGCTTTTCACTGATAATCAGAATCCCACCTCTTCACAGTGGATGCTGATAAATGAGCTTTGTTATCTAAATGGCTATCGTGACCAAAATCAAACTATCACATCACTTTTTAGTCATTTCCAAACCATTCCCCCCGTATACTATGTATTCTTTCACTCCTCCCAGTGGAACTTAGACTTCTGCACCTGGGTCTTTAAATTATAATTGGTGAACATTTACCTCATTTTCCCTGGAACCTGGATGCCACTGTAATTCCTGGCCATTTCCAATCATGTTGACATATGCATACCTTCCTGTCTCCCTCCAATTCTAACTCCTGTTTATATGTTGGTTTTCTCAGAGCCTCCTCAAAGCTTTTCCTCAAAGCTTCTTGAGGAGCTTTGCTTATATATATCCCTAGCACTTAGCATAGCTCCTGGGATATAGTAAGTGAATACAAAATCATTTTTCATTCATTCATTCAACATAGGCCTTCTTCAGGAAGTGGTACTGAATCAATGCTTGGAGAAACTAGGGATCACACAAAGTGGAGATGAGAACAGAGTATATTCCATGTATGGAGGACAGCCTGTAAGAAGGTGTGTGCAAAGGAGGAGAGTCATATACAAATAACAGAAAGACCCATTTGCTAGAATATAGAATGCATTAGGAGAGAAATATGGAGTAACCCTGGAAAGGACTTTAAATATTTTCTCTACTGTTTAACCTTTTTACTCACTATGGAACACATATGTGTTGTTTTCTTTTTTTCTGAAAGGAAACCCACTTAAAATCTAAATAAAGACAAATGATTCAACTTTTTGGACTGCTACAGAGTCTCTCTTCTGTGAATGAAGCTGATTTTTAAAGATTTTTAGTTTCTCTCTCTCTCTCTCTCTCTCTCTCTCTCTCTCTCTCTCTGTCACTGTTCCTCCCTCCCTCCCTCCCTCCCTCCTTCCTTCCCTTTCTCCTTGGAGACTTAGGAGATCAATAAAAGATCAGACTTTTTTCTTCAATATATTAAAGTAAATCCTATAAAAAAAGATCTGTTCCCATTGTTGAGGCTAATTGGCACTACTTCACACATTAAGAGGCAATGACAGCAGTTCAAACCTTGTGACTTACTTATTTCCTTTTTCATTTTCTGTACTTAACCTAGTTAGAAAGAGCAAGGAATGGTTTCTAATAGCCATTATTATTCATAAAGTTTCATTAATCAGAAGCAATAACACAACATTCTTTTTTATTCTACCAGGTCTCTGTCCTGAGACGACAACAGGATGTTCCTTGGAGAGAGGTATGTTAACTAATAACACATTTTAAAATATACGTTTAATTACATCATGAAGAATGAAATGGACAATTTCTGGGGGTAATAATCGTGCAATACTAATCATATGCCAATAGGAGCCAAGGAAATGAAATTAGCCACGTAAATTTATTTTGACTCAGACTATCACTGATATCAAGATCTGCCATTGAAACTGGCAAACATTTGTTAGTCATTCTGAATATCAAATATTTACCACAAAAAAAATGTGCTTTGACTTTGAAAATTCTTGCTTGATATAAAATCTACTTAATGGTCATATTCCCAGTTATCATTGGTACTTTTGAAAGTTACCTGTGACACTATCTATTTGGGAATCAATACTAAGTAGAAGAGAGAGAGAGAGAGAGAGAGAGAGAGAGAGAGAGAGAGAGAGAGAGAGACTTCAGTGTTCCTAGAAGTTAAATAAGATAAAAAGAAAATATTTTTGGGGAAAATATATTTGTTATGTTTGCATAGAATGTCATGCTAAAAAGCAATTGGGGAAGTGAGAAAAAGGAAGCATCTGATTAGAATTCAGATTGAATTTAGCAAGTTGATGTAAAGGACAATGAAAGAATGGGTTTCAGTAGGAAAAGTGTAGATAGTACAAGGAAAGAATGCCTGGGTGGGAAATAAGTGGGAAATGAGCTGTATGTCTTCTCCAAATATAAGGTGATTTCTAAAGACACAAGCGTGAGCTAAGATGCATAGTCATAACATGTAGGAACATTCACTGCTAGGGAGAAAATCAAAAGAAAGCTATGAAGATGATTAAAGGATTGTAAAATAGGGTCTGTGAGGAAAAGGTGAAGGAACTAGTATTATTTATACCCTATAAATGAGAAAGTTGAAGGCTAACTTAATAATGATCTTTGGTCGGGTGAAGGATGCTTAGACATCTGTTCTCTTGTTCCATTGAGGAAATAACAGGGAAATGGATTACATGAGTATGTGAAGGATTTAGGTTAGATATAAGAAGGATTTTAAACCTACAGTGGGTTATTGAAGAGAGCTTTTGGCTTTCCTTATAAGCTTTTAAAATAGAATATATTCCTGAATGTCTTGGTATAGTATTCTCTGAATGTACACCAGACTAGCTTTTCTTGTACATTTCCTGCATACCACTTAAGTGTGATTTTTATCAAAAGACAATGCATTCTTTGATTTTAAATAATTTCACATTGAATAGATAGATGAGGAAATTGTAGAGCTTTATAAGAGGGATGTGGGTGAAATGTTTTCAGTAATTGATGTCTTTATTGTTTTATACAAATCTCCTTTTATAAAATAAATATAGCTTACATATATTTTGGCATATTAAATTCAGCCCCCAATTTCAATATTACAAGCACAGTAATCGAGCATAGAAAGCAACAGGTCTGACAAAATGTCTGTGTGTGTGAGTATATATAGTCATCTATATCTCTACGAGGGGCAGTATTGCATGGTAAATTGCCTTGGAGTCAGAACGTTACATACTGAAGTCCTGACCATAACGCTTATGGCCCAGGATAACTTGGGCTTTTAAGATATGATGTAACTTTGCAGTTTGGCCTTGTTTATTAGTTTTATTCTCTTTCTTCCTGTGGTTACTGGCAGGAAACATTTCACACGGACTATGTGTAAGCACAATCAAGGGATAATAGAGTGTAACTGCTATACTTAGTGAAGCGTATACTAATAATAAATCCCCATGTGACCCTTAGCAAGTAATAATAATAATGCTAATAAAGAATAGTAATCATAATAATTAACATTTATGTAGCATTTACTATGTACCAGGCACTATGCTAACTGCCTAACAAATATTATCTCATTTGATCCTCACAGCAACCCTGAGAGGCAGATGACATTGTTATTCCCGTTTTAGAGATGAGGAAACTGAGGCAAACAGAGATGAGGTGACTTGTCTTCCTGACTCTAGGCCGGGCATTCTATTCAGTGAGTTACCTAACTTCCTCAGTAAGTTTCAGGAAGCCAAATCCCTAGTGCCTCTTTCCTATGTGAGCCCTAGCTACTCTTTCCCCAAAGCAAGCTACTCTTTCCCTGGGCCAGGACCTACTACTTTTTTATTTTCCAGTTTTCCTACCACCTCCTGTGAGTTTATGAATTTTATGATGGACTTTACCCCAGGCTCTATTATCCTCTATCATTAAGCTTCCTTACTTCCTCTGCTCAACTCCCTTTCCTTACTTAACCATGTGTGGATTTCTAGCTACTCATCTCAGAAGGAGGTGGAAAATTATTGTTACTTACATAGAAGGATCCTATCCCAAAAGACTTAATAACTGTACCTGCCTTCCAAGGCTGTTGTGAGGATCTAGTAACATAAATGTAAAACACTTAGCACCATGCCTGACATGTAGTAAGTGCTATAGAAATATTAGTTTTGTCATCATCATTAGTATTTATTAATGACACAGCAATTAAAATACGTGCCATATTATTAATTTTTCCCATTATGAGCACAAAATGATTTACAATAATTTTCCATGCATCTGCTTTGTTCTTAATTCTTTGTTATTTGGTATGGTTATGATTTTGTGTAAACAGGCATGAGGTTATGTATGTATAAAACTTACCTATTTATAACATGAAGTCATACACAGACATATCACATACTTATATCACTGTTGACCTTTTTTTTTTTTTGCGAGCACATCAGGCATGCTAGTACTTTTATCTCTGAGCATCCTGTTGAAGTAGACACAAATTAGTATGATTTATCACACTTTTGCTGAATGATTGAATCACTGAGTTATTTAGTGACTGGAATAGGGTCACAGAGTAAATGATTAAGTCAATGCAAGCATTCAGTCTCCATATTTCCATCCAGTGCTGATTTTTTTTTTGTTTGGTTGATTTGCCTTCAGACTTATTTTGCAATTTCTATGATTTCTCAGATGATAGTACCTCACTGCCCCACCTCTGACATTATCTAGAATTTATATTTATATTTGAACATGTTTTCTCCCCAGTAGAATGTAAATTCCTTGAGGACAGCATCTGTTTTATGTTGTTTTGTTTCTTTAGCACTTAGCATAATGCCTAACACTTAATGGTAGTTAACAAAGCTAGGTATCTCATTTAATTCTTATAACAAACCTGTGAGATAGATGAATAATATGTCCCCATTTTTCAGATAAAGAAACAGAGGCTGAGAGAGGTTAAACTATTTTTGCCCCATGATAACTAGGCATAAGACTATCTAATAAAAGATTTGAAGGTAGATTTTCCCGACTCCAAATCCTCTGCTTTATATACTACACCACACTGTCTCCCACATGGCATGTAATGGATAGCAATATACTGGGTCTGGAAAATTGCAGAAGCCACAAACTGGACTAAGGGTACTTGAATATCTTTTTCACATTGCCTATTCAGAGTTTATTTAAAGCACTTTTATCTTTTTATTGATATATATGGGATAGAATTTATATAAATTCTCAATTCTAAAAAAATATAATAATTAAAAATTTAACTTTCATATTTTGATAAAGTTCAAAGTATGCTAATAATTTCATGTTTATTATTTTTGACTCTAAAAATGATCTGATTTTTGTAAATGCTTATTAAAAGTTGGATATTTTTGTTGATACCATGAGATCTGTGAAACTTGCTTTTGTTTACTATTATACTGGAAATTTTTCACCTCCCTGAGCCTTTACTTTCTTTCCTTTTACTTGCCTTGTGATCACTGTGTTTTGGTACTGCTTGCTAATGCCACAGAATATTTTAATCTCTATCAACTTGCAAGAGCCTGCTCATTAAACAGAATCTCACATATCTGTCTTATGCTACAAAGGCCTAAGAAAATCCACTAAGCCAATTACTTGAAAACAGGACCCCTCAGCATTTGGTAGAACTTCTGTTTGTTTACTTGTAGATATTATCTAATGAATTCACCGAGGTGGCACAGTGGATAGAGTATTAGGCCTAAAATCAGAAAGAATGGAGTTAAAATCCAGCCTTGGACATTCACTAGTTGTATGACCTTGAAAAAGTCACTTAACCCTATTTGCCTCAGTTCCTCATCTGTAAAATGATCTAGAGAAGGAAACGATAAATCATTCCAGTATCTTTGCTGAGAAAACCCCAATGTGGCCTTAAAGTGTAAGTCATGACTAAACAAAAGATGTTAATAAGTGCTCATTTAGCGATCTATTAGCTATACCTCTCCTGGTAAACTTTTATTCAGACTAATGAGACATTCTTCATTTTGGAGAGGGTAAGATTAGCCTTCATAGAAATGAGCTTTGAAAGTACTAGATCTCATCTAATATTCTACCTTATCTGAATGCAGAAAACAATTCTAAGCTACCCACTTATGTTGAAAAATGGCTCTACTTCCTTTTGAAGAGTATTTCCAAATTAAGTGACAATTTATGTGGACTTTGCACAGCCTTCACATGGAGACCCCTATCTTTGAAGACTGATCTTCAACCTTCCTTATTCCAAAGTCAATGCTAACTCTTGAAAATATAACTAGCCCAAGAAAATACTGGGTTTGCCCTTCCTAAAAGCTTGCCATCTAATTCTGTAGCCATGTTGCAGTAAGGGAAAGACAAATATCATGCTGTTAGAAAAATGTAAAGACAGACAAACACATGAAGCCCATCACTTTTTAAATGGTAAAACTGAACCAAAGCTACAATCCCTCCCTAGGTTGGGCTTGTGTGATGTAGCCTGAAGGTTATTTTTGCAGCCAAGCAAGAAGCCCAGCAAATATAATGGAAACACTGACAGACACTTAACTATACTGGCACTAGCGGGTAGAGTCATAATTCACTTCATAATACAAATTGATATGTTGTCCAGAGGGGTCCCTGTATTTGTATTATTGAGTGTCTCATGAACAGTTCTGGTTCTGGGCTATAGACCCAGGAAATGAAGCTAAATGGTGCTCTCTGGAATGATTTCTGAATCAGCCACCCTCAATTATGATTGGGGATATCCTTAGGGTAGGCAACAATGGAAATTTACTATAAAGACCTGAAATATAAAATGATACACCAAAGTGAAGGGGGGAGGGGGAAAACATAAAGAAATAAACTTTATTTCTATTTAAAGTGTAAGTCCTTCTCCCCATGGGGCCAAACAATTTAAAAGCAGAATGTCAGTGGAGGTGAATGAGGGCAATGTGCTTTTAAGTGTGGAGCCTTGTTGAACTCAGAGCAAGGACATTCTGCGTTTGTAAAATCACATGGAAGCTCAAGTTCAGCTGCCCCAGTGATCTTGCTGGCCCAGCCTTCCTAAGTGCTTTATAATATAATGCAAATGACTTACACCAATGATCATTGCCTTTCCAAATATCAATTTTGTCTCTAATGACTTGTCCTAGAAAGGTCATGTCAGAGCCTATTCAGAATGTCCTTTTAAACAACTGAAGGAATTTGGGGTATACACTCACAGTATTAAGTGTTGCATAACATTTTGCTGTAGTCTTCACCCTTGCCCTCTATTAAAAAAAGGCTACAGTGTCACTCACATCTTTAGAGGCAATTTCCCATTTCATATGCTTTTTTCCCCACTTGCTAACAATCCCTTCTCAGAGCCATTATATAAGAAGCTCAGGTCTTGTCTTAGAATCAATGTAGCAGAATGAAAACAAGACAATTAGAAGTCAAGAATTCTGGTCTCTGAACTCAGAAAAGCAGCTAATCGACTTAAGTGTCCTTGAATATTAAGTTGCCTTCTCTGGGCCTCAGTTTCCTCACTTGTAAAATGAGAGAACTGGAACAGATCACTTTTTGAAGTCCTTTGTGAAGTTCCATCATACCATTTAAGCCTAAAAATGAAAGAATTTTTGTTTAAATGTTGAGGATTACTGTAGCATTTTGGAATAGCATGGGCAAGATACTTGGGAGCAATTTCCTCTCAATTACTGATGAGAATAGGACTAGAGACAATATGGATAATTAAAATTCACATTTCATCCAAAGACCTCAATATATTTAATTGTTCCACCTCCTCCTCCTGTACCAGGCCATTTACTGAAGAGCCAAATAATGAGCAAAAACTGGTTTGTGTTTCATCTCTGTTTATAATTCTAGCACCCTCTCACTCCGCGCCCCCCCCCCCCACTAAAAGTGTTATGGAATGTGAATTTTCAAAATATAGGAAAAAAGAAAAAGATAAACAAGACACATTTCAACCAGATAATTCTCCCCTCTCAATCTCTACTACACCTTCCCCTCAACATACACCTACATTAATATTCTGATTTTTTAAAAATTAGTGAAGATACGATTTTGCTAACCAAAATGATAAAACTACATACAGTGAGTGATTTGGTTAGGAACTGAGGGGAGAGGATTTATAGAACCATCATAGTGCTGGAAGGGCCTTTAGAGACCATCTACACTAATCCCTTCATTTTACAGTTGAGGAGAGACCCAGAGAGATTAAGTGATTTGCTCAAGGTCACAAGAGTAATTGATAACTCCTTCTACCACACCACACAGAGCTGTCAGCCATACCAACAGCCCAGCTCCGAAGATGAAAATACCCTAGTCAGATGAGACCCAAGGAGAATAAGACTTGGACCAGATAAAGTTATGATAAATCCAATTGAAATCAACAAAGATTTATGAAATACCTACTGTGCAAAGAATATTGGTAGGTATCAGGAGAGATAGAAATTTTAGGTGATATATGGTCCCCTTCTTCATTCTTGGGGGGAATGAGACATGCTCTATGCTACCTATTAAATGGGCTAGAAAATTACAAAATGGAATGTTAATTGAAGTACAAGCAGAATTAGGGAATGTTTTAAAGGACGAATAGGAACTTAACAGGAAATTATGAGGAAATAAGACATACCTAGTTTTTAATAAAACAGGGTAAATCAAGGAATAGAGGTGGAAAATCACACAGGACATTTTTCTGGGGGGAGGGTGCAGCCATAAAATAGATATATGAGCAAAACATTGAGATTAAGACTATTGAATTAAAATTCAAATATCAGAAGACAGTTTTAAGGGCATATTTTATGCATAGCATAATCATGAACTATCCTATACTCCTTGCCCTTATGGAATTCAAAATCTAGTAATACCACAATGAAACAAAATAGAATTGGTATATAATGATAGGAACAAAGGACCATGCAAAGTCTGATGAAAGAGAGATGATTTCTGACGGGGTACCAGAGAAGGCTTCATGGATGAGATTTCACTAAGACTAAGACTTGAAAAATAGATAAATTATCAATTTGATGAGATACAAGGAAAAAAACACTCCAAACTTTGGCACCTTCATGTGTAAAGGCACAGTGGTGGTAACAGTCCAGTTATTATACCCCTCTTCTCACACATTTTTTCTTTCATAAGTATTTTATATTTTAAAACAGATGACTCCACTTAAAAAAATACATCACTGTACTTCAATAAATAGAATGCAAGTTGATGCATTTACAGTTTTGCACCACATGAGAACCCTGTCAAGCTATAATTTTACAATTGACTGTTAAATCAACATGAGAAATTATGGTGTCAAACTGAAAAGTATAAGTAGTTGCATAGAATATTACCATGTTTTAGCATGTTTAAGATCAATGAAAATAAAAAAGGTAGTCAGGAATATGGCATCTGTGGCAGAAATGGAACTTAATGCTGGCAAATGGAGAGTAGGGACATGACCAAAAGGATTTAGAATGTGGACTTCAATTGGGAGCCAGTGAAGGCTTTTGAACAGATCCGTTCATAATAATGATAATGTCTTAGTAATTGCTTCATGGATTGGAGTAGAGTAGGGTAGAAAAATCAGTAAGGAAACTCTAGCAGTAGTGCAAACAAGAGATAATAAGACTCTGGATTAAAGAATACTGGTGTCTCATCTTTCCTAAGAGTATGGGGAATTACAGATCTAAATACAGTCATTGAGTCAAACTTCAGTTCATCCTCCTTGAAAACAAAGAAATGCGTGAAACTTGGGTTTAGAGAGACATGGAAAGGATTCTGGGATCTATGATTGGAAGATCATTTCTGGAGTAATTAAGATAAGAAAGTGAGAGGTAGAAACTTATTTTAGACTCCTGTAAAGGACTGAACCCTGAAATCCAAAGAGAAGTATGGATGCTATTATGTCTTTTTTTCCAATATAGTGTCTAGGCATGCTTTCCTCTTCCCCCTGACAAAATGATTGTTTCACAATGCCTAGGACACTACTAATTTAAGATGCATATGGGTTTATAAAATATGTTCTTTTGAAAATGCAAAGGTCTCCTTAATGCCACCTGCACTCCTATTTGTAGACATTAACAGTTTAATGTGAATTAAGCTAGGAAGAAGCAATTTTGGGTGATTAGGAAGCACAAGGATAAAGGATAGGCTAGGGTACTGTGTTATAGTGGGAACTTTGGAAAAGACACAATCAAACAAGAGAGAAGTGGGAAACTTGGAGGTGGGGTACAAAATGCATCAAGAAATAGGAAAAAGGAAAGGCATGTGAGAAAAGGCAAAAACAGTCCTTAAATAACTTAGCAGTATATAGTAGGATCAACCTGAGCATTTCCTCTTACCCCTTGAAATCATGATGGAACTGCTCTTCTCTTTGGAAAATGGGGTTTGCAAGGGAAACTCCACCAATCTCATTGCTTTTTCCTGATGATCTTGAAATAACAGGCAGAGGACAATGAAGGGGCGCATGGGAGGAGCTTACCTTATTTCACAATGCTCCTTGTCACATAATCTGCATTCTAGACAAAATGATCAAGACAATAATTTTTCTTTGAGGTACACCCACTTTCTTTCCATTCTGCATTCTCAAAAGCTAATCTCCAGATCTGTAATGCATTCCTTCATCTTCTCCTATAAGTTGAATTCAGTCTTCCTTTTCCTTCAAGTTCAAGCAAGACATCAACTTTATCTAAAGCCTTCCTTGATCCTCCCAAAAGGAAGCATTTGATTTTTAGAATGCTTTCTTTACATTTGTTCTTGTCTCTTCTTTCATGTCACTTTATACAATCATCCATTATTTGTATGCTTATTTTGATATTTTTACCTTTCTTTGCATCTCTAACACTTAGGTTAACACAAGGTCCAGTACATTATAATAAATGCTTGTTGAATGATTTCCTATCAAATATCTTTAAGTAAACTATAAACTCTCTGAGGAGAGGGACTTCATTTTTTATCTTTACATCCTCATCCCTTATCACAAAGCAGTACCTTCCAAAAATAAAGTAACTGAATACTTGAGCCAACTTCTCCATGATTGTCATATGAATCTCCTACCAGCTAAAGATTCTAGTTTTGTGATGCTAGGTGGGAAATCCACCTTTTCTACATGATTCTCTGGATAAACTTCATTTCTCCCTCTCTTTCCTGCTGGATTGGTTCAATGGAAAAATAGACAAGGCCTCTTGAGGTAATCTAGGAATACCTGTTGGCCACAAACCAACTAAATATCAATAATTTGTAGGGCATATGCTCAAAGTAAACATTATCTCAACACCATCCCCTTACTCTATGACAAATGGAAGTTGAACTTGTGGTGATTTAGTAGTCATAAATGTAGATTAAATTTACGAAGCCTGTTGTCTTGCTTTCTAGTTAAATTATTGGCTTGCTATTCAATGCTAGGATAAACACAGAAGCTCTCTATGAAATATTATAAACAATATCATATTTGTAAAGCATTTTTAACTTTTCCAATAAAATTGCGGAAGACTATAATTACATTATTAAAATTAAACATCTAAATAACCATGCTTTGTTTACAAACTGGTAAGGTTCTGGAGAGAGGAAGAAAAGGATTGACATACTGGTAAACTATCCACCTACACGTAATTTTTATTTAGCACTGGATGGTAAATCAGGAATGCTAGAGTTAACTTTTTAAAAATGCATTCATCCAGATAAAGTTAATTTTTCAAAACTATTATCAATTAAAATACTCATTTTCCCAATACCCAGAGCTACATGCTATGCATGTAGTTTCAAATTCATTAGTCAACACTTGAGCACCCTTTATTAGTTTGTACAGGTACTGGGGAAAGATTTCCAGTTCTTAGTAGTGAATTAAGCTAAACTTATCTGTTTTCCAGAGTAGCCAAATAGCTAACCTTGGGGAGCAATAGTATTATTAATGCTCGATGAGTTAATGCTAGATGGTGTGGTGGACAGAGTACTGGTCTTTAGTGATCTAAGCTGAATTTATCTAATTCCTTGAATAAATAGATAGCTAACCTTGGGGAACAATAATAATATTAATGGTGAATGTGTTAGATTTAGACAGCTAGATGAAGCAGTAGTGAGATCACTGGAGTAAAGATTTTCAGACCTTAGTAGTGACCTAAGGTGAATTTATTTAACTTCCTAAATAACAAGATAGGTAACCTTGGGAAGAAATGGTAGTATTGCAAAACAAGTTAAATTTAGGAAGCTAGGTCGTCTAAAGAAAAGATCAATAGACCTGAGAGAAGGAAAACTATAGTTGAAATCTAGGCCTAGGTGCTTACTAGCTGCATGACTCTGAATAAGTAACAATTTCTCTGTGCTTCAGTTTCCTCATCTTTAAAATGAGAACACTACCTAGCACCTTCTTCCCAGAATTATTGTTACAGTAAAATGACAGTGTATTTGTAAAATACTTTGACAGCCTTAACATACTATATTTGATGTTCCTACTCTGAGGACTGTCGTAATAATTTTGAGTTTGGGCCATTTCCAAATAGTTTTCAAACCCTTGATGGGAAGCCCAAATCTGTTATTATTTATTGATGATTTTTTTTCCAGAACACAAATTACATTTCTCCATACCTTTTACTAAAATGCAAAAAGGAAGGAAAGGAAGAAAGGAAGGAAGGAAGGAAAGAAGGAAGGAAGGAAGGAAGGAAGGAAAGAAGGAAGGAAGGAAGGAAAAAAGGAAGGAAGGAAAGAAGGAAGGAAGGAAAGGAAGGAAAGAAAGAAATCAAGCAAGGTAGCCATTTGATAAATGATACTACATGTACAAGGGATTTGACTTGTTCTAATTGGTCCCAGGAAGTAGAATTACAAGCCACTGGAAGAAGCTCCAAAGAGAGCTATTTGATTTGATATAGAGGAAAGTCTTCCTAATAGTTAGAACTGAAGGTAGGATGGACTGACTTGGAAGGTAATGAGATCTTCATCTCTAGGAATCTTTAAATGGAGACTAAGTGACTGGTCATTAATGTCAGTGTGAAGTGGATTCCTTTTCACCGTGTGTGTGTGGCTTGTAAATGATGATTTTGGAGATCATTCCAACTCTAACTATGATTCATGTTGATGAAAGGAAAAAGGATAGTATCTTTTTTCATTCTTTGATAAAATCTTTGAAGAATTGTAGGCCTTTTTAAAGTTCCTTTTTAAAATATACAAATTTCATTCTGATCCGTAAGTTTTCATTCTTCCAAAGATTAGGTGATATTTGGGGAAGTGTGTAATAACATATGTAAATTGCTTTACAATTGTCACTAAGTTGTCAGTAAGAGTCACCTATACAGTCTACTTTTAACTTAAATAATTTGATCTAGGAAAATTATTTTCAATTTATTTATTTATATATTATAATTATTATTTATATGATTGCACCCAAATGTCTGAGGTACACTTATTTCAGTCATAATCGGTGATAAATATCTGGAAGAAAGAGATACAGGGTAAAATAATTTCCTTTGAGGGAAATGAACTATCAAACCCACCACTAATCTCAACAACTTGGTCAACATTTCAGACACAATTGCTTTCCAATGTGATTTAATCTGACTTATTAAATAAAGAAAAAAATCAGATCCAACCTCATATTACATGATAGAAATGGAGCCATAGAAGTCCTGCAGGAAGGTCCTAATGAGTGGGAATAAAAAATCCACCAAAGTGTTCCTATTATTTGAATTTGCACTGTATATTTTCATTGAGTTGGAACCAATTGCCATGTTTTATATAATGATAACATCTAACAGTGCAGTCACTTCAGGAATTCATTATTAGTACCAATTGAGACTAAGGTGTACATCAAAAGGGCTCTCTTTTCTATAGCACTTTGTTTCTAAAGTACTCTTTTAACTATGCTTATATGAGCTAAGTAGTTCAAATATTATCATGCCTATGTAGCCTCATGGTCTAATGTATAGAGATAAAGTCTTGAGGTCCAGAAAACCTGGGTTTAGTTTTTGCCTCTGAAGAATGCTAGTTGAGGAACCTTGGGCAAGTCATCTAACATTTCAGTATCCTAAGTAGCCCAATAAAACTCTAAATTGCAAAGCAGTTGCCAGTATGCATCAGTGGAATAGAGTTCTTCATAGGGAGTTCTCTATACCCAAGTTGTCAGACATGAAGTTGCAGTTTCTGGTCTCTTGCTACCAACAATATCCCTGAGTGCAACCTGGATCAGATTAAAATGTAACTGGGAAATGCTTAATGAAATTAATTTTTAAAAATCAGTATTAGCTACATCTAGGGTGGGGTGAAAAAAAGAAAAAAGTTACATGATAATTTTATTATATATTAAAAGGAATAGTGAGTTGTACATAATCAATTTGCAGTTTCAAGCACAATAATCTTTTTTTCTATTCTATGGTATGGAAATGCTTGTTTTATTTCTTAATTTGAAAATTAAATAAATAAAATAAAAAATAAAAAGTGCAACATTATATTTTTTAAATAAGTCAATTTGTAGCCCCCAAGGATTTTTATACACGGATCAGTGGACTCCTTTATATATGAGTTTGATATCACTAGCCTAGACCAAAAAATTATGAGTATAGACAAAAATGTCACAAAAGTATATGTTATAAGGAAACCCAAGGGGTAAAAAGATCATGTGACTTTCCTAGAGTCACCTGGCTAATAAACTTCTGAGCAAGACTCAATTCTAAGGTTTCTGACTCCACATGCAGTGTTCCTTTAGCCTCAGAATTGGATGCAAAGTATGATGTAATGAAAACCTTAATTGGTGGAACCAGTATTATTATGAGGCTATTTATTACCTGGATCTCCTGGAGAAAGCAAACTACTGAATTAGTCTATATTGAGCTATATGTCAACTGGATGGGACAGATGGAGATACTTATTTCACTGACAATCTCTGTTCCCTGTTGGAGTTACCAGTTGAATATCAAATCCAATTCAATATGTCAGCTTTGGGGATGATGTGAAACCTGATTACTTCAAAGATAGACTTACTCTCTATATATCTTTCATATTACCCACACCAGGAGCTAACATTAAAGACACTGAATGACCTAGTTCCTCCCCACATTTCCAGGATTATTTCACTCCACTTGGATTCATCTAGGAACATATTTTGGAAGATTGTTTTTGAACCTTAGAGATCAAGTTCAATGCCACCTCATTTTACCAATGGGGAAATTGTTTCTCAGAGAAGCTATGAGACTTGTACAAGTTTGTACAGCTAGTAAATGACTCAGGAGGCCTCACACTCAAGTTTTCCAGAAGAACAACTGAGCATTCTATCCATGGCACAACAAGATGAAACTAAGTTTTGTTCTGTCATTTCTCTTTTCCAATCATTAATTCCTTCAGGCCAGTTTACACAAATGGAATTTACTCCCTCATTATCACTTCCTCTTCTTTCAAAACTTCATTTATATATCACTGCCTTTCATGAAGTCTTCCCAGATCCTCCCACATGACAATGTTTTCTCCTTCATCTAGCCAATTAACTACCATTTTGAAATTCCTACTATAGGAGAGGCACTATGCTATGTGATGGGGGTCCAAAGAAAAACAAAAAAAAACAAAAACAAAACAGTCACTCATCTCCAAGAGGTCATTGTCTAATGGGAGAGAAAATGTGAAAACAATTATTTTCAAACAAGATCTATCCAGGATAAGGTGGAGATAATTCTTAGAGGAAAGGCACTGGCATTAAAGGGCTTCTTACAGAAAGCAAAATTTTAGCTAGTACTTGAAGGAAGCCAGGGAGGACAAGAAACTAAGGAGGGAGAGAGTTCCACATAGGGTGTACCTCGGGGGACAGCAGTGAGTTAGGTATTAGAACACTAATAGAGGGGAGCAAATCATGAAGTTCTATGAATGCCAAATGAAGGCTTTATATTTGATCTTGGAGGGAATAGGGAGCTACTGGAGTTTATTGATTAGGGTTGGGGGTCTGATCAGACCTCCACTTTAGGAAGAGTAATTTGACAGCTAAGAGGAAGATGGATTGGAGTGCCAAAAGACTTCAGGCAGGAAAGCCAACCAGCAAACTATTGCAGGAGGCCAGAAAAGGTGTGATGATGGCTTATACCAGGATAATGGCAGTGTCAGAGGAGAGAGGTGTTGAGTTTTTTCAAATTTTATTTTCCAGAGTACTTTGTCCAGATCTTATGCCATCTTGCATAGTACTTGTATGTATGTATGTATGTGTGTGTGTATAATTTATATATTTTTTTATTTATACCCACACATACATATGTATGTATACCCACATATATACATACATATACACACACACATACACTTACACAGTATTCTTTTTACTGGCATGTAAGTTCTTCTAACAAAGAGGCTATATTGTTTCTCATGTCTTTTCCTCCAACACTTTGGCATGTGAAGGGCTTAATATTTTTTTGTTTTGTAGGCACTGTCTACATAACTTTGATTTAAATTCTTTTTTCTAAAGTGTCTAGATTCCATTTCTCATTTTTTGTGCACCCATATGTGTTGTTAATCACTTTGTATAACATTGCATGTACCTCCCTCTTTGGCTCTTTCTCCATTAGGATATAATTAACATAGAAAGTGGGTCCCCAAATTACTTTCTGGTTTTCTCCCCATTATGACTAATGATGAGCTGACAAGTGAGGCTTAGGAGGCTGGATCACATTTCATTCTATCCAGGTGGTGACTATCCCAATGTGACTGTATTTCTAGAGTTAGCTATGGCAGAAATAAGGACAGTTTTGAAAAATCATCTTTTCAGATTCAAAGCATGTCTAAATTTCCCATCTCTGTTAAGAAATAGAGAGAGAGAGTTGTTGTTGTTTTAATCTAGCAAGGACAAGAGATTCATGGAATCAACCTCGTCTTTTTGACTGTTCCACCCCTGTGTTGAAAATGGCATCCAAAAATTATCACATCGGGAGCCACTAAAGAAAACAGTAGGCTTGTGTAGAACATTTAAAAAGCTTTTTAAAATGTTTTCCTGCCTCATCTCCTGCCATTCTAGTTTCCTTGGATTTCAGCTAACTGAAATCCATTTGTGCCCCATTTGCTTATTTAGTAATCATCTGTTTTTGCTGTGGCTTTGCACAGCAAAAAAAAAAATGTTAGTGGTTTCTATCTGTATACCTCTTTCCTCAAACAACCACATTTAATCCATACATCATGTAGAAATAATATCAATACATAATTCCAGGGATAGGAAAGATGCTGTTGTCTGTTTCTAAATCACACTCAGACTTTTAAAATAGGTAAATTAATATTTCAATTTTAACAGTTTAACATTATAGTACAGCAAGAGGGGAAGGAACAGATTAATTTGAGTATCACAGACACAACTGCTACAGCATCCAGGTATATCCATAGGCATGTCTATGTATATTGGGCTGCAGTAGTAGCTATGACCCTGCATGCTGCATACATTAAAAAATCATGGGACCTTGAATTTCATCAGTCTTGATAGTTGCCAGTAATGAACTTCTACCAACACAGATAAGAGCCTTCTCTTTGATAAGTAGTCTTAGAGATTGGTTGGGGGCACCGAGCCAATATGTTTCACAGGTAGAAATTGGATTCAAGTCATTCTCACTCTGAAGTGGTTTTCTTCCACTATTCCCTACTTCTAATGCAAATACAAACCTACATAAACAAACAAGCCTATGTACACACATCCAAACACTCTTGTGTTTATATATCCATATTTGTCTGCAACTGTGATTTTACTGGCGTGAGCGTGTGTGGTGGTTTTAAACTAGTGTCTAAAAGTGATCAGTTTGTAATGTTTATTTGTTGATTTTGTTTGCCCACCAATCCAAGAAGGTTTGAGCTTTCTAAAGTATCCTTGGGCCACTGAGGGGAGTGAGTGCACATAGATCATTCAGCTGCTGCTTCCTTAGCAGTGGAGAGATTTGCTGTATTTCCCAAAATTATTTGGATAAATTTTTGTATATCTTAAATTTCCCCCTCTGTACATACCAACCACATTTTGTGTCACAGTAGATGATTTTAGCATCCTTCAGCAAAAACTTGATCTCACCTGAGGACCAATTTGGTATCGAACCTCTTTGACTTTATACCTGTGCTAATGGGCAGATGAACTGTTGCCACTTATCTTTGAAGTTTTTCATATTGAAAAGGACTTGACATTTAATAGGAATAAACTCAAATTTATGGTTCAAAAATCAATTTCATGAGTACAAGGTGAAGAAAGCTAGACAAACTGTATATCTGAAACATTTGTGACTCTTAGCATGTCAAAAAATTCATGTCAAGAGAACAGAGACACAGATCTGACTCAGATTACAGCATAATATAAAATAATACATCATAAATGCATGAGACATGCAAATTGATTGCTATGTGAAGTTTGAACATCAGAGTAATTGTTGAATGGTAGGAATAAGGGGCAGGAGGAGATGACATTTGATTTGATCTTTATAGGGAGAGTGGGTCAGACAACCAGCAGATGAAAGGAGTTAAGAGATGGAGAAGGCAACTGGATAAAGGGTATGATATTAGCAAAGGATTGGAGTTGGAAAAATAATGAAGAATGACGATGATCTAGTTTCACTACAAAGGGCTTCATAAATGTTTTTCACTTTACATTTCATCAGAGTTTCTTAGTGTTGCATGGCTTGATGACATGCACATTGAAAAGTGTGCATGTTTTGTGTTCAGAATCAAGCCAGCAATAAAGTTGTATGATGCAGCATGGGCAAGAACTGACAGAAACACTTTGGCTTCATCATGTGTTGGATTTTGAATTAATTTTTGGTTGTTGCACATTCATAAACCTGTTTCCAGGTTTGTTTGTTTTTTTTGCAATCCTCATATAAGGTCATGACCCACAGTTTAAGATGTACTGGACTAGAGTATAGGGCTGTGTGGATGGGAGTTATATGAAGAAAACTGGGAAGAGAGAGTAAGGCTGGAATATGGATGGTTATAAAAGCCATGCAAAGGAGCATAAACTTTCCTCATTAGAAAATAGAGAGGCACTAAACAGTTTTGAGCAAAGGAATGACATGAAAAGTTGTATATCAAGGGGCTGAGATTGACAGTAGGATGGAATGTAAAGGGAAACAGGTGTGCTAAGAGTGTGCAGCTAGGTAGTTCAAAAGCCCACCAAGGGCAACTAGTGCTAGTGGTAGTGGGAAAAAAGAGATGACTGATTTCAAAGCTATTATGGGAAAAAAAAAAAAACAACCGATCTTGGTCTGTGTTTTTATGCATACATATACATATGTGGATATATGTATATAATATATATACACATATGAGTATGGAGAAAGACAGAGAGAGAGAGAGAGAGAGAGAGAGAGAGAGAGAGAGAGAGAGAGAGAGGAATAGAAGGAGGTTAGGACGGAGGGAGGGAGGGAGAGAGTGTAAGAATGAATTCCTTCCCAGTTTCTTATGGTCTTTGAACATTTAGAAAGAAGGAAAAACTATCAAATACTCACACTGTGCATAATATGAATTTGATTCTCAGGACAAGAGCAAATGGCTGTTCATCAAAAATCTAAAATAATTTTTTCTTTTAAAATAATAATGCCTAGAAGTTCAATATTTCTACTCAAACACAAAGGCTGGTAGACATATTTACAAAAGGCCTTATGATGTTTGCAGTCGACTTTACAGAAGACAACATTTATAAAACCTTTCTAGCTCCCGGCAGGTACCATGCCTTCTCTTGGGGATTTGTGTTATTCAGATATTGTCTTTCATTTGAACTTCAAACATTTTTTTCCTAGAGCCTGAATTTTAATAGCTTTTGGAAATTAAAACCTTTTTATTTGTATAATATCCTCCATGAATTTACTTTTCAGAAACAAATGACTACAAAGCTAGAGAACTACAGTTTGTTTTGAGAAAAATATAAAAAAGACTAAGAAAATTTTAACATCTACTCTGCCTCTTAAAAAAATAACTTAAGCATTAAAAAGTATTGTAGCCAATACATTTTGCAATGGTTTTACCCCTTCCTTCTCAATATTTATTTATTTAAAATATTTTATTAATGCTTTTTAAAAAAAAAACACTTCTTTATCGCCATATTCTCCCCAAACCCTCATTCAATAGAAGCTTCCCTTGTAACATAAACACTGAAGCAAAACAAAATTACTCAATGGATGTTTTACTAGCTCTAATCTGCTACCTCTCTAGGAGAGAGTATTTCATCACCAATCCTCTTGAACCAAAATTGGTTATTATACTATATCTAAATTCTGTGGTCGTGGTGTATGTTTTTTATTATATTTTATATTGTGGGGAGAGTATAACTTTATGGATTTGTGTTTAACACTGGTAGTCTTGGAGGAATTTTAAACAGAGGGATGATATGAAGGAGAAGGGAATAAGCATTTATTAAGCACTTACCACATACTTAAGTGCTTACCAAGTGCTAAGTAGTTTGCAAATATTTCTCATCTCATCACATTTCATCCTCACAACAACCCTGTAAATTATATACTATTATTATCCCCATTCTACTGTTGAGAAAATGGAGGCAAATAGAGGTTAAGTGACTTGCTCAGGGTCACATAATTAGAAAGTTTGAGTCTGTATTTGAACTCACGGCCATTGCCCTTTGCATTTTACCAGCTAGCTATAGATCAGCGGTTCTCAATTTGTGGATCTCGATCCCTTTGGGGGTCAAACGGGGTTGCCTAAGACCATTGGAAAACCCATATTTCAGATGATCTTAGGAACTGAGACATCATTCCTCTATTAGCCTCCAGGTGGGTCCACCCACATGCCGATACGCCCACATATAAGTATTAAAGCATTGTGCCATTAGGAAGGTTGAGAACCACTGCTATAGATGATTAGATCAATGCAAAAGAATTGTTATTCTAATAATGACATAAAAGATGGACCAAAAGGGAAAGAAATAGAAAAATAAAACTTTTTTCCCCCCTTGGGATATTTTTTGTGTCATCTCAGCAGTTCTTTTATTTTCAGACTAACTTTTGTAAAGAATAGTAAGAAGTCAAGCAAAATGTGTTTTGAAACATTTAAGAATTTGTGTGCAGAACCACTTAATACCAAAACTACTTTAAAAATACCACTATCAACATATATAGTCCTCTTAATTTAAACAAAGAAAATTGTTTTTGCCTGTGACATAATAACACCATCAATCAAAAGTCAGAGTGACAAAATATGTTCATTAAGAATGATCAGTTGAACATCCCAGAAGTTAAATAAAGAAAGAATTTCATTGCAGGATTTTCTTCAACTGTAAGAGATAATGATTTTGATGTGTATTATTCCCTAAAGATTATGTTTGTATGTAATTACAGTAGTTTGTACTAATTAACTGTATTTTGTGTACTTAGAGTTAGGCTTTCAATTTAGTGTAGTAAAAAAAAGAAAACCAGAGGATTTGAAGTCAGAGAATTCAAATCCCAACTGTAGTCCTTACTAGCCACCCTTGGGTAAGTCACTTAACTCTTCTGGGCATCAATTTCCTCATCTGTAAAATGAAACCTTAAGTTTATATGACCTTAGTTATCTCTTCTGACTCTGAATCTGGTTCATGTGGTCCTAAGATGTTAAAATGCAAATGTATACAACATAAAATTTAGATGAGTAATACTGTGTATTTTATCAGGTAATATAGACAGTTTAAACAAATTGTTTCAGCAGTTTGGGGGCTTGAATAGACTTTGATCATTGAAATGGTTTACTTTACCTATTTATTGATTAAGCTTTAATATTTGCAAAAAATATAAAATAAAGTTGTGTTTTTACACTCCAGAAACCCTGCTCCAAGTACTTGATTGTGTCTGAGTCCAAGCAGTCTCATGAAAGCCTTAGTAAAGGTGCTGTATCATTAATAACCAGTACAAAATCTCTCGACTTCAACTAATATGTCCTCATTTGGACATGAGTGATTAATAGATACTCCCTTTTCTATCTCATTCCTCATTCATGGCCCTTACTTCTTATAATACAAAGTAGAAATAGATTTGGTTCATGGGTTTCTGATTATATAAAAGCACTCTAGATAACCCTCAAATTATGGTTCATACACTTGGCATCAGCCATTGGACTACTTGAAAATCACACACAAATTATTCATCTGGTACATTTCATTTCTAAACTGTTATTAGCTATCTTTATTCCCTATCTTCTTGATATATTCCAAGTATTTTCTTTTTGAGAAGTAGTTTTATAAACATGGGTGTTATTATGCATGTTTGTGTAAACTGAAAGGTATATGTATGAAGATAGGCAACTAAATGGCATAATGAATATAGCAGAGGGCCTGGAGCCAGAAGAAACAACTTAAAATCTTGCTACAGACACTTAAGAGCTATGTGACCATTAACAAGTCAGTTAGCCTCTCCCAGCATCACCTTAGTTACCTATGAAATGAGCATAGTGATAGTAGCTACCACATTGGATTGTTGTGAAAATCAAACGAGATAACATGTAAAGCAGTGGCATCAATTCAAATAGAAAGGAGTGGCACTAATACATAAGAATACTTTTGAGCTGCATATTGGCTTAGTTTTTAAATGTAATGTTATTTATATGTTAGTATATGTGTGTATTTAAATATTTCACAATTACATTTTAATCTTGATGAGGTCACATTTGGAAGTACTGCTGGCCTCATATGGCTCATGGCTGATACCCCTGATGTAAGTATGTGGCAAACTTTAAATTGCTTTATTAATGCTAACTACTTTTATTTGTTTTTAACAAACCTGTCATTTAATTGGTGTAGGGACTTCTCGGAGAATATCTTCCTTGCAATTTAATATCTTAGAAAGTTACTTGGACAACTTGCTGGAGATCATCCAGCCAGGAGGCAGCAGAGGAAAGAGTTGAGTCTTCATCTTCCTGATTCAGAGAACAGTTAGTTCTAAATCACCCCTTAGGGTGAATTTGAATCAAATGAATGGGATGAATTTGAAGCAAAACTAACATATGTTCAATAGTTAAAAATGTAAGGTCAAAATAAATAATTATTGTTTTTTACATGCAACTAGGAAATAAGATATACAGGCAATGGGGTATAGAAATGCATCTACAAGAAAGCAAGGGGTGTGGAGGATGTAAGAGAGGGAAGATTGTTGGAAGGGCTACTCAGCATGCTTGCCATCTTGGGGTGGGAGGGAGGGGAGAGATGGGAAGAAAATCTATAACTCAAAACCTTTGAGAAATAAACGTTGAAAGCTAAAAATAAATTTTAAAAATTTAAAATAAATAATTAATAATAAAAATTTATTTAACCACCAGGTGGTGCTTCTTGTCAATTGTAACCACTGTTTGATGATGAGAATCGAGAGTTAGCTCTGCCATACACAACCAATATCAGAGAGCACTACAGGCAAAGACCAAACTCTTTATTGTTTATACTACTGACTAAGGCCTAGGCTTTCCTTGTATTTAGCATTGCTTGCCATGTTAGTCAAGAAATATGGTGCTTTTTGGTTATATCCAGTTAAGATTCTTTTTTTTTTTTTTTTGCTTTTTGGAGGGCAACTGGAGTTAAGTGAGTTGCCCAAAGTCACACGGCTAGTAAGTGTGTCAAGTGTCTGAGGCCGGATTTGAACTCAGGTCCTCCTGACTCCAGGACCAGTGCTCTATTCACTATGCCACCTAGCCACCCCCCCCAGTTAAGATTCTGATGGCTGGGAAAACTGTACCCTCTTCCTTTCTCTTCTTCTTTTCACAGCATTCAATCATATAAGTTTGGGTTATTTTTTTTGGGGGGGGGGTCTTTACTCAGAACTATAAATGCATAAGGAATGCAAATAAACACATTCAATGATCAAATGAATACCTATGACTCCTCTTAGACCGAGTTTCTTCATTGATTCTAAAACCCAGGAATTCCTTGAACATGGTTAAGGTATTTATATACAAATTTCCTCATTATCTATATGCAATACACCCTCCAAAAATAGATAGATAAACAGACAGACAGACAGATAGATAGATAGATAGATAGATAGATAGGTAGATAGATAGATGATAGACAGATAGATAGATAGAAGATAGATGATAGACAGATAGATGATAGATGATAGACAGATAGATAGATAGATGACAGATGATAGACAGATAGATAGAAAGATGATAGATGATAGACATATAGATCGATAGATGATAGATGATAGATGATAGATAGATAGATAGATAGATGATAGATGATAGACAGATAGATAGATGATAGATGATAGACAGATAGATAGATAGATGATAGATGATAGACAGATAGATAGATAGATGATAGATGATAGACGGATAGACGGATAGACGGATAGATAGATAGATAGATAGATAGATAGATAGATAGATAGATAGACGATAGATAAGCAAACAATAGTCAAGAGCCATAGGAAAGGGGAGAGGACGATCACTTACTCAAGGAATCCTCATGGCTACTTGCTGGAGATCTAAGACAGCATAATGTCTGCATCATAGAGTTTAGTAAAAGGGGTGTTGAATGATCAATTAGTACTATCGCTTTTCTGTTCACTGTTCTCTGTACCATTGTGTTTCATGGAAGCAGTCTCCACAGAATATGATCAGCCTATGTCTCTCAGTACTTACCAACAATCAGGGAGAAGTACACAGCAGGCCCCTACAGACATTACTCTATATGCCACTTTCAATATGGCCACTTTCTATCTTTGCTCCTCTTTAAAGTTCACCCTGAGATGATGCCAGATTCCTCCATTCCTCTAATCTTTCTGTCATCACTTACCAGCTAATGCTTACTAGGCAGGCCTCCCTTCAGTTTTCTCCAAAGCTCTATAGCTAGAGGAGATCTGAGACACATAACCAATGACTCACCAGCCTGGGACTTTGGTACAACTCCCCTACCATATATTATTTACATTTCTCTAGCTTTATCACCCTTATCACATTTAAATATTCTCCTATGCTTTAAAAGCATTGTTTCCTTTTACCTTTGAAACAAGCTTATGATTTAACATGGGTCAGCATTTTGCATCTGAGAGCAATGAAGCTCAGGTCCAATGATGATCCAAGGTTACACAATTAGTAAGTGACAAGGCCCAAAGTGGAACCCACATCTTCTGATTCCAGGTTCAGAGCTCATCCCATTCAACTAGAGT
This sequence comes from Pseudochirops corinnae, assembly GCA_028646515.1. Lineage (NCBI taxonomy): Eukaryota > Metazoa > Chordata > Mammalia > Diprotodontia > Pseudocheiridae > Pseudochirops > Pseudochirops corinnae. The sequence goes on from CM053590.1 coordinate 91,669,399, forward strand.
TCATCACAAGAAGCCGAAGATCAGTACAAATGTTAGAAGCATATAAACATTTATTTGGACTTAAAGATGTTTAGATGTATCAGTAAACTATGAAAGTAGCAAAAACTATTCTGTCTTACAAAGAAGCATCTTGGTTCACCCGTTATGATTCCTTCCAGCCCCAAGATTTCCCAAACTAGTCTTTACATATTCTTTAAATTAGCTTGAAATTGTTATAATATATAGACATTTTAAATGGATTTTAGCACATTAAATTCTTCCTTAATGGCATTTTTGTAATGGGATTATTTTATTCCAATACTTATAAATTGTTAGAAGTTTGGCAGTCCTAGATTGTCTCTATTTTATTAATAACTTTTGCTGTTTTGGGAGCTTGGATAGACTTCTATTCACATTAACTTCCATTTTCTGACGTAGAGTGTTTATAAATGCTTGTGTAAAGACAGAAAAAAAACCCATTCTATTAATTCTACTGAATTTCTCTTATCTATCATAGCTGTAATATCTTGAAAGAATTCTTGTGGTTAATTAAGCATGACCTCCCTAGCTTGAATTTTTGTCTGTTCTCCTAAATCAAGCTGTTTTTCTCCAGGTGTTCACCAAATAAGAAATACTTTCCAAACATTATATTTTCTCCCCAAATGATTTCAGGTTCTCTGGTTAGTGATTTCTAGGTTTGTTCTTTCATTTTCCTTTCTGACCAAGGAAACAATAATACAAATCACACCATTAAATGGTTCCCATCAATAATGGTATCCATTCAATATTGGGGATTCCCTCAATACTACCTCTGGGGACCATTCCTCCTCCTTTTCTTTGTTTCTGTCCCTGTTTTGGGGATATGAGAGAATTACAAATTCTTTCCTATAACTTGAGAAAACTGATTTATGAAGATACTTGTTGAAAACATGAAAAAAATATTTATCTATTTGTCTATCTATCTATCTATCTATCTATCTATCTATCTATCTATCTATTTGTATCTCTGTATCCTTTGCCATATACAACACCCATATTACACATAAACTTTAGTTATTGTACTTTGTTGAGTAGTAATATATAGTAAAATTAGTTCACCACAATTTCACTTCTGAATTCATAGAGTGAAGATGCTTGATTCATTGAAAGTGGGCAAGCATCTAATAAGGGATTTCCTGCAACCATTGCAGATGATGACAGCTGTAGTTGATAAGTCCTAGACCTAGACAGTTGCCTAAGGTAGATAGCAGTTAACTTGCCCAAGGCTACCCCAGCTAGTGAATTAGACTAGGGATTTGAATCCAAGGCTTGCTCACTCCAAAACCTGTTGCTATCCCATGACTCCAAAGGTAGGGTAAATAGGGGAAAAGCCAAAAGTGATAAATAGAGAGTCTTTTGAATCCCTCATGCTCCTAGTATGAATGAATTTCATTATATTTTTGATATTTTATGATTTCCTTGACATGAGAATTCTTGTATACATGTTTTTATTCCATGCAATTCTTAGCCAAGTACTTATCCAAATATATATGTGTGTGTGTGTGTGTGTGTGGATATACATGTATGTAGTATATGTATATACACCATGAATTTCTACCCTTTGATTCATCTCCTGTCCTAATATTACCATGATAAACCATAACTCAGGATGACCACCTGTTGTTTCTCATTCTCCATCTGTGATCAGTCCAGTTGCTTTTACAATCATATATGTCTTCAATGGTACCTTTTGTATCACTTCTATATATATCATCATTCATAACAAGCCCCCATGCATGTTTCTATTGCCACTTTCCTGACTTACAAATAGATTCTAATATCTTTAGGCCTAAGGCATTACATGACTTTTCAGGTACTTATAATTTTGATTCTGAGATTGTATTGTTTCATGATTTAAAACAGCCTTGGGAAATTGTTAATGGCAACAAAAAGAATATTTGTAGCAGTGAGTGGTTTAAAATGATTAATAATTTTGTAAATTATGTTGCAGTTATTTATGTGAATGTAGCATCCGCCTGCAGGTGACAAGAAGTCGAAACAATGTTGTTTTTCCATCACAGTACCCTAACTGTCCATTGAACATAGTAAGTATTTAATAAGTATTGGATTTAAATGAATTTACTTGCAGAAAAGGATAGTAAAATAAAATGTATTTTATGTAACACATTAGATCTTGATAAATTGCAGTCTTAAATATATTTTAATAATAGTGAGGAGGACTTCAGTAACTGAAGTATGGTTATGATTCACCATAGGTAACATAGAGAATCAGGATGGTGTAGGGAATAAGGGACTAGACTTGGAGTCAGGGCTCAAGTTCACCTTCTTGATGCACACGAGCTGTGTGACCAGAGGCAAATCATTTAACCTTCTTATTGCTCCAGACCAGGTAACTCCCAAGTTACAGAGAGTGTTACCTTTTTATATTAGTGAGGGAAATTTTCACACCAACTAAATCATAGCTCTGGACCAAATGTTAAAAGCAATTAATTTTGATCATCATTACTATTGTTATTTCTCAACAAATATTAATATAGTAACCTGTGAGTAATTTATTCATGCTTTAGAAATATATCATTTGAATAATACATTCCTTTGATTCCAATTGTGTGACCAAGAGTAGCATTTCTTAATATCAGTCAGTCAACAATCATTTATTTATCATTTACTATGTGTCAACCACTGTTGAAAGGGACCTTCGTAGCCATCTAGTCCAGCCTATGAGAGAATCTTCAGTATCACATAGAACCAAAGCATTCCTCTAGCTTCTGATTGAAGATTTCTAATACTGGAGGAATCCATGACCTCCTTTGACAGCCCATTCTACTTTTGGTTAACTCCAAATGTTGCGAAGTTTCACCTAAAATCAAGACTAAATTCATGTCTTTTTAAATTCCCATTGATTTCTTCTCATTCTTCCCTATGCATCCAAATGGAACAAGTCTAAACACTCTTCTATGTGACAGACCTTAGAATACTTGAAGAGAACAATCACATCCCCACTTAGGATTCTTCTGTTCTCGAGGCTAAATAGATAATTTGCCAGTGTCCAAGATCTCCATCATGCCAGTTGTCTTGATTTAATTGATTTTTATATTATCAATTATTTTCTCAAACTGTGATGTGTAGTAATGTAGATACATGCATACTAATGCACACATTATTCCAGATACAGACTGACCAGGTCTAAGTGCAGTGGATTATCCTCTTTGTGCTCCTAGAAATGATATCTCTCTTAATGTAGCCTAAGATCACATTAACTTTTTTTTTTTGCTGCTATTTCATACTTTGAATCAATGAACTTTGAGTCAGTCCAAATTAAAAACCCAAATTTTTTTCATACAAATTGCTATATGACCATGACTTCCTCTACCTTATACTGACAAAACTGATTTTTTAAATCTCGACTATAAAGAGTTTAAATGAATTCCTATTAAATTTTATGCTACAAGATTCAGTCAAGCATACTAGGTTGCCAAGATTTTTTTTTTAATCTTAACCTTATCACCTAGTCCTTTTTTTCACTTAGATTTGATCATCATTACTTCTCTACAAGTCACTAGTTTAAAAAAAATATTTAGTAGCACAGCACTTAGCCCAGATCCCAACATATTTACATTAGTTTCTTCAGACAATGTTTGTTTCCCCATAAAATTTTCAAAATTTTCCCTCCATTTCTTCAGAATTTAATTTTTTATTGTTCCCTTTTGCTTTCCTCCTACATTGACTTCTCCTATGAGATTTTTATACTTTGTGATGCTATCTGTCCCTTCTCTGCATATTTTTTTTTGACAATCTTCTCTCCCAAACTTTAGTTTATCAGTGGTTCTCAACCATCCTAATGCCGTAACCATTTAATACAGTATCTCATGTTGTGGTGACCCCCAACCATAAAATTATTTTCATTGCTACTTTGTAACTGTAATTTTGCTACTGTTATGAATTGTAATGTAAATCTCTGAACATGCAGGATGTGTTTTCATTGTTACAAATTTAATTGAGAACCCCTGGTTTACATGATAGAAAATATCTCATTCTTTTCTCATTCTTTATCATAAACTCTGGGTGGGACTGGTTTTATGGATCTCTTGGGAGTTTATAGATAGATTCAGTTAATTAAACAGAAAGGGGATCAGTTAATTAAACAGAAAATAATAAGTCCTACTTTTCATTTTTAATGAAGTCTGATTGAAATTTAGCAGTTCTTCAGCTATGTATTAGGTAAGCATTATTCTGAGAATAATCTAATAAGTATCACCAGACTATCCAAGAGTTCAATGACATAAAAATAAAGTTTATGACCACTTGCTCACAATTCAAGAAGTTAATCTCATTTCCCCCTCATCAACAAATTCCCTGTTGTTAGTAAGAATCAGATCCAGAATAGAAGAAAATATCTCTGTCTTGGTTCCACTGCCATTTGAAAGATGAAATTATCATCAAGCCAAAAGTTATAATTATTTTCTTTGAGGAATTAAATGGAGAGAGAGCAAGATTTCCATTATAATATGGATCCTCTAGGGACTGTTATGTAAATATTGGAAGAAATGTAATGTGGACGGGATGAAAATAAATTGATCTCCAAAGATGAGTAAGCCAAATTAATATTTTATAAGTAAATTATTAGATAAATTGTTAATTCATTATTATTACTATATTATTAAACTAAAAATTATTGAACTAATGAACATTTATAATGTGCTTTAAGGTTTACAAAATACTTTTAACACCACTGCCCTGTGAGGTACTTAGTACAGGAACTATCATTTCCACTTTATAGACGAGCAAGCATATTTTCATCTTATAAGGCATTCCCTGAAGGCAGAGACTCTATTTATTACTAGCAGTTAGGTGGTACAGTGGAGAAAGCACTAGGTCTAGATTTAGGAAGACCTCAGTTCAAATGGGGCCTTAGGGACTTACTAGCTGTGTGACTGTGGGTAAGTCATTTAACATCTGCCTCACTTTCCTCAGCTGTGAAATGGTAATAAAAATAACACCTCTCTCCTAGACTTATTTTAAGGATCAAATGAGATAATATTTCCAAAGCTCTTAACATATTAATTTGTACATAATAGATACTTAATAAATATTTATTTCCTTCCTTATTCCCTTTATTTAACTTGCCTTGTAGAATGCACAGACCTTCACCATCAACATGGACAATAGATGTTTAGAGGAACAATAATCAGCTTATTTATGTTTGATATTAGATTCAGAAATGCTGAGTGAAGACAGTCTAGGGGAAGGTATACCAAACTTGGAGATAAGAGAGATGTAGATTTGAACTTCTCTCTGAATTTTATTAGCTGAATGAATATGGGCAAGTTGTTTACCCTGGATGAGTTTTAGTTTCTTCATATGTAAAATGGATTAATAATATCTATACCACATAATGAGTATCAGTTATTGTCCTATAAATATATGTATAACTGAGTTGTTTGACATTTCATGTGAAGTATAAAGCTGGAAGTTAGAACTTTGTAACCCTAAATTCCTTGATCTGGCTTTCTATAGCACATCCAAACCCAAATTGTATGTTCACATATTTTGTTATAAAATCAATTCACCTCCAATCTTCCATTTACTCACTGTTGTTGAAAAATTTAATACAATTAGGAAATAGAATTCCAGGGTAAACAAATTATTTTTTAGTGATTGAGAACATTATATATCTAGAAATCAATGTCAATTTCCAAAGTTAATAAAAGGGAGAGAGGAATTTTAGCTATGCAAAATGAATAGGATTTTAATTTGCTTCCTTTCTTAATCAAATTCTGTTCTATCTTCTATTGCTTCAGTGCTAGACTAACTTAAGAAGACCTGATTTCAAATTCATCCTCAGACACTTAAAAGCTGTGGAATCCTGCTCAAGTTAATTAATTTCTCTCTGAATCAGTTTCCTCAGCTATAAAACTAAATAGACTCAATGATCAACTTGTTTTTAGCTCTAAATATGTAATCCCATGAGGTCTAAGTTATTTACATAGGGTACAAGCAAAGACTGGGCAAAAGAAGTATACGTGAGAAATCTGCCTCCAAAAAATGGACAAGATGAGATAAAAATCTTATGAATTATCTCATAAAACTCTCTAATTAGTTCATAATCCCCTAGGGAGGATTTCTAGACAAAGGTATAACTTGGGGATGATCAGAACTTTGCCTCAGAGTGACAGAATTTTGAGTGCTGATAGTCTATCATTTAGAAGCAACTGAATTTCTCATGTAGTTAGCAGGAACAGTTAATGAAGCTATGAAGCTGTCACCTTAATCCAATCCTCCCTCCTGCCTGCACAAGATAGTAGCCTCCCAAACATGATCCTGGTGGTCTCCTATGGTTTCAGCCTTGATTTGAGAATTCTTTTTGTGCTACTTTCCACAAGCATAAAATTGCTGGTTAAGACTGTTTCCAATGACACACTCTCCAGATGGAAGATATGGAGGACACAGAGAAGTAAGATCTTTAATATTAATTAAAGGTCAGGTCCCTAGTCCCCTTTGAACTCATTAAAGAATTAGCTATAGGTAACTGAGCTTTCTTGTGATTTTCATTAAAAAACAAAACAAAACAAATCAACCACAACAACGACAACAAACTCCAGACATCCCAACAGTAGTGTTCAGACTCTCATATAGCTTACACATAGAATATAGATTTATAATTCCAAGAACAACAAAAAGCCTTAGATATTCTTCCATTAAAATATCATTATAAAACAATTTATTAGCCTGACTTTATGAAGTTTTTCTCTTTTTTTTTTTTGCTTCTCTAAAGATTCGAGATGGTGGTGATTTTTTTTTTCCCCATTAATGTGGTAATGAATGAATGAACAAGTGCACGCAACAAAATCATGAAGTCATTTGATAATCGGTGGTTTATACCATGGGTTAGCAAGCTATGATCCTTGAATCAAATAATTAAATAAAAATGTTTTCAAAGGCCAATACGGCAAACAGGCAGTAGGCTCTATTTGATTAGCTGGCCAAAGTGGGCTGACTCTTGTCTGTACTCTCATAGCTTATATCAACTTTGGAACCTCTTGCCTCCTAAACTCTCTGAATAAAGTCTGTCACAATACATGACATTCCCTCCACACCCATTCCTATTCTAACCAAGAGGCTGTAATCAACTTAGTTTGGAAGAAAAATAGAAGTAAATGCTGGAATCAGAAGAAGTTCCATTCACATATTCTATCCACCCAGCTCACTAAGATTTCTGAAACCCCATCAGACTAACTTCCTGTGCCCCTGGACATAAGGATATGACCCTGGACATAATCTCTATGACCCTAAAATGGATCTAGCCTCCAAGGCTTTGGAGTCAGCTAGACACCCAGAATGTTAATGTTTAAAGAAGCTATGTTTATGGGCCATTGGCCACAGCATTTATTGATGTTTAAAAACCAGTATATTTCTGTGTGGTTTATTGAAATATTGAATAATGATTAATTCTTTTTGACTAGTTTTTCTTTGTATTATATGACAGTTTAATAATTTTTCTAAATAAATATACAAAGTGTGCATGAACTATAGCTCAGAATTTTTTCTTCTCACCTAAAAACATAAGTAATTTAAAAAGTCAAAGATTCTATTAAATAGCGACTATATTGCCCCAAAATAGACTGCCTGGGCTCTGCCTTCCATCTTATATAATTTTCTGGGGTCATCATATTTGTAAAGAAGTATTTCTTGCTGGGAAGGACAAAGGGAAAAAAAAATTCCAATTACCATAGAGTATATCAAGTTTTGCTTTTACAGTCATTTTGACAGAGGAGTTGATCCCTTGTCAAAAAAAGAAAACATGCATTGCTCTCCATGGCATACTTTGCTACTTATAATTGACTTGGGAAAGGTATCAAGCACACAGGGAGAGATTCTGAACTCAAGCTGCCTTTTTCAATTCAATTTGAAGGAGTTGGTACTACATTGCAAGAGCACTGAATTTGAAGTCAGAGAACATGGGTCAAAATCTGGGTGCTACTATTTATCCCATGGTAACCTCTAACTTTGGGTAAATCATCTAACTAGGGTTCATTTTTCTCATCTGTAAATTCATAGTTATACTCAAAGTTCTAATGCAATCCAAGTCAACATTTATTAAGTACCTACTATACATAAGTCATATATACTAATACTTTGATAGTATACAACATAGTACTATTGAACAGACTAAACATATTGAATGCTATGCACTGGGGAACTTGACTATTTCAGAAACAGTATGGTTTCCCTAGAGCCCTATCTGACCTTTATGAGTCCTCAACATATCCCACCACAGTTAAGCATGCCCAGTTTGGGCTCATTTTATTCTCTATCATCTTCTATGCTCCCAACCCCTCCAACTTATCCTGGTGGTTAAATTCTGCAACCAGAGTTAAATCATTTTTGAAATTGCTAAAGGAATGAATTTATCTCTGCTGTTATAGTTCCTTTCACTGTCCAAGTAAATTTCTAGTCCAAAATAGAAATCCTTGACCACTATTCCCTCCACAGCTATTGTCTTGTCCCTTTAGAATATAAGCTCTTAAAAATGGATACAATCTTTTGTATATGCATCCTTGGTCCTTGGTTCAGTACCAGCACTTAATAAGTGGACATTCATTCATTCATTCATTCATTCATGCATTCATTCATAGGGGTACATAGAACTTGTCCTAGATGTGTCCAGAGGTGTTGGCCCTTCTTAACTATATTCTATGAATATGTATTGTACATATAAATGACTAGAGTCCTATGAAGGAACCTTACAATGCAATTGCTATTAGTTGTTTGGTTTAGTGAGATTTGTGCTAGATTTGAAGAGAGACAATGATAATGATAATAAATAATAGCAGGTAGCATTTATATAGTAGCTGCTATGCACTAGGCACTGTATTAGGAACTTTGTAAATATTATATCAGTTCATCCTCACAATAAGTTTGGGAGATCAGTGCTATTATTGTCCATGTTTTTTAGACAAGAAAATTAAGATTAAATGACTTGGCCAAGGTCATACAGCTAGTAAGTATCTCAGGCTCCATATAAACTCACATTTTTCTGACTCCAGATCCAGAAATCTATCCACTATGCAATCTAGCCTCTAAGTCATAGGACCTGGAATGAAATCCTTGTTGTAACTACTTAACTGACATTTAAACTTAAGTTAAATTATTTTACCTTATTACACCTCAAATATTTCACTTATTAAAAAAGAACATTAGATAGATGATCTTTAATTTCACTTCCAGCCCTGAGTATAAGCTCTAAGCCATTAAGGCGATCCTATGGATAAAGCATTTGAATTGGAATTAGGAAGACTTGAGTTCAAATCATGTCTCAGACACTTATCAGATGTATGATCCTAGGCAAATCTCTTAAGGCCTATCTCTGAATTTCCTCATCTGAAAAATAAGAATGAAAATAGAACTTAACTCCCTGGATTAATCTGAGGATGATAAAATATGTGTAAAGCACTTTTCATAGTACTATAATAATACTAGCTATTGTTATTAATACCACTATTATTAATGTTATTATAGATATTATTACTAACAGTAGGAAAATTAAATCTATAATCCTATAACTTAAAGAGTTTCCTAACGCTTATGATTCAATTCAATTCAATGAATGTTTATTAAGCTATTATTAAATGCTAGGTACTGTGTTAAGTGCTGAAGATACAAAGAAAGGCAAAAGATTGTCTGCGCTCTCCATCTAATGGGGAAAACAGCATGTGAATAACTAAATGAATACAAAGAAAGCAATGCCCAGACCAATTCAGAACTAATTAATGTAGGGAAGGTCTTGGGATTGAGAGGGATCAGGGAAGGCTTTTTGTAAAAAGTGGCCCTCTAGTTGGACTTTAAAGGAAACCAGGGAGGTCAGGAGATGGGTTGGAGGAGGGAAGCATTCCAGGCATGCAGGACAGAAAGAGAGAATGCCCAGAGATGAGACATACAGTGGCGTAGAGGGCCAAAATCAGCTGATCCAAGATTCAGGTAGTTTTGAGCGTTCAAGTGTGGCTCTGTGACAGAACTTTCCTGATGATGTGGGGTCCAGGGCTCTGCCCTCTGCTGGGATCGTGGCCAGAGGATGTTCAAGGTGTGCCAGACATCATGGTACTAACCAGAAACATCGACATAATTCCATCCTGCTCAAGGGAGGAGAGCAGAACATCCTGCCTGGCCTTATGTCATGATAACCACAATGGAGAATAAGGCAATCATATAGGAGGAGGATGAGAACTAGGGCACCGGGAAGTGTCCCAAGAAAGTGGCTCATGATGACTGTGCAGTTTTTCACTATATATACTGGACCCTCAGATGAATAAAATTGGCTGTTTCCACTGGCCTGCTTGGCCCACGATTATTCCACACTCCTCCATGAAGCGCCCACTGGCAGCAGAGTGGCTTGTTCATTAAATATCCTGGAGACCATTATCACTGGATAAAAGAGTACTTGTGAGGGAGGAAGGTGTTAGAAGACTGGAAAGGCAGGAGGGAGCTAGGTTAGGATGGGTTTTCAATGCCAAATACAGCATCTTGTATTAGTTTCTGGTGGCAATAGGAAGTTACAAGGATTTATTCAATAGGAGTGGGAGTGGGGTAACATGATCAGACTTTCATTTTAGGATAATAACTCAAATGGCTGAATGGAGAATGGATTATAGTGGGGAAAATGTAGAGGAATGTATACCCAGTGGTAGGCTATTATAATGATCCAGGTGTCAGTTGATAGGGGCCTGCACTAGAGTGTTGTAGTATCAGAAGAGAAAAGGGAACATGTTTGAGAGATGTTGCAAAGGAGAACTCTATGGGTTGTTTTCATAGCTTGGGTCTAAGGGTTGATGGGATGAGAGATAATGAGAAATCAAGGATGACTATGAGGCAAGTTTGAGGGACTGGGAGGGCAGTATTCCCTCTATAGTAATAGAGAAGATAAGAGGAGGTGAAGGGTTAGGGGGAAAGATAATGAGTTCTGTTTTACATATATTGAATTTAAGATGTCTATTTGACATCCAGTTTGAGATGTCTGAAAGGCAGTGGGAGATACATGATTACAGGTCAGGAGAGACAAAGATTGGGGCAAGAAAGGTAATTTTGATAATCCTCAGCATAAAGATGATAATTAAATCCATGGGAGTTGATGAGATTACCAAGGGAAGTAGTACAGAGTGGGTAGAGAAAAGGATCTAGAACCCTGATACCTATAGTGAAAAGGCATGATATGAAGGAAGATTCAAAAGAGAAGATTGTGAGGGAGTGGTCAGATAGGTAGAAAGAAAATCAGAAGAGATTTGTGTGCCAAAAAAAACCTAGCAGGACCCATTTAGGGAAGAATAAATTGAGGTCTAGACATGTGAAATGACTTAATCCAAGGACATACAGCTAGTATTTTAAATGTAAAGACAGAATTTGAGCCAAGGTCCTTCAAATCAAACATTATTTCCACTGCAAAAACTGCCTAATTCATTCATTTATTGATTTAACAAACTTTTATAAATACCTAATGGATTCAGATCCTGGTGCTGGGTTCTAGAGACATGAAGTTTAGATATTTATGAATCTTTGTTCAATTAGGAACAATTAAATTATTTGGTGGTAAATTATTACCATTTCTTTGACTATATCTAGTACTTCTACCTATGTGAATTTCAGGATAAATCATTATTTATATTCTTTTGTTTTCACTCATGATGAAATAAAACTTCTGTGAAAGAAGGTGAGATTATTTTAACATGGATTTTCTTTCTTTTCCTCTTTTTCCTTTATTTTAAAGTGTCTTATTTATAAAGGAGTGTTCCAGTAGGTCCTTATTATTAGTCATGGCTTAAAGTAAGTAAATCATTCCGAGGAATACTTTGAATGGACTGAGATGAAAGTAATCAGCTGACATATAACTATGGCAGTAAGATGCCCCTCCACCTTCCCACCTCCCCCCTAACTTTCTTACTTTTAATCATTCAATATGTGATAGATGACATGTAGATCCCAAACTCTCAATGTCCAAGGACTCAATTCTGGGTAGATGGCTAGCTTCTATTTGCCTTCTAGAGCTGCAATTCTGACTGCTAAGCTTAGGTTTTCCCTGTTTATCTGCAAAGACTGGAGCGCGGAGATGAAATGTCATATTCTGATAAATACAGTGATATTTTCCATTGGTATCTCAGAGGATAATTTGGCCAATGAGGCTGTTCAGTACTCTAATGCCATGTCCTTATTGAACAAAGGTAAAATCATATGTTTTGTTGTCTTGGCATACAATGACTCCAACTGATTCATATTTATGAGTGAGATATCCTTTTTATTTTATTTAAAAAAAAAAAAACATGGGGGGGCAGAGCCAAGATAGTCGCGTAGGAGCAGCAAAGTATTGCAGCTCCCACATAGCCACTTCAAAATACCCACAAAATATGACTCTAAACAAATTCTAGAACTCTAAAACACAAATATACTTTCCGCTAAAGGCAGCTCAGCTAGGAGGCACCATGTCAGGGCTGGAAGCCGAAACCAGCTCAGCCTGTAATGGTGCCTTGGCCCTGGGGGCAGCCGTACAAGCTGAGCTGCAGCTCGAGCAACAGAAGAGCAGATCTGCAACAGCTGTGCCAGTTTCCAGAATTATCAAGCCATAAAGAAAAAAAAAAAGGACTAAAAGGTTAGTGGAACTCAGCTAAAATGGGGGGGCGGGGGGAAGCAGGTCTGGCCAAACCACCTCCAGGGCAAGGAAGCGGCAGAAGCAGAGGTCCTGCACCCACTTCCACATTGCCCCTTCAGAGCTCCCAGCCTGCAGACTTCAGGGGGCCCAAGCAATTGTTCAGAGGCCAAGTGCTCTCACTTTCAGCGGCCTAGATACTGATTGTGGTCTTGGGTGGTTGTCCTGGGGTCTCTTTTCGCTGAGCCAGACCTGGGGAGGGCCCCAGCAGCCTTCTAAAAGCTCCAGCATCTGGAAAAACCCCAGCAATTTGGAACAGAGCTTTCCCCTTTGGAAGCAGAGTTCCACAGAGCTAAAAAATCTCTGATTGGCCAACCATGAATAAGCATAGGAAGCAAAGTAAGAACAACAACCAAACCCTAGATTCCTTCTTTGGGGAAAAGAAGGATCAAAGCAGGGAATGGGAGGAAGACAACATAGTCAGAACTCCCGCACCAAAAGCTTCCAAGAAACATGAAGATTGCCTAAAAGCTAGAGATCAGCTGAAGAAGGATTTTGAAAACCAAATGAGAGAAGTGGAAGAAAAATTGGGAAGAGAAATAAGAATGATGCAAGAAAATCATG
>CM053590.1:91683132-91719728 GCA_028646515.1 Pseudochirops corinnae
ATATATATATATATATATACAATAATAATAATTATTATTATTAACTACATCCAACTGGATCTTAAGATACACAGGCACTGTGGTAGGGAGATTCAGCCTGCCCTACTGGAAAGTCAGAGGGGTGATGGGGGAGGACATAGGAGAGATTAGATTGGGGAAGGGGTTATACAATGGGATGGCCGTTTTGGGGTTGTGGGTAGGGGAAAGATGGGGAGAAAATTTGTAACTCAAAATCTCATGGAAATGAATGATGTAAACTAAAATAAATAAAAGTTAAAAAAAAATAAACATGAAATCCTTTCTTACCCTGTTCTCTCTGTCTAAGCATTGCTTAGGAGTGTGGTTTATTGAGGCATGTATTTTTGAATCTTACATTTCATTATTGCTTTTATTGTGATTTTATATTGATTTTTATTTGTTGATTTGTAGCATGTTTTGTGGCTATATATTTTATAATACATAATTAATGAATCATAGATTTGAAGGGTATATATTAAATGCTATCCAGTCTAATTAACCTAATTTTTCAATATTTTGTTTTTTTTTTAACCTCCCCTTGCTTCATATTCTGCAAGAAGCCACTGGTTCTAATTTTATTTTCCTCCATGAAAGATAGGCGATCATCTTTGGGATGGACCATTAACAAAAGGGCAAGGACAAGTACACAAAAGAAACTAAAAATCTTAGTACTGGAAATGACCTCAGATGTCATGTAATACACTCTCCTAATGATAGTTTGTTCCTCTCTGTAATGCCCAGGCTATGCTTGAATACTTCCAGTCATAGTAAACTCACTACTCCTATGGAAGACATATTCTATTACCTAACTCTTGTCCATAGTCTTACATTACAAAGAAGGGAGAAAAATAGATTTTCTCATTTATTTTTTTCCATTCAAGCTTTATCATCATAATTACACAACGTCCACTTTTGGGTTTGGTGTTTCCCCATTCTCTATTTTGTTCTTTCCATTTTCATTTCTATAGTGCTTATATACATATTATTTTCCTAGTTCTAATTATTTCACTTTGATGCATGGGAAAAAACGTCTTCCCATTCTTGTCTGTATACTTCACAATTGTTATTTCTTATTTCCCAGTAATACTGAATTATATTCATATACCACAGTGATTGGGTTGGTTTTGGGGGATTTCTCCCCATTCTCTGAATGATGACACACTTTTATTTTGAACTACTTCTTTGGATATGACTCTTTTTCTTAGAAAGGAGATCATTTTTATTGGATTTCTATACCCAACAAAGCTCCTATACCCAGTGCCATTCCTTTATAAGTTTACAAAACCTTTCATTGGCTTTCATTTTGTTTCATCTTCTATAATAAAAAAGACAAATTTGTGTTTATAGAATGGGAATACTTTAGAGTACAAAACATTTTTTACATTCAAATTCATTAAGGCCTTTTATGAGAAAGCCCAACCAATGAAAAATATTACAACAGAAGGGGTCGGGGGATGTCCTGAAGAAGGTGTAATTTGTATAAACACTAGATTTCAGTTGGTGGCAAAAAAGGATTTTTCTTGAAAATGAAGTAAAACTTTTTATTTTCACTTTAGCTTGCGTGTGTGTGTGTGTGTGTGTGTGTGTGTGTGTGTGTGTGTGCTGTAGGCTTCCACAATATATTTTTTTTTCTGCTGTGGGAGAGTTACAGATGACAGTATCAAGGGATTCATATGTTCCCATCTTTTTCTTATAAAGGAATTATCTGATAATCCAAAAGGAATGGTTTATCATTATAAGAATAATTACTCCCCTCCACTACAAGGCAAACAAGCTTGTTCTTCAGATCATCTTCTCAATTGCCTATGCTTGCAGGGCTAACTATATTGAGTAACTTATTTTACTTCCTACTTATAATGAAACTCACTGCTTCTATTAGAATGTGCCTTTGAAAAAACTCATAAAGAAGCAAAGATGGACAATTCTCAACACAACAAGTATTATTTATCATATAGGCTTTCTTGAAATGAAAATCTATTGTTACATATTTTGAATCCTCTCTTACGTTCCACAACGCGCATGACATGCTTTTTCCCCCTAATTTTATATTTAAGTTCCAACACTGGAGTTTATGATATGTTTTTTTTTTCTTTTTGCTATTCTGTATCTGTGTTCTGGCATTTCAATCTAAAATAAAATTTTGAAGGAAAAAAATAAAGCTTTATTCTCCTTCAAAAAAAAAAAAGAATCTGCCTTTGTCTCACTTCTGAATAGTGTTAAGATAGAACTCATCTTCTTCATAAAGGTAAACCTAAACAAAATATGCAACCTTTATGTATTTTATGATATTATTTCCAGTTAGTAGATTAATATTTTAAAATGAGGTCAAATACAACCCTTTCCTTGGTAAAATTAAAACTAATTTCTCTTTCCTTAACAAGTAGAATCATAGAAGCCTAATTATCATCTGAGATCTCATCTATTCTAAATTCCTCATTTTACAGAGGAAGAAACTCTGTGTGCCTCATTATAAAAGTCATCCATTTTTGAAAGTTTCAAAGTTTTGAAAATTGTGAAAATGATCATTCATATCAATCATCAGGATTTCGTTACATTGCTTGGCATATCCATCCATACAATCACAGAAACTAAAAATTGGTGGGAACTTCAGGGGATTTCCAGGCCAACCCTTGTCCAACTTCTTCAACAAATGGTCCTCTATTCTCTGCTTGAAGTCTTCTGAGTACTTAAGGTACTCCTATGGGTACCCTTGTTCCACTTTGAGAAAACTCTAAGATTTAGGAAATTTCCCCTTAAAGGAAGCTTAAATCTGCTTCTCTTCAGCATATAACCATTATTCCTAGTTTTTTCATCCTATGCCTGGCAAAGCATGTCTTAGTTCTCACTTATCTGACAGTCCTTCACATACTCCAACACAACTATTGTTTTTTTCTAAGCAAAAAAAAAAAGTAATCAGGTGACTATATAATTTTCATTCTCTTAATGAAAGTCTGAAAGCTGAAATTAGAAGAATTATTACTTCCATGGTTATTGCACAATAACCCAAAATAAGGAGATGCTAAAGAAGATTCCAATTTGTCTTTCCAGACTTATACTCGCCTTTCACTCTAGCTAAACTAGACTGATCAATTGACCCTGAAGCCAAACATATTTTTCCATTTCTGTACATTTGCTCACATAATTCAACTTATCTGGAATTCCAGCCTTGTTTTTCACCATGCATCCAAATCTCACCCATCTTTCCAGACCCAATTCATGCACCTCCTTCTCCACTAATTCTTTTGTGGCTGTTTTAGTTGCCAATAGTCTTCCTACCCTTCAAAATCCTAAAGAGCTAACTGTGCCATTTATTTACCTATTATCATGGATGGTGTGATTACCATCCTTTACCACATCCTGCTATTATTCTTTTGTATTCAAAACACTTTAGACTATAGCACAGGTGGCTAAAATAAGTACCTTTGGTAATTGAATATATGTACTAGGATACAAACTAATCTTCTAAAGACTCACTGAAATCATTTTCAGGAAAGCTCCATTAATAGATGGGCCATCAGGTATGATATAAATCTATTGCTGTTCCCCCCTTAAAAAAAAATCTTTCATTAGATGATTCCATTTTGAATTTTTTCATTCCATGTTGATTGGAGTTTATGTGTATTTGGTACAGAGACAGATAGTAAAAAATATTGTGCTTAAAATTTTGTAAATTAATGTGATATCTGGGCAATTTTAGCCAATAGTTAAGGCTGTGATAATGCTTCAGTTTCAATCCAATTTATCTATAGCTCTCTGAACTATTTTAGGATATAACAGCAACCATAGAAATATGATTATTGTTGTTATTATTATCACCTTTATCTCATTTCTATAACACTTAAAAAGTTTTTTTTTAATTCTTCTTCACACCAACCCTGTGAGAAAGTTGGTGCAAGTATTATCCTAATTTTTACAGATGAGGGAAATAAGAGTTGGGGAGTTTAAATCCCTTGTGAAGTGTCATAAACTTTGTATCAGACCTGGGACTGGAAACCAGGCCTTCCAATTCCAAGTCCAATATTCTTACCATTATACCTCCAAAATTATATCTCAAATATTATCCTTACCATCTTATTATGTCTCATCTTGTTTGAATTATTATTTTTCTCTTCTACTGCTATTTAACTTTTTATGTGTGTCCATCTTTTCCTACCTAAATTGTAAACTCCTTGAGGGGCAGGAGGCTCTTCATGTTATGCTCTGAATTGTCTTGTCAAAAGCACATAAAAAGATAATATTTTTTCTTTGATTGATAAAAGCTGAGTATCTAACAATTTAACCATGTTGGAGTCATACTGTTATTAGTTTTAGTGCAAGAAGGGACCTTGGGTTATCTAGTCCAAAGAAGAGATTATCTAGGCAAAATCTAGGATTTTACAAAGAAGGAGACCAGGGGAGAGACAGGTGATATCACTTAGGTTATTGGCAGCAGAGCAAGGAATACAATAAATGTGGTTAGATTCCTAAAGCAATGGTCTTCCACACCCCCACATGCTTCAAATGATCTTTTTGCTTGGAAATATAACCTTTCAGTTCTGTTCAGTAGAACGCACTCCTGCTGCATTATTATGCCTCAAAAACCTTCAATCCCTTGAAAGATCAACCAAGTGCCACCTTCTCAATGGATCCCCTCCTGATCCCCCTCCCCCAGTTATTAGTACTTTCTCCCTCTTCAATTAATTGTGTGTTTACTTATCTATATTTGTACTCCCCTGTAAAATCCTGGAGTTTGGGGGACTATTTTGTTTTTGGGTCCTTGAGGATAAACAATGCTTTGTTTGGAGTAGATGCTTAATAAATATTTTTGTAACTGAATACAATTGAAATTCAATTAAATATAAAGTTATATCTTCCTTTAACGGATTTAGTAATGGCAAGTAATTTGAATTAAACTTGAATTATTAGATATTATAGATAATTCATTACTAGCTTCATTGCTTATTATAGACTCAAAAGTCTACCTAATTTAAAAAGCATCAAGTTATTTGTATGTATAAAAGAAGTCAAAGTAACTAAGTTCTGATCTCTTACCATTCTGTCTTACATTTGAGATCTTTACAAAGTCAATAATTGTCAAGCACTGTAAATAATTATACTTCTTTTACTACTTAGTAGATTTAAGAAAATAATTTTGTTTATGTTACAATAAATCCCATAAGAAGAGAAGGGAAGGAGAAAAAGAAAATCTATTTGTGAGTTTATTGATAAAAAGCACTTCTTTCTAGTTTTCTTTTTTGAGATAGATATTGAGTCCCAAGTCAAATATGTTTACATATTTTTCAGTTATCTCTAGAGTAGAAAATAAAAGTGCAAAAAAATAATATTAAAAATGTTCAAATTAAATATAAATGTGGATGTTCCAGTGGGCAGAAAAGAGTAATATTTTTCTTTCCTGTTCAATGCACTTGTTTTCAGTTGGTATGTCACATCAGTTTCTTGGGTTGGAGTAAATTAGCATATGAATGAAAGGCAAAGAGATTGGGTAACAATATTGACAGTTTGCATTTATATTTTGTTTATGGTTTGCAAAGCACTCTGTTTATATCATCTTCTTTGAATTATTTTTATCAATAAGGTATAATAATAAAATGGCAGCATGGTTGCAATAGTTAAAGTGCTGAACTTAGTTGAAAGAAGGAAAGATTGTTAGAGAAGTAATGAGGAGAGACTACCATTTAGATCTGGAGGAACATTTATGGTAATGCAAGGAAATACAAAATGAAATGTTGAATATATAGAAGCACTAGTAGTATAGATTTGCTAGACTATGATGTTTATGAAGGAGAATAATAGGAAATGAGATTAGAAAGTTAGAGGGGGCCAAATTGTAATAGGCCTTAAACATGAAATTATTTTGTTGCTGTTGTTGTTTTGTTTGTTTTTTGTCTTAGAGATAAAGGGGAACAACAGAAGATCTGAGCAAAGGAGTTACCTCTGCCTTAGAATTAATATTTTGGCAGTTCTGTAGAACTGGATTGGAGAGGAGAGAAAATAGAATCAAGGAAGCTGATTAAGATACTTTTACAGAGGTAAAAAATGTGGCTGAGGGCCTAAATGGGGAGAAGGGTCGCCATGTTAGAGGAGGAAAAAGAGAAGGGATGTAGAGGTAGAATCAACAGGATTGGAAGTCAGTTAGATATGGGGGATGATCAAGAGTGAAGTCTTGACATATTTCTGGTTGACTATGAGGTCGATGATTTTTTCAGCAGATATATAGAGAAAGAGCAAGTTTAGAGGTGAATGGTCCTGAGTCTGAGAGGGCCTATGGAGGTGAATAATAATGTATTCCTGGAGTGCAGAAAAGAGAATAAGAATGGCTATACACACACACACACACACACACACACACACACACACATACACATATATTGGGGAGTAATCTATAGAGAATTGAAAATAAGTGGGAGACAGATTGGGAAGGAGTTTAATTGCCAGGTTCAGGATTTTGCATTTTATCCCAGAAATAATAGGGAGTAACTGAAGATGTGTGAGTTCATGCATGTGTGTGTTGAGAGTTTGGAATGTGGTCAGATCTGGATTTTAGGGATATCAAATTGTTAGCTATCTAGAGAAGAGATTGGAGAGGGGAAAGTGTAGGAACAGGGAGACTAATCAGGAGACTACTGCAGTATGATGCAATATGATGCATTATATGCAGATGAGATTCTGAACTAGGTAAAAATTTATGTGAGTATAGGGAAGGTGATAGAAAATAGTCTCAGGCAACTGTTTGAATAAGGGAAAGACAAGAGTCAAGGATAATGTTAAGGCTATGATGCTAGCTGATTGTAGGAATGATTGTGCCATCATCAGAAATGTAGAAGTTTAAAGAGAAAATTAGCTTTGGGGAAAATATAATGCATTTTGCTTTTGATGTGTTGATGTTGATATACTTATAGGGCATCCAGATTGAGGTGTTCAGCAAGATGGTGTAATAGTCTACAGTCATCAAGATTCAAGAAAGGGTTTAGAGTCTTTAGATGTAAAAAGATAGATTTGAGAATTATATGCAGAAAGAAAATAATTGAACCAAGAGAGATAATGAGAACTTCAAAGAGAAAGTGATAAGAAGATTTCAAGATAAGATATTTTTTCCCATGAAGAAATGGATAGAGATGACGTCAGATGGATATGAGAGTGATTGACCTAAGCATTGAGCTGAGCTAAATCTTACTCACTGACAATGGTAAATGAGGGGATAATGGGTAAAGAATAAGAGGAGTTTTGAGGTCAACAGTAAGAAAAATGAGGAAGCTCATGATGACTATCCTGAACTTTCTCAGTAAAATGGCAGGGGTGGGGTGGGGAAGAAAGAAGACATCTGCTGAGAGAGATATGAAAAAATCGCTGAGGACATAAGAGAAGAGAAATTTTGGAACATTCAACTCAAAACCATGGACCTCTAAGATAGAATAAGTCTTTGAAACTCAGTTTCCTTATCCATAAAATAGGTATAACAAGACTTGCTCTACATGGTTCATTATATTATTCTGAGGATCTAAGAAGATAATGAACAGAAAGCATTTTGGAAAACTTACCATGCTATATGAATGCCAGTATTTAAAATGGCTCTTAAAAGCCCTAACTAGACCAGTACTATATATCCTGGGTCAAAACCAAAGTCAATCTTTCTAACTTTTAACTTCACCTTGTGCCAGTTTATTGTTAGAATGATTTAACAGAGCAGGTGCTTCCATTGCTAGGTAAAAAAAAAACTACAAAAAAAACCAAAACAAACAAAACTATCAATCTAGTGATGTTCCTTGAAAAACATCTATGAAGCAAAATATACTGTAGACTTATAATAAGATTTCAGAGTATTTATGTCAAGTAGAAGCAATGAAGCAGCTTCAGTTTTGTGACATTAAAATTTACAATAAACAAGGGGAGACCATAAAATTGAAAGCCTTTTTTTAAACAAAATATTTTTTTTTAATTTAAGGAAAATTAAAAGGATCAGCAAAAAGTAATTATTTTATGTGCATTTAGAAATTGGGACACTAAAGTTGTATTTAGAGAGGGTTATGACTATCATATAAATGAAGAAAAATGAACTGGTAATATATACACATATCTTATCGTACCATTTTGAAATGTCTAACTAGTAATCTCCTCTCTGTCACTTTACCTTTGAAGGTTTCATTTTCCTCATCTGTAAAATGGGATTTAAATGATACTTGCATAACTTGCTGTAGAGCCTTTGTGAAATGTTTTGCAAACCTTAAAGTGCTACAAAAACATGAACTAGTATTATTTGTCCACAACTGCATTATATGCTAAATCCATATGTTTTATTCAGTCTCTTAAAATTCTGAACCCTCATCACTGATGTCCTTTCAATGCAAGAAGCACAAAAAGCATCGATTTTATTTTATAAAATTTCCTCTTCAAATAGGATCTTAATCATTCTTTTGAGTCATAATGATGAATCTCCACCAAGACCCTTCTCCATTACCTCAATGTGGCATGGAGATGACCCCTGAGCTTTCAAAGGCTGTGAAAAAGAACACTCTAAGCCAAGGGTCTGATGATATACAGAAAGTATGGCTGTGTTCCCATAATCAACCTAGATAAGCTGAGGAATAATCATTCCCAGAGAGTTGGCTGCCAGGTAATATTTTTTTTTTCCTGCCAATCATACACAATCCTTTTATTATGAAATTGTCTCATATTTAAACTGCTATAGACATGCTTAGACTGCATAGATGGTTATTAGCCACCATAACCTTAAGCTATGAAAGCTGGAACCAATCTAGCAACTAGGATCTTGCTAATTTCTCTCAGTGTTGCCTGAACTTTATGTGGGGATAAAGCATGGATGTTTTCGTGTTATAATTGTTCCTATGTCAAAGTTGCCTGATGTCTGCCATCATTTAACTAACTCCTAACCATCTGTCAAGGCCTTGCTCAAATCTTTCATTCTCCATGAATCCTTGCTTTAACAGTCGAGGGAAAAGGACCTTTATTATTCATCCCAATTTTTTGGTTCTTGAAATTAATAAACTTATGAAGCCAATCATCTCTGATTTGAATTTTTCCAGTGAAATTATAGGCTCTTCAAAGTCCTTATTAAAAATATTTTGCGATCTGGTGCCACCCTGTGTTTCTAGCCTGATATCCTGTTATTCCATTCCAGAAGTTCTTAACTCAGGGTATGTGGATAGATTTAAGGGCATCTATGAAACTGATTGGTCAAAAAACGCTTTTTACTTTGTTTTTGCTGTTCAGTCATTTCAGTTATGTTCAACTCTTCATGACTGCGTTTTGGGTTTTCTTGGAAGAGACACTGAAGTAGTTTGCCATTTGCTAATCCAGCTCATTTTACAGATGAAGAAACTGAGGTAAATAGGATTAAGTGACTTGCCCAAGGTAACACAGCTAGTAAGTGTCTAAGGTCATATTTGAACTCAAGAAGATGAGTCTTCTTGACCCCTTGACTCTTTCCACTGTGTCATCTAGATGCCTTATTTTCACTAACTTCCAATTAAAATTTATCATTTTCTTCAATTATTGAAAAATTGTTTGGAGAAAGGATACATAAAATTGTACCAGATTAACAAAGAGATATCCATGACACATACTGTGCAAGATTAAAATCATCTGCTCTAAGCAGTACTTGGGTTGCCATCCCTACTCCACTGTTGATTATTTTTTAAAAACTGTTCAGCTTGTACAAAGGAAAAAAAAATATCCTTGCTTTTTAGTGAGTTTAACCTTTCATTCTACTTGGGAAAAGCAGAGTGCTTAGCACAAGAGAAAAACTGATACCTCTTTAGTGGAAAGACTCAAGCTCAAATTCCTCCTCTGGCATTTACCACCTCAAGGTCAGTCATTTATCCCTTCTGGACCTTTGTTGCTTCATCTGTAATATAAGGGGGTTGGACAAAATGGCCTCTCAGTTCCTGTCTAACTTTAAATCTATGATCCTATGTTGTGCCAATCCTTCAAAGTTCAATTCAAATGACTATCTTTTTTTAAGGCTTTCCCCATTTTCCTCCTGACATTAAACTCCCTTCTCATTCTCCCAAACTTCCTCTGTACTTCCTACCTTGAGATTTCATGTAGATCTTTGTTCTGTTTCTACCTAATGTGCTCAAGATGATTTACTGATATATTTATCTATATTTTAGTCTTCTTTCCTGAGGTAGACTCGAAAAATTTTGAGGTTAAGTCAAGGATTTCTGTCTTATCTATAGTGTATTTTCCTCAATGCTAAGGATTTTCTTTTAGTTGTGTCAGATCCTGAATGGCTTTTATATGAGGATCATTAGCAACAATCTTGAATGATGTATATACAGTGACTATGATCTGCAATAAAACATGTCTCAGTTTTGCATTTGGGCACATGGTACGTTTTTACCTATTTTTCTTCCTCCATCTCTCACAAAAATCATAGAATTTCATACTTAAAAGTAGATTTACTATCTATACAACTTGACCTTTCCTCTGTTTTAAATACAATGAATCAAAAATGAAAATGTTTTTTTTTCTTCTTTCAGTTTTGAGCTTGACTATGTTCCAGAGTTACTGAAACTAAAACTTTTTTAGAAATGTGGTAACATGACATACCTATAAAAAGTGTTAGCTTCTGTGATAAAAAAATACTAGCCAAACCTTACTCCTTTCTTTGCAGAGGTGGAGGGTTATATATGTGGAAGTTTGTATGTGTTGCCAGACATACTTGCTTTTGCTGAAATGTTTTCTTCTCACTGTTCTAAATCTTTGTTTCAAGGGGAAATTCACAGGATTAGGAGAAAGGAAGAAATATGTCCAGAATTTAAAATAATATAAAAGCAAAAACCATCAGTTGCTTAAAGAAAATAAAATAAAGTACTGACCAAGCTTTTCTAATACTGTCTGATTGACAACCCTGGTCAAGTCAATATGCATTCATTAAGTTCTTACTATAATTCGGGCACTGTGATAAGTGCTGGGGATACTATGAAAAGCAAGAACAGTACCTGCCCTTCAGGAGACTAAAGTCTAACAAAGGAGAAAATAAATAAACAATTATGTGTAAACACGATATATACAGGAGAAACTGAAGATAATTTCAAAGAAAAGACACTAGCATTATGGGAGACTAGTAAAATCTTATGGAAATGAGTTTCGATTTGAGACTTGGGGGAAGTCAAGAATTGGAGGTGAGAAGGGAGAGCATAATAGAGTGCAGTCATTGCTAATGCTTGGACATGGGAGATGTCTTGTTTGAGGAACACCAAGGAGACCAATGTCACTAGAATGAAATGAATGAAGGGAGGTGGTGAGGGGTAAGAAAACTTGGAAGTTCGGAGGAGGGAGATCATGAAGGGCTTTGAGTGACAAAAAGATGAGCTTATATTTGATCCTGAAGATAATAGGAAGTCACTGGAGTTTATTGAATGGGAGGCAGCAGTTACGTGATTAGATCTATGTTTTAGGAAGGTCATGTTGATGACTGAGTGGAAGATGGACTGGAATGGGAAGAGAAAGATGAAGGAAAGAGACCAACCACAAACTCAATAGGCCAGACCTGAGTTGATACAGGACTGAAGTGCAATTCTACTGAACAATATTTAACCATTCAGAGACGAAAAACAAAGACCATTTCCACAGATTAAGAGTTGTGTTCTCTTTTTTGGTGAACTAAATTCAAAGCTGAAAACATTTCTTTCCCAAGGTACCTTTCATAATTTAACAGCAGGAAGACAAAAGAATCTGGCTTACCATTTTTTTTTTCAAGATTGTTCCATGTTATTTTACTAAAGGGGCTGCCGGCATAGAAAATCAGTTTTGCTCTGGTTTGAGATCCTCATCTATAATCCGTCACAGGCTTCATCTTGTCCAGTGGTCTATTTAGTTGCACTCTGCCTTACGTTAAAAATAGTATGGTAATTCCTTTCATGAAAAAAAATGCCTCCCAAAAGACTACAACAGGTAATATGAGTATTGTCCATAAATTTAAAAAAAAAAAAAGCAAAAAACTGTATGGCAGATGGTTGAGCTTCAAGTGTTCAGACAAAGAAACAGGATTTGAGTTGCTATGGAAGAGATTGAATAAACTAATTAGAAGAAGCTTCTGTCAGGCCATTTGTATATTAATATAGTATAGCATCTCAAGGCTTCAAGTAGATTTAGAAATGGCAGAGTACCACGGAGAAGGTGTGTTACTAATCTCCTATCAAAGATCTGCTGTCAAGTGGTCCAGTGGTTTGGAGTGCCAGCTGCAGAAGAAGCCTTTTCTCATGGGGTAACATTTCTCCTTCCCTGAGGGTTTAATTTGTTTCTGACTGTGAGTGCATCATGCTTTTGGCACTGTGCAAATTAAAAATATTAATGAACTGAAATAAAAGTAAAGTAAAATGTTTTTTTTTATTAAATCACAATCAAAGTTTATGTACATATTTCAGACTTGTCAGCCTGTCACTATGTCCCTAGGCTCAAACAGTAGGGGAAAAAATCCAACAAATTTAATTTCTCAGGGCTTATGGTTATTACTAATTTCATTTAGAAATGGGAGATGTTATGATTTCTTTTTTCAGTCCAGATGGCTACTATTTCCATGTTCACCCATAAGAGGAACTAGAAAAGGAAGGAACAGAAAAGATTTCAAAAGACTTTATTTTCAGTTTGTTATTGGTTTTGTTTTTGTCTTTGGTTTCAAATGCCATAGAAACTCAAAATTAAATTCAGCAGGTGAAGAATATCGATGCAAACATTGTTCAAGAAATCTGTGCCTGTAAAACTGGGGCAAGAACTCAAAGCAACTTAAACTAAATTGAGTGCTAAAGGGAAAACATTTTATATTCATGCATCATAATGACAGAACTCATGCCAAGGGACGTGTTATTGGTTTATTTTCTCTATAAACACTTTTTTCCTAGAATTTGGGGGAAATTATATAACTTTTACTTTGAAATATCATAACATTATGCTTTGTCAAATATGTCAAATTATTCAGGTCATTGTTAATCCATCCCCACAATCCATAAATAATAGAACACATACTTAAGTAAATTAATTTGGATACTAACTCTATTAGAAGTTTCTGACTTTATCATTATCATCATCATTAAAATTGTCAATTAATATTATTATTATTTTGCCCAATATGGAAAACATAGATATTATTTCTTGCTTTAATAGTATCTTCTTTTTCCAATTACATGTAAAAACAATTTTTAACATTCATTTTTTAAATTTGGAATTCCAAATTTCCTTCTCCCATCCCTCCCGTTCCTCTTCCCCAAAATGGTAAGAATTCTGAATAGGTTATATATGTACTATCATGTAAAACATATTTCCTTATTAGTCATCTTGTGAAATAAGGAACAGACCAAAAGGGGAAAATATTAAAAAATAAAGAAAGTGGACATAGTATGTTTCCATCTGCATTCAGACTCCATCAATTCTTTCTCTGGATGTGGTGAGCCTTTTCCATCATGAGTCATTTGGAATTCTCTTGGATCATTGTATTGCTGAGAAAAGCTAAGTCTGTCATAGCTGATTATAAATCAATGTTGCTGTTACTGTGTACAATGTTCTCCTAGTTCTTCTTACTTCACTTTGCATCAGTTCATGAATGTCTTTCAAGGTTTTTCTGAACCCACCTCCTCACTGGTAAAGAGACTTTTGAGATAACTATTCCTGACTTCCCAAAAGAGTATTCCCATAGCCAATACCCCTAGCACTACTCTGTTCCTAAGACTTCAAGCTATTTGAAGTATATAAAAGATTACCGCAAGACTGAAGCAACCTACATGGTATTGTTCTTTTTCATGTTTGGTTTTCTTTCTTTTTTCCCATTGTTTGCTCCATTGGTTACAACCCTTCTATACAACCAGACCATTGTACAATGTGAAAATATTTGTAGATCATATACTTGATTGCATGCCGCGATGGGCGGGGGGGGGGGGGAGAGAAGGAAGGGGAGAAAAATTGAAACTGAAGTGATTGTGGAACTGAATCTTGTAAACTAAAAGTAAATAAACAAGTCAATTAAAAAAAAAAGATTACCCCAGGGAAACACACAATATAGAATAATATAAATGTAGATATAAGGTTGGGGATTAATTGACACAATCACCTCACCCCATTTAAAGTAATTAACAAAATAACCTCTCTTAAGTGAGAATGTTTTTATTCAATCAATCATTTAATCAAAGGCATTTAAATAATGCATACCTTTTTATGACCTGTAACCACTTGGGTAGGAAGAAGAGAGACCTCTGTGTCCACCCTCCTCCATGAACAAAGAACCAGCTTGTGAACTTTAAAGAGTTAAAAGATTTGGATTTAGGGGTGGGTAGATGGTACAGTGAGTAGAGCACTAGCCCTGGAATCAGGAGAACCTGAATTCAAATCTGGCCTCATGTACTTAACACTTACTAGCTATGTGACCTTGGGCAAGTCACTTAACCCTGATTGCTCTGTCCTCTCCCCTCCAAAAAGCAAAAAAAAAAAAAAATTGGATTTTTTATTGACTTCTTAGTAACAGATCCAGGACATTGCTGACAAGCAGCAGTGACTATACCTATCCCCACTCAGGGTCCCATAGAACTCTGAGGGTTCATGTAGTGACTGTGCAGTGATACAATAATCCTGTCAGTGAGTATGGGTTAGGAGAATAGCATTAGAGTAGGTGAAAGACTGATATGTAGAGAAAACAACCAAGAAACAGTATTCCCTGCAAATCCATAATGCTCTGCCACCATCAGATTTCACCAGGGTTTCTCCTCCTTCTCTCCAATACGTAGCTCTACTCCTGCAGTTCACTAGGCTCTCCTAACTGTGGGCTCCAAATTTTTATAATGCCTATGGGCAACCTTATATTGAATATGAGGGTGGGGAGGTTTTATCCTCAGTCGTGCTGTTATTAATAGCTGCCATGTTCCTATTTCTCCTACTGTTCTCCCTTATCACTACTTAATAGTATTTTATTTTTCCAATTACATATAAAGATAGTTTTCAACATTCACTTTTATAAGATTTTGAGTTCCATTTTTTTTTCTCCTTTGCACCACTCTCTCCTCTGTAAGATAGCACTCAATCTGATGTAGGGTATACACATCCAACTATATTAAATGTAATTCCACATTAGTCATGTCATGAAAGAAGAATCAGAATGAAAGAGAAAAACCACAAGAAAGAGAAAAGAGAAAATAGTATGCTTCGATGTGCTTTCAGACTCATAGTTCTTTCTCTGGATGTGGATAGCAATTTTCAGCATGAGTCTTTGGGAATTATCTTAGATCATTGCATGGCTGAGAAAGGCTAAGTCTATCAAAGTTGGTCAGCACATAATGTTGCTGTCACTTTGTACAATGTTCTCCTGGTTCTGCTCAGTTCACTCAGCATCAGTTCATGGAAGTTTTTCTTGTTTTTTTGAAATCTGACTGCTCCTCATTTCTTTTCTTTTCTTTTCTTTTTTTTGCTTTTTGGAGGTGAGGAAGTAGGGCAATTGGGGTTAAGTGACTTGCCCAAGGTCACATGGCTCGTTTTGTGTTAAGTGTCTTAGGCCGGATTTGAACTCAGGTTCTCCAGGATTGGTGCTCTATTCACTGTGCCACCTAGCCGCCCCTGCTCCTCATTTCTTATAGAACAAGGTAGACTTTATTTCTGGGAAGCACAGCTTAAATGAGGATGATAATTCATCTCCATTCTTGCAACTTCTCTTAATTTTGGCCCTTACATTTTTTCTATTTGTATGCTTTTTACTTACTGTGTTTCAATCAGCACATTTAATCAGTTGGATCACCTCTATTTCTGACACTAACCAATGCCTATCAAGATAGCCTAATTCTTTCAGAATAGGTTAACTTGGTAACATTAATTTGAAAGAGGATTTACTACAAAGAGACATTCTCCTTCTCTGAGAATAAAATTGTACAACTCTGTGAAGTTCCACAGAATCTATATTGCCATGACTTTTAATGAAAATAGAATGAACAAGAATAGCAAATAAGGTTGCAAATATATTTATATTAAAAGAAACATATGTCAATGATAGTACTTCGTCCAATTCATCAGTGCAAAATATGTAGATTAAAATCTAAATAATTTCCCTAACTTTTAGAGATGTAAGAAATATCAGAGTTTATCTCACCCAAACCCTGCTATTACCTACTTGTGTGGCCACTGGCAAGTCATATCAGCACTCTGTACTGGTCCTGAATCTACTCATCTGTAAAATAAGGTTCTCTATGAATCAGAACACAATGAATCTGAATAAAAATTATGGTTAAATCTAAGAGCCATATTCACAACTTCTCATTGACAGTGGAAGTTGTCATTTCTATGACCCTAATTTCACAGTTGAGGACTTTAAGTTTCAGATCAGTGAAGTGGCCTGCCTGATGCCACTGGAGTTGTAGGTAACAAAGATCAGATTCAAACCCAAGCCTTTTGACTCAAATACCCATGCTTTTGCCCCTACACCACATTGCCTTCCCCATATCAATTTTCTTTCCAGATATTTAGGCTCCAATTAAGGTTATAATTAGCCAAGATTGTGCAGAAGAATTTTCCTGAGTCATTCTTTTCAGTGTAATTTGTTGAGGAAAGAATGTGACTAAGAATCACTAAAGTGACCTTAGACAAGTCCTTCATCTCTCTGGCCTATTTCCTCAATTACGTCCTGGCTACAGAATGAAGATGATGAAAGAAAGGATTTGTAAAGCACCTTTCAAGGCCAACATTCCAATAATCTAGCTCAGTTATAATTTAGCTCTTTTCTCCATTCTACCAAGGAACAAAACTTGGAACTACTAGGAGATAGATATAGATATGTACCTGCTTAGTCATTTCTTACTATCAACCAATTAAAGGGCGCAGATTAAGTGAAAACCACTGTGGTAAGTGCTGGGAATACAAAAATAAAAATGTGAGAGTCCCTGCTCTTGTGTTTACATTGTACTGGCTTATCACCTACAAATGGGGCTCCACAAACCTCTTCTAGGCAATAAAGATCTCTTGGCTCCCATCACTTCTCGTGTTCTTCTGCAGGGTGTATCTAAATAAATTGAAATGTTCTGCAGCTTCCAAATGACAACTTCCGGTAGAATTAAAAAATTATGCATACAAAGAGAAGGGGAAGACTGATTTGATTTAATGATTTATGTTCCAATTCATTATTTTTGCACATTATAAATGAAACCTTATTCCCATGCTCCTGGAAACACTCGCAAAATGTAGCCTTGATCACAGAACTTTGGTTAACCAATTTTACTGTTTTCCTTCTAATGATACATTACTCCCATTTCTACTGTCTGGGGTTGAGTTGAACAAATCAGATTCTTCCTTATCATCATCATCATTGTTGTTGCCATCACCATTATTACCACTTATATATCACTTTGAGTTTCTTAAAGTGTTTTGCTTGTATTTTTTTAAATTTTATCTTCAAAATAATCCTCATAGATAGGTGCTATTATTCTAATACCTATGTATTAGTTCAGGAAATGGAGGCAATTCCTTAATATTAGCAGAAGCTAATATATTATAAGCTAATATAATTGCAAACTTTGAAGTTTGCAAAGTGCTTTATAAATAAATATTTTATTTTATCTTCATAACCCTGGGATATAGGTACAATTTTTAATCCCATTTCATAGAAGAAGAAACTGCATCAGGCAGAGATTAAGTGATTTGACCAGGTTCACACAGCTACTATCTGAGGCAGAATTTCAATTCAAGTAGGTCTTGGCTTCCAAGTCCAACACTCTATCTGCCACAAAACCTCTCTTTTGTTGTTTAGTCATTTCAGTGGTGTCCAACTTAGTGTGACCCCATTTGGGGTTTTCTTGGAAAAGATCCTATAATGGTTTGTCATTTCCTTGTCTTTTACAAATGAAGAACTGAGGCAAACAGAGTTAAGTTACTTGCCCAGGGTCACATACTTAGAAATGTCTGGAAATTGATTTGAACCAAGGTCTTCTTGATTCCAGGCCTGGTGCTTTATCTACTACACCTAAGTGTCCTACTGAGTTTACAGAGATTAATTTATTTATCAATACATTTATTCAGGTACAAAAGTAATTTTATCTACAGGGACAACAGTCTGAAAAAATTTTAATAGGTAATCACTATGTGCCAAGCCTGGTGCTAATAGGCAGGAATACAAATACAAGGCAGTCACTGCCTTCAAGGGAGCTTAAATTATACTGAAGGGAGACACCAAAGAAAAGAATGCTCAAAAGGGTTGGAGAATGAAAGGGAAGCAAATAGGTACTTGGTCTATGGGGCATGGTGGAGGAACTCTAGACAGTCAGCATAGAGGCTCTTAGTGTAATGAAGATATGGTTGTGCTGTTCACTTTCATTAAAATGGAGATTCTGGGAGTAACCAACCAGTCAGAGGAAGGGGCAGTTGGAAAAACAACTTGTCTTGAAATAATTTATTTCTGAAACTCATCAAAGAAAATGAGAATAAAATAACAACAACAATATCAACCACAACAAATACATACTGAATCTCTCAAATGTAATTGAAAAAAATCTATAGAGTTTATGAATAGTCAGTAAACAATTATGAAACACCTAATATGCCCCCAGACACTATGCTAAGCACTAGGGACATGTGTCAATGTTATTGTTCAGTTACTTAAGTCTTATCTATCTCTTTGTGACATTATTTGGGGTTTTCTGGACAGAGATGCTGGAATGATTTGCCATTTCCTTCTCCAGCTCATTATAAAGATGAGGAAACTGAGGAAAAGTCACTTGCCCAGGATCACACAGTCAGTGTCTGAGGCTGGATTTGAACTCAGATCTTCATGACTCCAGACCCCTCTGTCCACTGCACTTCCTAGCTGCCCAGGGAATATAAATACAAACAAAAACACAGGTAGTGCTTGTAAAGCCAAGCACGAGCAGCTTTCCAGAGGAATGCTGCTGTGAATAGCTTTTCAAGGTTCTGATTATACAGTATAGTGAATACTCTATTTATTCAAAAACAAATCAGAGCAAAACATTAACAGAAAATCAAGGTACAGCATTCACAATGTTACAGCTTATCCCGGAAAAATCAAAATACAGCTTTCACAACAACTTATCACTAATATGGCCACATAGTTTTGACCACAGTGATCACAAAGAACAATCATTTAGTAATTCAATCATTCAATCATCCTTAAGGAAGCTTACCTCCTTAAGGGACACACAGTACAAAAGTCAAAGTACTCCACCTCTGGGTAGTACATTCATTTAGTCAATCACAGAGTACTTAATTCAATCACAAAGTACCATCAACAAATAAATTACAATTCCATCAGTCATTACTCAACAGAAAATAACACAATTCAGCAGGCAGGGCTTTCAGCTGTGTGACCATTACATCCATACCTAGTTAGTCATCCATGGAGGGAAGCACCAACATCTGGGTTTTCAAAGCCAGGGGACTCAATGGCTGCCCAGAGTCTCATCTGGCCAAATCATATAACTCTTCCCAAAGTGAGTTCCAAAAGCAAAACTTCACATCAGGGTCAATCACTACTCAGTATTCACAGAGAGGTCTTTTCATCTTGACTTGGGGCAAGTTCTCAGATTCCCTGGATGCCCTTCCATGGTCCCAGATCCTACCTGGATTCACCAAACTGTCACCTGGGTTCAAACGCAGACAGCTTCCAGGCCCTTGTCCAGCTCTCCACACAGTTCCTGTTCCATGTTGAAGCTCACAGTGTCCAGTCCACCTTAAATCTTTCATAGTCTCTGTTCCCAGAAGACCAACGCTTAACAAAGCTACAGACAGACAAAGTATCAATACCAGAGTCATGCCTCCTTTGGCAGCTCTGGCTTCTGCCTCCACTTGGCATGTCTCAGTTCTCAATTCTCAATTCTCTCCAGCAGCTGCTCTGCCTCCACAAAGTTTATCCCAAGAAATTCTGACTTTCCCAGGCAGGGTCTTTCCATATATACAGTATTGCTCCTCCCTATTATGTCAGCAAGAGGGGTTCTCTGTTCAGCCCCTTCCTGCTACATCAGTAACAGGAGTTCATACCTTCTTCTTTAACAGACACTTGATTTGAAACTAGGTGCTAAGTACCTCTCAGTTTAGCAATACAAAAGGAACTTCAAATTTCATCACTTTTACAGTACTGCCCTCCATGAGATTACAATCTAATGGAAAATGGCTAATATCCATAAATTGAATAAAAAGGTATCCTGTGGCCAAGATCTACATGAACTCAGACAGCAATATTCTTTTTTTCCCCCACCAACAATAATATTTCTAAAGATTGCATAAAAGCATGGATGTCACATAGATTTTTTTGTGGAATTGGAGGGTTTTGTGATGGCAATTCAGAATCAGATCATTACCACCAGAAATTACAGAAGTATCATTTGTAAACCATGGAGTTAGCGATTACTAGAAAATACAATGAAACAGTGAAGACTATGTGGAATATCATTGTAGGTTATGAACATTTAGCACATGAGAATCTTATCTTTCATGGACTGACATAACAAATTCCTAGAGTATGATACAAATTTCAAAAATATTCTGAAAAACTCAACCGATAAACTATGCTAAAGCAGCCATTATCACAGATGCACTGTTGCCCATAATCATCAGGGCATAACATTAATCCATAAAATTGAAAAACAATGTTTTCAATAGATGTTACCATACCAAATACTTATAATCCCCAAGCTACACTGAGTGAAGATATTTCAAAATATATAGAATTGGCCAAGGGCTCAAAATCATGCAATGATAAAGAAGGTATGACTGTCATCACACTGGTGGTAACATTCTTAAGAACTGATTTATTTTTGATATGTATTTACCCAAAGACATACAGCAGAAATTGATTCAATTCATTAACATTGGATGGTTATCCCCAAAATTTCATTTAATTAACCCAAGATTATATTTCCCACCTATCATTATAGGACACTCAGTCAGTAATAAACCTAGAGCTAAGAAATATAATATTACTGTTTTTTCTTCTTTGGAAGTTGTTTAAATTTCACCTTGTGGTAATCTAAAGGAAATGATCTGCTACATTACCCAAATACTCTGTTTCCCCTTTTAGAAGTGCAGAATGTAAAATGTATTACTTAATAAAGCAGAAGCGAAGCTTTGTGTATGTATTAAGATAGATTACTTACGTGAAATGAAAATGAAGATCATAAATCAAAACAGCTCATTACAGGTTCCTTGTTTTATGGTAATTTATCAGTTTTATTCTTAGTTTTTGTTGTTCAGGTCTGTAGTTCCCTGTTTGAGTCCTGGCCTCTCAGTGAAATTTTGTTAGAAATCTGTGTTCTTTGATAGAAGGTGTTGCCACTATGTGAATGTACATGTGCTCTCTTGCTGTTGAAAACACAAGGGAAAGATTATTGAACATTTAGAAAATAGCAGAGAACATATATTCAGGTTCCCCTGAAATTAGTGAGGAACTTTTTTTTTAGCTTCTATTTAAAAGACAATTGAAGTAAAGGCAATTTCAAAATGAGTAATACTGCCTACAGGATATATAGAAATAAAATGGCAATCAAGAAGGGTGGTCTGGGATAAAGAACACTTCTGTCCTTCCAGTATGTTAATTATCTTTTTATTCTTTTCTTTTTTGGTGCTTTTGGGGGCTCTTTGATACCCAAGGAAATGGAAATATGACACCTTTTTGCTGCTTTGCCATTTTTTTTTTTTAACATTACAATCTTCAAAGGAGAAGAGAATATTTTGCTAGTCATTTATCATGGTATCATACATAGATTTAGAGATAGAAGGAAATGCTTAGAGGTTAATCTAGATTAATTTATTTAAATGATGAGACAAGTGATGCTCATCATTAAAGCATTTTGACTAAAGTCATAAGTAAAAGTAGCAGAGGCAGGATTTGAAGCTCCATCTCTGATTCCAAAGACCATTGCTCTGTACTGTAGAAAATGGTCTTGATTGGTATTTAATGATGTTGAAATAGGACAAGCCAGGGTTACAAGTCCAGTAAACAAACCTAGGATTTTGTAGACTCAGCAGGAGACTGCCGGAGAGTAAGGAAGGGTAGCCACAGAGCTTAAAATGTTGAGAGACCAGGATGTTTGCTGGAAACTGTGCTGATGATGCTAGGTTTTAAATACATATACTTCCATGTGCATCTTCTGGGGACCCTGTCTTGCCAAGTTTTCTAGGGAGATTTTTTTACACAGTGAAGAATAAAGGCATTCGCTCAGGCTGGTGGGCAGTTAAAAACTGGAAGGGACAATAGAGGACATCTACTCTTGCTTTACATAATCAGAAACTAATGCCCCTCAAAGGGGAAAGTGTCCCAAAGTGTCATCAAATTAATGAATGGTTGAATCCCTTGAGTTTCAAACCAGGCCTTCTGATCCACTTTCCCCCAACATATTAGAAAGGATTTTTAATTTTAATTTTAATTTTACATTTCATTTGAAATTAGATGATACAGTTTAGCATAATGAAATGATGATTGGATTTAGAGGGAAAAGATCAAGATTTGGATTTTTCCTCTGACACCTAGTAGCTCAATGTTTAAGGACTTGTTTTATCACTGGGTCTCAGACAACTCCTCTGTAAATTGAAAGAATTGACTTAGATAATCTCTAAATTCTTTTCTGAATACACACGTGTTTATATACATACACACACATACATGTCTGTTTATACACACATACATGTAACTGCATATACACATATACAATAAACATATACATACACATATAAATCAACAAAACAGATATGCAGCTTTTAAATGTCCTGATTAGATAACTGTAAAGTGAAATAGTTTTTTTTAAACTATTGATCAGCTTTCTACTTGGACATAGAGTAAATATTAAATATTTATTCATTTGTATTTCTCCTTATATTCAGTTCTCAGTGAGATATGTTTCTAAGTGGAAGAAAAACACTCATCTAGGTATAGATGAAGATGCAAAGTCCTAGTAGCAGGCTCACTTAGGTGATAGGAAATATGTGATAAGAATATTCTTTCATGTATTTTTATTAGCTTTTCACTATGTATTCAATAATAATAATAACAAAAACAACAACTAACATTTATATAGCACAAACCATGTGCCAGGCACTGTGCTGAGCACTTTTCAATTGTTATCTTATTTGATCCTCAAAATATCAGTGGGAGGAAGAGTCAAGCACTAGCAGCTTTCCTGAAGAAGCTACTGTGAATAGCTTTTAAGGTTCTGATTACACAGTATAGTGAACACTATATTCCATAACAAATCAGAGCAAAACATTCACAGAAATCAAGGTACAGCATTCACAATATTACAACTTATCACATATAATCAAAATATAGCATTCACAACAACTTATCACAGAAAATGGTCAAATAGTTTCCACTACAGTGGTCACAAAGTTTTGGACAAAAAACAATCATTTAGTAACTCAAGCATTCACAAAATCCTTAATTCAATCACAAAGTACAATAGTCAAAGTTTTCCACTCATGGGGCATACTAGGTTACAAATTAATTATATATTCAGTCATCAATCACTAAGTACAATCAGTCAATCAATTATCCTTCATGATTCGCTATTCAATCATTAGAAACTCTACAGAAACTCCACCCATAGGTCACTACTAAATTTACAATTTCTCAGTCAGTACATAGTATCCAAGTAAAGTCTTCTTTCAGCTTGACTCAGGGTAGTCTCTTGGATTGCCTGGATCCCCTTCCATGGTCCCCAGATCCTACTTGGATTCACCAAACTGTTTCCTGGGTTCAAAGGCAGACAGCTCCCAGGTCCTTGTCCAGCTCTCTGTGCAGTTCCTGCTCCACATTAGAGCTTACAGTGTCCAGTCCATCTCAAATCCTTCACAGTCTCTGTTCCTGGGAAGACAAGGCTTAACAGAGCCACAAAGTCTTAACTCCCTCACAGTCATGCTTCCTCAGTCCCCTGGAAGCTTCAGCTGGCCCTTGGACAGCCTTCGGACTCATTAGAAGTTTCAGCTGGTCCCTGAAACAAGATCATTCTATCCAGGTTTTCATAATCAAAATCATTCTCTTCAACCTGGGAAGGGTTTCCTCTTCAGCCTCTTTGACTCTTCGGCTCCTTTTCAGCCTCCCTGGAAGTGGCAGCTTCAGCCTTCATGCAGTTTGCTTCAAGAAGATGTGTCTCAGTTACCAATTCTCATTTTTTCTTCTCCATGCTCAGTCCAGCAGTAGCAGCCCAGCCTCCAGATGCTGCTGAAATTCTCTCTTTCTCCAGCAGAAGTAGCTTCTGCCTCCAGAGCCTTGTCCCAAGAGATTCTGACTCTCCCTCTGAGTTTTTCCTTATATACAGTATTGCATTAGCTTCCTTTTTCAGCCAACCCCTTCCTGTTTTGTCTGCAACAGGGATTCATACTTTCTTGATTAACTACTAAGTGCTAAGTATGTTACCTTTGTCAATACAAAGGTATCTTCAAATTCAAATTACATTACCATTACATATTGGTAGCCCTATTTTACAGATGAAACTGAAGGAAACAGGAAATAAATAACTAGCCCAGGGTCACCCAACTAGTAAATATCTGAAGCTGAATTTGAACTCTAGTCTTCTTGACTTCAAGACCCAGTGCTCTATCCCCTGTGACACCTACTTATTTAGACTACTAAATACATATATTGAGACATATTTTCATACATAGTAGTAAAAAATGGGGGGAGGGTAACAGTTTGGGCACTTAAAAAAGTAAGTTTCAATCATTAGGAAAAATCTCTTTGATGGAACCCCTTATTATCCAAAAGTAAATGAGTGAGTTATTACTAGACAATGATTTCCACAAATAATTTACTAGGTCAGCTAAAAATGTAGTACTCTTAATATAGTGTTCTTTTAAATTATCCAATGCTGTTTTTCTTACATTACTTATACAACATAATACATACATGTAAGATCATCATTGACAAGTTGCAGCAGAGTTCAGAGGAATGCAACTAGGATGGTGAGGGAAGTGGAACCTAATTCATATTAAAATTATTTTAAGTAAAGAGGAATAATCTAGAGAATAAAAAATTCAGGGAATCAGAGGGAGAGAGGAACTACTGCTTTCTTAGACTCTCTGAATCATTACTATAAGGAAGAAAGGATCATTGATCTTGCATAATATATTTCCTTCTTCCTAAGAGGGAAGATCCAAGAAAAAAGAGAAAATTACAAAAATATACTTCTTGTGAGAGATGTACAGTCTGGGTTCCATGAGACCAGGGAGAATTTCACTCACCATGAAGTCTATCAGACTGAGGGTTCAAAAAGTGAGTAGCCAGACTGAAAGAAAAAGAAAAGCATTAGAATGCTAATGAAGACTGCTCTCAGGTCACAGTTTCCATTTCTTAGGGTACAGATTAGATAATTATCACTTAATTTTTATGTTTAGTTAGAGAAGACAATCAATGACATTCCCATGGTAGAATGGAAATAGGGAAAGTGGGTAAGCCTTGGAGTCACAAGAATTGCCGAAGATCAGATTTGCTCCTGTGGGGAAAATAATTTGTGTATGGTGAGTCTTATTGGAATACCCTTTGTTGGCAGCAAATTTCTAAGCTTGTTGAGGCCTCTTCCAAGGAACAGTCAATCAGATTCTTCTTGTTTTTGCTAATGGGCAGGAGAATAAAATACAGCCTGAGGGTCTCTATTTATATTTAACTTCTGAGGTTACTTCTTTGTTTCCTACAAGCTCACATTAGTCCACTGATGATATACAGTCTTTATTTCAATATAATGAAAACATTTTTCTTCTTCCTCTTCTTTCCTCTTCTTCTTTCTTCTTCTTCTTCTTCTTCTTCTTCTTCTTCTTCTTCTTCTTCTTCTTGTTCTTCTTCTTCTTCTTCTTCTTCTTCTTCATCTTTCTAATAATGTTCCCCAATATGGAATGGGCTCTCTCAAAACATGATGAATTTCCTCTTACTACTGGTATGTATCTAGTCTAAATCTTTCATTTATAGGTTTTGAAAATGAAGATGAGAGAAAGTATTAAATAAACAAGTTAGTGACTTACATAATACAAAATTATACTTGTTGACAGATTCCTTCTGTCAACTCTAAATCTTATCTTCTTATATTGCCTGGTAAAAGGAACAGCATATTATACAATAGAAGAACCCTTGCAAATGGCATCATAGGACCCATGTTTAAACCTCTGATTCTTATCTCTTTGACCTTTGGAAAGTCAGTTACTTTCTCTGAGTCAAATTTTCATTTTTTTTAAAAGGAGTATCTTGGATTCAATAATTCAGTGACCCCTGGGTCTTTTCTGATTCTAAATCTATGATCCTATAATCCCTATGATGCTGGATTACCACATGCCTCATGATACAAATACCTACTTCAATTATAGCTGTTTTACACACACACGCATACATACATACATGTATATATATAATTTGCTAAGTGTCTAGCACTTAATATTTCATATGCTAAAATATAATGCAACCAATTCCATAGGAAATGGGTTAAAAACTAAATATGCTAGTAGAAATGATAATTTGTGTTTTCTGCACTACCCATAATGATTAATGGGTTTCTTTCATCATATGGGATGATAGTGTCCAAAGACTTGTTCTCTAAATATGCCTGTATGCAGGATCTGCCATTAAAGTATTTCCTTCATCTTGCTTAAGCAACATTGTAGATTTATTGAAGAATTTTCTTGTTACCATGGTTTTAGGAAAATACCTTGCATACAATTCAACACTACTTAATCTTGAATTCAAAATATTTTGTAGCATATAGCCAAAATATTTTGAAAAGCTATCAGTGATTTATAGAAAGAATCATTTATGGTAGTTAAAAGGAATATTTTTCTTTCAATGCAAGCTTGTGGAAGTGTGCACAATGACTTGGCAGTTCACATTTTTAATCAGAAAACAAATGGACCTGTCTGTTTCATTTTCTTTGCTATAATCACTTGACTCTCATCCATGTTTTCACTTGACTGGAATTTCATACTTACCCCTTTTATTCCACTCTTTTTACCATTTCAACAGTTTTAGCTTTGCTGACATCTGCATCTCTCAGTGGGCATCCTTGATCCTCATTTTTTTTTTCTTATCAGACCACAGACTTTTGGATCTTAGAAACTATTTATCTAACCCTTAAATTTATAGATGACGGAATTGAGACTCACAAAAGTGAACTCACTTCCATTAGGTCAACAGAAGTAGTATGTTACAAAGTCAAGATTCATCACCAGCTTTGTGGTATTTCTAAACTCTAATCAGCCTACATCACTCAACATCTACTATAGACTCCCACTGTCATTCACTTTCCTTCTTTATAATACCACATCTCTCACTGTTGTTCCTGGCTTTTTTTTAGATCAATCATGTGCTTAACTTTAGTAGAATGCATGCTAT
This sequence comes from Pseudochirops corinnae, assembly GCA_028646515.1. NCBI lineage: Eukaryota > Metazoa > Chordata > Mammalia > Diprotodontia > Pseudocheiridae > Pseudochirops > Pseudochirops corinnae. The sequence continues at coordinate 91,710,449 of CM053590.1, forward strand.
ATGACAGAAAGGATGGCTTTCACTTTGGTTTTTCTCTACCTGACATGACTGCATAATCCCTGACACATTGTAGGAGCTTCTTAAAATTGAATTAAATTGGGGAGCCTGCTTGGTTAGCAATAACAATCTCCCCAAGTGGGCAACTGTAATGCTTTCTTAAATATGAAGAAGAAAGTAAAAGGAAGATTGGAAGGAAGCATAAACAAGCAGGACAATTTCAAAATAATGTGAAGATTAATATCACTTTTTTTTAACTTCAAGAGGTATGAAATAGAGATTCACTATTTTTATGGAGATTCATAGTTTCATGTAGAGTCTTCTTTTTGTGGTCAGTATGTATAGAAATGCTCTTTTTTTGAATACTTGTTTTAATTAAAAATTGAATTGAATGAATCATATCCACCAGAAGAATACACTATAAGTTCCTTGGATTTGTTTTGCTTTGGCGCTTGTGTGTGTGTGTGTGTGTGTGTGTGTGTGTGTTCATTTTGTCGTTACCTCCACACTGCCTAGCATGATTCCTCAGACACAATAAGCACTTAATAAATGTTTACTCAGTTGTAGACCTAAGTTCTTTATAATACAGGTACTATCTGAGAGCTATTTGCTAAGCACTTGGTATATAAAGACAAGAGAATACATGATCTCTAGCCCAAAGCAGCTTGTATTGTCCCAGAACAGCTGTCAACCTGTGGGTTGTGACCCCTTTGGGGGTCAAATGACCCTTTCACAGGGGTCACAGGGGTCACCTAAGACCATCAGAAAACACATATTTCTGATGGTCTTAGGAATTGAGACACTGCTTGCCTATCCGTCTCCAAGCGGGTCCGCCCACATATGAGTATTAAAGGGTCGTGGCATTAGGAAGGTTGAGAACCACTATCCCAGAGTAAGAGTGGAAAGTAAAACATGCATACAAATAACTATAATAAAATTTAGAATATTGTTAAGTGTACATGGGTAGGTAGTGGTATGGGGGGTCACATAAAGCCATGAGAGCTTTGTAGTAAGTAAAAACACTCTCAAGTAAGGTGGATGTGGCACTTGAGTTTTAAAGAAGGACAGATTTTTAACAGATAGAAGCAAAGAGTGAATGTGTTCCAATAAAATAGGGAATTGTATGTAGAAATGAACAGAGAGCAGAATTTATAAGGTTGTGGAATAGTATGTTTTGATCAGAGTATAAAATGCATACAGATGACTATTATGAATTGAGCATAGAAAAATAGGTTAGAACCAGATTGTGGAGTGACTTGATTTCAGGTTAAGAAGCTTCCTATTTGATTAATAGGCAATAGAGAGCCACAGGAAGTTTTTGAAAAACAGTGTCATGGTCAGAGCTGCACCTTTAAGAAGACTGGTTCAACAGAAATGTGAAGGATTGATAGGAGATGGGAGAAAAATGGCAGTAAGAAAACCAGTTATGATATAGTTATTTGCATAGTCCAAGAGATATGAAGCTTATATCTCCAGCAGCTAGCACTGAGGATGATTTTAACTCTGATGATTACCGTAAAGTAGAAATGAAATCAATAGAACTGACAGTAATTGACAACTCCTGTCATGGGATGTGAGGAAGAGTTGAGAAATCAAGGATGACTGAGGTTGTGAAGGAGAGATCACTAAAGGGGTGGTAGTACCATCAATAGCAAAAAAAATGAAACATAAATTAAGAAGAGGTGTGTTTGAGGGAAAGGAAAAAATGAAGTCTGTTGTAAGCACATATTAATTTTGAGATATCCATGGAATCTTCAAAGAAAGAAATCCAGTAAATGACAGTTGATGGTTCTGGATTGTGGCTCATGGGACATATCACATAAGTATGCACACGATGGGCACCTTCTCCACAATCTGGAGTATTAGAGATTTCCCTTGGTCACTCAGAAATTAAAGAATTTGTCCAGAGTCACACAGGCAGTATATGTCAGAGAAACTGTTGATCTTCATAAAGAGTATGTGTATGTGGGGAGGGGAGTTGGGGAGGGCTAATGGGAACTTCTTACATTGATGGAATTATAAGAAGAGAAAAAAATCTGATTCTTTTAAAAAGTATACACAATATATGGAGGTGTGTGTATGTATCAAATATAATGATAAAAGTGGGGGAGGAGAAGAGAGGGAGAGAGAGAGGGAGAAGGAGAGGAAAGGAAAGGAGAGGAGAGGAGAAGAAAGGGGAAGGTAGGGGAGGACAGGGGAGGCTAGGGGAGGGGAAGGGAAAGGAGGAGAGGAGAGGTGATACAAAGTTTATTGTTTGAGAAAAAACCAAGAAAGGTCCCACATAATGGGGCTGGATATTTAGATTTGGGAGTCATGTTTAAAAGTGACCACTGAAATTATGAAAGCTGATAATATCAAGAAGGAAAGCATGGAGGAAAATGAGAACAAGACCCAATACAAAGCCCTATGAAATATCTGCACAAATTACACTGCCATTGAAACAAAACAGAAGGGAACCAGAATAGCAATGTCACTAAAAACTAGGAAGAGAGGTCAACGATGTAAAAAGCCACAGAGTGGTCAAGGCCGAGGACAGAGGAATAAGCCATTGGGTATAGAAGTGCAAAAATGTTAGTAACTTTAGAGAGAAATTTCTTTAGAATGGTATGGTGGGAAGATGTTTCATAAGAACCTGAGAAGTGAATGGGAGATGAGGAAATAGAGGAAAATTCTAGATTGATTTTTGTTCTTTTGGAGTTTGACTATAAAAAGGCAGAGTTATCTAAGATGTTTCCTCAAAGGGATGATAGGATTAAGTGAGGATTCCAACTGTGCCTCATCTACAAAATAGGATACAATAATATTTACCTTGTTTCCCTGGCAGAACTGTTGTGAGAAATTCTTTGTTAACTTCATTGTGCTGTAGAAACAGAAGCTTTTTCAAATTTATTATGATCAAGATTGGACCAACCCACTGATGTCCTTCATTGTAGCAATTGTTTCAGATTTTTTGGTTCCAAATTACCGAGGAAGTTTCAACCACAATGTTTGATGAAGGTCTGGACAGGAACCAAAACTGAGCTTGGGCCCTGTGTTTTGACTTGGAATTTTACATTTGTCGAGATTAGTAAGCAGCTGAAACCAGTCTTGTCTGACATAACTGCCAATATATAGTTATGAATCAAGCCTCTGCCAGCTCCATAAGTCTTCCCAAGTCCTTGCCAATTGACCTATGTACATCTTAAAATTCAATCTGCTCCCAAATCCTAAGGGGATCTCAGCAATGTCTTCCATTCTAGGGTAGAAGCTCAAGTGAATTAAACAGACATGTGTCAGGAGCTGAACCAGATAGGAAAACCCCTTCACTCCCAGAAATAATTTGCTCACTCTCTCCTTACTTTTGGATAATATGTTGTCAAGAAAATTGTACAACTTTTACTCTTCCATGGATCCATGATACTGCCGATATGATTTTGACTTAAGCAGGCAGTTTTCAGCCCTGCCATACCTTCTCATCTTGCTCAGTTTTGCTTTTACCTTTTTGTAAATCTTCCATAAAATATCTAACTTCCTGTAAGAAAGATTTCCTGTGGTTCTTCTAATCAATCAATCAACCACTCAGTATTTATTAAGCACTTTCTCTGTGCCAGGCACAAAATATTTCATGGATACTAGTGCTCTGTTTGGGTTCTTCCTCACTCCTCCTATATTGTTTCATTGAGAGCAAAATAGAATGAAATAATGCAAGAAAGAAATACATACACACATAAAAGCACATATACACATAAATATGTGCTTGTATGAAATTTAGGTCACATGGCCCAAAGTCCGCTTGAATCAAATACAGTTGAGTTAAACTGTATGTGCTTTATATACATGCAATTGACAAAATCAAATTTGAAGGTGGGAAAGGTTTATCAGAAAATCAACTGGTAAAATAAGAATTTGCATCACTACATTATTAAAATTATGTTCATTGAAGAAGAGTCAGTTTCATTTCTTTCTTTTGTGTGTGTGTGTGTGTGTCTACCTGACATAAGAATTTAAAGTCCTATTCTTTATAGAAAATAATAAATGTTTATTAAACTGAATTGGGGGGGGGATTTGAACCAAGATGGCAGAGTAAAAGCAGGGACTTGCTTGAGTTCTCCCCCAAACCCCTCCAAATATTTGTAAAAAATAACTTTAAACAAATTCTAGAGAAGCAGAACCCCCAAAATGACAGAGTGAAATGGATTTCCAGCCAAGAAAACCTGGAAGGTCAACAGGAAAAGTCTGTTGAACCAGTCTGAGAGAAGGGCATAGTACAGTGTGGGCCAAGCAGGCAAAGAAAGGGTCAGAGCAGATCTCAGGTGATTGAATCACTGGCAGCTGTTGCAATTTCCAGACTTTTCAACCCACAAATACCAAAGACAACTTAGAAGGTCAATAAGAAAGGTCTGTTGCATCTGATTGAGAGAGAAGCATGGTCTTTTCAAGGTCCCACCCCCAGGGTGGCTGCAATGGCAGAAGAGGCAGAGGTAATTTCCAGACCTCTGTGGGCCCACAGACAGTGGAGAGATCCAGCAGATGATCAGAGGTGGATTTGGTGGTGCTGAAGCAAGATTTTCTTGCTTTGCCAGTGCTTGGATCTGGGTCACAGTCCTAGGTGGCAGTCCTGGAGCTTGTGGTGGCAGTAGAGAGGGAATCCTCACAGTTCCAAGGTAGAAAAGAGTGCTTGTCATCACTCACAGATCAGACCACAGACCAGGAGAGGAATAAACACTTCTCCTTTCATCATACAACCTTGGAAGAATGGAAAATTTATAGGTCCCTAGAAATATCTCTGAAAACACCTTGCACAAATCCCCTGAAGCTTGGAACAGTAAGCCTCCACACTGGAAGCAGAGACCTATCTTAACAAAGAGTTAAAAAGAGGAGTAGTGGCCTACAAAAATGAAGAAACATTGGGGAAATTAGACTATAGAATCTTCTTTTGGTGACAAGGAATATCAAAACATACAACCAGAAAAAGACAGTAAAGTCAAAGCTCTGGCATCCAAAGCCTCCAAAAAAAATATGAATTGGTCATAGGCCATGGAAGACCTCAAAAAGAATTTTTAAAATTAAGCAGGAGAAGTAGAGGAAAATTTGGAAAGAAAAATGGGAGTAATGCAAGAAAATCATGAAAAACTAGTCAGCAGCTTGCTAAAGGAGACCCCCAAAATGATGAAGAAAATAACACCTTAAAATAGACTAACCTTAATGGCAAAAGAGGTCCAAAAAACTAATGAGGAGAAGAATACCTTAAAAAGCAAAATTGGCCAAGTGGAAAAGGAGGTCCCAAAGCTCACTGAAGAAAATAATTCTTTAAAAGTTAGGATAGAGCAAATCAAAGCTAAAGACTTTATGAGAAATCAAGAAAGTATATAACAAAACCAAAAGCATGAAAAAAAATAGAAGATGATGTGAGATATCTTATGGGAAAAACAACTGACCTGGAAAACAGATCTAGGAGAGATAATTTAGGAATTATTAGACTACCTGAAAGATATGATAAAAATGAAGAGTCTAGACATCATCTTTCAAGAAATTATCAAAGAAAACTGCTCTGATATTCTAGAAAGAGAGGGGAAAATAAACATTGAAAGAATCCACCAATCACTTCCTTAAATTGATCCCAAAAGTAAAATTCCTTGGAATACTATAGCCAAATTCTGGAATTCCCAGGTCTAAAGCCAATCATGAGAAGCTCTCCTGAGGACTGCTCCTGTCAATAATTTTAAGGATCTAATTGCATAGGACAGTGAACTCTCTATTTATTTAGCAATAAACTAAAGCAAAACATTCAAGAAACTAACACATAACATTTACAACAAAATAGCATAATAACTTATTACTAAGGTGGTCACATAGTCTTAAACAAAACATAACATTCAGTAAAACACAATCTCCTGAAACAACATAAAATACCTATCTAAAGTTTTCTGTCATCTTGACTTCAATCTGGCTTCCAATCATCCTTAAATCAATAATCCTCAAGGGATAATCATCCCTAAGACAATCATCCTAATGACTAGTAGAAAGTACAAAGACCACCAACGCCTAGGTCGCAATAAGTTACAATATCATTGTAACTACTGAGTACCCAAATAAAGTTCTTTTTTATCTTGAGTCAAGACTGGATTCCAAACCCCATGGCTCCTCTTCTCCCAGCTCTTTCCTGGATTCACCTGATTATAGCCTGGATTTAAAGATAGACAGCTCTCACAGCCCGTGTCTGAATTCACCCAATTGTTGCCTAGATTCACATGTAGGCAGCTCTCTGCTCTGGTTCCATATCACAGTTCATGGGGATTGCCCCCCTCCAAGCTCTTCACAGTTTCTGTTTCAAGGAAAACAAAGTTCAACTGGCTACAACAATATTTACACACATGCCAGAACTATCCTCTCAATTCACTTTCTGTCTGAGAAATCAATACAAGTCAACAGACAGTTATTCTGTCTGACAAAGTAATATTAACACAAGTCAATAAACAGTGTTTCTGTCTGACAAAGCAACATCAACACAGATGGAACAGAGAAATGGAGTGCTGACACCACAAAAATTCTCCCTCTCAGTTCTGATTGGCCCCAGCTCATGTTTAAGCTTTTATCTTCTCTGCTCCTTCCTGTTCTGCCCTTCCTGTTCCACTCTTTCAGCAAGCTTCTCCTCCTTTAGGGCAACACAATGTATACTGTTTCTAACAAAGCCCTGACAAAATCAAAGGTGAGGCTCAAAGGCACTTGAATAGCTGAAATAAGGAGCAAGGTACTACTTTGCTTGCCATTACACCAGGTCAAGGAGCAAATATTGTAAGCAGCCAGAAAGAAACAATTTGAGTATTGTGGAAACACAATCAGGATAATGTAACATCTAGCAGCTTCTCTATTAAGGGATCAAGGGGCTTGGAATAAGACACTATGAAGGTCAAAGGAACTAGGATTAAAACCATGAATTCTCTACCCAGCAAAAGTGAGTGTCATACTTCAGGGGGAAAAAGTCAACATTCATTGAAATAGATAATTTTAAAGTGTTCTTTATGACAAGCTCAGAGCTGAACAGAAAATTTGACTTTATAAAACAAGAATCAAGAGAAGCATGAAAAGGTAAACAAGAAAGAGAAATAATAAGGGACTTATTAAAGTTCAACTGCTTACATTCCTACATGGAAAGATGATATATGTTACTCATATGAAGGGATTATATCTAAAAAATAAAATTTAGGATTGAGAGAGAAATATATTGGGAGGAGAAAGGGAGAGAGAGAATAGGATGAATTGTCTCACAGGAAAGAGGCAGGAAAAAAAACCTGTTACAATGGAGGAGAAAAGGGGGGAGGTGAGAAGGTACACATAAACCTTATTCTCATCAGATATGGCTTAAGGAGGGAAGAACATACACACTCAATTGGGTGCCTTACCCAACAGGAATGTAGGGGTGAATAGAATAAGAGGTGAGGGATGAGAGAAGGGAGGGAAGATTGAAGGAGAGAGTAATCAGAAGCAAACACTTTTGAAAAGGGACAAGAGAGGTCATAGAGGAGAATAGAATAAATGAAGGGCAAGAAGGGATGGAAGGAAATATAGTCAGCCTTTAACAACATGACTGTTCTGGCAGTGTTTTTCATGACTATATATGTATAACCTACAACAAATTGCTTGCCTTCTCAATGAGAGTAGTAGGGAGGGAGGGAGAGAATATAGAACTCAACAATTTTAAAAACAAATGTTAAAAATTGTTTTTACATACAATTGGGAAATAAGATATATCAGCAATGATGTTTAGAAATCTATCTTTCTACTACAGGAAAATAGAAGGGAAGGGCATAACAGAAGGTGGGGGGAGTGATAGAAGGGAGGAAAGACTGGGGGAAGGGGTTATCAGAATGCTGCCATCTCAGGGTGGGGGGAGGGTTTACCAATTCAACCAGTAATGGGTATATTTGTCTATATGTCTTTTTGTCTTGAGTTATTGGCTGTGTGCAGGGCAGCTAGGCACAATGGTTCAAATCTGACCTCAGACATTTACTAGTTATATGACTGTGGGCAAGTCACTTAAACCAATTTTTCTCAGTTTCCTCATCTCTAAAATGATCTGGAGAAAGGAATGGTAAACCACTGAAGTATTATTGTCAAGAAAACTTCAAATTGTGGGGCAGGATGCTGAGCTAAGATGGTAGAGGAAAAGCAGGAACTTGCTCCCACTCCAACCACCTCCAATACCTCTAAAAAAATAACTCTAAATAAATTTTAGAGCTATAGAACACATGAAAAAAAGAGAGAGAGAGAAACAAATCTCCCACTGAAGGCTCCCTGGCAGGCCAACAGGAAGGGTCTATCACACCAGGCTGGGAGCTGAGTGCAGTCTACGTGAACTGTGCCAGCCCGGACTCACAACCCAGACTGGCCAGAACAGACTTCAGGAAAGTGAATAACCAGCAGTGGCAGCATTTTCAAGACTTTTCAACCCATAAAAGCTAAAGAGAAAATAAAAGGTCAGTAGGGAACTCTGTTGGAACTGGGTGAGACAAGAGCATGGTCCAGCCCCTCCCCCAGTAGCTGCCACGTGGCTGTGGAGCTCTGGCCTGTAGGTTATAGGGAGACCAAGCAACCATTCAGAGGGTAATCGTTCTTATTTTGACCTGCTTGGATCTGGATTGCAGTCTTGGGTGGTGGGCCTGGGGTGATGAATTCTAGTGTGACAGAGCTTGTGGTAGCTGTAGAGAGGGTGCCCTCCTCATAGCTCTGACAATAGCTCTGTCGGCAACTGTGAAAACCCAAGCAATTTGGGACACAGCTCTCTCCACTCTGGAAGCAGAGTTCTACTGTGGCAAAGAGTTCAAAAGTCCAGTAATTGACTGACAAGATGAGCAAACAAAGGAAGCATAATCAGACTATATAATCCTTTTATGGGGACAAAGAAGATCAAACGTAGAACCAGGAAAAGACCACAAAGTCAAAACTCCCTCATCAAAAGCTTCCAAGAGAAATATAAACTGATCTCAGACCAGGGAGGAGCTCAAGAAGGATTTTGAAAATCAAGTAAGAGAAGTCGAGGAAAAATTGGGAAATGAGAATGATGCAAGAAAATCATGACAATGGAGTCAACAGTCTGACTGAAGAAAATAACACCTTAAAAAATAGACTAACTCAAATGGCAAAAGAGACTAAAAAAGCCAATGAGGAGAAGAATGCCTTAGAAAGCATAATTGACTGGGGCAGCTAGGAGGCACAGTGAATGGATCACTGGCCCTGGAGTCAGGAGGACCTGAGATCAAATCTGGCTTCAAACACTTAACACTTAGTAGCTTTGTGACCTTGG
>CM053590.1:91720228-91774714 GCA_028646515.1 Pseudochirops corinnae
CTTCATTATTACCTGGAGAGGCTTATACAATTTGATGCTAAGTTTGAAGAGCAGAACCAGGAAAAGCTTGTACACAATCATGGAAACATCCTATGTGTGATGACCCACCTTGATAAACTGGACTATCCTCAACGACGCACAGCTAAAAGACAACTCTACAAGCCTCAGAATGGAAGGAGATATCTAAACTCAGAGAAAGATCTAGAAAGACTATAGTTTAAAGACTCTAGTTTAAATGGAGACTGAAGCAAAACATGTTATTGTTCTTTTTCATGTTTGGTTTTGTTTTGTTTTTTGTTTTTTGATTTTGTTTTTTTCTCAGTGATTACTCATTGGTTACAGCCCTTCTATATAACCAAACTATTGTACAATGTGAAAGTATCTGCAGATCCTATACATGATTACACACCACCATGGGGGGGGGGGAGAGAAGGAGGGGAGAAAATTTGAAACTCAAGGGATTGTGGAATTGAATCTTGTAAACTAAAAGTAAATAAAAAAAATTTTTAAAAAAAGAAATCACTAATATATTGTCCTATAAAATGTTCCAATAAATCCATTTTGTTTAAAAAAAATGTCTTAATTGAGATCCAAGATCCTTCAAAACATAGGACATGTATTCTAGAATTCTTGTGATTAAAAACTGAATTTTTAAAAAAGAAACCTTACGTTTGTGAGGCAATGAGTTCACTATTAAATGCTCAAGGGAAATAATATCTTCAAAGTTAATAAATTATTTAACATTGAAACATTTAATTCTAGATGTTTTGTTTATTATGCACATTCTAATTAATTATTTTCTAAAAGACCTACTCCTTATAAAGATGAAACTTCTTTTGTTAAAAAAAAAGACTTTCTCTAAATTGTCATTTTAAGATGAATGTCAAATCTTCTGAATGTAAGGACATTGTTATTTGAATTGAAATGTAAAGAGAAATGTAGCTGAGGACTCTGGAGAAATGTGGCCTTCTAGACTTTGATAGTTGAACTGATCTTGTATCTTTTCATTTGATGCTAAAAATCGTTTGTGTCAAATGTATTATTAATGAAGTTAGGAATAAGCATGCTAAATGGGTTAAGAATGCATTTCATACACATCCAGTTGTGTTGACTAGGGAAGATGTGTATATGGAGTAAGACTGATAATCCTATACCCTTTTATTTCAAATTATTTTTACTGTTAAAAAAATAATCTTTGTTCCATGAAGGAGGTGAAATGTTTAAGTGGGCCTGTTCGCTTAACCTAGGGCCTTTAGTCTTAACTTGTGTGACACAGATTTCTTCCTTGTACATTGGGTAAGTGGTCTCTTCAGCTATGATTGGTGACTTTGGCCTTTATAAGGGTACCATGATGAAAACAGTTTTATTGAAATCTATTACATTCCCATTAGCCAAAAGGAAATGCTCTTACTGTCACTATAAGAGCTTGTAAGAGCTTTTTTCCAAGGCTCTCTAGCATTTCTGTTGATCATCTTTGCCTTAGCAAAGGTCTCTGGAGTCAGATAATTGCTATTAAAATTAGAGTAGTTCTGTGTCTCAAAATCTTAGATAGGCTCACATTCACAGAAAAATATGTCCTTGTGATTATGAATATTAATGCATTTAAATGTGTAATCTTTTTTGAATTTTCCATCTCTATTTCATTATTTTTTGCATATTTGTGGGTATATTATATAATTCTATCTCAAAATATATATTTCTAAAGAGCTCTGGTCTCTGTCAGCATTTTTTATTTTATTTCCTGTTCTGTTCAGGGTATATTTCTATTATCATACGATTAATAAAGCAATGCAAACACTCAGCTTGTAATTATGTCTTACCAAAGACCTTGAAGTTAACATTTGATGTTAAGTTGCTTTTGCCCCCTGAAACAGTGCTTGTTCTTAAATGTATGCACATAAGAAAGATATCAATTATCCCAATAAATCATTCACTTTATCTACCTGATTTAAAATATTTCTGATTCTCTTATGTTTGTTTTTAGAGCTCTTAGTATTTATTAATTTATACCCCAGAAATAAATCAGTTATGCCTCTATAAAAATTTTAAATAAAGCTCTTTTGAATTGTTTGAATGGGTTAGTAGAGGCAGGAGCAACAAGATAGAATATTTCCCAATATTGAAAATTACATAGCTTGATTCTGCTGGGGGAGAAAGGGGGGGGGGTGCTAAAGATTATAAACCAAACTATGGTTCAAAATGGTGGTAGTCATTGTAGAGTTAGATGCTCAATCCATAGAGGCATATCTACCATTCTGAACATATTATCACTGGATCACCAAAATCACCAGGACTCAGGAAATCTCTTGAATGAAATTCTAAATATACAAAGAGAAATAATCCAGATGAGTAATAATAGGATAAATTAGTTACCCAAGGAAAAAATATGGATGAAAAGGAAATTCATTGACCAGAGTAGGTTTTTAGAACACAGGTACAAGATGGAAGGAAAAGGTGCAAATGAAGAATGAATAAGACACTCTCGTAGTGCTATACAATGTCATGACTACTTAGGATGAGCTGGTGCTCATCTATATATGTATGTATGAATAAATGTATGAAAAGAGTAGGACAAAAGGAAAGATAGAAAAATGGCTCAGGTTGAATATGACAATGATAAAAGATGACAGAGAAAGTCCAAATATGAATGTCATCATGATACAGTGGAAGGAACCTTGGATTTTAATCTTGCTTTGTTTGGGTAATACCTCTGTGACCTTACACAAGTCTCTTTGTGGGGCTCAGCTTCTTCCTTTGTACAGTGAGGGAATTAAACTAGATAGAATCTGAGATTTCTTCTAGCCTCCAATCCATGATCCACCCTTCTTATGAAGAAGTAGGAGTAATTAACTCGTACTTTGCTTCTGTTTTATCTGTCTAAGAGAATGACCCCCAGATTGGAGAGGATAAAACAAAAAAATGGCCAATGGGGTGTTGCAAACCAAGATAAATGGGGAAATAAAAATGAGAATACCTTGCTACTCTTAATTATGTCAAGTTTCCAGGCCAGAACTATTTAGCATAGGCTACAAGAGAAAAACAACAGCAACAACAACAAAACAAATAAAAAATAAAACAGCAATTGAGGTAGATGAAACACCTAGTATTCCTTTTTTGAAGAGCAGGCAAATTGGGTTTGGTGTCCATGTTTTAAGATGGACATCAATAAGCAGTATCCTGAAGAACATGGTAGGATTTTCGAGGGCTCTGTTGAAGGGATAGTTGAAGGAACTAGGGACATTTAGCCTAGAAAAGAGATTTATTGGGCAGCTAGGCAACACTGTGAATATACTACTGCTGGAGTCAGGAAGACCTAAGTTCAAATTTATCCTCAAGCACTTACCAGCTATGTGGGCATGTCACTTCATCTCTGTTTTGCTGGGTTTGCTCATTTGTAAAAAGTAGATAATAAAAGTAGGTACTTCCCAGGGCTGTTGTAAGGATCAAATGAAGTTATATCTGTAAAGCCCTTAGCACAGTGCCTGACACATAGCAGGTTCTATATAAATGCTACCAATTATAGTCGTTATGATTTATTATAGTGAAATATTTAAAGAGCTGTTTTCTAGAAGAAAGATTTGATTTATTCTACTTGGCTTCAAATGATGGAATAAGGAATCATTGGATAGTAATTCTAGAAAAGGTATTTAGGCTTGATGCAAAGAAAAAGTATCCTTACAATTATATTTCTACAAAAATAGCCTGTGTTGAGGTAGGGCAGGGTTCTTAACCTTTTTTTTTTTTTATTTCTCGGACCCCTCTGCCAATTTGGTGAAACCTTTTTCAGAATATCAAATACATAAAATATAACACATTACATCATAAAAGGAATCAGTGTTAAAAGAGTTATGAAATATTTTAAAAGATAAAGTCATAGACACCATTTAAAATCACTTTAGGAAGTGGATTCCCCTTCACTTGAAATCTTCAGGTGAAAGCTGGATGGCTGCTACCTACATATGTTGAAGAGAAGATTTTTTCTTCTAATATGTTTTGAATTATATGAGGTCTGAGTTCTATTCCTAATCTGAGATTTTGTGATTTTGTAATTGTGTAATTCTGTGATTCTGGATCAATTGATATTCAGTATTTCTAGGAAGAACTATTGATTTCAAGGATAATGATATGCTTTTCTCTTTCCCAATTACAAAGCACCTGCATGATTCCAGCTTGAATTCAGCATGAATCAAAGTACATGTAGGTTGGACCTCATACCTAATGGCCTCTCATGAACCTTGGCCTCTAATGTCTACCTCTCTTTTTTTATTTTCTACTCTCCCTTTGTCTGTCATATTCTTCCATTAGAAAGGAAGCTTTTGGAAATCAGTAATGTCTTCCTTGCTCATATTTGTCTAATAGTGCCTGACATATAGTAAGCTATTAATAAATGCTTCTTCTAGCTATCTATCAATCTAGGAAGCACTGAAGCTGGTCTATGAGATTTAATTTCACATCTATTCAGAATTACCCCCATATCCTCCAAACTCGGAAAGAGTTGCCCAGAATTTCACTGTTAGAGTCTTAGTTCCTATTCCTTAATTCTTTCATATCCTTTAAAATAAAAATCATCCTGGGAGATATAACACCTTAAGCTGTTTTAAGTAATTGATATTTAAGTATGAATGAATTTTAAGTTTTCTTGACAGTAGGCATTAATAAGGAAAGAATAGTAATCAAGGAACTCCATAGGTAAGAGGAGAGTCAAGTAGCCAAGGGAGGAAAAACATAATGCAAAACAAGGAGTCTGAAGGAACAGAAGATATCACAGTTTTGCCTAGGGTCAACAATCATTGCAAGATTTTGATGTGCTAGCAAGCTGGCTTATAAAAAGACATTTTCATTAAGATGTGCACCAGGTTTGTGGTATACCATTACTTTGCTATTACCCAGGTGGTAGAGAGTTAGGGCCTCTGCAAATTATGAATTTGGCAGCTTAACGAGACTGTCAAGCTCATCAATTGTCAGATAAAGAAAGTGGATAATCATGAGAAAGAAAGTTCAAGGTAATGTCTTTGCTTATCTGTGGAATGCTAATAACTGGAGAGACATTAAGTGTCCCCTATATAAATGTAAACGATATAATCATGTTATTACTCTTTTTCAACAGCTAACATGTTCTGAGTGACATCCCTCTGCTGGTTATCATGTGCCAATTATTTCCTGTTTGTAAGTCAACAACATGATAGGAAAGCAACCCTCTGGTGATCACCTTTTAATTAAGGCAACTGCTAAACTCGACATGCAGTTTTGTATTATTAAAATGACTTGCTTGCTGTACGGGGACACAACAGAAGAGATTAATTTTCCTCAAGGAGACTAAAGATGCAAGGAGAGAGGAAATAATCTCTCACTATCTCATATGGTGTTCTCTTCCTTTCAGATAGTCTGATTAAAAGAGATATCAAAGTGAGAAAAGGTCGCATGGCTAGACAGTGGGAGAAGACATGTGGTGGCATGCTGTTTTTAGACTTGATTACTTTCAGTCATGTTATTTTTAAATAGAATGTCTCTTAAACCAATTTTTTTTGATAATATGCTATTATTTAGAAAAGCATGGTACCTACAAAGTTAAAAGAAAAAAAAAGATTGCTATAGGGAAATATTGAGGGAGCAAATGCTCTTTCAGTCTCTTTTTAAACAACTCTGTTATAATAGCCATAACTTGTATTTGACTGCTTTATTTTTTTCTAATATATAAAAATGGCTTTTTAAAATAGAAATGGAAGGTGTGATTCTCTACGAAGAATCCTTTTAAGTAGGACAAAGTGTTTTTCATGATTAATATTATTTCCCTGATGACTATTTTCTTTTTTGATATTTATTTCTCTCTAGCACTTAGCACAATGCCTTACATATGATAGGTACTTAATACATTCATGTTGAATTTTATTGAAGAATGACAATTTTCCATTGGTTTCTGAACTAAAGGGTAAATGAGGCACTTTAAAACTGCACAGTTTTCATATCACATTATTTTTATATTTATAATTCATTTGGATATCATGAAAAGATTATCTTCCATATACATAGAGGGTTATTTGTGTACTACCACATTACATTTCATGTACACATGAGGAACAAAACATATATAGTTTTGCTTTTTGGGCCTTTGTATATTAAAAAGATCATGTTTGCTGATATTTAGGTGGATAATTTTAAAATAGAGGAAAAGAAAAATCAAAACTCATGCATCACAAGAGTAAAAAACAAAAATAAAATAGGACCTCAGTGCTTTAATTGTGAGAAATGTGCATTCATCTCTCTTAACATATTTTGAGTGTATAGTATTAATTATGAACATGTAGAGTTATTAATGATCCTTTAATTTTACCAAATTCAATGGCCTTTTCTCAGTCCTCATTCTTCTTGACCTCTTTGCAGTTTTTGACACAGTTGATCATCCTCTATTCCTTGATACTCTCTTCTCTACAGGTTTTTGGGATACTGCTTTCTCTTGCTTCTCCTGCTACCTATTAGAATCTTCCTCAGGTTCTTTTGCTGGGTGCTCATTTAGTTATGCCTTCTGACCATAGGTATCCCACCCGATTCTGTCCCAGGTCTTCTCCTCTTCTCCCTCTCTACTGCTTCATTTGACATTCTCATCAGCTACCATGGATTAACTTGCCATCCCTGTGCTGACGGTTCTCAAATCTATCATTTCTGTCCTAAGTTCTCTGCTTACCTCTATCCTAGCACTTGTAAGTTCCTTTCAGACATTTTAAACTGAATGTCCCATAGACATCTGAAAAATAAACTGGTTTAAATAGAACTCTTATTTTTTCATCTAAATCCACCCCCAGCTGTATGGTATCTATTGCCAGGAGCAACATCATCTTCCCAGTCCCCTAGGCTCATAACCTAGGACATCCTTGATTTCTCATTTTCTCTCATCATCCATATCCAATTTGTTGCCAAGGTCTGTTGGTTCTTATTTGCAACATCTCTTGAATATGCCCCCTTCTCTCCTCTGATATTACCACCATCTGGTGTAGATCCTCTTCAGTTCACACATAGAGTATTACAATAGTGGGTCTGACTCCTTTAAACATCTCTCCAATCCATTTAGCTGCCAACATGATTTTCCTATTTCTCCTAAAGGACTACACTCAGTTTTGCTGGGTAGCTTATTCTTGGTTACAATGCTAGTTCCTTTGCCTTTTCGGATGTCATATACCAAGTTCTCTAATTTTTTAAAATTTGAAATCGTTAAGTTATGTGTGATCCTGACTATAACTCTACAATATCTCAGCAGTTTCTTTTTGGCTGAGTTTATATCTTTGATATTTCTTGCCACTACAGAAGATTTTTATGGTCAAATTATTTTTGTGATTGTTGTTGTTTGAGTCTTTTCCCCCCTTCTAAGAACTTTATGTGAAAGTTGGGCTTTGTCACCTAATGGTATGGCAGCACTGTCTGCTTTTTTCAGAGCTAGTTCTGGAATTCTGCAAGGTTTTGGTTTTTCCAAGGTAATGTGATCCTGGGAGAGGTATGGTAATTGCTCCCCTGGGTTGCATATTAGTCATTACACAGGAAGGGCTTGTGGTCCCCTGAAACTACAAACATGCTGCTCTTTGCTTTGGTACTGTGATAAATGCCCCTGCTCCCTTGTACTGACTACTAACACTCTTCTCTGCTCTGGAACTGCAACCCATAACTGAGTATAGGCAATAGAGTTGCCAATCAGCACCAACTGTACCAATTGCTAAGGGAGGATCCCCAGTAATCTCTTTCTGACCCTTGTCTGCCTTAGTGTCTTTGGGCTGAGAATTCTCAAAGCTGTTCTTGCTGCTGTAGTTATTGCTGCCATTCCTAAGTGTATGGGCTCCAGACAGGCTTCCCCCCCAATGTCAATGAATTCTCTAACCAACCTCTAAACATTAGGAAAAAAAAAGTCTCACATTGACCTTTTCTTCACTCTGTGACTCCAAAATTTTATTTAAGGCCTTATTTTAAAGTTTTTGGAGGTTTGGAAGTGTACAGCTATGTGGCTGTCCCTAATTCTAGCATCTTGGATCCACCCAAAGTGATTTTCCTGAAGCACTAGTCAAACCATAGCCCCTACTTCATAAACTCTAGCAGTTCCCTATAGCTTCTAGCATCAAATTTTCAAAATCCTCTGTGACCCTCAAAGACATTAACAACCTAGCCCATACCCCACCAACTTTCCAATTTTCTTACACCTTATTCCCTAGCACATTCTATTTGACCCACTCACACTAATCTCCTTTCTGTTCCTCAAACAAATCACTCCATGTCTCAACTCTGGCATTTGCTCTGGCTGTCCTCCATGCCTGGAATGTTCTTTCTCCTTTATTCTGCCTAATGGCCTCCCTGCCTTCATTCATGTCCCAATTAAACTTCCATCTTCTACAGGAAGCCTTTGTTTTGATCTTTCTATGTGAAAGTCTTAATTCTAGTGTCTCCCTATAATGCCAAGCAAAAGCAACTTCCAGGTTCAGACTACCAGCATAGCAAACTCCATTTATTCACTGACAGATTCACAGAAAAATCAAAATATATCATAACTCAGTAATTTAGTAAGTCCTCAATTCAGTTGCAAAGTACCAAGGTCCAAGTAGCCCACCCCTGGGTGATACATTCATGTAGTCAGTCACCCAGTCTCTCTTCTCAAATGGAGATTAGTATCCAATCATAAACAGAGTAAATTCATTTGGTCAGTCACAGAGCACAAAAAAGTGCAAAGTTTACCACCCCTGGATCACAACAGAACTACAATAATGTCCATTAATGCCAAGCACTTTCTCAAAGGGGGCAGGAGAGAACAAAAGGCGATCCACCCTTCAGCTACAAGAAGATTAAGATATCATCACAGCATTGAATACCTAAGGAGAGGTCGTTCCTTCATTTTGACAGGAGGCAAGTTCTCAGCAATCTCTGTTCCTGGGGAGACAAAGCTTAACAAAGGCACAATATACATTGCCAGTGTCCTCTTTAATTCACTCTCTGCCTGCATAACAGTCCCAGACCCCCTGAAAACATCAGCAAGTCTCTCTTCCAGGATTTTGGTAAACATACAACAAGAAAATCCTCCTTCAGGGCTTCTGAACCAACAGCAAATTTCCAGGACCTCTGCAACAAGAGCACTGTCCTTCACCAACAGACAAATCTGGCAAAACAACATCAAAAGAGACAGACAAAATACCAGCAGCATAGCCATGCCTCCTCAGTTCTCAGCAGCTCCAGGTGGCAGTTCTCAAAAGTCCTGGGCAGCTCCAACTGGCCCTCAGCAATCTCTCTCTCTCAGCAACTTTGGCCCCTGGCAATTCTTTTCTCTCTCTTCCTCCACAATACCACTCCCAAAAAGTCCTTCTGGCCTCCTCTGTTTGGTCCTTCTCTCTGCTTGGGCTTCTTTCTGAATCCAAGGCATCAACCCCTACCAGTTCAGCCCTCTCTCTTCACATCAACAAGTCCATCCCACAAGTGGGATTCACAATCTCTGGCTTTTAACACTCAACCCAAAACCCAAGCCAATAGAGGAAGATCTTTAAATTCCATTACCATTACACTCCCTTCTTTGATTTATTTCCTATATATTACATATATAACTTATCTGTATGTATTTCTTTGTTATTTCTTCTAATAGATTGTGAGTTTCTTGAGAGAAGAGGATATATTTTGTTTTAATATGTACTCCCAGTACCTAGAATATTATAGTTGTTCAATAAATTTTTTTCAACTAGCTGAATGAAAATATACAGTAGACTACTTGGCCCATGAAGAATGTCTCCATTGCCCTTTGTGTCATCTGAAAATGTGATTCTTTGAAGATTGGTATAGTCTAAAATTTGCAAGTATAGAGCATCTCTGAGAGAATGTTCAAGTTAAATTGCTAGATTTGTGGAGATTATCTTGGAATCTTAAAAGCATCACATATTTTCTTAAGTAAAATCTATCCCCTAAAGTTTTTGAAGACAGTGTTATTACAAATCTATATGTAAGAGAGACTTTTGGGGCTTTCAAATTCCAACTGAAGAAATAGCACTCTTACAAATGGAATAGGAACCCACATCTTTACTTGAAGTTGCACTCAACTCCTGGGGCATCTTTGCAAGCTTCTTTCAGTCTAGTCAGTCAGCAAATAATTTTTCAGTGTCTATGATATGCCAGGAGAGTGCTAAGTATGAAATATACATAAAGAAGTAGGGATGGTGGAGAAAAAAAATTAATAAAAGACCTGTCCCTAATCTCAAAGAATTAATAATCTAAAGGGTGGGGTGAAGAGATTATAGACAAGCACCAATGTACAACAAGGGTGTGTGTGTGTGTGTGTGTGTGTGTGTGTGTGTGTATGTGTGTGTATGTGTAAGTGTGTGTGTGTGTTCAAAGATAATCAATAGATGAAAAGCATTAACATTAAGGAAAACTGGAAAAGGTTTCTGTTGAAGGTGGGACTTTAACTAGAACTTGAAGAAAGACAGGGAAGTCAGGAGGCAGGTATAGGGAAGGAGAGATTTCAGAGAAGGTATACTTCAGATTCTACCAAATTGCTAAAGATCCCATTAAAAAAAAGTTACAGCCATTTTCTTTGATTTTAAGAATATAAAGATAAAAACAACCTTTGCTTCAAGAAACTTCTATTCTACTAAGGGAGTGGTTATAATACATAAGCATATAAGAGATAGCATTTATATAACTGAATAAGATTTACATATATTGTTGCATTTGATCCTCATAACAACCTTGTAAAGTAGTTATTGTTATTATCCTCATTGTACAAATTAAGAAACTTAGCTAGCTAAGGGTTAAGTGACTCCCCTAGGGTAATACGGCTAGTGTTTCAGGCAGGACTTGAAGCAATCTTCCTGACCTCCAAGTCTAGCACTTTACTGCATACACATGGCCCATGCATGCACACACACACACACATACACACACACATATACACACACACACAGAGTACGTAAAATATTATACCAAGTGATTTCAAGAGGGAGAGATGTGGGGCAGAGTCAATATGGTGGCATAGAAGCAAGAGAACTCCATGAGCTCTCCCCATAATGACATCAAATACCTATAAAATATGACTCTAAACAAATTTTAGAGCTCCAGAACCTACAAAAGTACAGAGAGTCAAAGCTCCCACTGAAGGCAGCCTGGCAGGTGTGACAGGAAGGGCTCATCACAGCAAGCTGGGAGCGGAGATCAGTCCCAGCTTCAGCCCCAGGGCTGCCAGGACAAGCATTGGCAGGAGCATTCTGGAGAGTGGGTCACCAGCAGCTGTGGCAGTTTCCAGAATTGTCAACCTATAAGAACCAAGGACAAAGTGAAAGGTCAGTGGAACTCAGCTAAATTTGAGGGAGAAAAGTGGATCCAGCCATCTGCCCCCAGAGCAAGAAAGCAACAGAAGCAGTGGCCCTGCAGCGACCTCCACATGGCTGCTTCAGAGCTCACAGCATGCAGATTGCAGGGGGCCAAGCTATTATTCAGAGGCTAAGTGCTCTTGCCTTAAGCTGCCTGCATTGGGATCATGGTCTTGTGTGGTGGTCCTGAGGTACGTGACCAGTGAGCTAAAGCTGGTGGGGGCTCCAGAGATGGTGACTTCCTAATAGCTATGGCAGCTGTGAAAGCCCCAGAAATTTGGGACAAAGCTCTCACCTCTGGAAGTAGAGTTCCACAGAGCTAAAAAGTCAAGTAAATGATTGGCAACATGAGCAGGCAAAGGAAGCAAAGTAAACAGAGCAACCCAACTTTAGATTCCTTTTTTGGGGACAAAAGGATCAAAGCATGGATTGGAAGGAAGACAATACAGTCAGAATCCAGCACCAAAAGCTTCCAAGAAAAATGTAAACTTGTTACAAGCCATAGAGAAGTTAAAGAAGGATTTTGAAAACCAAATAAGAGAAGTGGAGGAAAAATTGGGAAGAGAAATGAGAATGATGCCAGAAAATCATGAAAAGAGAATCAACAACCTGACTGAAGAAAATAACACCTTAAAAAATAGACCAACTCAAGTGGCAAAAGTGGCCCAAAAAACCAATGAGGAGAAGAATGCCCTAAAAAGTTGAATTTGCCAGTTGAAAAAAAGAATCTCAAAAGCTCACTGAAGAGAATAACTCTTTCAGAATTAGAGTGGAGCAAATGGAAGTAAATGACTTTATGAGAAATCAAGATACTATTAAACAGATCCAAACAAATGAAAAAAATAGAAGGCAATGTGAAATATCTCCTTGAAAAAAAACACTGACCTGGAAAATAGATTCAGGAGAAATAATTTAAAAATTATTGGCCTACCTGAAAGCCAGATTCTTCAAGAAATTGTCAAGGAAAATTGTCTTGACGTTTTAGAACCAGAGGGCTAAATACAACTTGAAAGAATTCATGAATCACCTCTTGAAAAAGATGCCAAAAAGAAAACTCCTAGAAATGTTATAACCAGGTTCTAGAGTTCCCAAATGAAGGAGAAAATATTACAAGCTTCCAAGAACAAACAATGTGAATACTGTGGAACCACAATCAGGATAACACAGGATCTAGCAGCTTCTACATTAAGGGATCAAAGGGCCTGGAATATGCTATTCTGGAGATGAATGGACGTAGGATTAAAACCAAGAATGACACACCCAGCAAAATTGAGTATAATGTTTTAGGGGAAAATATGGTCATTCAATATGGTAGAGGACTTTCAAGCATTCTTGCTGAAAAATACAGAATTGAATAGAAAACTTGACAGTCAAATACAAGAAGCATGAGAAGGTAATCATAGAAAAGAAATCATAAGGAATTTATCAAAGTTGAACTATTTACATGTCAAAAATGATAAGTGTAATTTATGAAACTTTTCTCAGTATGAGGATAGGTGAAGGGGATACACATATGTCTATATAGGAGGGTATATATGGGTATGAATATATAGGTGAGTGTGTATATATATGTGTACATAGACAGAGGGCACAGAATCAATTGAATAGGAAGGGATGATATTTTAAAAGGTGAAATTGAGAGGTGGAGAGGAATAGAATGAGAGGAGACAGGGAGAGACCAAATGGGGTTAATCATCTCGTATAGAAGAGGCAAGGGATAACTGTTACAATGGAGAAGAACAGAAAGGCAAAAGGGAAAGGCTCAACCTTACTCTCACTGAATTTAGCTTAGGGAAGGAATGACATACACTCTAAATTGTATAACTTGCCCTACAGGAGCGTAGGGGCATGGGGATGAGAGGCAGAATAATGGAGGGAAGAATAGGTTGGGGGGAAGGGTTATTAGAAGCACACACTTCTGTATAGGGACAGGACAAAGTAGAGAATAGAACAAGTTGGGGGCAGGATAGGAAGGAGGGAAATATAGTCAGTCTTTCACAATATATCCACAATATATTGAGGAGATGTTCTACATAACTACACATGTACAGCCTGTATTGAATTACTTGTCTTTCCAGTGGGGGTGGATGATGAGAGAGGTAGGGAAAGAATCTAGATTTAAAGTTCTAAAATGAGATGTTAAATACACACACACACACACATTATATATGTGCAACTGGAAATTAAGATATACAGGCCCTGGGGTAAGGAGATCCATCTTGCCCTACCAGAAAGTCAGAAGGGTGATGGGTGTGGATATAGGAGAAAGCAGATTGGGGGAGGGGGTAAACATGGGATCATTGTTTCAGGGTGGTGGGTAGGGGAAAGATGGGGAGAAAATTTGTAACTCAAAATCTTGGGGAAATGAATGATGTAAACTAAAAATAAACAAAAGTTAATTTGAAAAAAAAGAGGGAGAGATAGCTAAGGAATTATAAAAGAAATAAAAGAACTATATGTATTTATTACTATAACCCTATTATTTGTCCCAATTCCTTTCATATAGCAGGATTTTTGGAAAAGTTTATAAAAATGAATTCGTGTTTTTCTGACCATTTAAAAATTCTAAAATATGTTAATTCCTTTTAAAAATTAACATTTAGCTATCAGAAATGAATGTTTATTTCTAATAAAGTTTGATTTTCCAAACAACCAAAAATGATCAGGAACATAATAACTTTTCTAATTTCAAGTAATAGTCCTAATCTTAAAAATTTAAGAAAACAAATCACCATTATTTCTGGTTTTGATAAACAAATTATTGTTAAAGTGAAAAAAATACCCTCAGAAACAGGCCATCTTTAATTTTCAAAATTAACATATTTAAATGTGAATGATTTTGAAGTGTTGTTTTAATCATTGCTTATAATTCAGCAAATTTACTTCTAATTTGGCAGATCACTAGGTTTAGAGTTTTCTATCATTTTAAGTGGAAATGTAGTTATGATGAAAGATTGCTTTGACAAATTTGTTTGAAAATAAAATCTCATTGTCCTATTCAGAAAATATAATGGGCTGTGGTTTTCAAATCTAAGTGAATCTTAGCTAGCACACATTATTTTCCTGATACCATATATCATCTTGAGGAAATTAGGAAAGGAAATATGACTTTGAATTTATGATTCTTCAACTAATTGGGCCACAGAATACTTTGTGGCTTCCTTCTTCACTGCAAGCAAGTCTTCTGCTCTATCACCCAGAACTACTATCCCTAATCTAGTTCCTGACCCAGACTTATTGTTATTTTTAATCCTGTGCTTCTCTTTTTCCATTTTATAATTTCATGGTTCCTAGGAAAATGCTCAGTAATCTCATAGGCACTTTCTTTTTTTGACTGCAAGACAAGTCAACAAACACTTATTAAGCATTTATGATGTTCCTGAAATTGTGCTAAGTGCTGGAAATACAAAGAAATACAAAAACAGTCCCTTTCATCAAAGAGCTCAAAATATACTGGAGAAAAATTGGTGATAATCTCAGAAGAAAGGGCACTAGCATTAACGGAGATCTTATTATTGAATTTTAAAAAATAATGATATTGTACAACACAGTGGTTAAAATCAAGAAAAGAAACATTAAGTACCTACTATTTGTTAGCACTCTTGTAAGTACTGGGGATACAAGCCTAGCAAAACAAAACAAAGCAAACAAAATAAAAACACTCTATTTTCAAGGATCTCACAGCCTAGAAGAGAACATGCAAATAATTATGTACAAATAAGACATATAAAGATTATATTAGTGATAAGCACAAAGGGAAGGCAGTAGCATTAAGGAAGAATGGGAAAGATATCTTTTATAAGGTTGGATTTTAGCAGGAAACTGAGGGAAGCCAAGATAGTCAGGAGGCAGATACCTGAAGGAGGAGAATTCTAAGCATATGTGGTAGCCAGTAAAAATACATATTATCAAGAGATGTGGGGTTTTGTGGGAGGAATACCAATAAAGCCAGTATTACTATGCTGCAGAGTACGTGGAGAGCAGAAAAGTATAGTAAGAGTGGTAAATAGGAGAGAACCAGGGTAAAAGGGCTTTGCATGCCAGAGGATTTTATGTATAATCCTGGAGGTGAAATAGAAGTACTAGTATGAATAGAATTTGTTGTTGCTTAATCATTTTCAGTCATGTCTAATACTTTGTGACCCCTTTGGGGGTTTTCTTGGAAAGGATACTAAAGTGATTGCCATTTCCTTCTACAACTCATTTTACAGATGAGGAAACTGAGGCAAACTGTGTTAAGTAACCTGTTCAGAGTCTTACAGTTAGTAAGTTTCTGAGGTCAGACTTGAACTCAGGTCTTCCTGACTCCAGGGCTGACACTCTATATAGTGCTACAGCTAACTGATTCTATGTGTACCATAGGGATATGTTATTTTCAGACCTTCACTTTAAAGAATATCGATTTGACAGCTAAGTGGAATGGGCATACAATGAGATAAGGAAACCAACCAAAAGGTGATTGCAATAGCATAGGTTGAAGATGACAACTAGGTTGTAAGCCTAGGTAACAAGAGGGATGGTGCCATCAGTATAATTGGAAAAGTTGGCTATAATTAGAAAAGTTAGGAACATGGGATGTTTAAAATGAGAAAGCAAATGAATTCTGCTTTAGCTAAGTTGAATTTGAAATCTCTAATGGATGTCTACTTTGAAATGTTCAAGAGGTAATTGGTGATTTGTGAGTTTAGCTAAGTAGAGAGAATAGGGGTGGATATATACATTTGGGAGTCATCTGCAGAATTCAGGTATGAAGGGACAGGGATGAGTGAAAAAGAGTGGTTTCAACACACCTCCCATTTAATTCAACAAGCCCTTCTTAAGTACATACTATGTGTACTCTGCTAGGTGTAAGGGATACAAATTTTGGTAAGTAAATAGTCCCTGATTTCAAGGAGTTCATATTTCAGTTTTTTATCTTGAGTCATTTGGATTCATTTTAGATAATTGCTTGTTCAAAATAGTTGTCTTTCACAGTTGATTATCCTTACAATATTGCTGTAACTGTGTACGATATTCTTCTGATTCTTTTCACTTCACTTTGCATCAGTTCATCTAAGTCTCTCCAGGTTTTTCTGAAACTATTCTACTAAACATTTCTTATAGCACAATAGTATTTTGTCACAATAATATATCACAACTTGTTCAGCCATTCCTCAATTGATGGGCATCCCCTCATTTTATATTCTTTGTCATCATAATAAAAATTTGTACAAATAGATCCTTTTCACTATTATTTGATCAATTTAGGATAAAGACCCAGTAGAGTATTGCAGGGCCAAAATTCAAATTTGTTCTCAGATACTTACTAGCTGTGTGACTCTGGACAAGTCATTTAACCTTCTTTGCCTTAGTTTTTCCTCTGTAAAAAGAACTAGAGAAGGAAAAGGCAAACTGCTCCAGTATCTTTGCCAAGAAAACCCCAAATGGGGTCACACAGAGTTTCTCCTTTCTTTTTTTTTTTGGTTTAAATCAGATTAACAACACATATAGATAGATGCATATAGATATATAGTTTTTCTAAAACCAGCTCCTATTTTTATTAGTTCAATGGTGATTTTTACTTTCAGTGTTATTATTCTATCTTTTCTTTTGCAGGATTTTCATTTTAGTGTTTAATTTGGGGTTTTCCATTTGTTCATTTTCTAGTTGTTGTTTTTTAGGTGCATGCCCAATTCATTGATTTTTTTTTCTTTTATTGATGTATGCATTTAGAGATATAAATATTATCATAAGTACTGTTTTTGCTGCATCTCACAAAATTTGGAATTCTGTCTCATTGTCATTCTCCTTTATAAAATTATTTATTATTTCTACAATTTGGTCTTTGACCCACTCATTATTGAAGGGTTAGATTATTTAGTTTCTAATTTTTTTAAATATATGCTTTCAACTCCCTTTATTGATTATATTGTATTGATTCTATTGCATTATGAAATGAAAAGGGTGCATCAAATATTTCTGTTTATTTACATTTGCTTCTGAGGTTTTTTTGACCCTAATACTTTTTTTGTAAAGACAAAATTTGGAGAAGGTGCAATGTGCAACTCAGAAAAAGATATACTCCTTTCTATTGCCATTCTGCTTTCACCAGTTTTATCATACCTAACTTTTCTAAGATTCTATTCATACTGTTGCTTTTTTCTTATTTATTTTCTGGTTAGCATTATCTAGCTCTTACAGGGGAGGGCTGAGGTCCCTAACTAGAATAGTTTTACTCTTTCTTTCTGTAATTCGTTGACATTTTTCTTTTAGAATTAGGGTGCTATGCCCTTTGATGCTTATATTTTTGATGTTGATGTTACTTCATTCTGTGTGGCACATTTTAGCAAAATATAATTTCCTTGCCTATATCTTTAAGTTTATTTTTTTCTTTTGCTTTGTCTGAGATGATTGCTAGCCATGCTTTTTAAAAATTTTCATTTATTTTTAGTTTTCAGCATTCATGTACATAAACCTTTGGGTTTTCAATTTTCTCCACACTCTCTCACCTCTCCCCTCCCCTAGAAGATGTGTAATCTGATACAGGCTCAATATATGCATTCATATTAGGCATATTTTTACATTAGTTATATTGTAAAGAAATGTTAGGATCAATGAGAGTTACGACTATAAAGAACAAACAGAACAAAATGACAAAAAAAAAAAAGAGATCTAAAAGCATGCTTTGATCTATATTCGGATTCAATAGTTCTTTCTCACGATATAAGCTCCTTCTACCGTGGGCTCCATGTGATTGCATTAGGCCTATTAAGGGAAGGGAAGGTCTTCAAATTCCCTTAGGTCTATTAAGGGCAACACAATGTATACTATTTCCAACCAAGACTCTTTTTTTTTTTTTTTTTTTTTTTGCTTTTTGGAGGAGGGAAGGTAGGACAATTGTGGTTAAGTGACTTGCCCAAGGTCACATGACTAGTTTTGTGTTACGTGTCTGAGGCCTGATTTGAACTCAGGTCCTCCTGACTCCAGGGCCTGTGCTCTATTCACTGCACCACCTAGCTGCCCCCCAACCAACCAAGACTCTTGATACAACCAATTTGAGGCTCAAAGGCACATGAATGCCTAAAACAAGTGAAGTACTACTTTGCTTGCCATTACAATACTGCTCCTCAGGGATCCTTTCCCTCAGGACCAGAAAAGATATTGTGCCTCAGTTCCTCTCCTCCAGTTTTACCAAGAGCATTCCCCTCTAACTTTCAGCTGTGACCCAGATATGGATATAGGTGTGGAATTGCCAGAGTGCAGTCCTGCATCCAGTGCTAAACAGAATTTCCCTATAATCTTTTTCTGACCAGTTGCTCAGATTTTCTTATTGAAATATATTTCAGGAAACATATCTGTAAAATAAAAGCATTTAAATTCTGTCTCAAGTTCTCTAATCCTGTTGTGCAAGATAGCTTCTAAGTTCTTTCCTACCCAAACTCTGTGATCCAATGAATTCACATAGAGGTCTGCCTTTCAGCTCTAAAATATTTCTCCTTCATCCCTCTCTAGCTAGATCAAGGTCTTTTGATTAAGGACCCAGAGCACAGATCTGAGAACTGATAAAATTATCTAAATTTCTGAATGCATGACTAGATAAAAATAATTTATACCAAATTATTGGTGAAGCTAGGAAGCATTTGTGTTTATGATGGTTTGCCAATTGAATCACACATTTAGGAGACT
Organism: Pseudochirops corinnae; assembly: GCA_028646515.1. Lineage (NCBI taxonomy): Eukaryota > Metazoa > Chordata > Mammalia > Diprotodontia > Pseudocheiridae > Pseudochirops > Pseudochirops corinnae. The sequence goes on from CM053590.1 coordinate 91,739,215, forward strand.
ATTTGGGGCCACTGGATCTTTATTTACACTTGAACAACTCTAGATTATATAAACTAATCTATTGAGTAGTGATATAATTGCAATGAGTGTTATAGCTAGACCTAGAGCTCTCTTCTCCTTTCCCCCATTTTTACAATCAACTTTATTCCCCATACTGTGGCATTAAATGAAAATAGCAATGGATAATCTCAATGAAAGATCTAAAACCCAAAGCATTTAGTCTCTTATACATGAAGAAATATTTATTAATTTTATATTTCTTTTCCAAATTTTCCCATGTTAGAATGAAATCTAATGTTGGAAACTTAGACTTAGATTGAATTAGAAATTAATTTTTTTCAGTGATTTTCACCTATATGACCTCATCATAGTGTGTAAATGACTTACTTTTCTCAATAGCCACTCCATTGAAGTTTAGTAGACCATATCAAGCTCAAAAAGTTTCAAAGTGAATAAAAAAAATATTTGTGTCTGTCTTCTGTTTAGGTAAATTCAAAAGGTCTGAAAGCCTAATTACTACATTAATTCATCAAGGAGATAAATCATTTTGACCACACCACCTCACAAAAACTTTTTCCTAACAAACAGGTTAACATTAGAAACACTGAAGTAGATATAACAAATATATCAAATATTGACTTAGGTTGCTCAGCAAATTTGTGAGAGAATAGTGAAAAAATTTAATTTATGCAACTAATATATTTTCCCATACTTTAAAAGAGGGGTCAAGGGTGACTATTACTGAGCATAAGTACTTTTTTATAAGTTGGTTCTGGACTTGGCAATATTTTGGCCATATATTGACCTCATTTAAAATGATTTTACCTTCTAAACTTGTCTCATTACTTCTTCTATCCATTTTCTCTTTGGTTGAAACTTTCTTTTGACTATTTCCAAGTATGTATCCTGTGATGAGTTTTCTAATTTATTTTAAATATCATTCAGATATATAAATTCATAAGTCATGCCTAAATTACTTCATCTCCTCTTCTCTTTGTCTCACACGTATAGGTGGCCCTCATCCTTAGTAAGTTCAACCTCTCTACATGAACTCAGAGTTCCACTGCAGCTCGTGTTCTCCAGCAGATTGTCTCCAACTATTTTCCTCACTTTTCCAATCTTATCTTCAGTCTTTCCCTATCTACTAGCTCCTTCCCTGCTCATAAAACTTGCATATGTCTCCCACATCCTTAAACAGACATCACTTGATCAAACCATCTGAGCTAGCTGTCCTGCTGTGTCTCTACTTGCCTTCTAGTCTAAATTTCTTGAGAAAACCATCTGATTTGCTCCTAAACATTCTTTGATGATATGGATTTTGATCTCCTCATTGAATTGACATTCAAAGTTACCACAGATCTTTTAAATTCCTAATCTAATACACATTTCTAAATGTACATTCTATTTGACCTCTCTATAACCTTTGATATTTTTATTCATTGTCTCCTCTCGGATATTCTTTCCTTTCTAAGTTTTTGAAACTGATCTCTCCTTATTCTCATTTTATGTGTTAAAAATGTACAATTGGTAGTTGACAATATAGGTCCCAGGCTTAGGATAGAGGCTAAGGCTAGATATATAGGTAGATAAATCATGTACAATTGATTTCATGAGAGCTGATGAGATCACCAAGGAGATGAATATAAAGTAAAAGAGAAGAGTGTTTACCACAGGGCCTCCTTGAGAAACACTTGAGGTTAATGCATGAGACCTGGATGAAGATACAGTGAAAAAGACTGAGTAGTTGCCTTCAGTCTGCTCTCTGTGTGTATTGTATTTACCTATTTATGAACATACCTCTCCATTTGAATGTAAGTTCTTTGAGAGCATATATTCTTTCATTATATCTCCTGTACTTAGTGTGGAATCTAGTTCCTAATAAGACTTACAAATTCTTGCTAATTAATTGATCATCAGTTCATTAAAAAATGTTCATTGTGTACCTATTTTGCTGATGCCTGATCAGCATCAGCTGATAAGGAAGTGGGAACTTAATAATAATTACAGTTCATAATATTACAATTCATGATTTCAATATGCAAAAAGATAAAACAGGAGGAGAGTTAGTTTTTGAATGACAGTTGTACCTGTTTTTTTCAGAAAGTGATGAGCTCTTGAATTCAGATGGGAAGTCAACATAGAAGTGTAGAATTTAGATGCCACAAATTGCATCAAACATCACTGGGTATATGTGGTATGGGCTTGTGTAAAGCCACCCATAAGCAGCTTTCCAGAAGAATGCTTCTGTGAACAGCTTTCACGGTTCTGATTACATAGTATAACAAACTCTCTATTCAATAACAAATCAGATCAAAATATTCACAGTAAATCAAGGTACAACATTCACAGTGTTAAAACTTATCACAGAAAATCAAAATATAGCATTCACCATGTCACAAATCAACAACTTATCACTAAAATGGCCACAGTTTTCCATCACATACTTTAAATAAAGTACAATCATTTAGTCAATCAATCACTTAGTAACTCAATCTTTTAAACAAGGTGCATTCATTTAAACAATCAATCATTTAGTTAAGTCCTTAATTCAATCAGTCTTAAGGAGGAGAGCCTCCTTGATCCTTAACTCACTCATCCTTAAAGACATAAGAGACACAAAGTAAAATAGTCAAAGTTCTCCACCCATGTAGTGTAATTAAGTTACATTATCAGTCACTACTTAGTACTCTCTTAAGGGGTAGTGGGAAATACACAGGCTATCCACCCTTTTAGGACACAAGTAAATCACAATTTCATCACTACTCAGTACCCACGGAGAGGTCTTTTCATCTTGACTCTGGACAGGCTTTCAGCTTCCCTGGATCCCCTTGTATGATCCCATCTCCTACATTGATTCACTTACCTGTCACCTGGGTTCAAAGGCAGACAGTTCCCACTTCCTTATCCAGCTCTCCATGCATTCTTGTTCCATATTGAAGTTCACAGTGTCCAGTCCACCTCAAGTCCTTCACAGTTCCTGTTTCTGAGAAGACAACACTCAAGAAATTATTACTGTCCAGCTTGTGCTCTTCCTTATATACAGTATAGTTCTTCCCCTTCCTGTTGCAAGATTTCATGAGTTCTAGGGTTCACAAGCTGTGAGGTTCACATGTTCTGCTTCTTAACAGACTTGATAGAAGGCTTAAAAGAAACTTGAACTGAGACAAGGTGTTAATTCGATAGCTGAAACAAAGTGTGAAGTACTTCTGTGCTTGCCATTACAGCTTGCCATAATGCATTTTAAATTTTAGTATTATATTTTTTATAGATATTAAGAACATTAGTACCTAAAATATGCTAGAGTGGGGAAAATTTAGTCATGATGGAAAGGGCAGGACACATGTATGTGTCTTACCATATATAAAGCCAAATACAAGCAACTCTCCTGAGGACAGCTGCTGTGAATAACTTAAAAGTTCTGATCACTTAATATAGTAAACTCTCTGTTTATTCAATAGTAAACTAAAGCAAAACATTCACAGAAACCAAAGTACAACATTCACAATGATATAACATAAAAACTTATTATTAAAGTGGCCACATATTATTAAACAAAAGATATCATTCAGTAAGTCACAATCTGAATCAATCAATATAAAGTACCCATCTAAAGTTTTCCTTCATCTTAACTGGAGATTTGCTTCCAATCATCTTTAACTCAATCATACTTAAGGGGTACAAAATGCAAAGGTCTCCTACCCCTAGGTCACACAGTCTTATCAATCAGCTCCTTTCATCCTACCCAAGTAGAGCTCCTTTCATCTAGACTCAAGGTTTGACTCCTAAACTCCATGGCTCCTCTTCCACCCTCCCAGCTTTTTCCTGAATTCACCCAACTGTCACCTGGATTTACAGATAGGCAGCTCTCAGATCCTGTTCCAGCTTCTGTTCCAGCTCCTGTTCCAGTTGTCATTTCATATTGAAGCTCACAGTGACTAGTCTGCCTCAAGCCCTTCTAAGTTTCTGTTTCTAGGAAGACAAAGCTTAACAGAGCCGCAACAATATTTATACCCATCAAGTTTATCAGACTTACAACAATATTCATATACATTGCTGGTACTATCATCAATTCACTTTCTGCCTGTGAAATCAACACAAGTAAACAGACGGGGTGCTTCTTTCTGACAAAGTAACACAACTCAACAGATGGAATCCTTTTATCTGACAAAGTAACACAATCACAAATCAACATAGAACAGACAGAGTGCAGACACTACAAGTGTTTTCCCTCTCAGTTCTGCTTTGTTCCAGTTTGTGCTCCTGCTTACAAATCACAGGTGGGGATCAAAGACACTTGAAGAACGGAAACAAGGAGCTAAGTATTGGTATAGCTGAAACAAGGAGCCAAGTACCATTTTGCTTTCCATTACATTCCACCCATCCAGGATCCTTGACCTTACAATCTCAATCTAAATGGTCATGGATGCTGGAACAAAAAGAGAATTCACTATACTACGTGACCAGAACCTTAAAGTTATTCATAGCATCAGTCCCCTAGAGAACAACTGGTGCTTGGCTTTACACCATTGCAGAACTTAGCTGTTGCCTTTTCAGGGAGTATTGGGCAAAGCTAGAAGAATAGCAGAACAAACCAGGATAAAGAAGGACAAGCCAGATTTGAAAGAGGATACATTTCCTCACCAATACAGTGAAGAGTGTATCTGGCAAGGGAAGTGTTAAACAAAGTATGTTAGGAAGAAATAAGTTGGAAATATGATAAGGTGATGCTATTTTGGGTTTCAGTAGCCAAGCACTGTAAGGCAGGCAATTTTTGCTGATGGCATCCCTCTAGAAAATGGAGCTACTAGGCACTTGCCTCCTGATCTTGGCCATCTCATAGGCAGTCTACCCCAACCTCAATGCCTCCTTGGTGTCCTTATTCATTTATTCATCAAACATTTGTTAAATATCCACTTATCTAGAACACTTACTGGAATAATACAAAGTTTAAGATAGAGTTCTCATTTTCTAGGTTTGAGTCTTGGTTGTGGGATAACATCTAGAATATACAAAAATGGTACAATATGCAACATTACATTAGACTGACAACAAAGACCTATGAAAATTAGTTCTGTGCAGGGTGGGAGAATATTACTGATCCGGATTCTTGAAAATGGTGGCAATTCAGATATACTGAAATAATAGGAAGAAATTCTCTATTTGAGAAATGGAACTGAGAGACTTCCAGACATAGGAAATAACTCTCCTAGGATGACAGGTTCAGCTTTCTTATCCTTAGCATCCTCTGAGTTTAAAGTTAGAGGATGTCTTTGTTGAATGGGGTTGAGGGTATATTTTCCTGGGATATGTCTCATTCTGAGTAACATCTCTCAGTGAAGGGTCTTAATTAGAACCAAGGACTCAGACCCCCAAAAGGCACTGAAGTGTCATATTTAAAGAAGCTTATTCTTTCAAGGGACAATTTAAGATTATATAAACTGGTACAGATGTTTCCATACAGTGATGAAATGAATAACTGCATGGGTTTATCTGATGTGTGTATATATGCATGTATGTATATATGCATGTGTGTTTATGTGTATATGTATGCATGCAATGTATGTATGTCATAGATCCCTTGCACTAACAATTTGTATTTTAAGATAAGAGAACTGCAGAGTTGTTTTTGCAAATAGTACAGCGTCATGAACAAAGGAAATAATAGTAGTGATCTTTTAGAATGCCAATGTAAATAAAAAGTATAATCATGATTTATTTCATTATAAAGTTTAGTCAAATGGATGTTATGTGCATCCTATTTAAAATATATAATTTCATTAAAATTAGAAAATGATCTCTCCTAATATTAGTACATATTAATAACTACTTATTTTATTAGGCTATCCCCAAATCCAAGAAAGTTTTTTTTTCTTTACATAAAGTAATCTCCATCAGAAATGAAAACATTTAAGCAATAATGTTCATAGAGATAAGCTTCAGGAAAATGAGAGGAAACGAGAGAAAGCACAATTTAGATTTAAAAGTTGTGACTAAAAGCATGAATATTGTTTCTAACTTCATCATTGATGCTTTATATGCCCTCAGATAAGATACTTAACTCCTTTGTTAAAGTGAACAGTTCCTCTTAAGGGTGAAAAAAAAGTATCTTATTAGCTGAAACATTTGCACACACAAAATAAAGTTGATTTTTTCCAATAGTTTTTAAATGGATGTCTTTTAAAACAGACTAGATTTACATGTTTTACAGCCTTTGATTCAAGTTCTTAGGTATGGTTTTGTGAACTCTGGTAAAATATTTATTTGTATATGATTTTCCTATGAACCTATTGTTAGATCTGAAGTTTTTTCTGCTTTACGTAATTTCTTTCTGTTTATTAAAAAAAAAAACCAATTTCTTAGTTGCCAATGACACTACTATGCATAATATCTAGAACTAGTTACCTTAAATAGATAAACAAAGCAAGGTCTATTGCATAGTAGCAGCATTACTTTCACTTGTGAGAAGCACAGTTCTTCATCAACTTTTCAGACAATTTTGTGGAAGTGAGTCTCTATCATGTTAGTGCAAACTAGTACTCCTAATTGGATTTTGATATGCTTGTTATCACCCAATGTGTTGCCATCTTTCCCATGGCCTCCTCATGCATGAATGATTAATAATAACAATTAATAATAATTATAGAAGGGGAGGAGGAAGAAAAGAAGTCAATGTGACTAAGCACTTTAAAAATGTCACCTTATTTGATCCTCACAACAACACTGAGATCTAGATGCTATTATTATCCCCATTTTACAGATGAGAAAATTGAGGCAAATAGGTTAAGTTATTTGTTCAAGGTCACACAGATAGTTGAGACTCTGAGACTGACTTTGAACTTAGATTTCTCTGAATCCTATGATATTGAATAATACCTACTTTACACTGTGATACTTAATTGATACCTATCTCAGAGGGCTATTGTGTAGATCAAATGAATTAACCTATTTATAGTACTTTGCCCAACTTAAAGTGTTATGTAAATGATAACTCTTATTTGTGGGCAAATTCTGTGGGGGACCTTGTATACCTGAGCAGCTCTAGAATTTTTTTTTCCTGACATTGTTGGAGAACAGTGGTAAAATATTTAAAGGTAACATGTTTTCCTTATTCTTTTTTGCTTTATTTTTCTATTGCAAAACATATTTACAATAATCACAGTTCAGCAGTATAGTTTATGGACTACACTATAGGATTTTTTTGCATGATCATATATGATCTCTAAATCATTCCTCTGTTACAGGTAGTACCAATAATACTACCCAGTTTCATAATTGGGGGTTATATTCCTTTGGTTGCTACTTAGAGTGAGATAAAAGATTTGGATGTTTTTGAAAGCCAAGAATTTGACCTCAAGTCTTCTCAATCTAAACCTAATGCTCTTAGACTGTGGTTGAGTTGATTGCAGGAATAGAAATGGAATCAATATGGAGAGCTCTGCATACATTACTCTCAGGTTTTAATTGAGCTTATTGCCCATACAGAAAATTGAAACTAAATTAATATGAAGGAATTTAAATGCAAGCATAATGGAAAATCTGATTCAGCATCTGACCCAACGGAGAAATTATATATCTGATTGAATGCTTCCTCAGGATTTCAGATTATAAGATTTTTAGAGAATTTAAAGGTACTTTGTAGGAACCTTTAAGGTTCATTAGTGTCTGCAAAACATAAAATACATGAATCCAAGAAAAATTCATTTAGTTGAGCTAATTATGAGTTTAGAAGATAAACATAATGAAGAGTTACAAATACCTTCAGAATGCTAAAGAATGCCAGAGGCAAGCTTAATGTTGTGATGATTAGCACAACTGAATTTCTCCTGACACGGAATGAACATGTCTATTATGAGCAAAGTAGATACGATTTTAGCTTATCAGTTAAGGGAGGAAAAGTCAATCAACATTTAATTGGATCTATTAAGAACAAAACAGACAAACTATATACTAAAAAGACCAAAGTGATCAAGAAGACATTTAAAGATTAATACAATACACTTTCAAATTGGAGTTCTCCAAGTAGCTAAGCAGAACCTAATTTAGATTTGAAAGACTGCAATTGGCAAACTTTAATAAGCAAGATCCTTTGAAAATTCATGTATTTCTGGAGAGGAAATTTGAAGACATGCTGAAGACAATTTAGGAAATAAATTGTTGGGTCCAGATGGTTATTCAATAGTGTTGCATAAGAAAAAAAAGTTGAAATGTACTTCCTTTTTACTCATGGTGCTTAGAAACAGTTCCTGTCATACAAGTTCCTTCCTCCTTCTGTGGCAGGGACTTTAGCATTCATTCTTTAGAAGATTCACAAAGATCACTCTTTTTTTGGTTTGGGACATCTAAACTTCCGGTTTAGGTTTGGTGATTGTAATTCTGTCTCTGCTTTTGACAACACTGTAGAAAATATTTCACTCATTTTTCCAAAGGAGGGGTCATGATTAGGCTAATAAGAAAGTTCTTTTAATCTATGACAATAATGAGGATGGTGTAAGAGTATGATAACTTACTATGCTGTTATTTTAGTTCCTATTGCTTGTCAGTTTTAAACATTTAATTTTTGAACTCCTAAGATTGCTGGGAATATTCCATTATGAACCAAGGCTCCCTGTAAAACCTATTCTACTAGGAGAGGGTCTGGAAGAAGTGGAGACTTATAAAGCAAACTGTGAGGAATCTAGCTTCCACCTAGTCAGCCCTGAACAACTAGATCCACTTTGGGTCAAATCAAACAGTGTACCAGCTCTCCAGACCTCGCTCTTAGATTCAAATTCTTTGGGAGAATTTTAAGTACTCTGGGCTTCATCAAATTGAAGCTGACACTTGAAAGTCCCCAAAGTCAAGAAGTATCAGGAGCAAGTTGTGGAAATGTTCAATAACCACAATCTACATTTCTTGAAAGTCAGGTTGCAATTCATAGATGCTTGTTTGTGATAATTCTTTCCTATGTCACGTCAGAAGACCTCTATGGAGAATTTACCCAAGTGCTTCTGGGTTTGTTTGTTTTTGCTTCTTTTGTTTTGTTTTTGAATATTTGTGGATAGCATTACTATACTTAAACTATCTGTCTTCCCTTGCTGTCAGAGTTCTTTGTCAGGGTTCACCCAACCTGCCTGAAGGGGCAGCCAGTTACTTACCTCAAAGGAGAAGATGCTGGCATTTTCTCTTGAAAAGAAAAGTCACGTATGTTAAGACAATTTATTGATGTCACACCCGGGAAGTATGTCCTCAAGAATTCGTAGAGCTCCTCTTCAACATTTAACTGATGTATAAAGACTAGATGATCCAATCATTTCTGTCTACAGGGTTGACTTCCTCAAAGTATTCACTTGTTTTTCAGCTCTTTCATTTCTCATTAACACCTCTACGAAAAGGTAAACAAGAAAGGAAAAAAAAAGACGATTGAACTCAGACTTAAGATTTGGAGGCATCTCACATATTTCACCTGCACACCTTTTGTACTAATTAAACAACAACAACAAAAATTCCGTCTGTCCATCTGTTACTTATGTTTCTCTTTCAGATAGTATATTAAATCTGAGTCAGGAGTCTGTGTACCTTTTTTGGAACCTCTTTTACAGGTGTGTATGTAGCCCAAATAGCAGTTTGAAAAGAAATTAATAAAAGCTCTGAATTAAAGGCTGGTTTTCCTAGCCTTTCAAAAATCTGTGTTTCCAAGTAATGATTTTTAAAAGCTTACTTGTAAATTTATTTACTCCTTCATTTATTTATGTATTTGGACTTTGTCTTTCGAGCTACTCCCTACTGATTATCCCCCTAAAAATACACATGCATAAGTCATGTAAAAAATATCCCACATTGTCCATGTCCCAAAAGGCATATTACTTTCTCCGTTTTATGTTCACAATATCTTTGGCAGAATTTAAGTGGCCTATCTTCATTTTTTTTTTCTTCCAGAATCCTGGTTTACCATTGCATTGATCAGACTTCTAAAATCTTTGAATTGTTTTTTTCTTCTATATAATGTTGTTATACAAATTGTCCTCCTTTTTCAGCTAACTTCCCTCTGCATCAATTCATAGATGTCTATGCCGTTTCCTCTGAAACTGTCCCTTTCATCATTTCTTAAGGCATAATACTGTTATTCCATTGCACTCATATAACATAATATGTTTAATGATTTTTATTTTTTTTTATTTCTCATAACTTAGATGTGGGGCACTTTGAGGAAAAGTAGTCCTTTTCCCCACCCCCAAAGCTGTTTCATTTTGTCAATGCTCCTCTCAATTCTCTTGTTCACTCCTATTTTCCCTGACATGTAAGCAGAACTCCCATTTGAAATGTTATAGCTAAAAACAACGGCCACAGCAACATATGTATCCCTTTTCCACATAATGACAGAATAGGCCAACCACAGAATATGAAAATTTGAAAGTCTGCAAAATCAATTCACCTATTTCCCTCCTAATTTTCTATTCCAAAAGGGCGTTTGGGAAGAACTTTTGTGCTTCCACAGCTTCCACATGTTCTAGTCTCTGAGAGCTAGAGGTTACTAGTTCAGAAAAAGCTTTCTGAGATAGAATGTTTCTCATTAATATACAACAAAGGTAGAACGTACTTGTTCACTGATTTTTAATCAGTTTATGACATGGACTGCAAGACTCTTTCAAAAGGAGATTCTGCTTGACTAATAATACATTAGCAGTAATCCAGTGATCTGACCATGCAGTAAGGACACAATTTATTCTTCTCCTGATCAGTTCCCTTTCTAGTAAAATGAATTGCCTAACTTTTGATGAAACTGTCCAACAAAAGAGCTTTGTGGATAGAAGTGACAGACTTTATAAGAATCAGTTTGGTTGGAATGTTTAAATTAGGGCCCTTAGTATTTGAATTAAAATGGAAAGGAAATGATCCAAATTGCGTGTCCTAGCAAATATGTCAAATCTGGTTTCTTATGAACACTGAATTCTTGCATAGTCCATAGATATAGTTAATATATGTGAAGGAGGAGAAGACATAGGTAGAAAATTGAGAAAATATACATTTTATAAAAAAAATTCACCATCCTCAAAGCTTTAAAGGAAAACCTTTAAATGGTCCCCTGTGTTATATCAAAATATTCATTCAAAATTATAATAATCATCCATAGTCACTTTAGTAATTTATATTATCAATAGCAATTCCAACTCAGATTGTATGGTTGATCCAAATCTCTTTTGTGGGTTTTTCCCCCTTAAGGTTTTTTGGTCATTATTTTTTTAATGTATAGATTAAACTTTAAAAAATCAGTTTCAATATTTGTAGTTGTTTATACAGTGACATAGTCATAATTTTCATGCAAATGCTACTTTCTTTAGAATTAGAGGCAGAATAGAAAGCAAATAGCATGCTGGACTTGGAGTTTAGAAGAACTGGGCTGAAATCTTGTTTCTTACATTTACAAACTATGGAAGACTTGGCAAATCTCTCTACATCCCACTTGCAATTTATCTGTAATTAGGAAATAGCAGAATCAATCTCAAAAATTTGTCTTGAAAATAATGTGAATTAATACATACAAAATATTTTGTAAACATCAAAATACTAAGTACTAGCTAGGCTTATCTAAGAGGAGATAAATTAGAAGTAATTAATTGTATGTAGGGTATGTACAATTCATACTTTGCCTCTGGATAGTTAAAGTAGGGATGTTTTCCTAGAAAGAATGACTTCACCTGAAACAACTCAAATCAAAACTCCTTTTCCTCCCCAACAGAAAAAAATAATGTGATATAGGGTATGATCCTAATATATATGATTTGTGCATAATTGTAGAAACTTTATTTTTAATGGCCAAACAAATGGTGCAGCACTAATAACTAGTTGAATTGTTGTTGCTCTTCATTAATTTCAGTCATGTCTGACACTTTGCAACCCTATTTGGGGTTTTCTTGGCAAAGATCCTTGAGTGGTTTGCTATTTCCTTCTCTAGATCATTTTACTTATGAGAAAATAGAGTCAAACAGGATTAAGTGACTTGCTCAGGGTCACACAGCTAGTAAGTTTCTAAAACTAGATTTGAACCCAGGAAGATGAACCTTCCTCTCTCTAGTCCTGGCATTATCCTCTATGTAACCTAGATGCCAAAATTAGTTGAATATTGAACAGTAAAGCACTTTTTTAGTCATATAAACCCTTCTCTGCAATGAAGTGGGCAGCCTCCTTTATGGTAATTCCTCTGGAATCATGACTGATCATTGTCTTGATTAGAGCTAAATCTTCCAGAACTGTTCATTTTTTTATAATATTGATGTCATAGCATACATTATTCTCCTGGATCTTCTCACTGTACTCTGCAGGTGTTCATGTAGGTTTTTTTTGTGTTTTTCTGAAAAATAATCTCTGAGATTGTCATGAAAAAAGATAATAATTTGTAAATTATTTTAATTAATCTTTTTTTCTGGGTCAGTGTTGTTATTGTTGTTTTTTAATACAAGGGATCTTGCATTTTCTTTTGTTTTTCAATCTTTTGATTTTATTTTACTATTTCTTAATGTCTCATGGAAAATTAAATTGTTGTCCCTTTTAATTTTCAGGGAATCTGTTACTTGGGCAAGGTTTTCTACCTCATGTGCTGTTAATTCTCTTTCCAAGTCTATACTTTATGTTTCTTCTAGTTCTTCTATCGCTCATTTCATTTTTAGTGTTATTTTAAAACTATTTTTCAGTTGTTACATAATTTCTTTGAAGAATTGTAATTGATTGTATAGTCCAGTTGTGTTTTTCTTTGAAGTTTTGCTTGTCAGAGTTTCAGGTAAATTCTCCTCTTCTTGGGTTATGTCGTAGGGATTGTTAGCATGATAATATTTTTTCCCTTTGAAAATTTTATGGATATATTTTATTTTGCATTGAAAATATTTGTAATTACCCCCTAACAAATGACATCTCTCTTCTAACAAAACTAAACATTTAAGTAAAAGTAATTAACTAAAAACCTGAAAGCGTGTAAAATATTTCACATATGTAGCACATACATCTCATCTCTACTTTAATTTCTTTTTTAAATCAAAAACTCTTTTATCTCCCATCCATCCAAATCTCAAAGGAAAAATAAGAGGAAAGGGAAAAAAAACAGAACAAATAACTTGTAACAAATATGTATAATCAAGGAAAAACAATTTGCCTATTTTACTTCAACTATACATGCCAACATATATGCATATGTACAACACACACATAGACATACATTTCTGAGTATATGTACATATATGTGTCTTTTTTACCTTAAAGCTATACAATAGGTTGGAGGATATATTTCATCACTGGTTCTCTGGAATTAAGGATGGCTATTGTATGAGTCACAGTTCTTTGCTACTTTCAAAACTATTTTTTCTTTAAATTGTTATTCATGATTTTTCCTAGTTCTGCTCATTTCATTCTGTATCAGTTTGCAAAAATCTTTGGAGTTCATTTTTATAATATTGTTTTTATAATGTAAAATTACTCATAGGATACTGCCCATTTCACTTCATCAGTTTATGTCTTCTCTTGTCCTTGAAATTATCTACTTCTTTATTTCTTAAAATGAAATAGTATTCCATCATATTCATATACTACAGTTTATTCAGCCATTCCTCAATTGACAAGCATCTATTTCACTTTGGGGGGGGGCACCACTAAAAGAACTGCTGTAAAATTTATTGAATATACAGGAAATTCTATTCCTCTGTGTGTGTGTGTGTGTGTGTGTGTGTGGTGTGTGTGTTTGTGTGTGTGTGTTTGTGTGTGTGTGTGTGTGTGAGAGAGAAAGAGAGAAAGAGAGAGAGAGAGAGAGAGAGAGAGAGAGAGAGAGAGAGAGAGAGAGAGAGAGAAACAGAGACAGAGAGACAGAGACAGAAAGATTTTCCTAGCAATGTTATAGTTGGATCAAAGATTATGGATTTTTTTAGTAACTTTTTTATATATAATGTCAAATTGCTCCAGTCCACCAACAGGGCAACAATGTGCCTATTTTCCCACAATCCCTCCAACATTTATCATTTTTCTTTTATGTTGTCTTGCCTGATTTGATGCGCTTGACGTGTTACCTTAGAAATTAATTTATATTTGTCTAATTAACAGTATATCCAGCCATTTTCCCTTTAGACCTACTTGCTCATGTCCTTATACTATTCATCAATTAGGGAGGTTTTCTTTTATTATTCTTATAAATCTGAATTAGTAACATATATCTTGAAATGAGATATTTATAGGAGAAACTTCCTAAAAAATTAAAAACCCTGCCTACCTAACTTTCCCCTTTATGATCTTAGTTTTACTGCATTTGTGCAATTAAAAATATGTATTATTTGTGTAATCAAATCTATCTATTTTACTTGCTGTGATTTCATTTATTTCGTCATGATTACTTCTCCTATCCATAGATTTGATGTCTATTTTTTCCCCACGTTTCTCTGATTTGTTTAAAATGTGACATTTTACTTATAGGTTACAGCCCCAATTAATTTTATATAAGATGTTAGGTGTTAATCTAAATCTATTTTTCCCATACAGATGTCCAATTTTCCCAACAGTTTTCATCAAATAGTAATTCCTTTTCACCTTAGTAGTCCTTGTGTCTATCAAATACCAGTATACTAGATAACATTTACTTCTATGTAATATATAGCTGGTTAGCTAGGTCATACAGTGGATAGGGCTCTGGGCCTGGAGTCAAGAAGACTTATTTTCCTGAGCCCAAATCCCACCTCAGATACTTACTGTGTGACCCTGGGCAAGTCACTTAACCCAGTTTGCCTCAGTTCCTCATCTATAAAATGAACTGGAGAAGGAAATGGCAAACCACCCCAGTATCTTTGCCAGGAAAACCCAAATGAGGTCACAAGGAATCAGTCATGACAGAAACAACTCAGCAATAACAACAAATACATAACAAATCTGATTTATATATTAGTATCTCCCTTTTTTTCGCTACTCTCATTGTAGAATAGTTTGAAAATTATTGTCAGTTTCTCTTCTTTCCCATATCTTTTCATTAGTTCCATTGTGATTTTGACATTTTTTTGTCTCCATATGATTTTGAATATTAGTTTTTTTCCTAGTTCCATAAATGTATCCTGTAGTAGTTCACTACAGCATTGTATAAGTAATTTTGGAGAAAGTGTCATTATTATTGCTTTTCCTATTATTTAATCCTATAAATGGTAATTTGGCATTGTACTTTATACGCTTCTTGTGGTATCTTAAAATTATTTCCCAAATAATTTCCACATTATGTAACAATTTCAAATGGAATTTATCCATCTTTTCTTACTGGATCTTATTGGTATTATTTTAAAATGCTGATGACATGCACAATTTTTTTAATCTATAATTTAAGTTATTTTCTTATTTCATTTTTTTTTAGTTTAGATGGTTTTTTAAACAACATATCATATGCCAAAAAAAAAAAAAGTTTTGTTTTGTTTTCCTTTTATTTATCTTGATAAGATCTTCTTCCTTTTCTTATGAGGTGACATGTGAGGCTTACTCCTTTCTGGGAAGGAAGTTACAGAGGTGCAGACTATGTAGGAGGTTTGATTAATGGAGATGATCAGTGGAGGCCTCAGTGATCTGATGTTGAGACAGTTAGGCTACACTGCTTGATCTTGTTTTACCATCTTGGCTAGTCTCTTCTGCATCTTTTATCAATAGGTGGGGAAAACTAAGTCAGATCTTTTGATCATTAATCTAATTATGTTGAAGTAACTAAGTCACTGACTGGCTTGAAATAAATTTCAATTCGAGTTGGGATAATTTTTCAATACATTTCACTCCATCTTTCAGGAAGCTGACATCGTTTATGACACATTTTATCTCAGTGGCACAGGAGACACTTTCTGTCTAAAGTATCTTATACTGAAGTGGTGATTGAAAATCTTTATTTAATCTTTTTTTTCCTGCTGATACTATCCAGAGAACTAAGCAGAGGAAGAAAATTATATTGCCTCACATGCTAGAACCCAATAAGGAATACCATGAAGTACCTCAGATTTAATACCTTTGTTGATAGTTTTCTTCACTCTGTATTGCTTATTTATGGTTTTGAATGGTTCCTCTTAAGAGGAAGTCTATTTTTGTTGAATCAGTTAAGTAGTGAAAATTAGATGGGCATGAGAATCTTCCTTGTGGAAACTGCTGCTGTTTTACAATTTAAATGTCTAACCTATATAGCTGAACAATTTTAGTTGCAATAATGGTGCACAGAGTTGGAATATTACTTCCATAATAATTAGATAACCCTCGAGTTTGGATGCTTCATGATTGGAGCTTCAGAGGCAATATATTTAAATCTGGGAACTAAAAATTTTCCTTTTTTTTTCTTTCTTTACTAACTAATCTTTCTAAATGTTTCTTTGTGTGCACATACATACAAAAACTTTTAATTCAGCAAAAGACTTTTAAATGTAAACTATGAATATATCAGAATTAGAATGCCAAAAAAAAAATGTTAGCATTATGTGGTACATAGAATATATGGAGGGAAAGAAAATTAATTAAGAATGGAGAATGACAATAAAGAACTTCAAATGTCAGAGTAATTAATTTATATTTTTCTCCAGGAGGCAATAGGTAGCCACTGAAGCCTTTTGAGTAAGGTAGTAACATGGTCAATCCTTGGCACTTTGCATTGTTATTTTTCCACTTGTGGAAAGCATGATTTGGATGCACAAAATATTGAAGGCAGAAAAAAACTGGTTAGGACATAATGCTACTCTCCCAGCTGCCCAGCTTTAAGTTCTGAAAGTCATTTTGTACTCAGCCCTCTTATTCATCCTCTATGCCCTGCCAGTTATCAAGTCCTGAGAATTCCAATTCCACAAAATGTTTTTCAGCTATCTTCAACTTTTCAGAGATCTGAAAAAACAGATCCAAATTTTGTCCAATTTCAAGAGGTAAAATGGTGACACTTCACCTATGTTCCTGTCCCTCTAAACCCCTGAAAGAAAGAAAAAAAAAATCAACAGACTACAAGTATAGCCATTAAATGAAGCAAGCTTATTAGTTTAGCCTACTTTTGTCTGTTGGAACTCTTGGTTCATTGTGTACAAGAAAGTAAAATATTTGTAAATTATCTTACAATAAACAAATGGTGTAAAAGTAAACAAATATTGCTATGCTAACACTCTAGTTTAGCCCTTTGTTACTTCTTATCCTTTCCTTTGTCTCACTGCCTATCAAACATAAATACATCATACATAGATAGCTTTATAGAACATGTATTTCTACATAATATGCTTAATTTACGTACACAGTCACTATATATAATATATACTAAGTATATTAAATAAGTTTTATCCATACACATATGATATAGATAGATAGACACATCTCAAACCATTCCAGCATCTTTGCCAAGAAAACTCCAAACAGGGTCACAAGAGTTGGATATGAATAAAAATGCCTTGAAAAACAACAAATACTATATGTGTATATGTATATATGTGTGTATATACATACATACATACATATATGTTTTCACAATACACATTAGCCCTACCAACTAAGAAGGCAAAAACTATGTATTTCTGTAAAGAACAAAATAACATGTAGCAATGTAATTTTGACAAGACTCTATCTGTTCCTCAACTTTTTAGGTTATTTAGAATCTTTTTTTTTTTTTTATCTCTTAACAGGCTACTAGAGTTTTATTTAGTAATTTCCTGCTTTGGTGTTAGGAATGGTAGTGATAACTGTATCTTATCAAAAGATACTTAAATGACAGTAAGGTTAGATAATCACAGACTCATATGCTAGATACCAATGGACAGGTAATTAGAATGGCCCATTGATAAGTAGTCTGTCAAAGAATTATTTTTATCTTGTAATCTTACATTTTGTGGCGGTGATATTGATGATTATACTATGTCAACCACAACAACAACTATCACTTATAGAGGGATTTAAGTTTTCCAAAGCACTTTATAAATATTATCTCATTTAATTCTCACAAGAATCCTAAAGTATAGGTACTATAATTATCTCCTTTTTAAAGATGAGAAAATTGAAGTACACAAAGATTAAGTGATTTGCACCGAGTCACAAAGTCAAGAAGCATCTGAGCCTGAATTTGAACTCAAATTTTCCTGGCCTCAGATCCTGCACTTTTATCTACTATAGTATCTAGCTGCCTTAACAAGGAAAGGTTGAGACTCAAAGAGATCTAGAAGTTTAAACCATAGTCACAAATCCAGTGATTACCTTGGGGGAATGTGTCTCCAGAAACAAAATTATTTATAATACCAATTCAAGATTAGGCCATTGATACTAGAAATTATAGAAGGGTTATCTCTAAGTAGCCTAGACTTATTTATTATGAAAACATCTGACATACCACTTCCAGTTAAAAAAAAATACCATCTATTTTATATCTAGAAGATATGATAATAGAGGCTAATACTAATCACTCAAAGATTTTTTTTTAATTAAAAAAAGGTTGGCAAAACCTGGCATTAAAAATACAGACAAGAAATTATCTCTGAGAACTCAACATATAAATTATACTGAAAATAGTGTATTATTACAGACAGAGTTAGTGCCTACGATTGCCCAGACATAACTTTTACTCCACCTAAACTTAATCACAACATTTAAAGGGATGTTGCTTTTCCAAATATTTATGATACTTGAGCAACATGAAATGAAAAGCCGTCAAAATATATTCTTAAAAGAAGCAATTAAAACCATATGGGAGCAGTATTAGGTATATATTATCTTCATCATCCAATATGCTACTATAGACATTCTGAAGATGTTTTCAATGAGCCCTCATATGAACTTAACTCATGATACTCATATTTGGTTTCAAAAGTAGTCATTTTATCCACCCATATAAGTTAACAGAACATTAAATATAAAATAATAATAGCAAGATAACAACTTGTCCTCAAAGAACTCCATCAAAAAAGACGAGAACAGGAGGTAGCATGGCACAATGAATTACAAACTAAATTTGAAGTAAAGAAAGCGTATGTGATATACACTGAATTTGTAACCATAGGAAAGTCACATAAACTTCTTGTGCCCCAGGTAACTATCTGTGATTGTAAGCCATAGAATAGGTAGTATTCTGCATTTGTATTTCCTTGCTTTCAGTTCTTGACACTAGTAAAAATACCAGAGAGGAAAAAGAAAACTCATTCTGGATGGGAAATAACCCAAAATCTTAAAACAAAACAAAACAAAAACAAAGTTGAGAAATGTTGCCAAACAAACTAATACTGTAGTTTAGTTGAGGAAGAAAAAATTGACATCTCCCTCATCCTAGGGGTGTTCTGAGTCATTTGGTGACACAGAAACTCAAAATTTATATGTAATATTATAAAAATTTTACTTTGTGTGAAAACATATTTCTTACTTGTTTCCAAAGAAGAAAAGAACAAAGGTAATTTTTTTTTGTTATATTGCCATTTGTTTTTTATTGAGATTAAGGATTTTTTTTTTTAACATGGTGATTTTTGTTCATCAGACACTGGGAACAATCTCCCAACAAGTTGTGGAACTGCAAATCAAAATCATTATTTTTTTTTTTATATAGTTGCTCTTCCTTTATTAATGACACTTATGTACTATATTGCTTACTGCTGAGTCATTGGAGAATGTTAGGGTGTTTTATATACGATAACCTACCTAAATAAGGTGCTAAAATTTCAAATTGAAAAGCAGATTCTCAGATTTCTTGGTAAGAAGTCCCTACTTCATAAGAACTGCTGGAAAAGATGCTAGAAAGCTGTGAGGTCGGACTTAGACTTGAACCAACACGTCATTTTGTAATTCCACAAATTCAGAATTGTTCTATGACCCAACATTAAAGATCATACCATAAAAATATAGTAGGGTAGGACATCAAATATTTTTCACACCTGTGGTTAAGAGATGAATTCTTAACCAAAAGATAGACAATTATAAAAATAAAATTATAATACATAAAATTATAATTTTAATATAAAGGAAATTTTAAAAGACAAAATAGGTCATTTTGATTAGGTAAAATGTTAATGCATTGTTGGTAGAATTGTAAATTATTGCCACTATTTTGGAAAGCAATTTGGAATTATATAAACAAATTGGCTAAAATATCCATATATTTTTACCTTAGAATCCCACTCAAAAGCATATGTCCTAAGGAGGATATTAATAAAAACAGAGGTTTCATATACCCCCTAAATATTTATAGTATCACTTTTTGTCATAGCAAAGAATTGGAAAAGAAATAGAAGAGTATTGATTAGGGACACACGTGACCAATAGTGATGCATGAATGTTATAGAATATTACTGTGTTATAAGAAATTATGAACATGAAAAATGCAGAAAAACGTGGAAAAAACTTTCATAAATAGATATAAACTAGGTAAGCAAAGCCAAAAAATTTATATGTAATGACTACAACTTTATAAGCAGAAATAACATCACTTTAAAAATAATTTTTAAAATGAATATTGTAAAATGACATGCCTGGCCCCAAAAAAGACATATGAGAATCTATTTCCAACTCCCCTTCTTTGTAGAGGCAGGACATCTATGAATGTAGAACATTACATTTATTGTCGGATTTTTTTCAATGTATTCATGAGTTTTGCTTATTTTCCCCTCTTCCTCATTTTCAAAATTCTTGTTATAAGGAATAATTTAGTGAAGGGGAGAGGAAAGGATACAGGGAAAAAATCTAAGTAATATTGAAGTAAGTGATACCAATAAAAATCAATTAAAAAAGAAAAAGCCATTCTTAAATTTGAAATTGTTGACAACTCTTTTTAGATAAGTGTATTTCAAATATTCAAATAGGAAATGAGAATGATAAAATAGTATATTGTCTGTCAGTCAGTCAAGGAATATTTATAAAGTGTCTACTATGCACAAGGCACCATCCTTAAGTGCTTGGGGGGTATACAAAGAAAGGAATTGAGATATTTTCTATTTCCATCCACTATTCTGACCAGTGAATTATTAATTGATGTAGGACAGATGATTGTCTATACTATTCCAAAAGTCCTCAGGAAAAGAAGATCCCAACATCTCATACCTTCCCTTCTCAGTTCATTTTCGTTGGTTTTGCCATCTAATTCTAGTGGAAAGTGAGCCAGGTTGAATAAGTTACTCTTTTGTTGTATAGAAGCCTTCTTGACATCCTTGAAATTGTACCATTGAATCAGTTTCCTATTCAGCTTTTTTGTAAGTCCTATGAAAGAGAATTAAATCCCAGGAGAAATCTGAGTCATTTGCCAAATTCTGGACTGACTTTATTGAACAAATCCACTGTGGTGCTTTTGAGGAACTTATGTATGTATGTATGTATGCATGTATGTATGTATCCATCTATCTATCTATCTATCTATCTATCTATCTATCTATCTATCTATGTATCTTATGAATAATGGTAGGTTTCCAGTAAGTTTCATAAAAATACCTCTGAACTTTGTCTCTCCTCAAGATAGAAGTCTTCTCATATGCACTTGTACTTCTGCATAATATTTGTTTAGGTTGTTCTCATTAAACGAGTTAGCACATATAAAAAATAGACCAAAAAACCCACCAATGATGTAGGGAAGTTACAGAAAGTATGTTTGGGAGATATTATGAGAGTAAATCATTTAGAAAAGTATAAAAAAAGATTTGGCATAAAAATCCAATGGGTTGTACTTGCTAGGATTGAGAATATAACGGCAATCAAACCTGGTATTTCAGGGTATGAGCTCATCATCACCTTAGGTCAGGAAGAAATGTTCCCCTATGGTATATTGTGCTGCACAATTAAGTGCTTTATGGAGGGTTTTTGATCTGCCCTACTCTGAAGCATCTAACATTGGCTGCTGCTAGAAAGATACTAGATCTTTGTTCTGCTGTGACAATTCTTATGTCCCCAGGTCATCATCAGTTCCATATATTTTTCACAATGCATTTCTTGAAAAAAAAAAATTCCAAGCACCCAAGGATAAAGCTTATGGAAAATAATTCTATTTGGCTAAAGTATTTCCACTAAAACAAAGTGATGAACTTTTAGTTAATTTGTCCAATGATTTTGGTTCTCTTTCCTTTCTTGTTTTATTACATGTAATTTATATACATAGGTCTGGCCTCAGATATTTACTAGCTGTGTGACCCTAAGCAAGTAACTTGACCCTGTTTTTCTCAGTTAACTCATCTGTAAATTGATCTGGGGAAGAAAATGACACATCACTCTAGTATCTTTGCCAAGAAAATTCCAAAATGGGGTCACAAAGAGTCAGTCATGATTCAAATGACTGAACAACAATAAATGTATGGGAATGAATGCATACATACATATATACATGCATACATACACATAAACATATACACATGTGTGTGTACACACACACACACACACTTAATATGTAGAGCATTATTAAAGAATGAAATGTCGCTGAGATTGCTGAGGTTCAGCATTTTAAACATCAGAATTCTTAGAATTTTAGCCGTTTGAGATGGAATTTTTTCTAAAATATCTGTTACACTTTCTGCTTTTAAAAATACAATGCAGTGATCATAATTTTATTTTTTTTGATGCAATGCCATTATCGTAAACATCAAGTTTATTTTATTTTTAATCATGCTCTATGCTGTAATACAGTGATGCTCTCAGAGCCAGTGGATGCATCTAGGCCTATTTTTCCTATATACAATATGGACCCTTAATGATATGCCTTTTAAATATATTTATTATTTTTTTCTTCCTGCTTTAGGCAATGTATACCATGTTCTCCCTGCTCTTTCCCAAAATATAAACGCCGTATTGTTCACTGCTTCAAATCTGTCAACTACAAAATCAGTGCCAAGCAGACTGGTTAGGGTCATAGGATCATAAATTTATAACTGGAAGGGCACTTAAAGACCATATAGTCTAATCCCTTTGTTTTATCAATGAAGAACAGAGGTCCAGGGAAGTGACCCATCCATGGTCACTGAGATAGTAAAATAGCAGAGCCAAGAAATGAATTTAGATCTCCTGGCTTCATGTCCAGTGTTCTTCCATTTGTATTACTCTTCATCCTAAATCATCTATATTAAGTGAATTGTTTCTTGAGAATGATCCTATAGAGACTTCAGATAAGCAAAGTATGTGAACATTAGTGCCTCTTAAAAAGGTTCTCAAGGGGGTGGAGCCAAGATGGCAGAGTAAAAGGAAGGGCTTGATTAAGCTCTCCCCCAAACCCCTCCAAATACGTGTAAAATGACAATAAACAATTTCTAGAGCAGCAGAACTAACAAAATGACAGAGTGAAAGAAATTACCATCCAAAGACAACATGGAAGGTTGACAGGAAATGTCTGTTGCAGCAGTCTGAGAGAGAAGCATAGTCCAGCATGGGTTGCACCAGGCCAGAGCAAGCCTCAGGGGACTGAATCACTGGTAGCTGTGGCAATTTCCAGACTTCACAACCCACAAACACCAAAGACAACTTAGAAGATCAGAAGGAAAATTTTTTGGAACTGGATGAGCATAAAGCCAAGCACAAGCAGCTTTCCAGAGGACTGCAGCTATGAACAGCATCAAGGTTCTGATTGTACCATAAAGTGAACTCTCTATTTATCCAGCAGTAAATTAGAGCAAATCATTCACTGAAATCAAGGTACAGCATTTACCATTACATAATAACTTATCACTAAAGTGGCAACATAATTTTCACCAAAATGGTCACATAGTTTTAAACAAAGTACATTTGTTCAGTCATTTAGTAAGTCCTTAATTCAATCATCCTTAAGGAGGCCTGTCTCCTTAAGGAACACAAAGTTCAAAGGTCAAAGTTCTCTACCCCTAGATTACAGTAAATCATAATCTCTCTCAGTACACAATATCCAAGTAAAGTCTTCTTTCATCTTGACTTGAGGCTAACTCTCAGCTTCCATGGTTCCTCTTTTATGGTCCCAGCTCCAACCTGAATCCACCAAACTGTCACATGGGTTCAAAGGCAGGCAGCCCCCAGTTCCTTGTCAAACTCTCCATGCAGTTTGTGTTCCATATTGAAGCTCACAGTGTCCAGTCCACCTCAAGTCCTTCAAAGTTCCTATTTCTGGGAAGACAAAGCTGTAATGCAATGCACAAGCAGCTTCCCAAAAGAATGCTAATGTGAACAGCTTTTAAGATTCTGATTATGTAATATAGTGAATACTCAATTTATTCAAGAACAAATCAAAGGAAAACATTCACAACAAATCAAGATACAATATATACAACATTATGTTATCACAGAAAATCACAATATAGTGTTCACAACAGCTTATCATTAAAATGGCCACATAGTTTTCACCAAGGTGGTCACAGTATTTAGAAAAAAGAGCAAAAGAACAATCATCTGGTATCCCTAAAGAGGTTTGCCTCCTTACTCAGTCATTCAGTCATCTCCAAATATAATAGTTAGTCTTCTACTCATGGGGCAATCATAGATTAACTTAATCAGTCACTTATTTAGCAATCAATCACTAAGTATCATTAATCACTAAATACAACCATTAGAAAATTACACAAACCCTCTACCCCTCGGTCTCTAGTAAACATAAATTTCATCACTGCATTCAATATCCAAGGAGAGACCTTTTCTTCATCTTGTCTTGGGGTGGTCTCTCAGATTCCCTGGATCCCCTTCCATGGTCCCCGCTCCTACCTGAATCTACCAGTCACCTGGATTCAGAGACAGACAGCTCCCAGGTCCTTGTCCAGTCCTCTGGGCAGTTCCTGCTACACACTGAAGTTCACAAGAAGTTCCTGCTACACACTGAAGTTCACAGGGTCCAGCACATCTCAAAACCTTTAAAACTTCTATTCCCCGGAACTCAAGGATCAACCAAGCCACAAACAAACAAAGTCTTATCCCAGTCATGCTTCTTCAATCCCCCAGTGTTTTGGCTGGCCCTAGGACACAGAAGAAATCTCAGCCTTCTAGGTAGCAACTTCAGCCTTTACCAGATTCTGATCTCAAGGATATCCTCTCTCAGTTCTCAATCAGCTTCCAGATGCTCACTGACTCTTTCTCTCCTCCACCAAGAGCCTGCCAAAAGAAAAAATTCTGATTCTGACTGTCTCTCTCTGGGGCTCTTCTTATATAAACACAAAGCATTGGCTTCCTGTTTCAGCCAAACCTTTAGGTTATGTTAGCAACAGGAGACAGAGTTCACATCCCCTGCCTCTTAGCCACAAAGGTTTAATTAGTTACTAAAGGCTAAGTACCTACTTACTTGACATAAAAAGAGGTCTTCAAATTTAGATTAATTCCTATTACAAAAGCTTAACAGAGCCACAATAATATTCATACACATTGCTGGCACCATCATCAATTCACTATCTGCCTGTGAAATCAACTCAGACATACCAACAATGCCTCTGAACTCAACATAAATCATCAACACAGAACTCAACACAGACCCACAAACAAGGTCCAAAAGGTCAGCAGAAATCATCAGTAAAGTCCCAGGACCTCAAAAACCCTCCTCCAGGACTTCTCTAAACAGACAACCATAAATTTCTCTTTCAGGGCTTCCCTTAAGGTCCCAGGGCTTCTATACAATGTATCACAAATGAACATCAACACAGACAGAACAGACAAACAAGAGTGCTAGGATACCACAAGTTTTCTCCTTCTTGACTCTGCCACCACAAGAGTTCTCTTCTCAGTTCTGCTGTCTCTAGACTGGGCTTCTCCTTAGAAATGGTCATTAGCTCCTCCCCAGGAGTTCACAAGTGGTAGGGTTTCTTAACAGACTTGATGGAAGGCTCAAAAGAAACTTGAACTGAAACAAGGTGTTAATTCAATAGCTGAAACAAGGTGATAATTCAGTAGCTGAAACAAGGTGTTTACTACTTCTTTGCTTGCCATTACAATGAAAAAGGAGAAAGGTCTGGCTCTGGCCTCAGCCACAGGGTAGTGGCAGTGGCAGCTGCTGCTTTTGGAGCTTTCAGCTCACAGAAAGTGGGGGGATCCAGCAGCTGATCAGAGGTGGATTGCAGGGATATCTTTGGTGGCACTGAGGCAGGACTCTCTTGCTTTTCCAGTACTTGAATATGGGTCACAGTCCTGGGAGGCTGTCCTGGTGTGAAGAGGAGCACTGGCATGGTGGAACTCATGGTGGTGGTGGATATATAATCCTTCTCACAGTTTCAAGGCAGAAAATAGTGCATGTGGTGACTCACAAATTAGAATACAGACTGGGAGATGAGTAAACACCTCTCCTTTTATCTTACAAACTTGGAAAAATGGAAAATTTATAGGGCCATAGAAATATCTCTGAAAAAGGCTATACAAAAGTCCTGAAGCTTGTGACAGTATACCTTCCACATGGGAAGCAGAGACCTATCTTAACAAAGAGGTAAAAAAGTGAAGTAATTGGCTGGTTAAATGAACAAACAGTGGGAAAAAATCAGACTATAGAATCTTACTTTGGTGACAAGGAAAATCAAAACATATAACTAGAAGAACACAGCAAAGTCAAAGCTCCTACATCCAAAGCCATCAAGAAAAATATGAATTGGTCACAGACCACGGAAGAGCTCAAAAATGATTTTGAAAATCAAGCAAGAGAAGTAGAGGGAAAATTGGGAAAAGAAATGAGAGTAATACAAGAAAATCATGAAAATGAGTCAAAAGCTTGTTAAAGGAGAAACAAAAAAACTGCTGAAGAAAATAACACCTTAAAAACAGATGAACCAAAATAGCAAAAGAAATCTGAATAGCAATGAGGAGAAGAATGTATTAAAAAACAGAATTGTTCAAATGGAAAAGGAGGTCCAAAAACTCACTGAAGAAAATTATTCCTTAAAAATTAGAATGGAGCAAATGAAAGTAATCACTTTATGAGAAATAAAGAAATTATTTAATAAAACCAAAAGAATGAAAACAAAATAGAAGACAATGTGAAATATCTCATTGGAAAAACAACTGACCTGGAAACCAGATCTGGGAGCAATAATTTAAAAAATTATTGGACTACCTGAAGGTCATGATCAAAAAAAGAATCTAGACATCATTTGTCAAAAAATTTTCAAGCAAAACTGCCCTGAACCAGAGGGTAAAGTAGATATTGAAAGACTCCACTGATCATCTCCTGAAAGATATTCCAAAATGAATACTCTTAGGAATATTGTCATCAAGTTCCAAAGTTCCCAGTTCAAGGAGAAAATATTGCAAGCAGCCAGAAACAATTCAAGTACTGTGGAAACACAATCAGGACCACACAAGACTTAGCACCTTCTACATTAAGAGATCAGAGGACTTGGAATATGATATTCTGGGGGTCAAAGAAGTTAAGATTAGAATCAATAATCATCTACCTAACAAAACTGAGTGTAACCCCTCAGGGGAGAAAAAGGACATTTAATGACATAGTGGACTTTCAAACATTCTTTATGAAAAGACCAAAACTGAATAGAAAATTTCACTTTCAAATACAAGAATCAACAAAAGCATGAAAAGGTAAATAGGAAAGAGAAGTCATAAGGGATTTGTTAAAATTGAACTGTTTAAATTCCTAAATGGAAAGATGATATTTGTAACTCATGAGGCATTTTTAAGTATTTGAGTAGTTGGAGGAAATATAAATAGATAGATAGATAGAAAGACAGATAGATAGATAGAGAGATAGATAGATAGATAGATAGATAGATAGATAGATAGATAGATAGATAGATAGACAGAGGGCACAGGATGAGTTGATTACAAAGGGGTAATATCTAAAAAATAAAATTAAGTGGTAAGAGAGGAATGTACTGGGAGAAGGAGAAAAGGCAAAGTAGAATGGGGGAAATTATCTTTCAAAAGAAAGCAAGACAAAACTTTTATATTAGAGGGAGTGTGGGGGAAGGTGGGAAAGAATGAGTGAACCTTACTCTTATCAGATTTGGCTTAAGGAAAGAATAACATAAACAGTCAATTGGGTATGGAAATCTATCTTATCCTCCAGGAAAGTAGGGGGAAATGGGATAAGAGCAGGGGGAGTGATAGAATGTAGGGCAAATGGGAAAAGGTGGTAATCAGAAGCAAGCACTTTTAGGAGGGACAGGGTCAAAGGAAAGAATAGAATAAATGGGGAGACAGGCTGGAGGGAAGTATAGTTAGCCTTTCACAACATGACTGTTATGTAAGTTTTTGCATGACTACACATGTATAACTATATCACATTGCTTGCTTCTCAATGAGGTTGGGTTTAGGAGGGAGGGAGGAAGAGAATGTGGAACTCAAAGTTTTAAAAATGAATGTTAAAAATTGTTTTTATGTGTAACTGGGAAATAATATATACAGGCAATGGTGTATAGAAATATATCTTGCCCTACAGTAAAATGGGAATAAAGAGGATAAGAGAAGGGTGAGGGAAGTGATAGAAGGGAGGGCAGATTGGGACAAGGGGTAATGAGAATGCAAGCCATCTTCAGTGGGGGAAGGGAGAGATGAGGAGAAAATCTGAAATTCAAAATATTGTGGAAGTGAATGTTGAAAACTAAAAGTTAATTAATTAATTGAAAAAGTGGGGGGAAATAGATTCTCTACTTGAATAGCTAAAGTTGCCAGATAATTGACCTCCTGTTAATCAACCAACTAGCCTTTACAAAAGACCTTCTGGTGCCAGGTAGATAAATATGCTCCATATAAATAAGATCTCTCTCTCTCTCTCTCTCTCTCTCTCTCTCTCTCTCTCTCTCTCTCTCTCTCTCTCTCTCTCTCTCTCTCTCTCTCTCTCTCTCTCTCTCTCTGTCTCTGTCTTTCTCTGTCTCTGTCTCTCTCTGTCTCTGTCTCTTTATTTCTCTCTCTCTCGGTATGTATATATATATATACATGTATAGATGTATGTAAGCATATGTATATATACATATACACACATATACAAACATACACACACATTTGCACAGAAATATTTCTAAGGTCAATTTATGCTAGAGATGAGGCAATGAGTCAACATGAAAAGGTAGCTTGAAGTAATGAATAGGGTAATTGACTTAGAATGAAAAAGACCTAAGCTAACATCCTAGCATTGATGTTTACTGTGTACTATTGAGTAAATCACTTTACTATTCCCAGTATCAGTTTCCAAATAATTTAAATTGGCATAATAATACTCATCTTACCCACTTTATGGAGATGTGAGAGTATGGTAGAGAAGATAGAACAAGGGATTTAAGTTAAGAAATGTTGCATTCAAAATTATGCCTCAGACATATACTAGCTGTGTTACCCTAGACAAGCCACTTAACACTTGACTGACTCAGTTTCCTCATGTATAAAAGGGAAATAATAATAGCATCTACCTCCCGGGATTATTGTGAAAATCACATGAAATAATAATACTTGCAATGTGCTTCTCAAAACAAATGGTAGCAATTATTAATGTCACCATTTCTGTACTATGCTTGGCAAACTTTGAGATATTACCTATCAATTATTGTTATGCAGAATTGTCCTATAATCAATAATACATATAAGTATATAAGTAAACAATAATATAATACATTACTTGTAACAAATAATAATGAGTGTTACTGTAGTGTGACAGAAAGTCTTTTTACCTTAATATAGATCTAGGTTAAAACTTCATTGTTGATACTTGTTATAAGTATAATCCTGGGCCTATTGTTGTCAATTCTTTATGCTTCATTTGCTTTTCTGTAAAATAAGGATAACAGTAATTCATGGGGTTGTTAAGAGGAGAAAGCTATATAAAACAATGCATTATTGAAAGAAAAGCTACTTTTGTAATTTAATTGTGGATACATATGTAGGTGCATATGAAATATGTTGTATTTCTGAGTTTATACTTATAAGTATTATATATCTGTTTTTATCTTTAAAAATATTGAAACTTAGCACTGATGATGATAAGTCTGAAAATCCTTGCTTTTGATAGAGCCAGTAAAATTAGAGGACAATATAGTAATTTTAAAAAAATAAACCTTTCAGGGTTGCTACCTGCCTGGCCACATGATATTGCAAAGTAGCCATTATAATGCAGCCTGGGGTTGGATAAAAAATGGATTCCTTTGTAACAGGGAATTAACAGAACCTTGTACATTATTTTCTGATGATGTCTTTAATCCGAGACAGTGGCCTGGTGAAATTCCAATTTTATGTCCTTAACCTTCCTTTGATCATGTTCTAAGTGGATTCTGTAATATTCTACCTACATCAAAGCAAAAATAGAAAAAAAAAATTCATGTATAATAAAAATGACCAAAATACCATTCATATAACTCTTCTATTGAGAATGCTAATAGTTTATAAAGTTTTCATAAAGAAGCAGAAATAGGAGCCTAATTTGTCATTACCACCTCAAACACCATGTATCCTTCATTAATAGTCCATCAAAAAGAAGTACAATTATAGAAAAGAGCCTCATGGTAAATCAGAGTGAAATGTTTTCAATATCAAAAGTACTAAGTTCTTACCACTAGCCTTCTCTAATGCTCTTTAGCTTTCTCTAAGCAAGTTCCCAAGACTGTATTTAATTTGTCCCTTTCCTTCAGTTGAATTGTATTTTAGTGCTAAGTATATGTGTGTCGTTCCACATTGGGTACTTACTGGTAGTGTTTCTCATCAGGAAAAATCTGTTCCCTGGTGAGAAATTCTGATCCCCAAAAGATACTAGTTAATAAGACTGACTTTCCTGTAGTATATGTAATAGGTGGCTGCCTACAAGATATGATTTTGGATTTTAGTTAGACATTATTACAGGATTTAGGAACTGATTATGTTTTCAAGGTGAAAGAAAGGGGGGAGTCAAAGATAACACCGAGGCTAAGAATGTGAATAACTAGAAATATATAATCTGTTCAAAACAAATAGAAAGATCAAAGAGATGGGTTTGGAGAGGAAAGAAAATGAGACCGATTTTGGATACATAATAGAATTTGAGAGTTGGAAGGTAACCTTAGTACCCATCTAGTATAACCCTTAAACTACCACTTATATGAAAAATACATTTTTGTGTCTCTACAAAGTAGAAAAATTCTATATCAGTCTTCTTCAGAATTCCCAACTTTACCCCTTGGAAGCCTCATAGCTTTTGTTTACCTCTTATGGAGAAGGAATTTTGTATGAAACAAATATTTAGTGCACAGATACTCTTTTAAGTGTTTGCCTTAGGATCAACTTTCAGGATCTGAATAGCTTAAAAATACTTCCTAGCCTTGAAAAACAAAAACAAAGGACCCTGGGGGTTTGTTTTTCAGAAATACGTATTTTTTTCTCTGATGCTGCATATATTTGTTGTCTTAAAGAATGAAAAACAATCATTTTTATTCACCAATTTTAATTTATTTACTTTTAGTTTATAACATTCAGTTCCACAAGCTTTTGAGTTCCAAAATTTTTCTCCCTCTCTCTCCTCCCCCCTCTCCACCATGGCAATGTGTAATTGAATACAGGTTCTACAAATACCTTCACATTAAACATTAGTCAAGTTGTAAAGAGGGATTATAATGAATGGAATGAACAACAAGAAAGAAGGAACAAAAGAGAGAGCAAGTAGTTTGTTTCAATTTGCATTCAGACTCTGTAAATCTTTCTCTGGATGTGGATAGCCTTTTCCATCATGAGTCCTTTGGAGTTGTCTTATAACCTGACATTGTTGAGATGAGCCCAGTCTATCAAAGTCAATCATCACAGATACCCATATGTCTGTAATTGTGTAGTGTTCTCCTGGTTCTGCTCCTTTCATTCAGCATTAGTTTATACAAGTCTCTCCAGGTTATTATGAAGTCAGTCTGCTCCTCATTTCTTATAGCACAGTACTATTCCATTACGTTCATATACCACAACTTGTTTAGCCATTCCCCAATTGATGGGCATTCCCTTGATTTTCAATTCTTTGCCACCACAAAGAGTACCTATAAATATTTTTGTTCATATGGGTCCTTTTCCCACTTGTTTGATCTCTTGGGATACAGCCCTAGAAGTGGTTATTACTGAGTCAAAGGGTATGCACATTTTTATAGTCCTTTGGGCATAGTTCCAAACTGCTCTCCAGAATGGTTGGATCAGTTCACAACTCTACCAACAATGCAATAGTATTCGAATTTTTCCACATCTTCTCCAGCATTTATAATTTTCCTCTTTTGTCATGTTAGCCAATCTGACCAGTGAGATGTGGTACCTCAGAGTTGTTTTGATTTGCATTTCTTTAATCAATAGTGATTTAGAGAAATTTTACCAATGATTATAAATATCATTCACCAAATTTTTAACATATGCTTTTTCAATACCTTAAATTGTCATGAAATGTTTTAATTTTTCAACCCAATGAAGCAACCTTTCGGCTTTACTTTCTGCAAAGATATAACAACGCTCCAGGGTGGTGAACGTCAGAAAAAAAGGGAGTAAATATTTTATGTCTACTATGTGCCATATACTGTGCTAAGCATTTTGTAAATATTGTCTCACTTGGTCCTCACAATAGTCCCTATGAGATAGGAGCTATTACTTTGATACCCTATTTTTAGTGATGCTTATATTTTATAAATTGAGGGATTCCAGCACTGTGCTTAGAACCAATTTGATTTCTAGTAAAGCAAATAATCTTTTGATAACCTACTTCCATGATAAATTTAAAGATTTGTGTCTTTACACTGATTATAGCATAAGTAACATAAATTGGTGACAGAAGTTGACAAAATACATTTAAATAGATGAGTTTCCTATTCAGTCATGGATAGGACTAAAAGGCCTTTGAGATCACTTCCAGTTTTTAGATTCTGTGATTTAGTTGTTTTTTTCTTGTATTCTGAGCCCTAAACACAGCACATGACTGATGGTAAATATTTAATACATGTGTATTGACTGACTGCATTCATAAATAGGCTTTGGAGGTGTTATCAAATGAACAAGGTCCCATGCTTCTAACTGATGCCTACACAATTTGAAACAAGAGCTTGCCGCATCAAAACCCTTACATAAGCAAGCATCTTATTCTTTTGCCTGTAATGCCAACCTGCTTCTAACAAAGTAATTAAGAAGGTAGAGAACTCTGTAGTTACCTGTGCAGAAATGTGCATAGTTTTCCCTGTAGAATTGGGTGGCTTACTGGGAAATCAATGCCTTGCAATCAGTTCCTACTCTTATCTTCCATACCCATAGCCTGCTGCTGATAAAACACCATAGATTCAAGACTTTAAGAAGTATCAGCCATGGGATAAAAAGGCAGGAAATAAGTTTGATGTACTTGTTCCAAATCCATATATCTACCAGTAGAATCTTTCTTTTTCTTTCTTTCTTTCTCTCCCTTCTTTCTGTTTCTTTATTCCTTGAATTCTCTATTTCTTTCCCTCTTTTTCCATTTCTCTTATTTTTTTTGTTCTTTATTCCTCTTTCTCTTCTTTTTCTTTCTTTGTCCTCATTGCTCTCTCTTTCTTCCTCTTTTCCATTCTGCCTTTTTTCCTTCCTTACTTCTTTCCTTCTTTCCTCTCATTTGTATTTCTCTTCTTTCTTTTTCCTTTCTTCATTTTCTTTTCTTCCTTGCTTCAGTTTTCTTTCTTTCTCTACTTTTTTCTGCATCCTTCCCTCTTCTTCCTTTATTCCTCCCTACATCTCTCTTCCTTTCTTCCTCTTTTTCATTTCTATTCTTTATCTTTTCTTCTCTCCTTCCTTTCATTCTTCCTTTTTCTTTCTTTCTCAACTCTTCTCTATTTTCCTTCTGTTTCTTTCTTTTCTTTCTTTCTTTTCCTCTTCCATTCTTCCTTCCTTCCTTTCTTTCATCTTTCCAACAACTTATATTATGATAATTCCCTAACCTTCTCCATTCCCTTATGATGTTAACCTTTGGTCATGCCAGAAAATGTGTGGTACCACTTCGAAGTTAGAATCAAAGTAACATAATCTTAAACCTTACTAAATGAAGGCATGATAATAGCTTTGAATTTCAATATCAAGGATGAAAATTTTCTCAAATAATAAACCTTGCTGAGAGGACCAGGAATGAGGGGAATAATTTGAGGCAGAAACCAGAAAAGACCAAATCTATAAGATGAGACCTATTTCACAATATTATTATGAGGATCCATTGTGATGATGTATGCAAAGTACTTTTCAAACTTATAATGTTTTGCAAACTTTAAAGATGTACATAAATGAGCTATTATTGACACAATTATGATTCTCCTTTCCATACCTTTTCTTTTCCCTACCATCTAACATTCTAACTGAGAGCATGCCACCCCAGAGGACAGAATGGTCTCCTATTGCTGTCCTGCCAACTGTCCACCCCCTCTACTCTCTCCACCACGCACAACCTTTATGTTAAACTTGGTTAAATGGAGTAGAGAAGGATAGCACCATTCATAATTATTTCAATAATTTTAAAACACATCTTTCCAAAAATTCATATGAATTAATAAAATTGATGCTAACAGTATTCTATAGCTCTTGTGAGAGCCTGAAATGAAATACTTAAATTTGTCTATTTCAGGGTGGAAATCTTTGAAGGAAGAACCTTTTGAAAATCATTTCCTTGTAATACATAAATCTTCCTGTTAAAATTAATCACTTTGGCAGTATTACTATGCTGTCTGGGAATTTAAACAAAGGTAATGGTTTTTGGAGAATATTGAACTGCCAGTGATTTTCAGAGATATAGTTCTTTGCCAAATAATGGTTGAAATTAAGGCAAAACTGCACCATAATAAAATAGCTATATTAGAGAATGAATGTCATTGTATTTTCGATCCCGTGATGTTATTTGAGAGAGAAGTATGATTTAATATGTCGTAAAGAGGAATTTTTGACTGAAAACCCACAATTGTTCTCTAATAATACAATGGCATTATGAAAGAAAAAAAAACAAGAAGAAATTTTCATGATTTTTTTTTTTAATTCAGAGAAAGAAATTGTTAGAACTCTTTTTTCTCTTTCTGAAAATACATGTAAGAGACAGGACAGAATGAATTTCCTAGGGGGAAAACTCAGCAAGGAAAGAAAGAACTTGTCCTTTTCCACAAACTGCTGTTCCCTGGTTGCACTTTGTATTATTGTTCTTCGTAAAGAAAAATAGATTTTCTTTGAGATAAACTCCTTAATCTAAAATTGTCTCTAGGGCTATGGATGGAGATGCAAAAGTTATCTTTCCAGATGGTACCAAGGCACTGAGTTCATTTGAGCCTTATGATTGAAATCCCATGTTAACTTTTAGTATGAAGAATTAAAACATTGGGCTCCTTCTGGAGCTGGTTCTAGCAAAGGAGAGGTAGCAGACAGCAGTGCATAGGATACTTTACTTACAGCTCTGTGTCCCTTAGTGAGTCATCATTTAATTTCTGTCTGCCTCAGTTACCTTAACTATAAAATAAATGTAATAATAGACTTACTTCAGAAAATTTTAATGAAAATCAAGAGATATTTGTAAAGTGCTTAGTGCAGTGACTAGTATATAGTAGTCAATAAATGTTTGTTCCCTTTCTTCTTCCTTCTCCCTGTTATGGGAATCTAAAGATCTTCCCTGCCCCTAGGCCCTTTGCTAAAGTGGCTATGTGACTCTGAGGACCCTTGGATATTTGAAAGTATACTCTGTTCCCTAATAGGCTGAATGTGGTCACGT
>CM053590.1:91775214-91854154 GCA_028646515.1 Pseudochirops corinnae
CTTTTCACCCTGAACTAGGTAAATGATATGCTTGATTAAAGTAAGATTGTTAACCCATTTTGAGTTGCTTTCCTTTAGAAAAGCAGATCTAAGAACCTGTGCTAGTAGCCGCCCTATGTATGCTAGGGTGCTTGCTGTTACAGAAGTACAAAATATGAACAGTCATGAAAGAAGTAGAACGAGTATACAGTCACAGGAATCAAAAGAAAATTTGAGTGCCATGAAGAGAATAGTCAGTTAAGTCAAAAGCAATAGAGGTGACTGAGTGAAAAAATCTATTGGATTTGGTTGTTATTGATAACCTTTGAGAAAAGTTCAATAGATTGATAGAGACAGACACTGAAGAGCAAAAATATATTGAGCAAGAGTATGCAATGACTACAAACTTGCCTTTTGGGGACTCTCAACAGTAAAGGTAAAATGAGATTAGATGAGGAGGAACATGAGGAAGACTTGGACTGGTTTATGAACACCAACAATTATCACTGTACATTTCTTTTTTTTTTTTTTTTGTAGGTTGGGGAGGCAATCAGGGTTAAGGGAGTTGACTAGAGTCATGTAACTAACATCACTGTATATATCTAAAGAAATCCAGAAGCACCAAATTACATCTGGTTTTGGCAATGGGAGGTGGGGGTTTCTTCTCCTTTCACGATGATCTTCTTATACTTTAAAATGCAAAAATAATCTTTATCCCAGCTTATGTAGTTATAGATACCAATCCTAGCTATATGAAGGGAGATAGTCTTTGAATAAATGGCTATTTAAAAAGAAAATCTTAGTAGAAATGGACTCTTGTTCAGACTAATGTTTCAGAATTCAACCACTATTCTGTTTCCTGCTTACATTTTAAAACATCAAATGATGTTTCTAAATATCCATCAATGTTTTTCATTTCTTCATCTTATCCTAACCCTCTTCTTTGAATCCTACAGCTTTACAAGTATGTCCTATCTCTCTAATTTATTAGATATCCCACAATGTACCTCACTTTCAAAATAGCACAAGTACTCAACACTAAAGTGACTTGTAATCCCCTGCTCTGCAGGAACTGGTGCTTACAGCTCCCATTAACTCTGCTGGAAGTTATATGCTTAACTCTCCACTCATTCAAAGAATATGTATGCAAAGTACAGAAATCCACTTATGTGAGATAGTGTAATTTTTTTTTTGAGCTTTCAATATTGACTACCGCATGGAATTTGTCTTTTGATGAAATATGATGAATTGCTGCCACACATACCATATATTACACAGTTCATGTTTTATTCTATACAGAAATGATTTTTATCCTATACTTTACTCAGCCAGGACATTATTATTTATTCTTTATTAACTCCTGTTAAGTAGACTTTTCTAAAATAAATTAATTAGGAAGTATATTATTCAAATAGTACCTGTAAAGGAAATAAAACCACACTACCTTTTCTTACTTAGCAATTACGTTCAGGAATCTCTGTCTTATTATTATTTTCATCTGTTGTTATGTCCTGAGCATCTCATAATTTAGGTTGTTCTCTAAGCCTTATAATTAAATATGAGTTATTTTATTTTGTCCATATTTTATTTTGTCATCCAGGAAGAAGACAGAGTCCTTAAAAATACAAAACATAGTTGACTTTATTGGATAATCTTGTGATACTCTCAATATCAAATTTTAGTATACATCCATTAATCACAACAAGTAGAGCAAGTGTTAAGTGGTAGGATTTTCTAGACTGCATTTGTTTTCCATTACGTGCCATTCCTGTCAATACTTAAGAAAAC
Organism: Pseudochirops corinnae; assembly: GCA_028646515.1. Taxonomy (NCBI): domain Eukaryota; kingdom Metazoa; phylum Chordata; class Mammalia; order Diprotodontia; family Pseudocheiridae; genus Pseudochirops; species Pseudochirops corinnae. The sequence goes on from CM053590.1 coordinate 91,776,982, forward strand.
AAAGGTTTATGTTCCCCCTTTAAAAGTAGAATCACACTTTTGACTAAGAATAATTGTACTGGACAGAGGAAAGAAAACCAAAGCTCTGCAATGACTCAGTCCAAGAACCCAAGTGTTTTCAAAATAGCAGAAATAATTTAATTTTTAAAATTTCAAATACATTTTAGAATAATTTGTTTAGCATTTTATTATGTGTGAGGCACTAGAAAATAAAAAGAAAGTGAAATTATCCCTCTAATTAAGAAGTTTGTTTTCTGTTGTGGGCAAATGTATTTATATCTAAGTAAATATGCAAAATCACTTTTCACAGAAAGACACGTTTTCATATTGTGCGTGTATGTATATGCCACGTAATTGTGAAGATAACATAACCCACATAATTGTGAAGATACAGATACCTATAGATAATAGTCTATCCCTTATATATTGAAGGTCAATGAACATTTAAGTGCCTTCTATGTAACATAATTTATCTTTAAAATATGTTTTAAGAGACTATTGCCTAAATTCCCAGTGGATGTCTCCATTTAAAACTCTATGAATAGTTCTTTCTATTCTGAGTTAATCAAGAATTACCTACAGGGTAATATGAAATATTTAGGATCCCTTTTCAAACCCTTTTAGGATTGCTAATAGCAAAACTAAAAAAAAAAAAAAAAAAAAAAAAAGATTTGTCGAGGAAATTTCAGGTGTTACAGGCTACTTTTTCTTAGAGATTGAAAAGAATGGCATCTTCCTTAAAATATTTTAATCTTAGTTTTAGCTTCCATCTGCAGTAGCAGAAGTAGATCTAACTGTGTAGGAGGGTGTCAGTTCTAATAAGTGCTTATTCATTGACTAGTTTGGATTGGTTCAATGAAATTCTCCTGCAACTTAATGATTTCATCAGAAGTGAAGGAAAATAACAGCCAAATCTCAAATCCTATTTTAACTAAATTTATCAGAATTTTGAGATCTTAGATTCGATAGATACCGAATAATTTTATTTAACTGAAAGCCTTGGGAAACTGTGTAATGCTATAGAAAGCTCCCAAGCTTCAGGAACAGAAGGTCTGTTAAGTAAGAGGCTCAACTATGCCCTTTAGTATCTGAGTGACCTTGGATAACAAACTTCCTGGATCATAGTTCTGCAAAATAAAGAGTTTGGGGTACATGACTGTGGCATACCATGGCCAAGTATGATGTGTATTGTAGAATAGCACTATGGGGCATTGTTAACCCCCCAAAGGAAAAGGAGAAGAGCTGATTGGAAGACTTTGGAGATATACATCAAGTGAAGGAGAAAATTTTATGATGTGATAGTTAAGATGGAGAGGAAGCAGATGGTAAAGGGGAGAGCTTAGATATAGAAAAGTCCTGCAGAAAGATTCTCACCATTTTAACAGGCTCACAGCCAGGAAAAAATGAATTCGAGTCTTCCCTCTGATACATATTTTCTGTGTGAACCTGAGGCAAGTCACAATTCCTCAGTCCTCTCAGGAAAAATCTAAGACTATAAGTAGCAGAGAAAATACCAAGCTCACTAGGTAAAGGGAGTTCCTCATTATGAATTCCCTACAACAAGATATTACAGGACCAAACCTTCTCCCCTATCTTGGTGCTGTAATGTATCCATTGTATAATTATATTTGAAATGTTCCTAAGATTGAAAACTCAGTATGTTTCAGTCTTTGTGGCCTGGACTATTGAAGTATCATGATAATTGGCTTTCCTGCCAAAAATCTCTTCCCACTCCAGTCTAACCTTCACTCATCATTCAAACTAGTCCTCTTAAAAGCAAGTCTGACTATATCAACTCCTCTACTCAATCAAATAGAAAATCCTTAGATTGACTGTCAAAACCCTTCAAAAACTTCTCCCACAACACACTTTTTCATCCCTCACAACCCCAACTCTTCAAGTCAGTGACACTGATCTTCTTGTTGTTCTTGGAGATATTCTATCTCCTATCTTTGTACATTTTCACTAACTGTCCCTCATTCATGGAATGCTCTGCCTCTTGACTTCCCTGGCTTGTTGAATTACCATCCCACCTTTTATAAAGAAGTTTTCTCTATCACTCTTCATGTTAATGTCTTTCCTATGTTTATTATTTCCAATTTGTTCTATATATTACTTGTTTGTACATAGCAGTTTGCATATTGCCTCTCCTATTAAACTCTGAGCTCCTTCATAATAGGGACTACCTAGTACATAGAAGATGCTTAACTGCTATTTACTGGCTGCTAAAATGTAGCCTTGGCTTATCATTTTCTAAGACTTATCATCTCTAATAATGAAATATTCACTATAATTACATAGAGAATAAATAAATCTGATTGGGTTATTGATTATACTCAATTTTTCTGGGTAGTTTAACCTTGCAAGTAATCCTAGATCCTTTCCCATCTAAAACATTCCACACCATCTGTTTCTTTAGAGAGGTAGCTGCTAAAACTCATATGATCCTCATTGCAGCTCCTCAGTATTTAAATTCTATTTTTTTTTCTTATTGTTGGTGGTAATTTTCCTTTGATCTAGGAGTTCTGGATTTTGACTGGGACATGACTTAGAATTTTTACTACTTTTTTTTTTTTAGGAGGTGACTAATTATTTTCCTACAAGATATAACACATGTTCTTCCATTTTTTTTTTTTTTTGGTCTTTTAACTTTGATTTATTATTTCTTGATGTTTCATGGAGGAATTTACCTTCATTTGGTCAATACTAATTTTTAAGGAGTTATTTTTTATCAGTAATGTATTGTAACTATTTTACTATGCTGTTAATTTTATTTTTATAACTTTCTTGTGTAGCTCGCATTCCTTTTTCCATTTTTACTCTACTACTTTTATTTAGTTTTTAAAATCTTTTTTTTGCTTGCATTTTTATTGATTTCATTTATTTTGTAAGAATTCTTGTTTGGTTTGTAGGTAATCTGCATTTTCTTTGAGGCTTTCTTATTGATGTTTTCAAATCATTATCTTCTTCTGTATTTGTAACTTGAGCAACCCTGTCACCATAATAACTCTTTATAGTCATGGGTTTTTTTTTTAATTTGCTAATTTTCCCAGTCTACTTCTTGATTTTGAACTTTATGTTAGTATTAGACTTTGTTCATTTTGAGGGGGAGTAATATCTGGCTTGAACTTCTTTCTTTTTGTATCTTTCTTCCATTTTCACAGTTCAGTCTAGGGGCATGAAAGTTTTCAGTGCTTCCAAGCTGTTATGACTTGGGGAGAAGTTTGTTCACTACACTGGCAGTTTGACCTCTGCAAATTCCTGACCCCTTTTTAGGTGTGTTGGATTGTGTGGCATTCAGCAGACTACTGTTATATTCAGTTGTGGTTAGTCTACTGAGTGGTTCTGCAGGTTCAGAGTGACTGAACTACTTGACTCCCCATTTAATCTTTTTTTTTTTTTTTTTGTCTTTTTGGAGGGAAGAAGGCAGGGCAAGTAAAGTTAAGTGATTTGCCCAAGGTCACAGAGCTAGTAAGTTAAGTGTCTGAGGTTGGATTTGAACTCAGGTCCTCTTAATTTCAGTACCAGTGCTCTATTAACTGTGCCACCTAGCTGCCCCTCCACATTTAATCTTAATCTCCTGCACTAATTATTGTACTACAGTCAAGCTTATATAAGGGACCAAAGGATAAAACCAAGTCTTCTCTCTGTTCCTGGGATCAGAGTCACACAGTTAAGTTTTTGGAAATTGTGTCTTGCTCCATACATAGCCAGAGACTCTGTCACACATGACCTATCCTCTTTACTGAACTCAATGATAGGCAATGGAATTCCAGATGGCATCTCTCTCGCTTCCTAGTGCAGATTTGAAGGTGCTCTGGGATCTCTTTCTGCCCCAGTGCTTCCAAACCTGGTGTTAAATCTTAGTGTGATTGCTATCTTTGAGTGCTATAATGCTCCCTACTGCTAGTACTTCTGTCATAGTCATCCCTACTCCTTCTGTTGCTAATAACATGCTTTCCTGGGTAACTCCTATCCCAGTCTCCTCAGAACCTCAGTCTGTCTTCCTGAGCTGCCCTATGGTAGAAAAACATGGTTTTTTCTTGTTTTTCCTCACCAAAATTCAGTCTGGCATAATTTCTAGTTTTTATGGAGGAAGAAAAAATCCTGGCTCTCATGCCATCATATTGATTTTGCCTCCTTCATAGCAATCTTTCGATGAATGCTTGTTGATTTTCAGAAGAATGAGGACAGTGACTTGTGGAATGTTCTCATTTAAGCATACTATTTTTTTTTTACCAAGGAAACCGGGTGTGCTATTAAATGTTTAATAATGAGATCTTAGTAAGTTTAATCTTCATGGTTATTTTCTTTATTTTTTTAAAAAGTCTAAACAACCAACAGAACAATTAATTAAACTCTGATTTGTAGCACTTGTCAATATCTGAGGTGTAAATTCACCCACTGAAAATTTAACAGTATAGCTCTTGTTATACCCCTAGCAAAGGGATACTTAATTACTACTATAGTGTTTCATTAAGTAGTGAATTCTTCATTATTATACTTCTTCATGTTAGGGCTGATTGATCCCTTTTTAGGCATGGTACAGAAAAGATTCATTTTTCAGGTATAGTTTTGGCCAGATGCCTTCTGAATGTCCCTTCTAACTGCAATATTCTGTGATTCTGTAGCAATATAGTAGGTCACAGCCTTTGAGAGATGGTTATTCTCTCATTTTTGTTAAAGGGAATAATATAACTTTGGAAATCAACTTAAGGAAATCATAGTTTTAAGTGTGAATGTAATTTACTGCTTATACTTTGTTATAAATTATTGAAGTAAGTCGTACTACTTTGTAATTTTTTACTTTCACATAGCTCCTATCTTATAGAAATATCTTTTTACTCATTTTAAAAATTATTTCTTAAAAAGGTTTAGTAATTATATCTTTCAGGTCATTTGGTAAAAGCTTTTAACTCCTCCATTGTGAGAATTCATATCTTTCCTTTTGGATTTTATTCTTTCCTTCCTTTCTTTCCCCCCTCACACCCTAATCGAAAATGCTGCATGGATTTAGAGGCTATCTAACAATTCCGAGTAATAATTTGGGTGTTTAATTGTTAGGATATAATGTGTTCTTTCCTTTCATTCAATGATCTCCTACCCAACTCCCAACTACTGAGTCTTATATTACCGAATAGAGCTGAACAGGTTGTGAAATTCTTTACAATCACAAAACAGTACTTACTCTAGGAGAGAATCCCCATCAAATTGATCTATTTATCTCCAGTTCTCTTGTCACAGCAGCAAAGTAATAAATTATTAACATAAACGGCAGAAAAATTGAACACAAACAAGTGCAGCCCTGGAATTGCTGCTAATGTAACTACCAAAGAATTTTATTCTCCATTTCTGGAATATCCAAATCCTTTTTTTTCCTATGAAATAGATATTTCCAAATTCTCCTTGAGCCAAGTCTAAGTGAAAAATCTATGTTTACATTTTTTTCACTACTCACTTTTCTCCCAACCTTCACCTTAGAGTTCTAAGATACCTTAAAACGGATCCTTTCATTTTACATGTGAAGAAATGGGACCATGAAAGTTTGGTGAAATTTTTCAAATGATATTTCTGCTATCACCTTATGCTGTTACTTTGGGAGTTAGGCATCAAGACAACTTCACCTAGGAGAGAAACTGTCCCATTAGTTCAGTTGAATAGACTCATCAATTTAGAGTTGGAAAAAGACTTTAGACACTTTTTATCCAACCCTTTTATGTCATAGATGGGTGAAATAAATCCCTGAGAAGGTGAATGACTTGCCTAAGATTATATAGCTACTGATTAGGAGAGTTAGGATTTAAATCTGAACCCTGTGGACCCATAAAGTACTGCTTAGAAAGCATCCCTAATGCATTGGTTGATGATATAGATGTGGTTTATTGATTAGAAAACAAAGTGTACTACAAATTTGTTTTGTTGCAGTGTAGCACTGTCTAGTTCCTTAGAATCCCAAAGAACAATGTGATATACACATACAGCAATATATTTAGCCACAAATCATTAACCAAAAATCTATGTATTAGATAGGAAATGATACTAGATAGAAAACTCAGTGAAAAATTATCTTGCATGATGTTAAGAAAATATCTTTGTGTGTCTTCTTTCTTTGAAATGTGATTGTTCTTAAAATGTGCAGTATTTGAATGATGTAAAACAATGGGGAGGGGGGGACTGGAAGAATCTTTAATCTTCTGTATATTAATCAAGTCCTTGTCTAGTCTGTTCTACTGGAGATATATCCAGCCTGACATTTTCCACGCAAAATGTCTAGTTCTGAAATTACTATTTGACTGCATGGTATATCTATCTTCCTGTGACAAAATATGAAAAGCAGAAAATAAACCTATTTATCTTGGCAGACAGAGACCAGAATGATGTGTTTAATGAGAACTAAACATGTAGAATTAAGCTTGAATGCAGGAGACATAGCAGTGTAATTTGAAATTTGAGCGATTTCATTGCTCCTTGCTTCCCCCTCCTCTCCCCAACACCAATGCACTGTGGCCAATTGCAGAAAACAAATTCATTAGTCAATTACTTTCTTGTAGACCCATTGCTTTGAGTACTATTTGGTCTGAAAAGATTTTAGAAATTCAATATCATGGTGCCCTCAAGAGAAACATGTTATATCAAAAAAGTGAAAGAAAGAAAAAAATAAAAAGAAAGAATGTCATCCAGAAAACCGTTGGCAACACATATAGTGTTTCCATCATGCTGAGCAATCTACCCTGAACTGTCAATAGAGTCTGCCATATGAAAAATGGGATCCCATCTTAGACAGACTTCACTTCTAGCTTTAAAAATAAATATTATAAAAAAAGTTTCCTCAAACAGCCTAATCTCCTTTTTGTGAGGGGGCTAAATTGATTTGAGAAAGGGTTATGCTTACTTCAGATTTATGATTATCTCTCATAAGGCTTCATTATTCATCTAGCTTTCAAAGTAAGCATCTATGCATATCCAAGGGTCAGCAAATAGAGGCAGATGCATCTCTTTTATAAAAATTGTTTTGCAAATAATTCTCCCCCATGAATTTACCTGTATTGTTTTGTATGTATTACATGGAATGTCTTTGGAATATCAGAAATATTTACTGATAGAAGAAAATTGAGTCTTTATGAATGTCCCTTAGATGACATGCTATAAATGTGGCAAGTCACGGTTATGCCTTTCCATACAAAAGACACGCTTCAGGTAGATAAAAATGGAACTATTTTTATGAACATGAAATAAAAATCTAAAAAAGAGATGAGGTGCTCTTCTAAGACTCAACCCTCCATAAAATACGGTCACATTGTCTTTACAGAATGAAGAGAGTATTGTGGATTTTTTCTCATTCTTAGGAGGAGCTAATGTGCTTTTGGCCCTCTGCTAGTGAGCATTTTTATCAAAGGCAGAGAGGACATGCTTTTGAAATTTCCAGATGTCAGAAAGCTGAGAAGGATAGCTAACATACTAAATGTCAGAATCATGATTCAAAGGGATCTTTAGAGGCTAAAACATTTGAGCCAAATAAACAAAAAGAGGAAATTTAATAGGGGCAAATATAAAGTCATATAGTGGGGTTAAAAAAAAAAACAAATTCAGAAATGTAAATTCAGCAGTTTCAAAAAGATCTGACTGAGAATTTGATTTAAGTTATTGAAGAAATTCAAATTAAGAAAGGAGTCTTTGTCAGGTGTGAACTAGGAGGAATTCTAAGATGGAGAACATTCATTTCTTTTTGACTTCTGAGATTCTGGGATTTTGTTTAGGATTGAAGGAATAGAAGAAATAGGCATTGAATGTCACTGTTAATGATGCCAATAATACAGTCAGGTGTCTGAAAGGAATGTAGAAATCTTGTCTTCTTGCTGGTGGAAAGTAATGAATAATAATACATTGATGGGGATTTTTTAAGGGCTACTAATTCCTTTGATTTAGCTCTGGGCAAAAAGATGAATGCTCTCCATTTATGGGGCAACAATTTGCAGTAAAGGTTAACCTTGTTAACCTCCTACCAGAATAACATCATGATATCTGTTAAAGCTTTCCTTTCCATTTAAAATCTGCATTTAAAAGAACAAGCAATCTTCCTTGCCAAGCTTAATACTGATGCAACTAATTATAAGCACAACATCCATTGCTTAAACTTTAGAAGCCAAAAGAAAGGGTGGGTTGGATCTATCTGTATACGTACATGCGCTCATATATGTTTGCATCTTTATATATACATATATGTGTGTGTTTGTATATACATGCATGTGTGTATTTATACACACACACACACACACACACACACACAGAAAGGGCCTGTTTAAAAGCTGACCAGGTTAGTAGAGAATAATATACAGGTGTCATGGTATGCACACCTGGTTAATAACAGTCATACTCAGGATGAAAAGCTAGGGGATTCTTTGTCATTTAAAGGATAAGGGACTGCAAGGAATCGATTGAAGGATGATAGAAGTCATATAAAGGTCATGCAAAAGTGGGTAATATTTATGATTCTTATTGTGCAATGTCAGATTGGGGTTTTTTTGTTTGTTTTCTGTTGTTTTGTTTTTAGGCAGGACTGTCAGAAATGCATTCAGACACATACCATTCCTACAGAAAAGACCTTATAGAATCTAGAAACCCCTATCATACTTGTCTACAAATCATTATTGTTATTATTAATGGTAACATAAATGTCTAGAATTGATTAAAAACAGTCCCGTGAGGTGAGTATTATCGTTATAACATTTTCAGAAATGGAGGCTGAGTCAGGTTAAATGACTTATCAAGAATCATGTAGCTAATAAGTATCTGAGGCAAAACTTAAACTCAGGTCTTCCTAACCCCAAGTGTCAGACTGACTAGTGCACAACTCTATCCTCTATACTACCTACCTACCCAATGCCCAGTTTCAACAGACAGCAGCTATTTAACAACTACTTTCAGCAAAGCATAGGTAATAAGGATAAAGAGAAACAACAGAATCTTGACTCGAATCTTGAATCAGGAAGCTTACCACTAGCTGAGGACAAGCTTAGCCCATTACTTCCCTATATATCATGGTCTTTTAAGATATGGGTTGTCAACTACATAGGGATATTTTGTAATGAGATCCTTGGATTACTTATAGGAATGAACATGCGAAGAGAATTTACTTTTCTTATATTCCTTTCTATAGAAAAAGGGAATGGTTTTCCCTTTTAGTATGAATTTGATAGGATGACTTGGATTCAAATCCTCCCTCAGTGTCCTCATTTGTAAAATGAGAGTGTTGGACTAGACAGCTTGAAGGCTGTGTGCTTTATAATTTTGGCTCACTCCCCTTCTGTTTCAAGGGCTCCTTGGTACCAGTTTTCCCTAGCAACTCAACATTAAGGTTTGTTTTTAAAACAGGAATGTTTACTTCAAAGATATAATAAGAACAAACAGGGATCTGATTCTAGGAAAACAAACAATACAAGTATTTGCCAAAAAACTTGGAGGGGAGTTTGCAGTTTAACTCATTTCCTATACAGCATCAGTCCTACCACATTCTAAGTTCTTTGGCTCACATCCCAAAACCCTACCTTCTCCAGCTTCCCTGCTGGGCTAGCCACAACATCTGGCCTGGAATGCTGCCTCCAGAGTCACCATAGCTTATAGCACATGTGTCAAGAGGGTCCACCACCTGAGCCTAGAACTGAAAAGTATAGCTAAAGTAGACCAAAACCCCAAATCCAATTCTCTGAGCCATAACACCCAAGGGGAAGGGAAAGACGGCCTTTTTTTTCCTTCTTCCAACATGGTATCCATGCTTTGGGCAAATAAGACATTCATCCCTGGATTCCCTTGGAAAAGAGAAAGACTTCCCTACTCTGACAACTTTAAAAATATTGTGAGTTCCAGCTACACAACCACTTGGTAAGGGAATTCATTGTAATTTCCCAGAAGTAGGGCTTGGGAACCTCCTACACGACTGGATCCATCTTAAGTTGATTGGGGATGTACAAATCCCTGTTACACACAATTTAGTTGAGACATACCTCCTACCCTATAGTTTGCTGCTTCTCTTGCTTGGATTAATAAGACTAAATCATAAACTTTAGTGCTGAAAGGTACATAGAAATTATCTAGTCTGATAAACACAATTTATAAATAAGGAAACAGACACAGAGAGAGGAAATAATTATTTCTCTATAATACCGTAAATCAAACCTAAGTTCTCTGTCTCCAAATTCTAAACTTTTCCATAACATCTCACTGCCTGCAGGCATGGCCACCTAGTCACAAAAAAGTTTGATGCAGGAAATACTTCAAGGAGGCTTGCTCCTGTGAGACCCAAAGATTTATGAGTTAATGGTATCATCTCTACTATAACAACACAGCATTTTAAGGGCACTTAGTATTATAACGCTTAAAATAGGAAGGAATTTTAGAGAATATTGAATCTAACTCCCTTATTTTTAAGAGAAGGAAACTGAGTCAGGAAGGAGTAATATATACATGCACATACATGTATAGATGTGTAATACATACACATCTATTTATGCATATTTACATACATACATATGTGTTTAGACTGTTCTGACCACTAATTTTATCAACTCCATATTTTCAATGTGATCTGAAAATTGGTTTTCATACATAAAAAGTAACTTTAGTTCATAATTGAGATATGAATATTTTTGCATCATAAAAGACATGTATATGCTGTAAAATAATGTGATGAATAACCAAACAACATATCAAGATGTTATGGTCTGCTGAGTTAAAATCCTTCTTTTTCAAAGATGTCTAAATGTAATCTACCTGCCAAATTGGTGCTTAGAACATCATATAATAAGACATAATGGCTTATGTAAAAGGACTCATGTAAAAAAGGGCCCTTCAATATTTTGTAATGTATGCATAAATATATGAACATGTAACATATAATAAATGCATATATATAATATATGCAAATGTGCTGGCTGACATATAGTGAGAAAACTCATTTTTTCTCCATTACCTAAAGTATTCCTCATAGAAATTAATAATAGAAAAATGATTATGCTGAGGATGTTGCCAAGGGAAACCTAAGTGTCAATGAATATATAAAATTGGTTTAACATATGGAGAATTTCGATATTACATGCAAGAAAACAGGGTGTTGATGGCAGTGGGAAAAAAAAAGGTTGTGCCTATTAGAGGGGATTTAAGTAAAATAGAAAGATACAGAAAATAATGAATGAAATTTACAGATACAAACTATACTGTAGGCCTCTAAAATGTCTAAATTGGGAGCTCAGATTGTTTCCTATCTCAGAGAGCTCATGAAATAGGGATCAAATTGGGACCAGATTGGGAGAAACAGAATATTCCTCATCTCCCAGCCCCCCCTCCCCCAAATCTGGCTGCCAAGGCCTGCTCCTGCTTTGATATGGCTGAGTCTATGCTGGGATGGCCTTCCCTGAAGTGTGCTCCTCTCTTACCTAGGTACAACAAACCTTTCCTGCTGATCTTCTAAGCTGTCTTTGGCAGAAAAAATTATTTCACCTTGTCCTTTTGTGGGTTCTGCTGCTCCAGAAATTGTTTTATGGTATTACTTTAAGGTGTTTGGAAGGATTTGGGGGAGGGCTCAGAAAAATCTTTGCCCTTTCTCCACCATCTTTGTTCTCCCTATCCCCCAGTCCTCAAAGATTATAATTTTCAGAGGAAGTGCTAATGTGCATTGATAGAGGAAATTTACTTATAAGGAGTTCCCCGTACCAATGAAATCATAAGCCTGGAGCCTTTTCATCCTGCTCAATCTAAATGTGATCGTTTTGTTGTTGTTGTTGTTGTTAGGAAACTAATATAGAGGATGGGAACCCCTTCCCCCAGCATGACCCCCAAAATAATCAGCTACCAAGTCTTATCCAAAAATATCTGCACAATACCTCTTGCATCCACCACCTTCTTTCAATTCACAATTCCCAGGTTCAGATACTCATCATCTTCACATTGACTATTGACCTTACTGTTTCTTAACTGGTCTCTGCCTCAGTCTATGACCTTCCCATCTCATCTTCCACAAACTGATAAATTGCTATTCCTAAAGAAGTCTAACCATATTTATCCCCTGCTCTAGAAGTTCCATTTTCATCCTTCTTGCTCAGAGGATAAAAGACAAACGTCTCTGGCATTTCAGGCCCTTGATGATCATGTTCAATTCTGTTTCGATAGTCTCAGTGTACATTACTCTCTTAATCCATTCAACTTTCAAATATTGGGTCTCTGATTTCTTCATACATGCCATTCAATTTCCTGTGCCTGTGTTTTTACACAGACTGTTTCTGCATGCCTAGAATATACTTTCTCCTAAACTTTACCTTGTAGAATTCTCAGCTCCCTTTAAGTTTGGGTCATGTCCCATCCTTTTCATGATCCCTCCCCTTGCTACTGCCCACTGAAATTTCTTTGAATTATTATGAACATCCTTTTTATATATTCTGTATTCATATTATTTTCCCCAAGAGCATGGGATCTCCCTAAGTCCTTGCATTGTTTCTATTTTGTCTTCATAGCCTCAATGCTTAGCACAAGGCCTGTCACATAGTGGGTAAATAAGGAATGTTTGTTAAATAAAAGAGTTAGTGAGTAAGTGAGTGAGTGAATGAATGAATGAATGAATGAAAAAAGAAGAGGTCATGATCAAATGCCAACCATAATAAAGCAGGAAATATGAAAAGAGCCCAATAGAGAATACCATCATTGTAGTCAAGTCCCTCCCTCTAATTTCCATCCATGAAATGTAGAAAGCCAGAGGAATCTGAAATATAGAGTCTGGGGGAATTACCCAAAAGGAAATCAGAGAAAGAATGATCATAAATAATGATTACAAGAGAAATTTTTAAAAATATGTTATTGAAGAGTTCAAACCACTCTGAAGCAATTTTATTAGAAATCTCACTTAAGTAAAAAAAAAATCATAAGAATGTACATTGACATTATCCTGTGTGCTTGAGTTGAAAGGAGAAAAAGTATAGACTCACTGTTTTGCCTAAATTATCCTTGTTTTAAAGCAAAATACACAATACGTCTGTGTGTATAGTTATTTGGCTTTAAGTGGAATATACTCACATGTACATACACATAGACGTACACACAATCACGTACCACATAGAGCCTATTAATTTTCTGATTTTTTAAGACAGTTATTATATGTAGCAGAAACAAAGAAAAAACTCCACACAAACTCTTTGTTATTTTTCAAAATAAATTTGTGTTAAGATTTTAATAAAAAGGTTTAATGAGTAATTTTATAATAGCAAAATTCCTTTTTACAGTAAGCCAGTTTCCTCTATCAACACGAGTGAAGGTAGTATAAGCATAAGCAAACACAGGGTGCCTTAGCATGAATCATTTATCTTGCTTTTTTTTAACCCTTGTTTTCAAATATCATCCACCTATTTCAGAAAAATTTTGGTTCTCATCCACCTATTTCAGAAAAATTTTGGTAATCACTCTCTTAGCTGAAGTTAAGACAAAATGTTATTATCCCATAAACATTTTTTAATTAAGAGGAAAGGAACAAAAATATAGAAACAGAGAAAAAATGATTTGCCCTTTTGAGTTTAATGCTGACACCTCCACAATGGTCTGTATGAAACAACAGGTGTGTATTGCAAATGGATTAGCACAGCTTTAGTAGACAGGCACATCTGCCACCCAGTAAGTTAAATTTGAATTTGAAAGCTAGCCAGCATCAACCAGATTTGTTTTAGGGGTAGTAGGGCAGAGGGTGTCTTTGTACAAAGAGAATAACTCACAGTTTGTCCTCTCTCCATCTGAGAGACTTGATCAAATATCATTTTCCAACTTTTTCCCCCTTAAACTTTGATTCAGTTCAAAATTCTCTGGCATATCCTCACCCCTCACAGCTGACTATAATTAAATTCTATGGCCATTTTTTTAAGTTAAAGAGTCCAATGTCTATAATATGCAATTTTTTTCAAAAATAGAAGTAATAGCAAAATCATTAAAATACATTAAAAGTATAATAATAGATCATATATATTGTTCAATTCTTTACATTTTAATAAATTTACTTTCTTTACAACAAGCCTCTGTGACAGGTAGGACAAATATAATTATTTTCATTTCACAGATGAGAAAACTAAAGCTTAGGGAGATTAAAGGATTTTTTTAAAAACCCACAAAACTAGTATCAGAGACATGATTTGTATTTTGACCATTCTGACAAGAATACCCACATTTTTTCTACTAAGTGACATATGTATTTCAGTGATAAAACCATGTATCCATTATAAGTACAAATCAGCAGTATAGCAGTGTTACTATTGACTTATGTTCATCAACTTTATTTTCAGACTAAAGTGTCATCATTCTATTTGTATTTCTTATGGGTTGAAGCAAAAGCAGGGTTGAATGAAAAATGAGTTATGGCTATATATGGCCACACAATCATTTTTTTCTGTCAAATACATTTTATATGATTTGTCAAGTGATAAAAAGATAGTCACAATGAAGGAAAGTGTATTAACTATTTGATAATATGAATGAATGTAATGACTGTTGCAAATGCTTGATAAATTGTGAAATAATTTGCTGCAATTCCAACTAATACATATATCCTCCATTTTTGTAATGATATTTATAGATGCTTAAATATTTATCATCATGTGTTTTGTCAATGTAGTTAATATTTCTACTAATTTTACTGCAACATCCCCTTAGCCAGAATGACAATCCTCCTTGTCTTTCTGTGTACCCACTCTTGAACACCCATGTAATATGCTAGAGTGGCACCTTTCTTTGGCCTCTTCAATATCTTGCAAAAATATATATATAACATCCAGACTGCCTATATTTCATTCTTACTATCTCTTTGTCCCTTTTTTCCATAGATATCCTTGACAAAGTTTCTTAATATCACATCTTAAAGACAAATCATCAGTGTAATATACAATAATCAATTTACATCAACTATAAACCTTTCCAATGACTTTCAGATCACCGGAAGCTTTGATTCTTCTGAGATTGTGGTACACATTGATTTGCAGATAAATAGCATTGCCAGAAGAATGGCTATATGAAAAAAGCTAAAACCCTGAAGAACTCCCCAAAAATAAATTACAATGCCATATTTATGATATATGAAAATTGATAGAACATATTCATGTATGTGAGGAAGTAACAAACTCAATAAATGTGGCAAAATAAGTAAGCTATTTAGTCCAACAAATTCACTATTCTATATTAAGACAATAATATTTAGTAGTAGGCCCATTGTTTTCCAAAGGAAGATGGTGATAATAAATTGCTATTTGCTACCTATTGTATTGAACTACATCATTGGGGGGAGGAGAAGATTAATGACAGATGTTTCCCACTTCACCCAACTTACATAGTTTAATGTAGAGTTTCAAATCATATATGTTACCTGTATACTCTGAGGTATACATACATACATACATACATATATTAATATTCTGGCTTCAATGATTATTGACAGAATTTGTCAATTAGGGCATAATTGATGTGCAAATCAAATAACTCCCTAGTGATAAATGAAATCTTTGATTGTAGGTAGTGTATCCTTAGCACAATCTGTTAATAAAAAAATCAACTTTTTAAAGGCTTATTATCAATCTGTAATAAAAAGAGCAGCATTTATATAGCACTATAAGTATAGCAAAACAGTTAGATATATTATCTTATTTAGTCTTCACAACAACCCTAGAAAACAAGTGCTGTTATTATGCCAATTTAACAGATAAGGGGACAGAGGCAGAACAAGATTAAGTGACTTATCACTCTCTCACAGTTTGTAAGTATCTGAGTCTGAATTTGAACTAGTCTTCCTACCTCCAGGTCTAGCATTCTGCCACCTTGCTACCTAATTCTCACAGTCCTAAGGATAAAGAATGTCATGAGTTATAAATTATCAGAAAACTATGCACACAAATTATGTATATCTAGTTTTTACTGATTTGTGACACTTCAATTTATTAATTCCTTGTTCTTTCACCATATTCACCTATATCTTTATTTTCTGTCTTAGTGGAGATAAAAATGTTGGTATATTCTCTTGGGCTGCCCCCACTCAAGTCACCTTTACTTCTCTTGTGCTTAGCTATTCATTTCTCTCCTTTTCTGTTTTTTTTTTTTCTTTACTTTAGGATAGAATCTTGATGTGATTTCCTTCATACATGAAACCTCCAGAGAAGGGAAATCCCTGTACCAATTCAGATTGTCAGCTCCTCAGAAATTTTTGGTCTAAATTTGTGTAGAGCACTAAGAGGTTAATTTACTTGTCTGGGGTCACACAGCCAGTCTGTGTTGGAGGAAAAACTTGAAGCCACTTCTCTGGACTCTCCAAGCCCAGATTTCTTTGTACTGCCCCCAAGATTACTACTGCTCTCCTGCATCTTTTGAGCACCACACTGGTGCAATTGGGAGGGGAATTAAAAAATAAGTGAGCAGTGGAAGCATAAGGAAAGAAGACAAAATTTTGAAAAAGTGTTCCTGTATGTTTCATCTACTTTGTAACAGAGTTAAAGTCATAGTGATTACATTATTTTCCAAATAAGTTCACAAAATGCAAATTATAATTAATCAGTGGTCAGGTGCACTGTCAGGTTTTAACAACTAAGTGTTGGCAGGCAAATGTGTCATGTGTTGTCTTGAAATCCAGGCAGGAATATGTGCACCTAATGACTTGTTTACAATATGATACTATTAGACTTACATGATGCAAAACCATGTCATCAAAATTTCAATGCAAGAAACCCCCCCCAAATTTACAATAAATTATTAAATTTAAGATGTCACTTAAAAATACTTTATTTTTTAAATGATGCAAGTTAAAAAAAAAAACATTGAAGAGTGAAAGAAAGTAGATTTCCAGGGAAGTGCTGAGTAATTTTTTTTTCAAATTGATATCCCTTCATATCTTAAGTACTTTATCCAAGATGCTTACAAAATTTAGGGTTTTATTTAAAGTATTAAATTGAAATATAATCCTTTGAGTTTTAAGTATATTTATTTTGCTCATGGCAATATGCAGTTTTGATCAATTATTGCTTTGTTTATGTTCCAGTGTTCTAGACAGGTTTCTTGTATTGTTTCCTATAGTATGGTATTTAGAGTTTTGATTGGTCATATTTTTCTGTAATGATATAATTGTTATATTACTTGCATGCAGGCTCCATTCAAAGTCACTTTCTTTGACTTGTATGCAATTAATGTGTTCTTTTTATTTTTTTCTTTTTATTCTTCCAATTTCTTCTACTTTTGTACCAAATTTCTTCTACTGTGTTGTCTTTACTTCCAAAACTGTTATTGTGTCTCTTATAGCCTCTATTTATTGAAAATATCTCCCATTTTGCCTTTTAACTTCTGTAGCTTGTTCATTATTTTTAGTGGGGGTAGTTGAATCCTGTATGAAGAGGTCTGATTTTGATTTTCATTTCTACTTTTAAAAGTTTTATTTGCCTGAAGAAATTTTAGAGTTTCTTGCGAGAGTTCCATTATGTCTGGGGAGTGCTAAAAATTATCCTTTTTGATCATGGAATTCTGATTCATTTTCTTCCTATGTATTACTTGTTCATGGTTTTCTGGCCTATTTTTTAATTTTTATTCATTGTTACTTTAGTGTTTATGAGCCCATCTGTTGAAATATCTACTTGCAAACTACTTTTGTACTTAGCATTTCTCTCTTAAGGCTATGATCTTTTAGAATTTCTCTTTTATTCCCAATCAATCTGGTTTTCTTCTTCACTCATTGTTCCCTCCCCCTTCCTCTGATGTACAATGTCTACCCATAAACCTCAACATTAGTTATCCTTAAATTCTGTGTGTGTTGTGTGTGTGTGTATGTGTGTATTTGTGTGTGTGTGTGTTGGGGAGCAAAGTTGGCCAAAAATCTTGAACACAGTAAACTCTAAAAGGGAGAGAACTGGCCCCAATTTAGTTTCTAGACTCCTATACTTCAGGCAAGGAAACTAATTCATTCCCAGAAGGTGCTGTGATCCATTTTCTGTTGTGTTCTACACCATTCATCTGCTTTCTCCTTAAAGTTGCTTCTCTTCCACAAAGAAATAGTATCTGCTGCCTCTTGAGGATGATAAAAGAAGTTTAAGCTCTCACTGTCCATGGAGGCACTGGGTAGGGACCTCTCAGTCAGATTCTATTCATGAGCTTATGAGAATACTTGGGCTGCCTATACCATACACTTGAAATGGGACCCAGGATAAGGAGAAGATGATTAATATTTAATCTAAATATTTAAGTTTTCTAATGTTACTTCACCAGGGTTTTGTTTTGTTTTTGTTTTTTATATAATTTTGAGTGTTGTTTCTGTCCTCCAATCTTATAGACTCAGCTTTAGTTTATTGGCATTCTGGCCTGAAGTGTTTTTGGTTTTGTTTATTTTTGTTTTTTCAGAAAAGTTTTAAGGGCAAAAAAACCAACTATACCATATCACCAATCAGTCAGTCTGTCAATAAACAACTATCACATCTACTATGCTCTGGGAAGTATGCTAAGTATTGGGAACACAAAGAAAGGTTAAAAATTTAAAAAAACCAGTATCTCTCTCAAAGAGCTATTAATCTAATGGAAAAGATAATTGTAAACAAACAAGGTATATATGGGATAAACTGCAAATATTCGGGGGCTATTATAATTAAGAGGGAGTCAGGAAAGATCATCTTCTCTCATTTTATGCATAAAGTCAGTACCAGATAGCTAAGATGATTTGTCTAAGGTCACAGTTCTAGTAAAGAGCAAAACTAGAACTGAAGCTCAGGTCCTTTGGCTTCAAATTTTATCTTCTTTCCCCTTCAGGGTCTCATCCTTTGCTCAGTCTTCAGGGGTTGAAGTGCTAGATGAGCAAATTCTTCAGTACTTTAGTGAATCCATCATTTCATCCATCATTCTTTGTATTCTTTCCCTTTGACTTATCAATCAATACGCATTCATTAAGCATTTCCTTTGGTCCAGTGACCGTCCTAGGCACAGAGAATACAAGTATGAAGAATGAAACAATTCTTACTTGTAAGGGGCTTTAATTCTAATATGTAGGGCACTCCCTCTAGGCCTCGGAGAATACAGTACATTGCCGTAATAAGTCACCATGGCTGCAAAATTCACTACCTTTTAGCACAGAGGGTGATGAACCTTTACAAACAACTTAGTAGGCTGCTGAAGGACAGACACACTATCACTGGGTTAATTTTCAAAGCCCATCCAATCTGATAGGACTTACAATAGCTTGCATTCTGCCCATATAGCTTCTAAGAACCCAGAGTAATTCCCAACCCATAATGAGGAATTCAAATAGGACTTTCATGGAAGAAATAGATAAATATCCCTATTAAAATTGTTAGCTTCTATTATAATGAAAAAAACCTTAGTTCTGAATACATTTCAGGAAATTTTTAACATGATAACCATGAATCAATTGTGCTATCTGTTTTAGATTGTGTATTTGCTTCCCTGTACATCAACATGTAGTACATACCAGGAGTAAAGACTGGATAATTCATGTATGAAGGTGACAGGTGGGTAGTTCCTTTGCCTGGAAATATACTTCTGTCTATCCATCTCTCTCTGTCTCTCTCTCCCTCTCTGTCTTTGTCTCTGTCACATATGCACACACACAAACACACACAGATATTCTGTCTTTATCTATTTGTCATCTATCTGAATTGCAGCTTGAAGCTGTCCTCACACTCTGCAAAAAGCAGATGAAGGAGCCTTCACTATTTTATATAAATGCAAGAACATCCCTAGGCTAGATCTTTTGCCAGGTTTCTGGGTATTCAATCAAATGATTCAATTTTCAGCTTGCTCTCTTAAGTGTATGCTTGCTTACAAAATAGTTGTTATTCTTTACTTCCATTTGCTGATAAATCAATGTAAGTTAATAAATGTCATGGATAATCACTATAAGAATATAAGAAAATTAACTGTATGTACTCACGACACACATCTAATTCCCAGGCTTCTTGAGAAATTGATAGCCCCAGCTCCATAATCTAATTCTTAAAACCAATGTAATGCCTAATAAATATTTGAATGTGAAAAATTGAGCATGAGCATGGCATTCTAGAATTTATTCCAAGAAGAAGGAGAAAACAAAAAAAATGCAAATGAAGGGAGATTGTTTTTACCCAAACCAAGATAAACCATAAACAAAATCCCAGTCTCTCTAAGAGAAAAGCAGAGAGCCACTGAAGAGGGAAATTCTTGGAAAGAAATGTATAAAATCACCAACCAAGGCAACAAGTAAACAGTACGAAAATGTAATAAATCTGAGAATCTTAATAGAGCTCTGGGCAAGAAATCATAGAGCAGGTTAAAGACTGCCAGCCAGTGTGCCACAGCTGTCACTTGAGGACAAGGCTGGAATTCTGAATAAGTGTAAAAGGAGGCAAAAAAAAGCATCAAGTGGGAAAAATATCCCAACCCTTTAGTAGTTTCCAAGAAGAATGTTTATCTCTATAGCCTGAAAGCTCAAGCAAAGCCCTGAAATCTTCCTTGAAATCACTGGTTTTAGAACATGAATGGAACTTAAAGTTGGTAAATTCAACCTCTTTCTCCCTTTTCAATTAGTAACCCCTTGGCAAGCATATATAGATTTATGAAATGAATCAGTGTGGCTTTTACATCAGTTCTATATAAAAGGCTTCTTGGATTTTCACGACAGTATCATCATTAACTTTTGGAAGGATTAATTGATTCTGACTAAATGTGGTAAAATATTAAGTGTCAGGGGCAACATTTAACATATATGTCTCCTGCCCTCTAGGAGGTTCAAATTCAAGAGAAATGCATCCAGAGGATGCCAGTATATGTTACAGTGAAGCTTTCTCGATCTAGCTTCTTTTCAGGACTGAATGGTTCCGCAGACGACAGCTTTTCAAATAGCTGATGTTTACAGATCTAAATATCTTCACTTAGAACTTTTTCCTAGTGTAATGTCTCTGAAATGATGTTCTAAAACTTATATAATACTTTAAGATTTTGAGACTGGTTTCATAAAACAAACCAACACCTAGCACAATGCCTGTTATAGTGTAGGAACTTAGCAATAATAATGACAGCATGTATATGCGCTAAACAAGGCAGTTAGGTGGTATGGTGGATAGAAAGCTGGATCTGAAGTCAGGAAGACTAATCTGGTGCAAGACATTTATTAGTTGTGTGACCTTGGGAAAGTCACTTAGCACTGTTTGCACTGTACCTCATCTATAAAATGAGCTAGATAAGGAAATTGCAAAACATTCCAGTATCTTTGCAAAGAAAACCTCAAATGGGGTCACAAAGAATCAAAAACAATTGAAAACAACTGGAAAATAGCAACAACACGTACTAAACCCTTTACCATCTCACATAGTCCTTAATAGAACCCTGGGACTGAGATGACACTAATTATCTTCATTTAAGAGTAAGGGAAATCACTTATAATAGGTTACATTGAAGTTCAGAGCTGGAAATATTCCCAAATATTATCTAGTCTAAACTCTTCAATTTGAAAACAAGGTCACTGAGAGACTGTGACTTAAGTATTGGAGATCACTTGGGTAAGAAGTAGCCAAATAGGGACTTAAAATCCAGGCTTCTGATTCCAAAAGCAGTATTCTGTATGGGACAGTAATTCACATTATGTATGTTCATATGTATGCATTTGTATGTTACTATATGCATGTATTCATTCATGTTGTTTTTCAGTCATGTAGTCATGTCTGACTCTTTGTGACCCTGTGAGCCATAGCACACCAATATTGTCCATGGGATTTTCTTGGCAAAGATACTAGAGTGGTTTTCCATTTCTTTCTTCAGTGGATTAAGGCAAACAGACGTTAAGTGACTTACATAGAATCACACAGCTAGTAAGGATCTGAGGCTGTATTTGAGCTGAAGTCTTCCTGACTTCAGACATAATGCTCTATCCACTGAGCCACCTACCTGCCTCTATTCATGTATGTATATGTATACAAATATGTACAAATGTATATATGTATGTATGTATTACTTCTTTTTTCTTCTGTAGTCAAAGTATCAGCTATGATTTCTACTGTCAAGCCTGACTGCGTTTCAACGTTCTCCTCATACCAGGTTGTTAGAACTATTTGTAAATTAGAAGTCAGTAACCTCTGAGTGAAAATTTCAAGGTCTTCCCTATAGAGCTTTAGGACAATATTTATCCATTTCCTCTATCCTTACATCCTGAATTTATGGCTGTGTTTCTAAGAAAAGTGAAAGTGCTGGAAGCATAGTTTTCTCATAAGTGGAATATTAACTTACTAGCTATATAGTACAAAACTCTTTAAATCAAAGTTTCCCATCCCAGAAAAGGACACCTAAAGAACTACCTTCCTTTTAAATGTTTCACATTCAACAGAATGTATTATAGTACTGTAAAGCCATGCATGAACAACTTTCTAGAGGACTGATGCTGTGAATAGCTTTCAAAGTCCTGATTACATGGTATAACAAATTCTCTATTTATTCAATTACAAATCAGAGCAAA
The DNA here is from genome assembly GCA_028646515.1 of Pseudochirops corinnae. Classification (NCBI taxonomy): domain Eukaryota; kingdom Metazoa; phylum Chordata; class Mammalia; order Diprotodontia; family Pseudocheiridae; genus Pseudochirops; species Pseudochirops corinnae. The sequence continues at coordinate 91,799,462 of CM053590.1, forward strand.
ACATTCACGTAAAATCAAGGTAAAGCATTCACAATGTTACAGCTTATCACAGAAAATCAAAATACAGCATTCACCATGTCAGAACTCAACAACTGATCACTAAAATAGCCACATACTTTTCACTAAAGTGGTCACATGGTTTTCAACAAAGTACAATTATTTAATAACTCAATCATTCAATCATTCTTAAGGAGACTTGCCTCCTCAAGGGACACACAGTACAAAAGTCAAAGTTCCCTACCCCTAAGTCACAGTAAATCATAGTCTTCTCAGTCAGTAAACCAGACATATGAATCTCTACCTGTACTTATTGATTTAGAAAACCACATATTAACATTATCTGTAGTCTACTGTATTTTTATTTATTTTGTTAAATACTTCCCAAATACATTTTAATATGATTTGGGCACCATGTGGGAGTGTTGTTGCCTGTAGAACTTGTCTTAAATATCTCTGGAACAATTGATAAAGAGCTAGACTTGGAGCAGGAAGATTTGGTTTCAAGTCTTACCTCTGACATATACAGTCCTCACCCATCTTCCCCCAGCAAATTACTTAAGTTTGCAGTGCTCTCAGGTAACTCTCTAAGCTGATATTTATCATTTCAGATCAGGTACTCTTTTCTATTTATCTAAAAAGTTTCTTCATCAGGGGTTTCCCATGCCAATATAATTATTGTTCCTGTGCAACAATGACAAACAAGCAAACAAACAAGTCCCAGAAATTGTATCAGACACTAGGACGACAAAGATAAAAATGAAATGAAATGAAATGAAATAAAATAGTCTTTGTCCTTAAGGAGTTTTCATTCTACTGAAAATCAATTAATAAGTCTTAGCAACTGATTTATGACGGGAAGTAAAGGAGAGAGACAAGTCATTTAACCTCTACTTGACTCAGTGTCCTCAATTACAAAATGGTGATGATAATAACATCTACCTCTCACATTGTTGTGGGACAACTTTTTAAAATGCGTAACTTACTCTATAGAACCAGAGGCTAAAGGTGTTGAGTAGGGGAGAGAGATCTTATAGTAGAAGGCCTCAATTTTCTCTTTAATGATTATCTGCTAAGAAGAAAGGAGAAAAAGTGGGCTTAAGGTCATAGAATGTTGGAATAGCTACCTCAGAAAAGCTCTTGTTCTATGGGTAGGTAAGGCAGAAATTATGGCTCCCATTTTAAAGATGAAAAAACTAAGAAACAAAGTAACTCAGTCAAAGTCATATGGGTAGGAATTGGTAAAACTAATGCTATAACCTTGGACTTTTGTCTCACATTCCAGCATGAAGTCAGTACCCCTTCTATTGAAGACCATGTTGCTTCTGCAGAATTTTTAGAATTTTAAAAGAATAAATAAAGTAACACAAATGAGGAGTTACTTTTAAGTAGAAGTGTTCCTTGATATCAGAATGTTCAAATACACACATTACTCTTACTTGGCCAGCAAATAAAAATTTCATTAATATTTATTTTTCTATATGAATCTTATAAACTATTCAGCTTCCCAATTTCAGAAAATGTATTTCGATTAGTCCATTGTTCAGTATAAGAAATATCTACAGTAAAACTCCTCTTAATTGTTTCTGATATCTCTGAAAGTTGTAAGGTATTTTTTATTTCTTGATGTACTGGTTAAAGAAATTTGTTTACATTCAACCTATAACTGCTACAGTAAATTATTTAACAACACATAACTGCAACAATTGCCATTACTAAGATAAAGCTGATGTCTCACAGGCTAGAGACAATCACTCATAGGAGTCAGTTTTCCTTTTGGCCTACAAAGTATATTTTGCAAAATACATTTAATTTGAATGGGAATCCTAAAATCTCTTTGATAAAAAGGTTTATGATAAAAGAGGATTTTAATCATGAATTAGAGTAAGAGAACTCCAAGTACTTTGAAGTACCTCCTACTTTCCCCTAATTTTATTTTCAGGTGCCCCTTCGCCTTGATATAGTCACCTGTCTACTTTTACTCTTCCTGTAAGATAGAGAATTTTCATTTATATTTTGTCACATTTTTATACATTGGACTTTTGGCTACTCCTAATAAAGAATTTCGTGTGGCTAGGTGGCCCAATAGATAGAGAGCTGGGCCTGGAGCCAGGAAGACCTGAGTTCAAAGTTGTGTGACCCTGGGCAAGTCCCTTAACCTCTGTTTATCTTAATTCATTGGAGAAAGAAATGGCAAACCACTCCAGTATTCTTGCTGAGAAAAACCCATGGACAGTATGGTCCACCATTCAGACATGACTGAAAAACAATATAGTTGTTTAGAAAAATTCTGTTTTAGGTCTAAGAACCTTTCGTTTAATACCTTGAAAATGTAATAGCCAAAATAAAACTCTTCTCTGTGTCTGCTGTTGGTCCAAAATTAATTCAGAAGAAGAATACCCACTTAAAGGACTTTTTCATTCATTCATTCATTCATTCATTCATTCATTTGTGAATACATGCATCAGCCACAAATAAAATGACTCCTGACTAGTAGATATGTCTCCAGCACTTTAGTTGTTGTTTGTCCTTCATTCTCAGAGAGGACCATGACATCTGGGAGGTGATGCCATGACATGCAAGTGAATTGGATTTACTTGAGAGAGGGCTATGCAAAGTCACCAGTCTCACTTTCTCCTCTGAAGCCATCTAGGTCCAATGGCAAGATATAAATCAGGACAACTGGAAATGGCCCCAGATACAGTGGAAGACCTTGGCCTTTTTTCAACTAAGGTCTTTCCCAAATCTCAAGACAAGCTTCCCAGAGGAGGTAGTCATATGCTTTGAGGGAGGTACAGTGGCATCATAGAATAAATGCTGCATATTAATTCAGAAAACCTAGGTTCAAATCTATCCGTTCAAATCAAGTACTTTTCTTTTTTTAAAACTCAAATAAGAAAGATCCCTGGGCCTTAATTTCCTCAAATATATAATGTATATGTTGAATTACATTTCTCTGTAGTCCTTTTTATCGCTAAGATGATGATCTAAGAAAAATTCTATCCATGCTCAGTGCTCACAGACCTGATTTTCATTTTATCAAAATCCTTACAACTCTTAGTCTTCAAACTAGGGTCCTGCTAGAATTTCTTCATAAAGAAAGTGAATTTTGATCTCTCTTTGGTGAATCACTGAACCACCTTTGGATTCACCAAACCTAGCAAAATATAGCCACTACTGTTGTATACTGAGGACAGTACTCTCAATACATTTGGATAATCATAATAATTGGCTATGGTTCAAACTAGCCTGGCTCTTTAAAAAGTTAGATTGCTGAGTCATTGACTCAGAGAGAGTGAGAGAAATGTAATTAAAATAAGCTGAGGCCCTGACAGACTCTGCCTCCATTATAAAAAGGCAGAAAGATGTCAGGGAAAAGGAGCTCTGGTTTCATTGAAGTTCCACAATGTAGATTGATAAGAGCAATTTAATAAAAGATGACAGAACTCTTTTTTAAAAAGTAAGGCTCTGTGAAAACAAAGTGCCTTTGAATCATTCACCTTTACAATGCTCAAAATTCAAGGGCCCAAATGATTCTTTTAAAAAATGTAAGAAAATTAATCTGATCTTGTCTCCCAAGTCAGGGTAGTTTTGTCAATGGGTTTATAACTTTTGTTTCACCAAAATCTCCTGCTTAAAAGGTTTTCACCATTACTTCCATCTTATTAGTTAGCTGACACATCTATCAGTCTTGTAGTCTCAGCTGCATGGTGATTCCCTCTGTTAACATGGGTCAAAATACGTTTATACATACCGCTGCTTCACAATGCTTGTGCGTGCCTTTCCATAGATATCCTATGGCCAATCAATCCAAGATATTGCAGGTCTGTACCTGTTTCTTTTATTAAGTCAAAGGCATCATAACCATGTAGTACTATGATGGTCCCTTTATTGACTCCTATTTTTATACATACCTAGAAACCCTACTTTCTATTAATACAAGATGTCCTAAAAATTTCAGTATTGTTTTAATTTACTCAAGATTTTAAAATTTAAAATCTCAGTTATTTAAGATTTTAAAATCTCAAGTTACTAAAAATGTCACTGAGACTTTTGGGATACCCTATATATGTTCTTAGTCATATGATAATAGCTTTACAGCAGAAAGAATCCTCAGAAGTCAGTCTTTTCTACCACTGCCATATATTAAAAATAACATCAACAACAATTTCCAAAATGTTGGTGGAGCCAGAAGTTCCAGAGACATTTAACATGACTAACTCCTGACTATATCTTATAAGACTTTAGCCTTCTGCTGAGGTAGACCCCTAACGATCAGCATTTACCCACCTCCCTGAATCTTCTGGATCTTAGATACAAGAGAGACAAAAATATGGAGTGAACACTGAGCTGCTAGAGGCTTTCTCAGCAATTATTTACACCAAGAATGAGCTGAAATATCTGATGAAAAAGCTTTGCTTTTTATGTGTCATGAGTTAGAATGATATACAGGAGAAAGGGCAGTTAGGTGGCTCAGTGGATAAAGCACTGGGCTTAGAGTCAGGAAGACTCATCTTCCTAAGTTGAAATCCAGGCTCAAACTCTTACTAACTGTTTGGCCCTGGGCAAGTCACTTAACCCTGTTTGCCTCAGTTCCTTATCTGCAAAATGAGCTGGAAGAGAAAACGATAAACTGCTCCTGTATCTTTGCCAAGAAAATTCCCAAAATGATGTCACAAAGAGTCACACACAACTGGAACAACTGAACAACAACGAAACAGAAGAAAAAAATCCCAATCCTTTTGCCTTTCAGCCTCAGAGAAAAGATCTCTTGGTAATAAATCATTTTTTTGTTGACTCAAAACATCTGAAACTAAAAATTGTACTATATGAAAGAAAGAAGGCAAACTGAACAAATTAAATTTTATCTTATCTAATATTAGTCATGCCTAGATTTGGAACTCCCTGTCCAATACTGGAAGTTTCAGTCATCTTATGATATTTAGCAAGGTTCTCACTCTCAAGAACTGATTCTGTTTAGAAAGTCTTTTAAATTCTCATCTTCAGCTGCTGCTGTCTGCATTTATGATTTCCTTGGACAAAATAGTGACCCGAAGGTCTGCCAATACCTATGTATTAGTTATATGACATTGCAGTGCAGCTCTCTGATTTAGCTTCAGAGAATGGAGGTGAAAGCCACCATTCCTGGGAGAATTATCAATGTGGAGCTTTGGCTTATATTGAAGTTCCTGATTCAGTGCATGACTTTTCTCTAACTTCACCAAGTCTCAGTCTTCATGAAAAGAAAAGAAAATCTTCAGGATAAAAGAAATTATAAGCACACATTAGGCTTTATTATTATCATATAATAATAATATAAACAAAGTATAATAATGTATAGAATGAATAATGTAAACAGAGTACAATGAAAAAAAGACTATTCTCTTTTCCTGAGGTATTTTCTTGGTGGTACCCTTGTTTCTTGGTCACTACTGGGGACATTTGTTTTTTTTACTCTTTCCTTCACGTCATCCAAACCCAATCTCATTTTTTTTCCTTGAGTGAAATAAAGAGCTTGCTGGATTTCATCAGCAAGCTTTGCTGGTTTTGGCTGAGCTACTAACCTGTAAGATGTCACTTTAAAGAATGAATACATTATAAGATGCACAAGTGAAAAAAATGTTTGTGAAACCTCTAGCTAATATATCTCTATCATTTCTACTGCTTAGGAACTAGACTGATTGAATGTGGGAAGATAGTTCAGATTTTGCAAGAAGAGAAAAATGCTCACAGGCACAGTGCCTATTCATTAAATTTTAGTAGCATGGGAATTTTTTTTTAAATTTATAACTGTTAGGAGGCACTATATGAATATGGAGGGCTGGATGACTCTGCTATCATTATTATTGAATACTAGTCAGATGTTATTAGAGTCAGCCTCAGGACAAGGACAGAAGCATAGAGTCTTACAGGATTGTACCAAATGGCTGAGGTAAGGAGATATTTTATGGTTAGATCAAATAAACTAGGATAGAAATTTCAGAGAGGGGCCTATCAGTAGGATGGATGAGTGTGTTGTTGGTTTTTACATATTAACCATTTATCCTAAGAAGAGATATCTAGCATGTGTGACTTCAGATTATCATTCAAGTCCCCCTACCATATGTTACAACTCTCTTTATGGCTTCATTTCTTATTATTCCCTCCACTACTAACCAATTCAAATCCATCCTGTCATTCAAGACTAACTCAAAATTTGAGTTTTCCATGAATACTTTATATTATTCCCATGATCCATCTGTTGTAAATGCCATACTCAAAGCATTTTCCTATTATTAGAACATACCAAAACTTTAATTCACCAATGGTATAGCCTTTGAGAACCCAAGATCACCTCCTTGCCAAAGAAAGTTATCAATGGAGGATTCTGAGAGTTAATATTACAAATCATTTTTAAAATAACATTTTGTTCATTTAAAAAATGAAGACTGAACTGAGTCCATGTGCATTTTTAAAAACCTACTTAAATATCTTCCTCTCCAGGAAACTTTCTTGGATTTCTTCCATTTGGCATTATATTTTCACCCCTTCAGATATCAGAATACACTTTGTCCTTGCATTGGGAAAGCATATAATATATGATAAATGCATTAGATCAACAGATATTTATTAAGCAGCTACTGAGTGCACTGTACTAATAATTTGAGATGTAAAGACAGAAATGGAACAGTCAATGACCTTGATGAACTTTAAATCTATTAAGAGAGATCATATATACAGATATGTATGTGTGTATGTAAGGAAAAATATGTTAAAAATATGTTTAGAGAAATTAAATATATATATACAAGTTATTATCAAAAAGACCTAGAAGCTGGCAGAGTAGAGATAAGAAAAGACTTTCTGAAAGATGGTGCTTTAGCAGAGTTTTGAATTCAACCAGGACTTCTAAGAGGTACAAGGAAGGAATGGGTGCATCCTAAGCACAGAGGAGAGCTTATGGGAAAGATGTAGAGATGGGAGATGGAGAAAAAAAAGAGTAAAAAGACCAGTTTGATGGGATTATAAGTGTGGGGAAGGAGGTATGATAATGAGGCATGAAAGGTAGTTTGGGGTCAATTTATAAATGACTTTAAATATCAGAAAGGAATTTATATTTGATAGCGCAGGTAATAGGGATGTTGTAGTTTATTGAGTAGGGGAGTAATATTGCCAGACCCACTCTTCCAAATAAGGACTTTTCTTCATCTTCTTTTGTATATGCAGAATTATGTCTCTTCAGTTATTTTAGTTTTGCCCATTTTAAGGCAAATTAATTCCCATTAATTCTCTTCCACTCACCTTCAAGCCCATACCCCCAATCTTATCCTATTTATTGCCTGTTCACCATAGTGCTGAAAGTTGGCTTATTGGTTCTTTTTTCCATTCTTGCTTTTATCTAGTCCTTAATTATCCCCATCTTTTTTTTCCTCTTTCAGTTTAGTAATTAAATAAAATTACGGTTCATCTTCTTCCCTTCAACATGTTATGTTTGTTGGTTTCCTTTTTTAATTTCTTTGCCTTTTCTTATAAAGGATTTATTTACCTCATTCTTTTCATTATGTATCTTTCCTTTGTGTCTATTCTAGAGTTTTTTTTTTATTGTTCTTTGATTCATGGACTTTATATTTATTTAGTCCTTTAATCTCTGAATTCATCACTGAATTTCTAAAATAAAATTTCTAAAGTATCTGTTTTGTGTTTCTCCTTTTAAAGAGCTTCTAAGTTATTGCCTCGTAGGTCTTGCCTCCACCCATCCCTGCCATCTTTGCTCTCATTGCTGTGGCTGACTCTTAGATGTATCAATTCCTGCAGGTGACAGAGAGGGTATAGTAATTTTCTTATGGCCCTGGTTGTGCAGTTATTATTGACATTTGTGCTACTTGTGGTCATTTATTTTACCATCTATCTCAAAATTTTCTCCCTGGGTCTATGCCCTCTGACACTTCTGTGTGTTAGTTCCTTCCAGAAGCTCAGATTTTCCTTCTCCTGGAGCAGCAGAGAGTTGCCCTTTAGGCAAATCACTGTGGCAGCTGTGTACAGGATAACTTGGAGAGGGAAGAGGTGAGTGAAGGAGATAGAAAATGAAGCCCTTGGGGCAGCCAGGTGGCACAGAGAATAGAGCACCTGCCCTGGAGTCAAGAGGACCTGAGTTCAAATCTGGCCTCAGACACTTAATGCAAAAACTAGCCATGTGACCTTGGGCAAGTCACTTAACCCCAATTGCAATACCTTCCCTCCTCTGAAAACAAAAGCAAAAAAAAAAAAAAAATGAAGTCATTTTAGTACTCCAGGCAAGAGACTATGGGAGACTATCATAGCTAGGATGATGGTATTTATTTCAGTAAAGAGAGGAAAGTACAAGAGATGTTGAGGAAGGAAATTGTACAAGACTTGGTCATTGGCATGCAAAGCAGTGCTTTATGAGAGGAAAGAGAGAAAGTCATTTATTGTTAATGACACAAACACACGTTTGTTATGAATGTTTATTATTATTATTACTACTACTAACACATACTTTAAAACCATATATAACAATATGAGTGGATTCATTTAATTTTCTCTTGCTATGAAGAAACAAATATATTTCACTTTACATAAGCAAGCCTTGGAATCCAGAGCACAGATCTTTCCAGTTTCAAAGCCAAAGATCCTAGTTTTCATGTGGAACAGAGCAGAATGTGGGGGAGTGAATGTCATAGAGGTGAAATAGGAATCAAAGACTCTACTGGGGCAGAGCTGAGGAAAAGGTGGAAACAAGATGGAAATTAAAGATGGTCTGAAGGGCTAAGGTAGAATGGACCAGGGCCAGAAGGAGATAAGGATTGAGGATAAGGGGAAAGATTAGTGAGAAGATAAAGGAGAAGGTAAAGAGGGAGATATGGATTCTGGAGTTGGAAGGTCTAGTGAAGAACAGCACCAAGTTGGAGTCTCCTGTCCCGACCTCTTTGTCTTTGTCAGATCTTTTACCTCTGTACTGTCACTATTTTCTCTGCTATGTGAGAAGTAAGGATCATGACTATATCTAGGTGTAAGGTAGATTAATGGTCCTGTGCAGTCCTGGCCAGGACCATTGCAAGAAAGCTGTGGCCTTTCTTTTTTTCTAAATCCAGCAAACACACTGGCCCTAGAGGAAAACCTGGATGGAATGTACCTATCTTTCTTATCTATAAACACTACTTTCTTCCCTATCCTTGACCTTTAATTGCTTGTCAAACTTTCAGTAGGGACACAGTGAGAAATCATGACACACATAAGAGGTCCTAGATAGTGCAAGGTAAGGTTTGTGACATCTTGCACATCACTGAAATGGAAGAGAAGACTGTGAAGGAACTACCCAGTCTTAGTAGAAATGAAGGGAATACTGTTGCCAAGCTTGCCTGAGGCAGGTATAATAAAAAAGTTGGGGACTGCCGTTCTCTCTCTCATACACACACACACACACACACACTCACACACACACATGTGCATACATATGTATATGCACACACATATATGTGTATGTATCAGAGCATAAGTATGCATATATGTATGTATATATGATCTTTAATTAAACAAATATTTATTGGGTCCTTACTGAGTTTAGAGTATTGAAGTAAGTACTGGCAGTGGTGGTGATAGAGAGTTTACTTAAAATTTGGTTTTGTGTGTGTGTGTGTGTGTGTGTGTGTAAAATCTCCAATTAAACAAATATTTATTGGACCCTTACTGAGTTTAGAGCATTGAATTAAGTAGTAAGGGTGGTGGTGACAGAAAATTTAGTTATAATTTGGTCCTTGCCTTATGTAACTCACTCCCTATTAAGGGGATATCATAAGAACACTCATAATGTGTATCAGAGATGGCTATGTACTAAGCATCATGCTTCATTCTGGGATATCTTGGTTTTGAAGACGTATTCCAGAGTTCTGTGACTATATCCACCAGAATTTATTTCAAGATGGAGCAATAGAATTGACAATGTGTTTTACTGGAAGGAAAATTGAGTTTAGAGAGGACAGAATTTGAGTTGTCACTAGGCTATTACTATAGTGGCTTTACCTGTCATTCATCCTCTCTAGTCCTCAGTTTTCTCATCCGTTATCTGAGGGACTTGAATTAGAAGATCTTTTAAGGTTTATTCCATCTATAATTCCTATAATGCTAAATCTGAGTTTTTTTCTATACTATATCATTTGTTAAAATACATACGTAAACACCCTCCTCCCTGAGCCACTCCCCCTAAAAAATAATCCCTACATATTTACAGTATTTGTATTCGTCAACATGAAATTTCAGTTAATAGCTACCATGGTGTTATTGAGCATCTGACACTTCCTGTTCTGAAAATGACAATTCAGCAGAATTCTGTATCACTGTAGGCTGTTCTATCTTGGTATTTGTATTAGCAAAGACATGCTAGTGTATGTTCTGGGTTAATTATTACTGAAGTCATATTCGATTTTTAGAAACTGATGTTCTTCCAGTAGGCAGAATGTAGCAAGTTCATAGTGGGGTAATTTATTGTGTCAAATGAATTATTAATGGAATTAACTAAAATAATCTGCTATGAAATTTGATTATCATAAAAGGTATATCATAAGGGATATTTTGCATAATTTTGAAGATTTGGCTAAGAATAACTTTTGAGGATGAAATCTTTAATGTAGTTAAGTGATGTTTAAATTTAACTTTTTCTATTTATAAATGATGTTTTTCAGTCATTTTTCAGTTGTGTCTGTCTTTTTTGTGACCCCATTTCAGATTTGCTTGGCAAAGATTTGCTATTTGAATGATTTCCTATTTCCTTCTCCAGCTCATTTTACAACTGAGGAAGCTGAGGCAAACAGAGTTGAATGACTTTTTCCAGGGTCACATAGCTAATAAGTAACTGAGGCTGGATTTGAACTCATGAGGATAAGTCTTTATGACTCCAGGCCTGGCACTGCACCACATAGCTGCCCTAGGAATCAGGAAGATCCGCTTTCAAATGCTCCTTTAGACACTGTACAACCTAGTAGAAGTCACTTCACCTCTGTGGGGTTCAGTTTCCTCTTCTACAAAATGAAGAAATTGATGAATCATGCTTTTCTTTTTTTTGGGGTGGCAGGGATATTGGGGTTAAGTGACTTGCTCAAGGTCACACAACTAGTTAAGTGTCAAATGTCTGAGGCTGAATTTGAACTTAGGTCCTTTTGACTTCAGGGTTGGTGCTCTATTCACTGCACCATATAGCTGCCCATGAATCATACTTCTAAGTTCTTGCAAAAGACTAGAGATGCTATGTGACTTAACCTTTTTATACACAGTTGGTGTGTAGCTTTGTTTTGATTGATTGCATTTTGATGTTATAAGGGAGAGCTTTTATTTGGGAGGGGAAGAAAATTGTGGAAGAAATTGGGTATTCTGATATTTTCATCCAAAAAGGGGAAGCAAATAAAGATATAATGAGTCATTTTAAAATATGTAGGGGAGAGCACAAAGAACTTCATAAAGAAACATAGACAACAATTGCAATATTTTAAGTAGTAGACTGATTTGAAATTACTTTAAAAAATAGTTTGTATATGGTAGAGTTATAGTTCATAGACAATCCTCTTTTCTGTTGCTCTTTTAATGGGAAAATGTTCATTTTTGCTTTTAGTTAATTTAATAATAAACGATGAATGGTTTAGTATCAACTTTAAAATCTATGACCCTGTAATCCCATATTCTATATAACTTTCCCTTGCCTTCACCCTTTGTAATTCTACCACACTAACATGCTTTACACAGTTCTCATCATACTCACTTCTCTGCTGGAAAACTTGGGTGGCCCCCAATTTGCTGCCATAACAAGTCTAAATCTCTATCTAGTTCTCCAGATCCTCCATAATCTTTCTCCACAATAGCTATACAATCTAATTCTCTGCTCTTCTCTAACATAGCCTCAAAAATTCTTTTTGTGCCAATTTGCTGACTGTTCTATAAACATTTTATGCTCAACTCCACCTCTTCATTGTTCTCTAGAATGTTTCCTTTCTTGAATGACTTCCCTTCTCTATTCTGCCTATCTGTTCCCTTCTAATCAATCAGCAATCATTTATTAAACATGTACAATGTTCCAGGGATCCAAATATAAAGAAGCAGAAAATCCCTTCTTTCAAGAAATTCAAGTAACAATGAGGGAGACAAGTAGATAATACAGAATAATTAATAAGTAATTAAATAAAAGACTTGGAGTGCATTAGAATTTGGGGGAATAAAGAAAAGCTTCATATGCAAGTTTGTGCTTGAGCTGTTTTCTTGAAGAATAAGAATTCTGAGGCACAGATGAGGAAGGAGTCTATTCCAGGCACGGTGTATAAGCCATGCTAAAACACAAAATTAGAAGATGATATCTAATACACAAATCCAGGTACATCTCAAGGCACATCTACTCCCTGAAACCTTCCCTAATCTCCCAAGCCATAATTAATGGGGAAGACATTTTCTAAACTTGAATAAGACTTACACTCAGTACTTGGCTCACTCATACTTTCATTCAGCTGTTTACTCTTGTATGCATACATACATGCACACCCATATATACATACACACACATATATACGCATGTACACATATACATATATACGTACATACATATATACGTGTGTGTGTGGGTGGGTATGGGTATGGATTGTTTTGAGAATTGTGGAATTCCTTCTCACTGGATGTATTCAAACACAGGAGCATGCATGCATTCATGTATTAGTGCTTAATAAATGTTTAATGACTGATTAGATGAATACTTGTCAATTATATTATAGAGAAGGTTCACATTTCTGAATGGATATTGTGATATCATATGCAATTTTTTCATGTATATTAAATGTCTCCTATACTTCACTGTACAATTCTTGAAGTTAGAAACTCTTTGATCTCCCTACAGAGCCTAACAAAGTAACATATTAGGTGCTGGGCAAACTGATTACTTGGTATATATCTACAAAACACACTAGATAAATGAATGACACTGTTCCTGAGGTGATGGACTAACTAGTATGTTAAAACCTTTTTAAAACACTTAAGAGACATATCTGACTACATTTTTCTAGCTTCTTATTTGTCACTGTATCATATGAAAGAACTGGAAATCAATCATCACCTGTGCCTTTTTGCTACTATTGAATCAATGAGCCCAGAGTCACAAATGATATATGAGATGACTGTGATGGGATGGCAAAAACAAACATTTCTGTATATTAAATCAAACCTTTGACCTCAGTCAAAAAAGTTAACTTTTTCTAAACTGACTTATGGAAAAGAATACTGTACCTTATGCTCCCTAAAAGAACTATTCAAGAAATATAAAAAATTTTTTTAGGTTTTTGTTGAATAAATATATGTGTGCATTATACATGAAATTATTAATATATGTGTAATTGTCTAGGGTGATAGAATCTTTACAATGTCAGCCATAATAAATTTCAAAGAAAAAATATCTAACTTGTGTGTGCTAGATTCTCTCTTTCTTGTGTTATACAAGATATCCCAGAAGTCTTAGTATAGTTTTAAACTTTAATAACTTCTGGAAAACCCTGTATAATGAAAATCACCATCTTCTGTAGAATTACTTCCCATTTAGAACACCCCTGGGAAAAAACAAACAAACAAACATGTGTATGTATTGTTGTTTCTGTTTGCCTGAACATGAGAGAATGAGGGATGACTTCACATTTTCTGTTAAGAATACTGAAATTATTCATAGAATTACCAGATGAAACCTTAATTCTTTCATTTTTCTTCTTGTCTCTTGGTGGGGAGAGAATAGAAGTGGGAAAGACAGGGGAAAGAAAAAAAATTTCTACAAAATATCTAGGGCATGGAGGTGGAGAGAGGAGCTGCAGCCTCAAGGACACATGAAGACTTCTAGGTCCTTGGGTATGGCCCTTTGACTGAGTCTAAATTTTACATAACAAATCCTTTTATTGAGGGGATATTTTTTCCTGTGAAGTTTGAATTCAGTCACAGGGTCATACTTGAGGACCTAGAGGGCCACATGTGACCTCAAGGCTGCAGGTTCCCCACCCCTGGTCTAGGGGATGAAAAATTATGTTGGAAATTTCATATTGTAGCTAATTCAAAGCTTACAATTAGAGGTTTTATAATATACTTTATTCAGCTAAGGATTTAATTTTTAATTTCTGGTAGTAAAACCATATAAAGCCATCATCTCCAGCAGATAAAATATTCAATAAAAATCCTCTTAAGATTTTAGTGACTATTTATTAATTTCTCCCATAGGCTCAGTTAAATTTTTAGGTCTCATCTATATTTGTAATATTTTTTTCCCATTCTTTCCAAAAGTGTTTTGTCTGAATTTTTTTCATGACAATCCCTGAGCAAAATATCTAAATAGATGTTAATTTGAAACTAAGACAAGTTCTCCTTATCTCCACCAAGTAACTGTTCTCTTTAATCTAAGACTTTATTAACATGGGTCAGTTGGTCTAGTCTATATTTCTGATTCCTCAGTAAGCCTTTGTCATTGCCGAAGCAAAGAATTGTCTAAGGAAGTAAATAAATCTCTAAATCAGCATTCAACTGGTAGTGTTTCAACAGTGTCGGAAGTGTTTCAACAGGATTAAATAACTTATGTGGCATAATAAACAGTGTTCATGAACAAAGCAGTGGCTCTATTTGTAAAGGCTCACATAGAAATTTTCCCCCTGTCACCTTGATAATAATAATGTGTTATATTTAAATGCTGCTTTATAGTCAACAGAGTGTTTATGCAATTGTTATCTCCCTTAATCCTGTCTACAACTTGTGAGGACAGGACAATAACAGCAAGTCACATTTTTATCACTATTTAAGTTTCACCAAGATCTCAATTATGGACTGTTCCTTTTTTTTTTTTTTTAACAAATTAAGAAACTGAACTCTTGAATTTGTCCGAAGTCACACAGAAAACCAGGACTAGAGCCCAGACTCCCAACTTTCTGTGGAACTGTCCCTTTGATCCCTGAGAATCAAGAGACCTCAGGTCTATTTCTGCTTTTAACAGCTACTGCAGAAGTCAGCTATGACCCAGAAGTCAAATCTCATTCTTAGCTTGTGTACCATACCAAAAAAAAAAAAAAAAAAAAAAAAGAGTTTATTGAGCTAGTGGATGGAATAATTTGTAAAACTGAATATACACAGACCTTGACTTCTAGGGCTTTGTAAGTTACAGTTTTTCTGAGTCTCAGTTTATTCTAAAAAATGGGAATAATAATATTTGCATTACCTATTTCAGTCTGATTGTTAACAAAGTACCTTGTAAAAGGCAAAGCCCAGGAAGAAATACGAGCAATTATTAGACATTCAGTTTTTCCAGTATGATAATGGTTCTAAGATCCCAGTTGGCTACTCCTTGCTTCTCCCCAAAGATAGGTATTAGTTGACATTTATATTTCTACTTCCCTTGCTGCACTTATTAGACTAAAGGTAGCATAATTATCCATGCTACAATATCTCTATTCCCCTTGAACATGGATAATGAAAGATTGATTTCAAGGCTAATATTCCCAAGCTGCTAGAATCTTCCTTTTCGTTCTGAAATACATACATATAACAACCACTACTACTAAAACTACTACTAGTAGTAGTAATAGCATTACTATATAATCACACTATGGACAATTAATGTTTCATTTATTTAACATTTGATAATCATCTATGAATTATACAATAAATGAAACAATATTTATTTTGTGCATGTTATTTATAAATTTAAATACACACTCTCCCATAAAAATGAAGCTTCTTGAGGGCAGAAAAATTTTAATTTCAGTTTTATATCCCAAGTGACTAGAACAGTACTTACCAAGTAAGAGGTAGTTGATAAATACTTGTTGATTGGTTTGATTGGCTGCCTACTATTCACCTGGCAATGTGTTAGATCCTTGGGGATAAAATGACAAAAAGGAAACAGTCTTGGAGCTTGCATTCTGATGGGGAAAACAGAAATATTTGCAGATAAACTTGATACAAAGAAAATATGAGGTAATTTATAAAATAGAGAGGAAGGCTAGGTGGTACCATGGTGCATAGAGATTCCCAGCCTGGAGTCTGGAGGATTCTTTTCCCAGAGTTACAATCTGGATGCTTACTAACTGTGTGATCCTAGGGTAAATAACTTAACCCTGTTTGCCCCGTTCTCCTCAACTGTAAAATGAGCTTGAGAAGGAAATGTAAAGCAGTCTAGTTCTTTGCCCAGAAAACCCCAAATGAGGTCATGAAGAGTTGGACATGATTGAAATTATTCAACAAGAATAACAAAAATAGAGAAGGCAGTAAGAATGTGGGAGGAGGGGCTGTGGTTTGGTGTGTCAGATAGGTCTCTTGGAGCTCATGTCACTCAGTCAGGGGAAAGAAGGTAGGGATTCTGAAAGGTAAAGATGAGGAGGGAGATTGTATCACAGGAGCTAGCTAATGCAAATAAATAATGGTAGGAAGGCAGCTTAGGTCATGCACTGGATAAAGTGTAGGCCCTGGAGTTAGGAAGACCTGAATTCAAATTTTGCCTCAGACATTTACTCATTCTGTGACTCTGGGTAAGTCACCTAACCCTATTTTTACTCAGTTTCCTCATCTGTAAAATAAATCAGAGAAGAATATTTCAAACCACTCCAATATCTTTGTCAAGAAAACTCCAAATGTATTCATAAAGAATCAGACATGACTGAAATGACTGAACAACAAAAGGAAATAAAACACAAATTTTCTGAAAATCAGTTACCTCAAAGTAAAATGTCTGCCTTAGGAGGTAGTGGGTTCTTTCTCACTGGAAAATCTTTAAGCAAAGGCTAGGTGATTACTTGTCAGGTGTGATATTAGAGGAAAGGATTGAGATAGAGGTTGGATTAGATGCTGTGATTCTATGATGGAATGGAAAATTATGCATGCATGTGCTTGCAATAGGAATTGCTTACTCCTTGGCAGCAGGAAAGGGAGGCCCTAGGCTTGAGAGGGAAGTGGCATAATTTGGGTACAGTGTTTGCCCTAGGAGAGGACTAAACAACAGAGCTGTATGTATCATGTCCTTGTTTTGCTTTTATAAAGTGCTTTCTTGCCTCGTGAAAGTTTTCCTTGATCAAAGCACTCTATTTCTGTGTTTCATGAAATGCTCCTTTTCAAGCACAGTATTTCAGAAAAATCAGATAAGCAAGGGTAATGGCTCACATGGATTAGAAAATCACAGAATCAGAATTCTGATGCTTTGACACTCCCTATGAAATCAGTCTCACTGAAGTATACTGACCATTCTGCTGCTTGGGTGTGTTTCAAGATATAATAGAAATGATACTGTCCATAATATAGTTATGACTCTTTGTATACTTGTTTTGAGTTTCAGAGTAAATTGACTTTCATGAAACACATTTTCCCCCTTATTCAGTAATACACCTCTATAAACTGATTTGACAGAAAGAACGTTTCCTGTTGTAACCCAGAGAGCTCAGGAGGGTTGGATCAGTTTATATCATGAACTAGACTTACCTTGTCATTCCTCTGCACCCCAGGAGTGATTGCTTCAGCATTATACACCTGAGGTTAATTTTGATGTTTTGTTTCCATTCATAGTCGTTTCACAGATCATTTCAGCTGAGAGGTAAAAAAAATGTTTTGGGAGACTTGGGGAGCATTGGTTTGGGCATTTCCCCCACTTTGTACATGCAGAACCATTTAAAACCCTCAAATTTCCTTATCCAGAAAAATAGTATTCTGAACAAACTTAGATTTGAATATATCAAATGTACTTATTGGAATAAGTGAGATGGATACTTGGATATCTAAATCAGCATTACTTGTACTATTTTATTCCTGGAATGTTCTAGGTATACAAAAATATTTGATGTTGAATTGGACGTTTATGTATTTCACTATCAGTTATTCATTCTTAAAAGTCAATAGCTATGTTTATAAAACTACATATAATTCTATTCATTTTTCATTTTATTTTCAATCTGTAACACTGGTTTTAACTCAATTGCATTCTCTCGTGTTATATTTTGTTTCATGCATGATAGAATTCAATTTGATTGAACTCAATATATGCATTTATTAAATATGTATTTGGCTATGTATTAATAATAATAGTAATATCTAACATTTATAGAGCACCTTAAGGTTTCCAAAACTCTGTCACTTTAACTCTCTCTCTCTCTCTCTCTCTTTCTCTCTCTCTTTCTCTGTCTCTCTCTGTCTCTGTCTCTCTCTGTCTCTGTCTCTCTGTCTCTGTCTCTCTCTTTCCTAACTCTCCAAAACTCTTTATCTAGTCCTCACTGTCAACTGTGTAGAGAAGGCTCTATGCTATTATTATCCCATTTTATAGATCAGAAAATTGAGAGTAAGTGATTAAATGACTTTCCTAGTACCAAACAGTTACTAAACTAGTAATTCTTTCTGATTCCAGTTCTAACACTCTATATAATGTGCCACCTGACTGGCTTGTGCTCTTGACAGGGATCTTGGATCACGTTACTTAAACTCTTTGTATCCTGGGATATCAACTAAGTAATAGCCAAATCTCTGCACTGAAAACAAGACTATTTAAATTTATTTTTATTGGAGAACCCATATTTTTTTAAGTTGCATGTTAAATTATTGAGAGTGAATTTTTTTTATGTTTTCAGTCAAAATATTATTTCTTAAAATTAACTGGTTTTATGAATAAAATTAAGCCATCTAAACAGCAGTTTTATTATTTACTTGTGACAATATGTTTATTTCCATTTCACTTCTTGACCTGGCCAAGATTCTATTCACAGCTTTATCTTCGAAATTATTGCCAAAACCTGACATAATATTCAGTTAATTAGTTGATAGAATCCAAAATAGGTTCTTCAACTGATATTACTGAAAAACATAGATTACTAGAAAAATGTTGTCAGATCTATTCTATTTAACCACTGTTGTTTATTATCAGTTTCCTAGATATATCCTTAAAATTCTGTCAATTAGGATCTAAGTTTATCTGAACAATGCTAGCTTTATCTTTCTTTTTTTCTCAAAAACTATTTTTTACTTTTTATAAGTATTTTTCATATACAAGCCATTTAAATAAAATAAATCTTTCCATACCATCCAATGCAGTCTTTAAAAAAAATTCCATGTTTTCTCCAATTACCCTATATCTATCAATGTCACCAAAAAAGGTTGTAGTTAGCATGTTTATGAAAATTAAGCAATAGATAAGTAATTAGGAAAAAATATTCCTGAGGGAGATGATTCAAAATAATAAAAATGGCAATAACTACCTAAATTAGTTTGCTTATTTAATGTAATACCAATTAAATTTCAAAATAATTACTTGATGTAACAAGAAAAATAATAATGATATTCATATGAACGTAGAAAAGGTCAAGAGTGTTATGAGAAAAAATGAGAAGAATGAAGGAGACCTAACAGTGCTGTATTTCAAACTATACTGCAAAGCACTAATTCTCAAAACAATTTGGTACAGGTTAAAAAAAAGAGAGATAAAGCAGAAGAGGAGATAAGGCACACAGTATCCAGAAATATATCTATCTAATATCCTACTATTTGTTTGATAAATAAAAAGGCCCGGAAAAAAAAAAAAGGCCCGAGATACTGGGATAAAGACTCACTATTTGACCAAAAACTTCTTGGAAAATTGAACAGCAGTGTGGAAGAAATTAGATTTAGACCACTACCGCAGAACCCCATGCTTGTAACAAATGTGTAGGGTCAAGTAAAACAAATCACTCCAGTGGTAATGTGTAAGAATGTTTATCTCATTCTTTGACTCTAGTCTATCACCTTTCTTTTAAGGTATGAGAATTACGTTTCATAGTTATCTTTTTGAAGTCCCATTTGTTTGCTGATTTAAATCAGAGTTCGGAGATTTATCAAAGATTATTTTTTTTCCTTTACATGGTCATTAAATATTCCTCATGTTTCCAAATTGTTCTCCATAATAATTGGATTAGTCCACAACTTGATTAACAATGCATTTAGTGGCCTGATTTTTTCACATCTCCAATATTTGTCATTTTCTTTATCTTTTGTGTTAACCGGATAGGTAGGAGATTTGTTGTTTTAATTTGCATTTCACTAATCAGTAGCGATTTAGAGTAGGACTTCTTAAACTCTTTCCACTTGCAACCCCTACAGCAAATGGAATCACGACCCACAGTTGAAGAAGCACTGATTAAAGCCTATTTTCATGTGACTGTCGATAACTTAGATTTCTTCTTCCAAAAACTGCCTGTTTATAACTTTTGACCATTTATCAACTGGGAAATGGTTTCTATTCCTATACATTTGACTTACTTTTCTATATATTTGAGAAATGAGGCCTTTATCGGAGTAATTTGCTGTAAAAGAGTTTCCAGTTTCCTGTATCTCTTCTAATTTTGGCTTCATTAGCTTTGTACAAAACCTTTTTAATTTTATGTAATGAAAGTTAACAGTTTTACTTCCTATAATCCTCTCTATCATCTGTTTAGTAATAGTCTTTCCTTATCCATAGATCTGACAGGTACATTTTTTTTTTCATGATTGTTGTTGAGTTATTTCAGCTATATCTGACTTTTGGGATTCCATTTGGAATTTTCTCGGCAAAGATACTGGAGTAGTTTGCCATTTCCTACTCCAGCTCATTTTACAAATTAGGAAATGAGGCAAACAGCATTAAGTAAATTGCCAAGGATTATACAAGTAGTAAGTGTCTGAGGCTGAATTTGAACTCACAAAGTCTTCCTGACTCCCAGCCCAGCATTCTATCCACCATTCCACCTAGCTTCCCCAACATTTTTTCCAAGCTCTCCTAGTTTGCTTATGATATCACTCTTTACATCTAAAACATTTCTCCATTTTGACATTATCTTGGTATATGGAGTGAGATATTGGTATATGCATAGTTTCAGCCAAACTGCTTTCCTATTTTCCAGCAATTTTTGTCAAATGTTGAGTTCATACCCCAAAAGCTTGGATCTTTGGATTTATCAAACACCGGATTACTTAGGTCATTTGTTACTGTGTATTGTGTACCTAACTTATTCCCCTAATGTACCTCTCTATTTCTTAAGCAGTACCAGATTATTTAAATGATTAATAGTTTGTAACATACTTGGAAATTTGAAACTCCTAGGCCACCTTTCTTATTAACATTTTTTTGTCATTGATTCCCTTGATGTTGTTGACATTTTGGTCTTCCAGGTGAATTTTATTACTGTTTTACTAGTTCTATAAAATACTTTTTTGGCAATTTTATTGGTATGACTATAAATTAATTTTATAACATAATTAATACAGTAAATTAATTTAGGTAGAATTGATATTTTTATTATATTGATTTGGCCTACCAATGAGCAATTGATAATTCTCTGATTATTACATCTGTTTCTGGCTCTATGAAAAGTGTTTTGTAACTGTGTCCATATAGTTCCTAGGTTTGTCTTGGCAGGTAGACTCCCAAATATTTTATATTGCCTGCAGTTGTTTTAAGTGGGATTTTTCTATCTCTTCTTGCTTGATTTTCTTGGTAGTATATAGAAATGCTGTTGATTTATGTGAGTTTATTTTGTATCCTACAACTTTATTGAAGTTATTGATTGTTTCAACTAGTTTTGTCGTCTACTCACTATATTTCTCTAATTATACCATCAAATCATCTACAAAAAGTGATAATTTGGTTTCCTTGTTGCCTATTTCTTACCTTCAATATATTTTCTGTATTATTGCTATGGCTAGCATTTCTAGGACATTATTGAATAATAATGCTGATAATGGACATTGTTGTTTCACTCCTGATTTTATTAGAAAGGCTTTGAATTTATAGTAATCACAGATGTTTGCTCTTGGGTTTAGATAAATATTACTTATTATTTAGAGAAAGGTTCCATGAACTCTTTTTTTTTCTAGTATTCTAACTGGGGATGGGTGTTGCATTTTGCCAAAGGCTTTTTAATCTATTAAGATAATCATATATTTTTATTGTTTTTGTTATTGATATGGTAAATTATATTGATAGTTTTCCTAATAATGAACCAGCCCTGCTTTTCAGCTATAATTTTATCCACTGATCAAAATTTGATTTTTGTGATGTATTGATGTAATTTCATTGCTAGCATTTTTTTTTTCTATCAATATTCATTAAGGAAATCAGTCAACAGTTTTCTTTCTGTTTTTCCTCTCCGTGGTTTAGGTATCAAAAGTGTATTTGTTTCATGAAAGAAATTAGCTAGGACTCCTTCTTTACTGATTTTCTCACAGTTTATAAAGTATTAAAATTAATTGTTTCTAAAATGTTTGGTAGAATTCTCATGTAAATGCATCTGGTCCTGGGTTTTTTTGTTTTTGTTTTTCCTTTTCTTTTTTCTTTAGGGAACTCATTAATGGCTTGTACAATTTATTTTTCTAAAATAAGGTTATTTAAGTATTCTGTTTACTATTTTGTTAATCTGTACAGTTTATATCTTTGTAAATATTTATCCAAAGCAGTGGAATGAGTGCTGAACCTGGAGTCAGGAAGACTCATCTCCCTGAGTTCAAATATGGCTTCAGACACTCACTAGGTGGGTGATTTCAGGCATATTACTTAACCTGTTTGCCTCCATTCCTCATCTGTAAAATAAGTTGTAGAAGGAGATGGCAACTCACTCTACTATCTTTGCCAAAACAACAACCACAACAAAAAGCAAACAAAGAGTACACGAAGAGTTGGATAAGATCGAAAGGACTGAACAACAACAATAGCAACAAATATCCATTCATTTCACTTAGATTTTCAATTTTATTGGAAATAATTGGGCAAAAAATACTTAATTTCTTTAATGTAATTTTCTTTTTTTGGTACATTTACTCATAATTTTTGCTACTAGTAATTTGTTTTTCTTTTATCTTTTTTGAAAATCAAATTATTCAATGGCTTATCTTTTTATTATTTTTCACAAAATGTATTCCTAGTTTTATTTATTAGTTCAGTGGTTTTTATTACTTTTAATTTTATTGATCTCTACTTTGATTTTCAAAATTTCCATTTTGGTGGTTAATTGTGGACTTTTAATTTGTTCTTTTTTCTAGTTTTTTTTTTCAGTTATATGTCCAATTTATTAATCTGCTCTTCCTTTCTTTTATTGATGTACACATTTAGAGATATAAATATACCCTTAAGTATAACTTCAGTTGCATCCCACAAATTTTGGAATTTTATCTTGTTGTTCTCTGTAATTAATCTATTGACTCTTTCTATCATTTATTCTTTGACAGACTCATTCTTTAGGATTAGATTATGTTTCTAGTCTACTTTTAATCTATGATCCCCACTGCCTTTAATCAAATATCATTTTGCTGAAGTATGGTCTAAAAAGGTACATGGAATATTTTGACTTTTCTGCATTTGGTTGTGAGATTTTTTATGCCATAACATATAGTCTATTTTTTATGGAGGTTCCATGTACATCTGAGAGAAAGGTTCATTCCTTTCTATTCACATTCAGTTTGCTTCACAATTCTATCATATCTGACTTTTCCTGGGTGTCTATTCATCTTCTTGTTTTCTTTGTTATGCATGCTGTGGTTACGTTTATCTAGCTCTCAATGTGGGAAGATGAGATTCCCCAACTAGTGTAGTTTTACTATCTATCTCTTACTATAATTAATTTATGCTTTTCTTTCAAAATTTTATTTCTATGTCATTTGTTACACGTATGTTTCATATTCATTCTCTCCAGGTGTAGTTTCCCTCCTTATTCCTTTTAATTAGATTTTTTTTTCTTGCTTTAGCTTTGTCTGAGTTTAGGATTTCTACACCTACTTTTCTTACTTCAAATACAGCATAATAGATCCTGCTGTAGCCTCTTATTTAACTCTTTTTGTGCCTCTCTGTTTCAAGTTTATTTTTTGTAAACAACATATTGTTAGAATCTGATTTCTGATCTATTATGCTATCCCCTTCCATTTTATTAGTCAATACAGCCCATTCACATTCATAATTGTGTTTATTAACTGTGCATTTCCTTCCATCCAGTTTTCTTCTGTTTATCCTTCTTTCTCTCTTTCTCTAAAGTCTGTTTTTGGGGTTTTGTTTCATTTTGTTTTGTTTTTGGTTATTACCACTGTCTTCTTTTATCTGCCTTACCTTTTAAAGCTTGTCATTTCTCTTGTCCACTGTAATGTTAATGGAATCTGAAGATCTCCCATGCCCTTTGTATTTGCAGATGCTTAGCACCTTGTTTCAAGTTAACACCTAGGTTAAGCTATTTAATTAACATAGCAGTTAACACCTTGGGAGGAAATTGCTGATGTAACAGGAAGTGGCAAAATAGGGAGGAGCTAAGGCATGTATAAGGAAAAGTCTCAGCTGGGAATGGCAGAATTTCCTGGGGTAAGCATCTGGAAGCTGGAGCTTCTGCTGAGACCTTTCTTCTGCTGAGGCCTTTCCTTTGGGGATTTCTGCTAAGAATTCCCAAGAATCAGGCTGAGGAGCTGCCATGAGTGAGAGAGAAGGATCTCTGCTTAAGGGAGCCTGTTCTGTTGTGAAGGCTTGGGAATGTGGGTGTTCACTACATCAGCTATGTGTACCAACTTCATGACTACTGTAATGACTTTGGCTTTCTCATTCTGGGACTCAGCTTTCTGTTTCTGGGACTTGGTTTTCTGGTATTTGAATAAAGGCTTTGGTTGTGCCCTCCATGCAGAGAGTCTGCTACATTTTGTGATTCACAACTATATTAGCATATTCATAACTACTGTGGGTGTTGTGAATATTGCATTATTGTTACATCTGCTTCCTCTCCTACTTCTTTGGTGGGTAAGTAGATTTCTATTACAAATTGAATAAATAAATAAGTCTATGTGTGTGTGTGTGTGTGTGTGTGTATTCCCTCTTTGAAATAATTTAGATCCAACTGAGGATTCATGTATCATTTGCTCCCCTTCTCCATTTTCCCTTCTATTATGAAAGCTCTTCCTTGAGCACCTCTTTTATGTGAGTTAATTTTCCCAATTCTTCCTCTCCCTTTTCTCCCAGGTCATCTACTCACTTTATCTATACTGTTTTTCTTACCCAGAAATCACCCATGATTCCTTGGGATTGCAAGCTACACTTTTCCTTCAGGCCTCTCCTCTCTTGAGACTGAATTATATTGTGACTCAGGGTTTCCATTCCCTCTTGACCAAAAGTTCTCCTCCCTGTCCTTGAAATATGACCCATAAATGGGTATAGTCAATAGCATTGACAAATAGCATCTGGTCCTGTATCCAGTACAAGCTTAGGGATCCATGGCAATTTCCTTCTGACCAGTTGCCAGATACCCTTACCATCTCTGGTTTGAGAGCTCTATTAGCTTTTTCTGCCTCTGTTACCACAACTTAGTCCCACTACTTATATTTCAACTACATGGGCTCCAGATTAGCTTCTACCACCATGTCACAGATCTTTCTTTCTGATGTCTATGTTGTCTTGGGTTGTAAGAATGTCTCACTCTGACACTGACTCTGACACTCCAGAATTCAACTTGAGGTATTATTTGAAAATTGTTTGGAGGAGAATGTTAGGAGACCTTGGCTGAGTGCTTTCTCCACTCTACAATCTTGGCTCTGCCCCCAAAAGTCCTTTAATTCTAGTTCTTTAGTACTATGTAAGTGCTATTAATATATATACTTTCTTTCTATCACTGACATCGTAGGGGTATATAATCCTAAAGGTAAATAGTATATCAATGGCTATGGACAGTCCTTTCTTCAAGAAAGTCCAAAGATGCTGCACATAATAAGCAGAGAGAAACATGCTAAAATATGAAACTGATGCTATCAAAAATGTCTAAAATTATTGGTAACATAGTTATTTCAGAATCAGTTGTCTATGTACAGTTAGCTTATACCCACTTATGTTCTATGTTCTCTTTAAAAAAAAAAAAAGATGGATTGCTCACTTTTGGAAACTTCTCCAAATGTTCCTATTGCATGTGATATATTAATTTTGTCTACAAAAAAATGCACAAATGAAATTCTCAGCAATGGGAATGAACTGGGACCAACCACCCAAATTATGAAAGCAAAGTAGAAAACAATGAAAATAGTATAAATGGGGGGAAAAGGCCACCATACTTCTGTGTAATTGTAATGATCGATGTTGGCCATAAAGAGATGAGAATATACCCCTTCCAGGTGGAGAATTATGGATTTGGGCTGTTGGATGTTCCATTAATTGCTATTGATATGACAATTGGCTTTGTGAACTGTTTGTTTTTTTTTTTTTTGCTTGTCTGTTTCTATATTAGAAAGTCAAACTCATTGTGTACATAATGGGATAGATGTATACAGAAAGTAATGTGATTTAAAAGGCATCAATAAATAAAATTATTTAAGCAAATAAAAAAAATCAAATTACCCAGACAATGATAAACAGCTGAACAAATAAAACATTTATCTTGGGTTAGGCTTTGCACAAAGATGGTGAGCTGGGTCCAGAATTCAAAGGGGACTAGATCTGTGATGTCATTGACCCAGTGAACTACAAGATCAGGAAACTAGAAACTAAACTGGATGTCATTTGAGAAAATATTCATCATTTTCTTTTTCTTTTTGCAGTGGGCAGGCAAGGCAGTTGGGGTTAAGTGACATGCCCAAGGTCACACAGCTAAGAAGTGTCAAGTGTCAGAGACTGAACTTGAACTTAGGTCTTCTCTACTCCAGGGCAGTTGCTCTATTCACTGCACCACCTAGCTGCCCTCATCATTTTCAATGAACATAAATTATCCATTGACACAAAATACTTTTGCCTTACTAGAAATCTTCTCCAATAATAATAACCATGATAACAAAAGTTGACATTCATGTCATGCTGTAAACATTGTTAGGTACTTTCCATTTGTTATCTCATTTCAGTCTCAGGATAACTGTGAAGTCATTACTGTAGTTATTATGTAATATGACTATGAGTTAGGGAATGCCATGATCTTAAAAATTAAAAGTGTCACATAACAAAAGGGAAATTTAAAGATTCCTTCAAGGCAATAACATATATCCAAAAAGAACTTGCACTTGAGAAGTGATATATCAGTGGAAAAAGTCCCCAGACTCCAGGTAAAGTTTCATTGAAAGAAAATGACATTATTAGGAAGCCATCACAACTTTGACCAAAGAAAATAGCTATAGAAAGGTAACTAGAAGCAAGCCTACTCAATAGAATAACGATAGAGGTTAACACTTTGGTTAGGAGTAGATAATATGGGACGATGTTAAATATACTGGATTTGGAATCAGAGAACCTGGTATCATATTGTGGCTCTCCCATTCATGGGCTATGTAGCCCTGGATAATTATTTAATGTTTCTGGGCCTTGTTTGCTTGTTTTTTCTTTATTTTATTTTGTTTTTAATCTTTAAGATGAAATGGTTGGAATAGTTGACCTCTACGGTTTATTCCTGACCTAAATTCATTATTCAGTGACTTTGTATGACTCCTTGATGGGTGTGAACATTGTAAGTATTCAGTTCTAATTAATTCACTTCTGTCATTATGAATCATATCAAGTATAGATGACATTTTTTAAAAAATCGTATTTTAACACTTGTGAGTAATTTTGATGGAACCATTATACTTTTATTTTCCAGAACAGTAGCAGTCATGTCTAAATAGGTTTTTACCAAGGCCCCTATTATTTTAATATTCTTTTATGGTAAAATAATTCTTAACAAGATTGTGGAGGTCTAAATGTAAAGTTTCTATCTTTCTTTGTCATGAAAAAATATTAATCTTTTGCTTGACTTTTTAATGATGCTATAAACTTTGATTAGGGTTTCTGACATCTTTTTGTTGCAAGTATCTTTAAATAAAATATATGTTTAGAGTGATAATCACATCAAATATACCACTGGCAAAAAGTACAAAGCATTTATCTCAAATATCTGAGAAGTTTCACTGGGGCTACTCACTTTGGTAATGAATCATATACATTATATTCTATGTTTTTCTTTAAAGCATATTCACTTTTATTATTTTTATTAAGCTTTAATAACATCTCAGTAAGAGTGGTAGCACCTATTCCTTGAGAAATATATATGGTCTCCAAATTTATGTAAACTCAGGTAGTACAAAGACCATAGTTTTTTATTTATTTTGTATTCTCTAGAAAATCTGGAGTAATACTAAGCACATAGTATGAGATCGGTTACCACTGTTTGAATTATACTTGATTGAGTCCTAAATAGTCTAATTAACTTAATATTATAATCCTGCAAAATGTTATGAGGTTATAGTGCCAACTTATAACTAGAAGTGAATTATGGTACACGTGTTTTTCTTCTACTTTATCTCCATTAATCATGCATCCTGACAAATGTACTCTTTTGTATATTGTAGCAAAGAGTGGAAAATGATGTGATTATAGCTAACTAAACAGAAAAAAGGAGACTGAGGAATTCATTAGACTTATAGCCTCTTGTTTCAGGGTTCAGATAAAATGGTTTAACAAGAAGTACAATAGTCTCATCATATGCTTCTTTTGAGATTGAAAGGAACAGATACAAGTCTGCTAAGTGTTACAACAGCCAAGGGAGTCATGAAGGTCTTTGAAAAAAAGGTTGACTGGCTCATAGAATTTCATTTTATGCATTAGACAGAATGTGAATTTCCATTCAACCTTAGCTAGTGCATTCACTGAAACAAAAGGACAAGATCAGAGATACTTAATGTTAGAGTCAATCTGCCACCATCCAAAACTGGAAAATAATATAGTTTAAGAAAGTATACTTATTGTGAAGTTGACTTTGTCTGAATAGAACATTATAAACGCAATTAAGTTCTGTTTTCCAAGGTGTTTAAATTACCCTAAAATCTATATCTACCAAGGAAATAGCAGAATCACAGTCCCATTTACAGAGCACTATTTGCAATATTTGCAATATTCTTTCCCCATGGTAATGCAAACATTATTTTCTCCTTTTTAAATGTATGAGATTGTGAAAATTTATGAACATATGAAATGCGAAAAAATGAATTGAAAGTTGCAAAATGTTAAATTTCTTGTTCATGACAACTTATATAGTATCTATTCAAGGTGAGATTTAAACCCAAGTTGTTGTTTTTTTTTTTTATTCCATCTTTAATAGTTTTTCTAGTATACTGGTATTTTTTTCTCCTAGGCCTAGAAGGAGCCATAACAATCATCTGTTGCCCAAAATAGATTTTATAGATGAGGAACCTGAAGCCCAGTAATTCACCTAAGATTACAAAGCTCATTAATTCAGGATTATAATAAGAATTCAGAATATCAAATCTCTAATGCCATGTTTTTTTTGCCCCTCCCCCATAACTTACTGAGAAGCAAAGTAATTTTAAATTTAACTTTTATCAAAAAAGTTACCGTATTTCCTTTTTTAAAGGGGCTATAGAAGTGATTTGCATTCAATTGCAAGTATATCTTCAGGTACCCTAATTAACAGCACTGACTCACATTTACATGTCATTTGTCCATTTACAAGGCACTGACTTCAGTACAACCATTAGGGTTTTATAATTCAAGAGGGTTTTTTTTGTTTGTTGGTTTTTTTTGTAGGGGGAGGTTGTGATTTTTTAATTCCCACCTTATAGTTAAAAAAAGAGAGACTCACTCAGCATCACACCTCTAGTAAATGTCAGAGGTAAGATTCAAACCAAAGTCTCTTCTCTCTAAATCCAACACTTTTTTCCTATATCATTTTTTTTTCTAAATGGAAAGAATATTCATGGAGCATTCTCAAATATCTTATGTACGTGGTAATAAATTTGACTTTAGAATATGATTTTCATGAGTTTCCATGGCCAAATTAATCATCTGACAATCAGCCTTCTAGTAATGAGCCTCTTTGAATTTTAGTTAGGTCAATGCAGGGGCCACAATCACTTTGTCATAGGAACTGTCCATGGGTACTGGTAAGACCAACATAATATTAATCAATGACACAACATTATTTGAAAACTCTGAGCATGATAAGATAGAGGAAAAGAATTGTAGTAGAAGAAAAAATTATCTACAGAATTTATCACAAATGCCTCAAAATGTTAACTGTAGTCAGATTATTTTTAATGATGAACTATTTGTTCATTCAATAAAATATATTGATTATACACTATTATAAGTTTTTTCCATTCTATTATATGCAAATCAATATGTAATTGTAATATTACTTATTTAGAATGATGGTACTATAGTTAACATCTAGAGAAAATAAATTCAGGGGAAAATTAAGCTTTATTTGAAGTTTTATTAAATGATTAAAGGTAGAATGCCACCTCTCCAGTCTTAGAACATTTCTTAGTAAAACTTTAAAGTCTGACCAAGTGTATCAGTAGTTAAACATGTGACTTAAAACCACATCTTCCTCGTTTTAAGACCATACCTCTAACTACTACATCAGGTTGGTTATCACTTTGTCCATGTTTCATAATTAAATGTTTTATGGTTATATGAAATAATATTAAATATTTTGAATAAAATTCTTTAATTTTTCTGGTATATCCCCATATGAATCAAGAATTCATTCTCCTGTCTATTGTAGAAGTATGCTACCTTGATGGTTTTGTCATATGAAAATTAGTATAACATTTTGGAGTCATTATAGAACATGGTAGGGAATATTTCATGGTCTTGTACAGTATTATCGTGGGGGGAGGTGAGGCTGACAATAGGAGGGCAGTTATATTTCCAGCTCACAGAGTATTTGTAACCTTAAACTAACTGACAATAACAGTATTTTTTTCCTTCCAATTAGGTTTTTTGTTTGTTTTTATCTAAACCAATAGGAAGCCTACATATCCTTCAACCGTAAGGAATTAGAATATTCCATTACATCTTTGCACAGATGAGGTAGACCACATCTATTCAGTGACATGGATATTATCAAGTCAGATAATGCTAAAGAAGATCTAATTCCATGGATTCAGAGGTATATGGAGTATAGGTCCCATTGTGTTATCCCTTCTACTCAACAAATTCCAGTGGCTCCCTTTTATTACCCCCAGAATCAAATATAAAATCTACCTTGTTTGAAATTGAAAGCATTTTATAACCACCACCACCACCACCACCACCTACCTTTCTAGCCTTCTTACTCCCAGTCATATATTCTTATCCATTTACACTCACCCCCTTGCAGTTCCAGGAAGGAAATATTCCTTCTCTCTAACTCTGGGCAATTTCTCTGGCTGTTCCTCATGCCTGAAATGACCTTGTACTTCCGCCATGCTTATTGGCTTCCCTGACATCTTTTAAGTTTAACTAACTAACTAATTAAAGTTCCATCTTCTACAGGAAGTTTTTCTGAATCTGTTTTATTAGTAAGGGCTTCCCTTGGATAATAACTTACTACTTGTCTTGTATATAGCTTGTGTGTGTGTGTGTGTGTGTGTGTGTGTACACACACATATGTATATACACATACATACATTAAAATATGTATGTATATGTGTATGTATTTGCTGACTTGCTGTCATACCCATTAGACTGTGAACTCCTTGAGGGCAGAGACTTTCTTTTGCCTAATTTTGTCTCCCCAGCAATTGGCACAGTACCTGTCACATGGGAGCCATTTCATACATTTTTCCTGACTGATTGCCCTAACACAGTGCTTTGAGGTCACCTTAGTAATCAGCCTCTCCAGAAATATCACCATAATTTTCCTCAAATCTTTTCCATCTTTATCAGTGTTTCTCAATATGCATTCCTCTAGCACATTCTTGAGAATTCCAATCACATGTGTTCAAATTGTGAGTAGGGAAATTTAGTCCTAAAGTAATGTAAAGTGAATTAAAAGTAAGTGATTTTCCATGCATTTTAACGAATTGCTAAGATAAAGCAGAAGCTCTTAGTTGCCTCTATGTTCTTCTTCAAATATCATTTTAAAAATATGTGTATTATACACAGTTATAGCAACATTGTGTGATGACCAACTTTGATAGACTTAGCTCTTCACAGAAATACAATGATCTAAGACAGTTCCAAAAGCCATCATGGAAAATGCTCTCCACGTCCAGAGAAAGGACTAAGGAGTCTGAACGCAGATCACAGCATACTATTTTCTCTCTTTCTTTGTCTTTTTTTTCTCATGGGTTTGCCCCTTTGCTCTGATTCTTCTTTCACAACATGACGAATGAAGAAATATGATTAATATGATTGCACATGTATGCCCTATAACAGATTGGCTGCCATTTTGGGGAGGGGGAAGGGAGGGAAGAGAGAGAAAAACATTTGGAGCTCAAACTCTCGCACAAGTGAATGGTGAAAACTGTCTTCACATGTAATTGGAAAAAAGAAAATACTATGAAGTGGGAAAATAGCATGTACATATCCATATCTGTACATGCTTTTGGATAAGAATGAAGGTCCTTGAGGCATAGACAATTTCATTTCTGCTTTTATATCCCCACTGCTTAATGTGATTCCTGACCCATGATAGGCATTTAATAAATGCTCAATGATTGAATGATTGGATAGGTAGGTGGTGCAGTAGATAGAGTCACAGGCCTAAAGTCAGGAAGATCCATCTTCCTGACTTCAAATCTGCTTTCAGATACTGACTGTGTGTCATTTAACTCAGTTGGCTTTGATTTCCTCATCTGTAAAATGAGCTGGTGAAGGAAATGCAAACCACTCCAGTAAGTTTGCCTAGAAAACCCCTAATGGGGACACAAAGATTTGGAAGCAACTAAAAATGACTGAAGAACAATATTGATTAATTGTTAGATAATTGCTTCATATATATTCCGAAGATAGAACTTTAACTCATCCCTAGTCATTTCCCAAATCCCAACTTACATTCCGATGCAAATTTACAAATTTTGTTCCAAATGTTTATTATCAAATAAATTATATTCAGAAAGTATTTATTAAGTCCCTACTAAAGTACTATGCTAGGAATTGGGGATGCAGGCATAGAATTATTTGGAATTTGTAATATCTTTTCACAGAATCAGTGTTACGATGTTTATTCAGTTCCTGCTAGCCCTCAAAAGCTTATTTCATGATGACACATATAATTATATGTATAGTACCACAGAACTGAAACATGATTCTAAAGAAAGGATTTCTAAAGGAAGCCCTGTTAAGATATCTAAGTCAAGATATCTAACATCATACTCTCATCTCACATTCCTTCCTCCAGCAGTAGTGGGATGGACTCCTGTAGTGACTCTGGCAACAAGAGTCAGAAGTAGGGATTATTTTAGCTGTTATAATAGCATAGATTAGGGGACACAGGCTCATTAGTGGTGAAGGAAGATGGAAGGGATAATTCCTCCATATAGGTGTTAGACTGTGAGCTCCTGGAAACCAAGGACTGTCTTGACTTTCTTTGGAGCCCTAGGCCTGACACATAGTAGGTACTTTATAAAATGCTTTTTGACTTGACTTGAACCGATGGAAGTCCCAGGCAGGAGAGGAAAAGAAGAGAGCATTGATGATGAGTGTGTGTATGTTTGTGTTTTTCCTTACTTAGGAACTGTCTATAGTAATTTCAAGTCAGTGAGCTTAAAAAAATACTCTAAAAACACCTTTTATGTATCAAGGAGTGGAATTCCATAAACTGGATTTGTACATGCATATGTCAGAGATATTTTATTTGATCTGAGCTTTTTCTTCAGAAATATATCAGAAAAATTTTTCTCCTGCTAATGATAGGAGTTATTTCCTTCAATTAGTTTAGAATCTCTTTATGAAACCATCTATATAACCTATATAACAACAATATAACTTGTTGTTATTTGTATTCACCTGTACCATAATTCAAATCAAGAATGAAACACTGATTTGAAAACTTGTTTTTCATTTATTTGGTCATAACTTTAGACAAGTCTGTCTCTATATATGGATATGCATTTATGTATTATATGTGTAGAGGCATATATGTAACATTATATAGTAACATTATATACAAACATATCATTAAAGATTTATGCTATAGTAAAATTAGATAGATAGATAGATAGATAGATAGATAGATAGATAGATAGATAGATAGATGACAGATATAGATATCTGTATGTTATTTAATGTTTTCTTAGGGAAGGATGGACCTGCGATATCATTAGCAAGTGGAATTTACAAATGAGTAGAATTTATCTTTTAATGGAAAGTGATACCTTCTTGGCAATTTAGTCTTAAAGTTAAAGTCTTAAAGTCTTAAAGACCTGGGAGCACTGAGGAATTAAATGTTTTAGCCATGGTCATACCGTTAGTTTGTGGCTAATGAATGTAGGTCTTCCTGGCCTGAGACCAGTTCTCTATCTGGTATTCCACACTGCTTCTCAATGTTTTGTTGGCATTTGAAGTATAAGTATAATTGCACCTAAATTCCAGGACAAATGCAAAATGTAAAATGTAGCAAATACTTCTATCATATTAATATATTCCATATTCTTTTTTCTTCCACAAAATTTTCTTATAAAGTTGAAAATTAAAAAGAAGGAAAATTCACAGAACATGTCAATTTGGTTAATTTCTTTTCAGAGTTATAGCTGCCTTGATTTATCTAGCATTCCATGCAGTTTATTTTTTTCATATTTGTGTTTTGTTTTGGTGATTTTATCAGTAAGGGCAACCACTATTGTGGAAACTCCCTCCACTGACCTAGATCCTCAGTTGGACTACAATTTGGAGTCTTGAATAGTCTTCTGGAGAAATGAAAGATTAAATTCCTTTCCTAGGTGACACAACTAGTATGTGTCTGACAAGATTTTTATCTACATCTCTCTGACTGCATAGCCTTCTTTCCATTATTCCCACTTTGTGCCACCTCCTGTGACTCTGATGAGTACTCCAAATTAGAATTATTAATACTAAATCATAATTTTATTTGAGATGATAAATCAGTATTTTCCTTATTCATTTCTTTGTAGGTTAAATGTCTAATCTTTACTCATTTTTTTCTGTCAAAATGTAACACCACCACTGATCTAGAACACTTCTCATTCTGTTTTTTCTAGGTCTCAGGGTGGAGAACTTTTCATTGAATTTCATACCTGTGAGCACATGGTAAGATAGTTTTATTTTTAATGTGACATATTAATCTTTTTTACTTGCTTCAATAATGATACTAAAGAATTACTATGTATTTAATGGTCTGTCCTTCAGATAGTTCCAAGGTCTCTCTTATTAGCCTTTTTATAAAAACTGACTTTAGTAGTAAGTTACATTGCTATGATTCCCATGATGTTTCACGGTGGAAGGGTTGAACTAAAAACAATGTGATATTTCCATCAAAAATCTTTATGATGTGGTTGGAGTGGATTATGATAAAATAGTTATTTAATATAACATTCACTATGTGTTCCATGTGGATTTAAAGGCATGGTTCAGAGAGGTAAAGATTTATGTAACTGGGAAAAGTCCTTTGGACATGAATGACAATTTTATACATTAAATTCTTCATGAGGCCTATTTGATCTCAATGAATAGAGGCAATGAGTTATTGAAAGTAAAACTTATTGTATTACCTGTCAAGACTGATCAAAACTGTGTTCTGCAATGAAAGCTTGATTTTATAATTTTGGGGAACTGAAAAGTAACACAGGTAACTATTGAAATAGAAAAAAAGTGTGTGTGTGTGTGTGTGTGTGTGTGTGTGTGTGTAATATTACTGACTCCTGCTCAATATTTTTTTCCATATATTCAAACAAACTCATTTTAAATTCTAAAATAGATTCACAGCTACTATTTGATTGCTATGAAATATATCAGATCTATTAATCTTGTGGCTAATCTGTTAAGTATAAAGAAGTTTATCACCAAAATATCTCAGGATGTTTATAGGTTTCATAAAAGTGGGGTCTTATGATAAATGACATGGTTATCAATAGTCTTTAAATGAGATAAAATATAGATAGTAGCTACATTTCTATAATATAAATAATATGTTTCATTTGGGGATGTGACCCCCCACGCACACTCCTTTGGACTCTAAATTTGGAATTTGGATTATTTCAAAATTTAGCTTTCTGTAACTTGAATATTTCATCTAGTGTCTATATTAAGCAGCAATCCTTATATGCTTTGGGTTATTTTGATGTTTCATAAACTTTTAGAAGATTCTCAATAAAGAATCACTCAATAATAGTATAGACACAATCAAATAATGTTGAGAACATAGCTTGGAAATATCATATTTGTGTTGTGAAGGAAAGAAGCACAGACCTAAGCTTATAAAAGAATAATTTATAACTTGCGTTATAAAGTCTTATATAAATGTACTTATGAGAGACATTCTCCTGGAAAAACATTTTCAGACTGGTAAAACGGCCAAATTTAATCAAGTGTTTTCTTAAATATTTTATTTTAATGTTGTATATAATTCTGTTTTGAAGAATGACTTTTTAAAAGTTTGGATGCCTTTTAATAAGCACAGTAATTGTTCAGAGTGACAGAATTTTAAAGATTGTTTTTTAAAGTTATAGTAAAATTAGTATTAGAATGAAAAAGCTTGAAATCTTTATATAACAACACTAAAATAGCATCAAAATCATTTTTTAATAATTTGTGTAAGATGTTTTACATTTATGTCATATGGATTTTGAGTATCAGATATTTCAGTTACATGAATTTTTACATTTAATTTTTAACATTGGAACAAAGTGAATATTCCATTTTTATTTGAAAGATATGATTTTCCCTTTGTACATCCTTAAGTGAATGAGAAAGCTAACAGTAAAAAAAAGACTCATATCAACAGTGTTACTATGATACGTTAAAATTTCATCATTAAACTACGTGACATAGTTATGACTTTCTATATTTCTTTCTTACATAGCTTTCAGACATAAACTTTTATAAATATTTATCTAACATTAATTGAAATAATAAAATAAAGGCATTACATGTAGTGCCTTTTATTTGCATTTTAATTTGCAAACTTTAAAAAATAACTTTAATGCTTAGCACATTTTTGTTGTGACTGACAGGAAATGTTTTGTCATTATTAACAAATCTGCCCTTACCCATCAAAGAAGTATTTTACATAGTTGTGTTCGTGTACATGTGTATTTCCAGTGGCCCATCCTCTACTAGTGAGTGTTCATCTTTCCACACCATATATAGTTTTATCTGCAAAGCTTTGGATATTATTTAAATCCCTTTGCCATTTCCTGTAATACATGACATCGTTCAGAAGGTGAAATATCATGGAACAGAATGACCATTTTCTAATAAGAAATTCAATAGCTTAAAATTCTATTTCTAATCTAATATGTTATGTAAATGGACAGGTGTTTTGTTTCATGAAATCCTTAATCTAAGCCTTTATGTCATATTAGGGAGTGTTTATGAAAATATTGTAAAGTCAATATATTGGCTTCATGCAGTCAAATGGTATGCATCACCAAGTTACATGCCATCTTGTTTTTTAAATATGTTGGACAATGTGGATATAGTCTATCCAAATGCAGTGATTCCATTACATTTCCAATATTTGCAGTTATGGGAAAAAATGATGAGAACCCTTTTTTTGTCATATAATGTTCATCACAAAATAGGTTAAATTTCCAATTGTATAAAAAGCTGGATAGCATTTTATTTGGGCCCATGTAGGCTTTGGGGCAATAATTTGTCTCTTCTTTTTTTAAGAGCCCCAGAGATCAAACAGCATATACTAACTCACAGTAAATTGAATTAGTTTTTACTTTCATTAAAGCATTGACTTCTAGAGCATTTTAAGATCTCAAATTGAGGCAGGTGAAACAGACAAAGGTGTCATTTAAAAATGTCATGTGCTCCAAATAACTCTCAAAAACAAGAAGGGGAGTAATAGATTTACCAAAGTATAAAATAGGTTAAATGAACAAAGAGTTAGAAGTTTGTTTTATATAAACAATGAAAATAAAAGATAAATGGAATAAATGGAAAGTATCTATTAAAAGTATAAAAACACAATTAGAGATAATTAATCTAAATAAGTTTTGATCCTTTCAGTTTGACTCAAATGACAAGATTTGGGGAGTAAAGAATGCAAGTTCAATAAAATCAAATTAAAACAGACAGTAGAAATTTTTAGTAGGCTGAAGGAATAATAAATGCATGTAATAGTCTAATGGGTACAGTTATTACAGAAAGAGACAGAGACAGAAAGAGATAGAGGGAGTGAAAGAGACATAGAAAAGAATCCTTGAATTCAATAAAATGTTATGCTGGTGAGAAGAAGAAACTAAACCTAAAAAAAATATTCCTTCAAATGGTACAGCTGTGTTATTTCATTGAATCATGGAATCTCTGGAATACAACAGAGACATGGAATAAGAATAGAGGTCAAAGAAAGACATCTATTGCTGCTGGTGCTCAGAGTATGGTAGTTACAATAGATCTTCCATCAAGTAAGGCACACGGATGCCAGGGGCAATAGAAGCTTGGTTTTGGAGTTTCCAAAGGGCAGAGCTTTCTCTGTAAGTCAGTCTTGATTGGAATTTTACCAAGAGCATTGAGGTTGTCCCAATAGTGATTGAGGCAATGACAGTTTCAGGGATGGGGAATCTCAGGCTTGAGGACATATATGGCTTTCTAGATCCTTGGATATAACCTTTTGATTGTGCCCAAGTTTTAAAGAACAACTCTTTTTATTGAGGGTATTTGTTCTGCAAGTTTGGATTCAGTTAAAGGGCCTCACTTGAGGACCTAGGGGGCCACATGTGATCTTGAGGCCATAGGTTCCCCACCCCTAGATAAGGCCTTTTCTACATATAATATCCCATGTGAAGAGAGTCTAGACATCACTTTAAACCACAGAATAAAGAGACAAACTTCTCTCAAAAAATTAACATTTATTAAGCCCTTGAAATATGTCAAGTGCTGGGTCCTGGAAGAGATAACAATGGTATATGTGATATGATACTGGTTCTCATCAAGCTTCAATTGCTAACTCTGAATGATGTCAGAAGTTAAAGGAGCTAGAGGAAATTACTTTAAACCAACAAAGGTGGAAAAGATATGCAAAGGCTTATTCTCTATAATATTTAAGAAGTGAGTTAAGGGGAATGCCAGGTTAGGGTATGTAACCAAAATTACCAAGGAAAAATTCTTATGGAGGTTTGAGAGAGAAGGGCCTCAAATATTCAAGGGTCTAGGAACAATAATTACCATGCCAGAGAATGGAGAAAGTGAACTTGAGAGACTCTAAAAATGAGGGACGGTGTTCAGTTATAGGAGAATACCTAGGATAAGTACCCATTCTCATTTTATGCTTAGAATTATTTGCTAATAGTGTCATTGCTGAGCCTCTGGCTAAATGTACTTCCTTTGCTTTCACAACAAAAGACAGGTCTAAGTGATGGGAAGGTTGAACTAAATACATAAGGTTTTCTCAGATCAAATCTTTTAGCAAAAGACTAAGAACTGAGATTACACTTAGTTATCTCATTTTGGCACAAGATTGAAGATAGGCTGAAGGGCTGAAGAAAGAATGGGACTATAGAAGATGAAGGCTTCATTCCTTATTAATGATCCTTGACCCAAAGAATGTTTGTGAATTTCTTACTTTTCCATTTGTTTCTTACTGTATGAATTCTTTTTTTTTTTTTTTTTTACTTTCACATTGTACAATAGTTTGGTCATATAGAAGGGTTGTAACCAACGAGTGATCACTGGTAAAAGAAAAAAAAAAACACCAGACATTAAAGAGAACGATAGCATATTTTGCTTCAGTCTCCATTTAAACTATAGTCTTTCTATATCTTTCTCTGAGTTTAGGTATCTCCTTCCATCCTGAGGCTTGTAGAGTTGTCTTTAGCTGTGCATTGTTGAGGATAGTCCAGTTTATCAAGGTTGGTCATCATATGTACGATGTGTCTGTGATTACTGTATGAATTCTTAAATGTTTCCAAATATGTATACTACACACACAGACACACACAAACACAGACGTACACACACACACACACACACACATCCTTTAAAACATCTAACGGTGTGTGAGACCTAATTTGGGGGAGGGTTGTTAGAGGAGGGAAAAGTTAATCTATTCTCTCACAAACCAAGTCTTAGACTGGAGAAATTCAGCTTAGAATGGAGAAGCAGCAAAATGCTAGTAGGGGATAATATTGGAATAAGTTCTGGGATGTTGTGGAAGAGAAGAGTTACATTCAAATAGATGAAATAGTAGGCCTAAATCCATGCCACCAAATACCTAATTTTGTATTAATATTTAGTGGCATCAATTTGGTTATCACAATTTGATTGTAGCAAATTCTGAACTAGCTAATCAAATAATATAAACCTATAAATTTTTTTTTCCTATGGACTTCCATGTTTATTACTGAAGGGTAGTTATTCCATTTAATACCAGAATTACTATACATTTAATGCTCCATTCCTCAGACAAGTCCAAGGTCTCTCTTATTAGCTTATTATCTCATTATTCCACTTGTTTTCTTATTATTCCACTTATCTTAAAATTAATTTAACTGGTGAAATATATTTTTCTATTTGTATAGATAGCAATAATCTATATCCCATCATAGTTTCTTAGGGAAAATCATAATTCTCAATGCTAACACTGAACCTGGGGGAAATCTAGCGTATAAGTCAGTCATCATGTGGAGTTGTAGCTGTACAAGTAAGTACCTATAATTGAAATATCATGGCAATGACTCTAAAGCCTATTTACCTTAGTCAAACACCCAGTGGTCTTCTTTATTTCTGGCAAGTTCTTTACCTAATAATCAAACTATTCAGAAATAGATGAAACTTTAGACATCATATACTTCAGCTTCATAATTACACAAATAACAAAACTGAGGTCCAGCAATAGTTGATATGAACTTGTCTTCTGACTCCAACATCCTATGTCCTCAGATTAGATTCAGCACAACTCAATTAAAACGAACAAGCATTTATAATGTACTTGTTACATGTAAGGTACCAAAGAGGAAGTGATTCTTGCAGTAGTAAATAAACATTTCTGGCCTTATTCTTTTTCTTGACAAGCTGGCTCTAACAGAATGATTGGGTATCACATTTTTATGATTTAAGGAAAGATTTTTCAGGTCTCTGCCTAAGACTAATGCCACCCTCACCCTCCCATACACACATACACACACTGTTGCACATATATACCACCATGACCACTAAACTCCAGCATATATTCATCATTCTCCTTGGCATGAAATTTTCATCATTACTTAATAACCAGAATCAAAAAGTTTTCTGTCTATGGGATGGGATAAGAAGTGCTAATTGGACTGTATATACCATGGTTGAGGGAGATATTGAGTTAACATTCATAGAAGGGAAGCTATTAATGTATTGTTTAATTAGGGAACTGCTTATGGTTCCATGGGGAAGGTTAATCATATTAAGCATCTTAAGTCCCCTTATCTTCCTGAAATAGCTATTTCATAATAATTCTACCTTATATCATCTTATAGTTTTCAAAATCCTTCTACATTGCGTGTTAGTCAGGTTTAGGGACCCTGCCTGATTTCACCAGCCTAGCTCACATATCATATACTTTGAGTCTCACAACAACCCTGCAAGGTAGGTAAGACATATATTATATTACCATTTGGTTTACTAAGGAACACAGCTAGAAATGATGGAGCTGAGGCTTAAAACATGGTCTCTTGATTACCATACCTTATTTTATTCAATATACCATGCTGTGTCATTATAAAAATATTTATAGTGTTTCCTTCTTATGTATCTGTGTGTGTAGTTGCCATATACATATGAAATTCAATTATATTTTCTCAAACATAGAGGTAATATGCTTCAACCCTTGGATGGACTTATGATTTCATTGATATGTAGGCATCTTTCCCATCACTGCAAATTATAATACAACTACACATTCCCAAGCTGAGTGATTACTATTCATGTCCTCTTAGAGATTCCATACAACTGGTCTATGGGCCATTCTGGGGGCCTTCTTCTGGAGTTTTGTTGTTTCATGGGTATTGATTCAGACTCAAACTGTATCACTACTTAGCTTTACTCTCACTCCAGAGACAGTCTAATGAATATGGCAGATTAGTGACTAAATTTGAGCACAAAACTTCAAGACAGTAGCATTATAACAGTGACCATAATTGTTGAAATTATATTTCTTTTTACTTATCCTTAGTTGTTTCTGAATATACATATGTGTACTGTGTGTTGGGGGTACTGGGAGCCAGACAAGCTCTATTTTTTTATTATGCCTTAAAACTATGTGACTTGGATAAACTTTTTAGGCCTGAATTTCTTCAACTATAAGAACAGATTATTGGATTTAGATTATCTCAAATGCCTCTTTAATCTCCAAAGTTCTTTGTTTCATGGCATGACAGAATTGCCTTAAATTATATTTTTACTAATAATAAAATAGACATTCATCAATGCAAAGCTAGGTTCTATGATGCTATTTATTTTTATTTGTGCATGATTTAACATAGGACAGAATTTAAAATGTTTATATTTGACTTTATCACATAATTTAATAGCTAACATAAAATTTCCTTCTTGCTTCAAATGTTTATGAATTTTCCGTTTGTTTTATATATATATGTGTATATATATATATATATATATATATATATATATATATATATACATACACAGTCCCTTAATAGTGTCATAGAGTGACTTTATTCAATTGTTTTCTAATGTAAATTTCAAGCATGGCAGGTATAATGTTATAGAAAAGGCTTAGTCTGCAGAATTATTTTCAATACCATTGTGAGTACATTTGTACATGAATGAGATGCAGATATAACTAATTTTGTTTTTCACATCACACCACAGAATGAGTAAAAGGTATAATGTAAATGAAGGATAAAATCCAGTAGATTTGGGTATACATTGTTCTTTTGATAAGTCAATGAAGGACAAGCTTCAAACTTTACAAGAAATTCCTTAAAGCAAAGCTAAAGTATTTTTTCTAAGAACAAAAGTTGTTTTTTTACAGGAACAAAAATAATCCATCCAAAGACTGTCTTTGTTCTTAAATAAAACTTTTTAAAAGAAACTCTTTTACTGTTGCATATGACTATGTGCATGAGATGACAAAGGAATAATTTTATATAGCAACAGTCTAAAATGAATCAATAGTAGACTCTAATTATAAATGTCATCAGCACTAAGCAACTGATAAACAAAGGCAGATACAGTTAATTTGGGAAAAGTTGCTAAAGACAAGTTGGGAGTTGAATTCTTAACAAAGAAGCTTGTTCTAGATTGTCAGGAAAATGGGTTGATGCAGTTATTTAACTGCATTATTAATATTAGTCAATTATAGGGTCCTATGACTAATTTTTATGACCAGAAATTCCAAGAATGTCCTTCAAAATAGCATAGCTAATGAAATAGAAGAACCATTGGCTATTGAACCTGAAAAGTAGGATCCTTGACAGAAAAGAAAAAAACAAACAAGAATTCTGGAAAGGGAGAAGGCATTAGGAGGAGAGTGCATTTTATGAATGGAAAATGTGCAAATGCATTAAAGCCAAAGGCTGATTGCATACCAACTTTAGCAAAAATGAGTAGTCCAGTTTGACACAGAGTGTGTGGATGATCAAGTGTGAAATAAGACTGTAAAAGGAGTTTAAAGATGGATTATTATGAGATTATAAATGGCAGGCCATAAAATTCTTAGTTTAGTCACAGGGACTAACTAAGGTATTAGAGAAGAATGATCATATTTAAATGCCAGACCATGGAGTTTGTATCTTATCCAAAGGGTATTAAAGAAGAGTGATCACAATGTTAGAAAGGTGACCTACAAGTAGGATTGGCATTTTTGTGAAGGATAGATTATAGAAAATGGAGGCTAAAGGCAGATGTACCAATAAAGAGGATTGTATGAAAATCTTTTACAAAGATGAAGAGGGACTGAACTACTGTGGTAGCAATGTCAGAATAATATTAACATTAAGAGGTATGGAGGCATTGAATTGATAGAATTTCACTACTGATTTGGATTAGTATGATCAAGGAAAACAAGGTTCAAAAATAACTATGAGGTTTCTAAATTGGGTAACTGGGAGGAAATGGTTTCATCAACAGAAACAAAAAACTTCTGGAGGAAGAAAAGGTTTATAAGAGAAGAATAATTGCTTTTTTGACTTGGAATTTCTGGTAGTAGCAGGGCATTCAGATGGTGATGTGCATTGAGTAGTTAGATATTTGGGAACTGGATTTAGAAGAGATATGGATTTAGGAAAGAGATAAAACAGATTGTTTAGATTTTGGAGTCATTGGCATAGAGGTGATGTATTGACCACTGAAATCATGTAATATCCCTCGGGAATGAGGAGAGTGAGAGTGAGAGAGAGAGACAGAGACAGAGAGCACAGAGATATGAGAAAAGACCCAAGGACAAAACTCTAGGGAATACTATCAATTAGAGGCAAGGAGACCAATATTCTAAAGTGTATAAATTTTATTTTCAATTGTCATAACTTGGTATTCATATTTTATTGTAAAGATAAATCATCTAGATTTGTTGGTGAATTATATCCAAGGGATAGAAGAAAGAAAACTCAAAATTCTAATTGTGTGAGACTGGAGGTCAGAGAAATTGGAGATGCTTTTAATGTTATTTGGTATTACAAAGTGATGTTCATTTGAAGTAGAGAGAGTTCAGATTTAGACTTGATGTTGATTTAAAAAAAACTAAGAAGAAATTATTTGCATACAATTAGAAATAGAACAGAGAAGATGATGAGATCTTAGATATGGAGCCAGACACTGTAT
This sequence comes from Pseudochirops corinnae, assembly GCA_028646515.1. NCBI lineage: Eukaryota > Metazoa > Chordata > Mammalia > Diprotodontia > Pseudocheiridae > Pseudochirops > Pseudochirops corinnae. Next base: position 91,844,073 of record CM053590.1, read on the forward strand.
AGACATTTCCCTAAAAGTATCATTTAGAGCCATTGGAATAGATAAGCTCTGTCAGGTATCAGAGAATCATAGATGTAGAGCAGTAAGTGACTTTATAAGTCATATGTTCCAACCCTCTTATTTTTGTAATGAGTAAATTCAGACCCAGATTAAATGATTAGCCCATGGTCATACAGGTAGTAATTTTCTTTAAACACCTAGCATCTCTTACTTTAAAGTCAATGATCTTTCCACTGAACCTTGCTGCTTCTGAATAAGTTTACATCAAGATCATTGGGCAAAAAATAAACATTGGGAGCTTCTCTCAGGGGAATAAGTGAGTCAACAAAAATAATAGACAAGCAATTAAAATATAATTTAATCTGTCTGGGAAAAATCGCTGAAAAAGTTTGAAGAGCTTTGTTCTTATTTGTTTCATTAATGTATAGCTTATCAAACTATTGATTAGTCATGAAAAAGAAAAGAAATATGGAGAATTATTATTTGCATTTATTACATTATAAAGTGTTTTGGGTGGGTTGCTCTCATACTAATAAGAAGTAAAAGATAAATCCTACATGTGATAGGGTGATTATTTCTGCAGCTAAAATTAATTCTAGAAGGAAACACAGACATATTATATACCAAGGGAGTTGAAGTCATGGGAAAGTTGAATGAAATTAGAATTGTTTATTGAACCTCTGTATTTCTATTCTGATGTTTCTCTGATGTATAAAATAGCATTTTGCCTTGAAACATCATAATCATACTGAATTATATTTTTCAGATACACACTTAGATACTCTAATGAATTTCTCATCTCATACCTTGGGCTGTCCCTCTACAACTACAAATTGCAGCCCATCCATGCCTTCTCAATTATTATACATATCCTTCCACATATTCTCTGTAAAAGAACTATCTAATATGCTCAAGACTTACTTTTAGAGTTTTCTTTTCTTTTTTAATGGATAACATTGCAGCATTCTGATGAGCCATTTGTTCATTTGTTTTCTTGTTATAACTACTTAACTTTTCTGTTCATACACATCCTTCATGATGCCTTTACATTTCTTTTTGCCCTCAAGTCCTGCTCAGCAGTATATTGTAACAATGCGACCTGTGTAACTCACAATGTGTCTCTCCGTTTGTCTTTGGGTCACAAAAATATTTTGTTTCTTCAGTGATAATGGTGTTTCATTAATTCTCAAATAAATAAATAATACATTTGTACATATAAACATATGTATACATAAAGGCATGTAAACACATAGGGTTATGTATACATGTACACACATACTATGTGTGTATGCATATATACATACATATGTATATATGTGTATATATTATATGTATATATGTGTTTGCATGTATATGTATATATACACATATATGTCTATATACATACCACCAAGAATATAGTAATGTCTTTAAAAATTGATTTTATCTGAAATGTTAATCAATGTAACATATAAAGGCCCACCAACTCAGACTCTTCAAGTCTTGGCAGATCTCACAAGTGAGTTACCACATAGTGCCCAACTGACAAGATAAATTTCTATAAGAAGAGGGGGGAGGGAGAATTATAAGCTAAGTGCTACTATATTCTTCTTGAATATCCTTTCTATATTATGGCTAAGTGAATCTCCTTTTGCTAACTATTCAAGGATCTGAGATTGTCTCATATCCCAACACAGAAATTGTCTAACTGCCCCTACCCATTTTGTCTCTTCTCCCTCTTTTTCATTATGTATAAATATGTACATACCTGATCACCCCTAATTAACTGTATACACATATAGCTCTGTTTATCTTGGTCCCTCATCTGTAATCAGCTGGGGAAGGAAATGGCAAACCACTCCATTATCTTTGCTAAGAAAATCCCAAATAGGGTCATAAAGACTCGGACACAATTGAAATGACTGAACAACAGCAACAACAATAACAAAAAACATTGAAAAGGCAATAAGATTAGGCCCTGTCCATCATGTCTCCCTCTCTCTATTTCTCACCATGTGTGAATAGGTACATACTGATCACCTCTCATTAACTATAGAAACACAGAGAAAGAAATGGATATAAATACATGCATATATACACATAAAATAACCAGTAATATATCATTGCATTGAAAAATTGATTCTACCTGAAATGTATATTTAAATGTTTATTCATATATGTTTATTTGTGTATGTGTTTCAATCAATAGATAGAATATGACTTTTTAAGAAATTAAAGACGAAATTAGGTAGAGAAACTAAATTTCATATAACAGAATAAATGGAAACCAAGTAGTACTAACCAAGAAAAGTCAATAATTGTGTAGGGAGGGAACCATTTTGGCTTCATTATACTGAGAAGCATAAACAAAATTTGTTGTTGTTTACCTTTAGTTATGATGGCAGGATAGAGGAGTATCCACAGAGACCAGACCTCTATTTAACGTGAATGGGAATGATGATCACTGACAATGAGAAGAAGTTAGAGTTGTTCCATTTATGCATTTGTTTCATTTTATCTGTCAAAGGGAATGTTCTTTGCCCTTGAGGTAACAAAGAAAAATGGATATCTGTAGTTGATATTCAAGATAAGTATTCTTTGATGAATTCCAGTCACTTGGCTAAGATAAACTGTATTCTCTGGTACTGCAAGATTGATAGATATAATAGATTATTGACTATCAGTAGTACATGAAAAATCTTGGAGAACAGTAGAGGTAACAGAACTAGAGTCTGGTAAATGTCCTTATTTTCAAGAAAAGGAAGACATTAGAGTCTTCAAATTCTAGACCCGTGATATTTGGAAAAAATCTATAATGAATGATTTAAAAAGATAGTTAATGGACATCTAGAAAAGAAGTAGTAATTGTGGGGCATTCAACATGGCTTCACCAAGAATTGAAGTTGACAATCTAGCCTTATTTCCTTTTCTTTTTGAGGGGGTAGGGTAGGAGGGGGAAGTGCAAGTTTTTTATTGTAGTAGATCAGGAGAATGTCATAAAACTATATATTTAAACTCTATCAAAATACTTAATACAAACACTTCAGAAGATTTTTGTAGAGACTTTGGACTTGTGGATTAGAGGATAATACAATTAGATATACTTAGAACCAGTTGAATGACTACTCTCAAAGAGAAGTTACTACTACATAATGCAAATCTCTAATGTCGACTCAGATAGTAATCTCTAGGGGTGTTCCCTAAGGATCATTTTTTGAACTTGTGTTTAACCTTTTTGTCAGTGATATGATTATAGGCATAAATGGATTGTTCATCAAATTTACATACAAAATAAAGGTTGAAGAGAAGACTTGGTAGGACAGTTATCTTCAGGTATATGAAGGATTGTCTGTATGAAAGGACTTGACTCATTCTGGTTGGCCTGATAGGACAGATTCTGGAGAAATGGTTGGAAGTTAGAGACACAGATACAGATACAGGCCTAATGAGGAAAATGTTTGCAACAATTAAAGCTGTCCAAAGGTAGCATGGCCTGATGTTGGAGATAATGAGTTTTTCCTCATTAAAATTCTTTAAGCAAAGTTTAAATTATTGGGTATTACTTACTGGGTAGTTTGTTGTACAGATCCTTTTTCAGGTATGGGTTAGACTAGATTGTCTCTCTGACACAAACTGCTCTAGATTATGATTTTATCAATTCTATAATTCTATAATTTAAAATGTTTAGAAAAGTGCTTCCTTTAAAAAATATTCTGTGAGCTGCTTAAAGCAAAGCAACTATGTTCTGATGTCCACTGGCAATATAAAATTCCAGAAGAGGTTATCTTTACTGGCCTACTAAGGAAAACATATTTTGATTTTCTTTCCCCATTTAAATCATCTTGTGTAATGAAGAGAGTCATTTTCATCTAATATAAGCTATAGCACTTCTAATGTACACTGTAGCTATAGCTTTTATATTTTCCCCTGAAGAGCTTAAACAATGTGAATCACTAAAAATACTTTAACAGAATGAAGAAAAAACAAATATGTTTATCTCACTATGTTGTTAGCTATATTCTTTAAAACATGCAAGCTTTCAGCTACAAGGATGATAAAATTGCCCTTCTAAACATCTGTCTCTTACTTTTTTATTACTCTGGTTCCATGTTAAAAGAAAAAAAAATAGTTTCTTGAGGGAGTTTTCTGTAATGTCAGGAAGGGGAGATTTAATATTTGGCTATACAGTTCATAGAAATATTGTATTTTTTTAAACTATATAGGACCTTGGCAAACATATTTTAATTCCTTCACTTAGGAGATAAGAATGGGATGGGATAGAGGACAATAAAAAATGAGATTCTTAAAGTCATGCTGATAATTTGAGATACCTAGGTACAATGGATAGACTGTAAGACGTTGAATCAGAAGACCTCTGTTCAAATGCCACATCAGAAATTCCCTGGTGGGGATAAGACATAGATGTATTTTTTTTTAATTATTGAAGAAGTATTGGGTATTGAGAAGTATATTGGGAAAAGGGCAGCTAGGTGATACTCCTTACTTTGCAGAATTCAAATCTGGCCTCAGACAGTTATTAAATGTGTCATACTTGGCAAGTCACTTAGTCCTGTTTGCCTCAGTTTCTCATCTGTAAAATGAACTGGGGAAGGAAATGGTAAAGCAGCATAGTATCTTTGCCAAGAAAACCCCAAATAGGGTCATGAAAAGTTAGATTTCACTAAAATGACTGAATAACAGCAACAAATATTGGGAAAGCAGTAAGATGAGGCCATGTTCTAAGAACTAGAACATATGTTTCTAATGGGATGTATGGGCATTAAGTGTGTTTTGGTAATAAATTCTCAAAATTGGATCAAGATTTTTGCATATGAAGTCGCGTTGAACATTTTAAAAATTTTAGATCTTTTTTTTTATTTCACTTTGCTTTCCTTTTTTGAAGAATCTGTGTGTTAAAGTTAAGGGACAAGAACACTTGTTTTCCAAATCAAGCCTTTTTCCTTCAGCCGGTGGATGACACTGTCCATATCAGGAACAGAGTTTGGATAAAGATAGAAAGAGCAAGTAGCATGTAAAACCTGAAACTCTGATTTCAGGTGAATTATGGGTTCCTCCTTTGTGGTTCTTATAGTTTTATTGTTAATAGAGTTAGATTCATAAGGTTTAAGTTAGTTCTCATCATATTAACTAATTATTGGAAAGCAAATATGATTAGATTTTGTCACGGATTACTAAATTATGCGAAGTCTTATCACTAGAAGGACTTAGAAGCATCACCTAGAGAATCTTTGCAAGTGACCTGGACTCTGAAGATCATCAAGGAAATAAATGCCTCCACAGACCTACCCTGAACCATAAGCAGCTGTTTGAAAGAATCATAGGATACACTTACCAGACCCTTGAAGATTATGCATGCTGAAAAAGGACTTTATATCCCTAAAGCTACTGCAATATTGCGTTTCCATATTCACCTACTAAAACGTTGCTTGTTATGTTAGTCATGTGTGTGTTATGAACATATTACTCAATTGGTAAAATGCTTCTTGTTTTTGCTTTACCTAATGTCATTATAGAAGACATGTCCCTTAAGCATGTTGCTGGTCACGGTTCACCCACTGTATTTATGCAGAGGCCCTTCATACAGTCTTTTCTGGTCAAGATTATAATTCCTCACGGAAAGAAATTTTGTGATAAAAGAGCGTGAAAGTATATGCTCTGCCATTTGAACACCCACAGAGTGTCTACAGAACTGCCAAAGTCTATAGGCTGCAGATATTTTTGGGGGTACAGAACTTTTATATGGTGAAAGGGTTTTCTCTTGTGTGTCTTCATGGGAATCATGCATTGTGTATGTTTACAGTGCCTTCCTTGTTGAAAAGAATTAATCTGCAAGCCAACTCCCTCATTTACAGGCAAAAAACATTTGAGATATTGTAGCTGAGGATAGAAGACTACTATAAGTCTAATTGTGGTGTTGCACTATGTGTATGAATAACACCAAAAGGGGGGGGGGAGGTATTGAAAATTATGCTGATTCACTCTTATTGACCTCATTGTTTCCAGTCTTGCTTATCTTCCCCAATTAATCAGTCTTTGGGGAGAGATGTCAATTCCTCTGTGGTACTTACTTTTATCCCATCCTTTTGTACTTTGTAGTACCTTTCAGTCAACACCCACATTCATATCTATCCCATCTTTCTTGCCTCTTATTTCATTTCCTTATGATATGGAAATGGGGAGGAGGTAAAACCATATTAGCCCATTCCTTTTTGGAAACATAAACCTATCAGTATTGTCTTGCTCTTATTATGAAAACTGTCTTTAAAAGCAGCTCCACAAATCTAGGTTTGTCCCAAAGGTTATCCCCACCAACATATTTCTGCCTTGGTGTTTTTGTTTTTGTTTTTGCCTTAGTGTAATAGTAATGTAATTTGATCCCTTTGTATTAGCAAAGCTAACAGCTACTTAGCACCTAGTTTGAAATTAATTAGATCAAGCCTCTGTTAAGAAACAAAATGTATGAACCCCAGTTGTTGACATAACAGGAAGTTGCTGATGTAACAGGAAGGGGCAGAACAGCGAGGAACTAATAGGTATATAAGGAGAAGCCCTAGCTGGAATTTCAGATCTTCTTGGAGACAGGTTGTGGAGGCTGAGGAAAAGAGGCCCATGCTGGAGAGAATGATTTTTTTTTTTTGAGAACCTGGATGAAGTGATTTTGATTCTGGGAATCAGCCAAAACTTCTGCTGAGTCCAAGAGCCAGCTGGAGCTGCTGAGGACCTGCTGAGTCTGAGGGCCAGCCAAGCTGTTGAGGATTTCTGAGGACCAGCCAGAGCTGCAGAAGACTGAGGTAGCACGACTGCGGTGTGATATTTTGTCTGTTTGTGGCCTTGTTAAGTCTTGACTTCCCAGGAACAGAGATTAGAGGATTAAAGATGGACTGGACACTGTGAACTTCAGCATGGAACAGGAACTGCATGGAGAGTTGGACAAGGAACTGGGAGCTGTCTGCCTTGGAATCCAGGTGACAGTTTGGTGAATCTACATAGGAACTGGGATCATGGAAGGGGATCCAAGGAATCTGAGAGTGTACCTTGGGTCAAATTGAAGAGATCTCTCCGTGAATACTAACTAGCGACTGATTGAAGTTGTAACTTACTTATGACCTTGAAATTGTGACTTATTTTTGACTGAGGTTTGGATGGCCTGTGTATTTTACACTACCCCTTAAGAGTGTGCTGAGTAGTGACTGATATCGTAACTTATTGTGCCCCATTAGTGTAGAACTTTGACTTTTGGATTTTGTAGCACTTAAGGAGGCAAGCCTCCTTAAGGATGATTGAATAATTGAGTTGACTGAATGATTGAGTTACTGATTGATTGACTAAATGATGGTACTTTATTCAAAACTATGTGACCACTGTGGTGAAAACTATGTGGCTATTTTAGTGATAAATTGTTATGAATGCTGTATTTTGATTTTCTGTGGTAAGTTGTAACATTGTGAATGCTGTACCTTGATTTTCTGTGAATGTTTTGCTCAGATTTGTTATTGAATAAATAGAGTATTCACTGTACTGTGTAATCAGAACTTTGAAAAGCTGTTTACAGCAGCATTCTTCTCGAAAGCTGCTTGTGTTTGGCTTTATACTTAGTCTTCTTTTAGGTTTTAATAAACTCCTTTTTAATTTTCAAAAAGAGAAAAGAAAGAAGAAAGAAATTCTTTGACCTCATGCAAGTCTCTAAATTTCTGTGTGCTTCAATTTTCTCATCTATAAAATGAGATAATAAAAGCACTACTCAGAGGATTGTTATGAGGATCAAATGGGTTATCAAATGAAAAGCTTTGCAAACCTTAAAGTTTATTTAAACATTAGTTGTTATTGCTTTTATTATTATTATTATTATCATTAGTATTATTAGTATTAGTATAGTAAATAGAAAAACTAGAATTAAAATCCAGGTTTTTTTGACTCCAAATGCCATGATATATAGTTTTATTATAATATGCTAATTCTCATGAAGTGATAAGAAAAACAATCAAGTATAAAAAATGATTTCTTATCCCAACAAACAATAAATTATTAGCTATTTAATGAATGTTTTTAATGGATAAATGCCCAATTTGGTTACTGGCTGTGACCTTGACTGAGTCACTCCCTCTTGGCACATATGTGTGTGTGTATGTGTGTGTGTGTGCGTGTGCACACACATATATGTTTCATGTATATATATATGCATGCACACACATTTATATATAGATATAGATATAAATACACATGTGCATTATGTGTGTGTGTATACAGAAAGTGGGAGGGGTGGAGAGAGAGAAAGAGACAGAGAGAGAGAGAGAGAGAGAGAGATGAGGGGAGTGAGAGACAGTTAAGTTAGTTAGTAGTTAGTTTAGATGATCTCTAGTGTCCTTTCTAGGATACATTCTGTGAGACTTCTAGGCCATCTCTGTTAAATTAAACTCCAGAGTGAAATGAATGTAGTTTCTTATGTTAGTGTCACCCGTTATATGCTATATGTCACACTTATATTATCCATCAGTCTTGGCTACTTCCCAAAGGAATTGGTTAAAGTCAATAAACACACTACTAGAATTTCTTTACCAGATAGAGCAAGGAAGTCTAACTGAAGTTATGGCCTTTGTCTCACATTAAAAACTTTGTCTTTATTGAGTAATATTTGATGAAATTATTAACTTTTTATTTCTAAGAGTAGGGGCAGCTCTAGGTAAGTTGGAAGAAATTTGACTTAGAGTAAAACACTGGGTTAAAAAAATGTCTCTGATTCTTAATAGCAGTGTGATATTAGGCAAATCATTTAGTCAATTTGAAATTGAACATGCCATAAATGAGTGTAACTGAGAGATACTAATGTGTCTAATATCTACCTGATAGAGTTATTGTAGGAAGCAAATGATATAATGTAGATATTTCACATTGTGAACTTTTAAACAATACTAAATTATGATAATATAAGCAAAAGGATTTACAAACATCAAAATGCCTATTTGTACAAATTATTTTAGTTATATGTATTATTATTTATAAATAACAAAAATCAGCCATTAAATAATTAAGTCAAATGGAGAAGAAAATCACAGATTTAGAGAGGGAAGATATTTTAGTCAGTCAGGCCAATCCCCTTATTTTGCAGATGACCAAACTTGAGACTCATGGGTTAGGATGTCATACCTAAAGTATGCTAGCAAATGAGTATGTTACACAACCATTGACAAGTCCAGAGTATATTTATATGGAAGATTAATAATTCACATTTCTAGGACACATTTAACTATCCAAAAAACTTGCCTTTCAAGGAAATGAAGTAGTTAGTGCAATTATTATGATTATCAAATTTCCATTTTACAAATGAGTAAAATGTTGCTAAGAAAGGTGAATTGCCCTACAGTTGCCAAGACAGTAAGTGTCAGAGCTGAGGAGCATTATTAAGCTTTCCCATTCCAAGCCAATGCCTCTTAAAACCACATGGAAGGCAAAAAAAAGGGTAGAAGTAACATCAGAAAAACCCATGAAAATTGACCAAGTTAGGGAAGAAATTAAAAGAAATAAGAGAGAACCTAAGGACTATGTAAATACTTCTACTGGAAGGACAGTAGAAGTATAGAAAAAAAGTTTTAGACATTCCAGATACTAGAGAAATATAATCGAAAAAAATCTATCTAACTATCTATCCCTCTATCTGTGTGCACATATTTATATCTATATGAAATTTTATATATGTCTGTAACAGCGAGCACCCTAGCATACCCAGGATGGTTGCTAGCACAGGTTCTTTGATGTGCTTTACTAAGGAAAGCAACTTTAAAGGGGCCAAAAATCTTTAATTAAACACTCATGCATGCACACACACACACACACACACACACACACATACACACACACACATATAAACTTAATTGAGGGGGGAAAGTCAGCACCCTGAACTTCAGAAAATACAAACAGAAATTATAAGCAAACAAAAAATACAGAGAAAATAACACAATTTAGCACACCAACAGACAGGGCTTCTAGTTGTCTGACCATTGTGTACATACATAGTTAATTACCAGAGAGAGAGAAGCACCAACATCTGGGTTTTCAAAGCTGGGGTGCTAAATGACTACCATATA